>CM077671.1:290752853-291397853 GCA_039707655.1 Elymus sibiricus | reverse complement strand
GGTGGTAGCGAGGAAGGCGTAGTAGCAGCCTTCCTACCTCTCCCGCCGCCACGTCCACCTCTACCAACCTTCTTCCCTCCCCGACCTCTCCCAGTCGAAGAAGAAGCGCCCGCCGGTGTCTGCATACTGAGATCCAGCGCTCTCCGGAGGTGGTGGGGTGGGATGGAAGTACCCCTCCCACCACGCGCCGAGGACGGAGCCTCGGAGCGCTCTCGACCCGCGCCCACCATCTGTCAACACCTGCAATGACAAAGAGTAAACGAAGTTAGTACAACATTAAAAAAATGAATACCTGACATGAATATAATTTAAGTGTATCATCATCATGAACATAATAAAAAATTGAATACCTAACATGAACCAATTAATAATATATATGTACATAATAATAATTGAATACCTGACATGAACTATAATATTAATCTTCATCGTCATCATTAATAAATGCATCATCATCGTCTATATATGCTTCGGGGTCAATAAATGCATCATCATCATCACTATCAGTAATGACGTGCTCATCATCATCAGCAAAAAATGCATCAACATGTGGAAGGCCTCCTGTACGTAATCGGTCAAGCATTGACAGGTCATCCATAGCAGTAACCTAGCCAACGCAGTACCCCGTGGGCCCCACTTTGGTCTTTGCCGTCTGCTGGCAGACGGCAAAGAACTCTTTGCCGTCTGCCAGCAGACGGCAAAGAAGTGCAGATGGCAAAGAGCCTCTTTGCCATCAGCATGTTCTTTGCCGTCTGCTTTGTAAAAGCAGACGGCAAATATCCTCTTTGCCATCTGCCAGCAGACGGCAAAGAGCTGGCAGATGGCAAAGTCCCTGATTCCAGTAGTGTACGTATGCATTGCTATTTGGTATTTGGTATGTAGTGTGTTGACTTTCATTCCAATGGTGCTTTCGTTTGAAAGAGATGAGAGTGAGAGATGAGATGCTCTTGAAGGAAGGATACCGACTAGTCATAGGTGGTCGGTCTTTCTCCTCCTCCTGCTCTGAGACCATGGCAAAGCAGGGGGGACGGAAGGACCCACCGTCACCGACGGTCGAAATAACATTGAGAGATGACAGATGTTATGAGAGGAAAGACACTGGCTGTTGTTGTAGGTGGTCGTTGCATCTCTTGCTGTGAGACATTGGTAGCAGCAAGGGATGGGAGTAATGACCGTCACCGACGATCGAAATATACAGGCAAGGAGTGTCCCACCATACATATATACCACCACTTGAGAGGTGAGAGTTGTTGAAGGGAGCATCGATGGAATGAAAGTCAACCCACATGAAGAGTTGATGTGTATTCTTCATTTAGTATTGAATTTAGCAAAATTATATTTGATATCGAGATCGTTGTTGCATGACACTCGTGTAGGAGGATGGCGCCGCGCCGCCCTCCCGTGATCGGGTTTTGTGGTGTTCGATGCCGTGACTCGGGTCGCTACGCCGCTGACATCACATGCGATGGTGATCGGATGTGGCTTGGCACGTTCAACACCCCTGAGCTCGCCGTGCGAGCGTATGACGCGGTGGCTTCCATGTATGGCCGGAAACCGACTGAGCTAAACTTCCTCGAGGATGCCAAGCATGCTTGGTTCCTTGCCCCTCCTTATCGGATGTATTCCTGCAAGGAGGAGAAGGCACACTACCTGGTCAAGATGGATGAGGAGTACATGGCTAGGTATGCTAAGGCCAATCCACACCTCGTGGCCGAGGAGCGTGATTTTTGGGCTAATAAGGAGAAGGAGCAGAGGAAGAAGGAGGATGCCAAGATGGATGCCAGAATATCAGCGGAGATCGACCAGCTTTTCGATGAGCTCAATGAGGAGGGCTACTTTATGGACGATGATGGGGAGGTGGTGCAGCCGGTTACTCGCAGTGACTGTGAGGCAGTCCCCTCTGGCGAACGTCCAGAGGTGGTTGACCTTGTATCCGAGGACGAGGATGAGGACTAGCTTGACGCAGACCCAGATGATGTAGATCTATTAGAGTAGTATATATGTCCTAGTACCGTGGATATTTGTAATGTTGACCCGACTGTTGTCTATCCTAGCACTGCATAATCATGTCTTAGTATTCAATGTAGTCGTTTAATTTTGCTGTAGTACTCATGATATATGTATTGTAAGGGTTATCACTAGTGGAGAAATGGCTAGCCACAACTCGTGTTGGTGGCACACCATTTTCACACAACGCCAGCACTATTTTTTTCAAATAGTGCTGCGTCGGCTAAATTGGTACGCCAACTGTAAACGGTCAGTGCTGGCGTGACTATTTCTGGACATGCACAAATCTGTTGGCCCACCTGTACTCACCGTTTGTAAGATAGTGGTGGCGTTGCATTTCTGTGCACGCCGTAGCTAATTAATTAGTGTTGGTGTGCCAAGTTATTTTAGGCCAGACGTAATATTTCCACATAAACTAGTATTTTAAGTATTTAAAGATTATATATACTAGTTAGAAAATAAAAAACATTTTATTTTAAGTATTTTGACATCATTATTGCTATCAGTTCTAATTTTGAGTATTTAATTATGTTTAGTCTTTCATTAAACTTCACAGTAGTCTTTTTTTATTTGGTCAGTTATTAGCTATAACGTTGCATTTTAGGCCCATGCCAGCAATGACCCACCTGAGTCAACTCCCACGCCTTAGTAAAAGACCTAGTCGCCGCCCTTTCATTTCAACTCCCCCTGTACTAGCCGCCACCCGTCGCCTCCCGTCGCCGCCCAGCAAGGTTAAGGCCCTGTTTGTTTGAGCTTGGGCTTCAGCTTTGGCAGCTTCTTCACTTTGGTCAAGAAGCCATAAAAGCTTCTAAATAGGTGCTTTTGGAGCTTTTATGGCTTTTGGAGCTAAATATTGTTATATTGATTCATCAAAAGCCATAAAAGCTCCAAAAGCACATCAAAAGCCATAAAAGCTCCAAAAACACCTATTTAGGAGCTTTTATGGCTTTTTGGCCAAAGTGGAGAAGCTGCAAAAGCTGAAGCCCAAGCTCAAACAAACAGGGCCTAAATCCTCTCCTTCCCCTCCCGTTGCATCTCCTTCCTCTGCACTCGCACCTCCTCCGTCCACGCATAATCCATATGTGGGATTCATCTATAAGTTGATTTAGGATTGCTTTGTGTAGAAATTTTAGTGTGTGTGTGTGTGTGTGTGTATATATATATATAATGGATTGCTTTGTGTGATGTAGAATCAAAATTTGATTCCATGGATTGCTTTGTGTAGAAATTTTAGTGATAATCCGATGTAAAATCCGATTTTAATAGTGCATTTTGAGTAGAATTTTTTTGAGTGTCTAGAATATTAATTATTCAATTTCAGCTTAATTTGGTAGTGTAGTCTGGAATGCCATAGGAATAAATATAATGATTCAAGTTCAACTTGTGTCGGTTCACTAGTGTAGAATCCGATTATATACTTACTTTTCAATATGTTTTGTGTAGAATGGCGCAACAACCACGATGTCGAGTGTGCAAGTCAAGGTGCGCAACCAACCTTGCAACTGCCATGTTGTTCGACATTTACTTCCAGCCGTGTTTTGTTCCTGCAGGGGTAAGAAATTATATGAACCTTCTAATAGTTTGTTCTTTTGTTTTTGTTGCTATTTCCACTAATGCATTGTGTGTGTGTGTTTGTTTTGTCTTACACAGATCGTCCCTTGCAATGTGAGATTGGATTTCAATGAGCTCATTACTGGAGTCACTGTCATCTTTGACTCTCCTGGGGGCTCCTACACTATGGAGGTCAATAAGGGACGGAACATAACCTAGATTGGAGGAGAAGAATGGGATCGTTTCATCGCCCACATGCATCTCACTGGGGGTGAATTGATCAGCTTCTCCTTTAGAAGACAAACTCCAAGGCTGGCTGTTATCTATCTCAACTATTAGGAAGAAGATGATGACCCACTTGATGACGCACTCTTTGCCCAAAGAATCAACAGGCTAAGCGAGGCTGAAACGGACATGCTCTGGAAAAAACTTCTGCCATGTGATGCCTACGTCGGGATGACATTCGTGACCCGCCTGACACGGACGATGGTTAACCGCCATATCATGGTATATTACTTATTAGTGTAGTAATTTCATGATATGCTTAGTGTGTAGAATTTGATGATATGCTTAGTGTGCTAATATGCTTATAGTATAGTAATGTGATATGCTTAGTATATTAATGTGATGATATGCTTATAGTATAGTAATGTGATATGCTTTAGTAATGTGATATAGTGATTATAGTGTAGTAATGTGTGATGATATGCTTAGTCTGGAATTTGATGATCTGCTTAGCGTAGAATTTGATGATATGCTTAGTATATTAATGTGGTTATATGCTTATAGTGTAGTAATGTGACATGATCATATCATGTTTATTTTTTCAGAAATTACCTAACAGGCTATGTGTGAGCTATGGCATCGAGCCGGATGAAGTAGGCATTGTTGGACTACGCCTTACTGATGACCCACAAGTATAGGGGATCAATTGTAGTCCTTTCGATAAGTAAGAGTGTCGAACCCAACGAGGAGCAGAAGGAAATGACAAGCGGTTTTCAACAAGGTATTCTCTGCAAGTGCTGTAAGTGACCATAGTAGATAGTTTTGTAGCAAGATAAATCGTAACAAGTGACAAGTAACAATAGTAACAAAGGTGCAGCAAGGTAGCCCAATCCTTTTTGTAGCAAAGGACAGGCCTTAAAGTACTCTTATATTAAGCAAGCGCTCCCGAGGACACATGGGAATTTATGTCTAGTCATGTTCATCATCTTGACACTAATGCAGGCACCTGCTATACAAACGGTTTTTAACCCCTTTCCGAGACGTAGTCTCAAAAGTTCGCCTTGCATGTGTGCGCGATAGGGGGTGCTATCCCACACGACATGGAAAACGCATCGGCGATGGCTGCGCCCGGTCACACACGATGAGCAAAAATATGTTGTGTGCGATTGGAGGGGCCATCACAAACAGATATTTTTGGGAAGTCGTGTGAGATGTGCTTAGCATCCCACATAGTGAATCCCAAACGTACGTTTCCGTTCGCATTCTACATCACACACAATTTTCTGAATAACATTGTCTGTGTTAGGGGTGGCCATCACGCACGGTTCCTAGAAGAAACTGTTTGGCATAGGGCTGTCCATCACACACACGTTTTACATGAAAACATTTTCGAATGTGTCTTCTAACGCACACAGTTTACGGCTTGAAGCCGTGTGTGATTTTTCACTGATCCAACACGCCAAATTTCCAGGAACCGTGTGGATTTGGTGAGGTAATCGCCCACGGTGTTCTATGACAAACCGTATGCAATATGAAACCACAATAATCAGGCTAATTGCTCTATTATTTATAATCCAGCTTGTAAACAAATTGACACTTCATATCAAGCACACAATATATTTCATTTTGTATTACGGCAACCAGGATTTCATAATTGGAATACATCAGAGTACAACATCATATAGGCATATACTACCTAGCTACCCAATTACACGACATGACCGAGTTTCACATGCAACATCTAAAACCTTTGGAAAATAGCATCATATACGGTAAATAGACAGATGAATCTCATCTAGAAAATTGTTGAAGCGGAAGGCAAATATTGAGCCTTCGGTGATGTCGAAGATCCTTGCAACTTTATGCCAGTGCCTGCGGATGGTTGCCCGCCCATCCTTCATCCTCTTAAGGATGACTTCAAGATTATACCGTGGGTGCTGTATGAATACCTTCCTCGCCTCATGGCCGTACAGGTGGTTTCAGATGTACTCATCGATGAACTGCTTTGGAAAGGACTGCAAACAAAGATATGCATAAATTTCGTTTCGATAAATTGTAATGTCACAAAGGGAAAAAAGACAAAGTAAAAGCGACAATACCATCCTATAGTTCACTAATGTCTTATTCATTGTGTAGACAAACAACTTGTTGTTTTTCGTCGCAAGTTTCTTTATCTTAACAATCTTTATGAGTTTCTTGATTTGACTGATATTCATGAACACATCATTTCCCCACATGCAAAATGGGTCGAACAGTGGGTCTAAACCTCTTACCGCAGGACCTACATGTGCAAGACCAAATTATTATTAGAAACCTAAATATTAGAATGGTTCCTGCAATTGCACAATAATGTGCTATTAGCCAAAGGATCATGAAAGTGCAAACCTCGATGGTAAACTTCAGTAAATTGTATGTTTCACATGCATAACAATACAAAATTGTACCAACAATAATCGAACATCACATTGTAGATGATCACCAAAACAAATGAACCAAACAGATAATTGTGCATCACATTGGGCAATAGAACATACTAGAAGGTCAGATTGCATAGTAGCATTACTTGCATATTTCACTAGAATTTCTTAAGGAAAGGCAGGAGCAGCACATGCAACAGGTAAAGCAAACATGCTTAACAGGCGTAGCTACCTGAACACAGTTCATTAGTACTTAAGCTAAAAAACAAGCTATTCCTCATTATCGGAGATATCGATAACGATGGGATTGGAAGAGGGCGAGGCCTCCACATCGTGGGTGCCCTCCTCATAGTGGTGAGTGGCCTCAGCCTGTTCAGGCACCAACCTGCCGGCTCTGGAGTTGAGGAAAGCATGGGCACACTGAGAAAACAACTCGTAGTCGTCGTCGAAGGCAAAAGCGGATCTCTCGAGAAAACACAACGAGTTGTTGTTCAAAGCAGACAACCGCGTGGCGGCGTCTGCGCCTTAGGCGTCGACGGTGGCCTCAACGATGATGTACTACTCCAAGATCCGGGGGTTGGCACGCATGGCAGCCATCGCGGCCTCATGCGTGCGTGCGGTCGCTATTTGCTTCTCCGCTGCCAGGTGCTCCTTGAGTTCCTAGCTATACTGCATGCACCATGTCTTTCGGCGGCGATTATGTGGGGGTGGGCCGGTGATTTTGATGGAATGTGTCGTGCCGGCGGTCGGGGCATGTGGAATGGAGGAGGAGGGGGTGGAGGGGGAGGGGTGTGGGGAAGGTGTGGATTACCTGACTAGATGGAGGAGGGCGAGTAGCAGGAAGGAGCGTCGCCGGCGAGGAGGCGGCGCTGCAAGCAAGCTGTGCAGGTTTGAACTTAGGAAAGGAAGGGGGAAGCAGGGGGTGTGGCTTTTGGTTGGTACGAGGGGCGAGGGAGGTAGATATTTGCGTGGCAGCCCAAAATTTCATTCGGTGCGGCGAAAAAGTAGCGCGCATAGTCACATCGGACACAGTCCCTTTACCATAACTGTGTGAGATATTCAACAACACAAACGAATCCTATAGTTGATACCATGTGTGTTGAGAGTGAACGTGGAAATTTTGGTCTCCAAGCTTCCGGCGTAAGATATCGGATGCTACATTGCACACGGTACTTGCATTTCATTTTCATTTGTTAGAGAAAATGGAGATACGGCGGCAAATTTTGGTCCGAATTTCCCTCGTTACATTGGTCATCGAGGTCATTGCTTAATTTAACAACACTTGCAAATTTAAGTACTACACAAAAGAGCCTACAACTTTGCCCGCACTTACTTAATCGAGCAACTAATAAACATTAGTTAGTTGACCTAAACATTACTCTAACAAAATACCATCGTGCTAGACAGAGACTAAAAATCCGCCTGGCATTCGTCGATCTCCGCCGCCTCCTCGATGACCGGCTCCTGCTCAACGACCTCCGGGGTAAGGAGATCCATGGGATCCGTCGCCACATACTCCAGCACCTCGCAGTCTTCCTGCACCATCTCTTTGGATAAGGCCGCCATGAGCCGGGCATGGGCGGCCTTGCTCCGGGCATGGACGGCCACAATCTTGGCTAGGGAAGCCGCTGACGAACATACGCCTGCTCGAGCACACTCAGCGATTACCAACTCATCGGACGTGGGTTGTCGACCAGTGTCGGAGAAGGCAGATGTGATGTGTGCAGTGACCGACACGAGATGGGCGTGGGCGGCCTCGAGATGGGACTGGGCATCCACCATCAGGCTACGGCGACCGCCGAGAAACTGATAGCTGATGTGCCGTTCTCGCCATTTGCTATCCTCGTCGCGGTTGTTGCTGCCGCCCTCTCAGCTGCAGCAGCTGCCCTTTCGGTTGCTGCAGCCGCCCTGTCGGAGGTAGCGGCCGCGTTCAAGTATCTTGAGAGCATGCTCATGGCTGATGCGGCCACGCTCGGGCCGGAGTGGGTTGCCCAAGTTGCCCTCACGACGGGGATCCACGTCCCCATCTTTCACTGGCGGCGATTGAAAAGTAAAATGCTCTGGGGAGTCCATGCGATAAACTTGCTAGCGGTGTACTGTAGCCCACGAAGCTTCCGTCCTAAGCCAAGCATTATGACTTTATGAGGATTGGCCCAAGATGGTTTGTACTACATCACACACGATTCATGAACTTGAACTGTTTGTGAAAGACTTGATTATAAAAATGTTTTTAAAACAAAAAATGAGGTTACTTCGACAAAGGATGGTATTTGGATTGCAATAAGATTTATCTGCAGTGAACACTTACCAATTGTTGGGTTGTGCTAAAATATGGAATTTTTCAGGGTCCGTTTGGCATTTTTATGCATTAATTGAGTTTTCTAGGCATTTAATGTGTATAATTCAAATTTGAACTATCGTCCCAATGTCCGGTGCGTCAAAATGGGATGAAAATCATATGAGTGTCCATGGCTTCGTCTTTAGGTCATGGGCAAGAAATGGGAATGAATTTCAAACATATCGGGGTCTTGGATCGGTCTCAAACGTTGAGAAATTTGGTTTTTAAATTACTGTAAATCCAAAACGCGTCAGAAATTCTAAAAAATTGGCATGTTGTCATGACATGGCACATATGTGCCATTGAAAAAAACTTGTCCAACTTGGGACAATTATAGGCACAAGTCCCTTACAAACCAGAGCTTCTCACTGCAAGCTTTGTGGTTCCGATAAGGAACACGTCACCTTAATTATGTGGGCAAAATGACATTCGCTCATTTTCTTGCCTTGAACTTTTGTTAGAGGCAACATAGACCATTAAGAGTGTCTTGCTAAAATACGGAATTATTTAGGGTTCTTTTTGCATTTTCATACGTTAATTGAGTTCTCTAGGCATTTAATGTGGATAATTAAAATTTGAACTAAAATCACAAGGTCTGGTGCATCAAAATGGGTTGAAAAAACATATAAGTGTCCATGGCTACTTTGGGCCCCATGCAAGATATGTGAATGGATTTCAAACATCTCGGGGTCTTGGGCCACATACATTGAGAAGCTCGATTTTACATTCATGTATAACTCAAAAACTCGTCATAATTTATGAAACTTGGCATGATGTCATGACATGGCTCAAACGCATCCTGTTGAAAAAATGTCCGATTTGGGACAAGTTTTGCAACAAGCCCCTTACAAACCTGAGCTTCTCACGGGAAGCTTTTGTGGTTTTTATATGGAACGCGTCACATTATGTGGGCGAATCGACATCCGTGCATCATCTCGTCTTGAACTATATATTTCTAGAGGCAACATATACCAAAATGAGTGTCGTTCCAAAAATATGAAAAATATACATGGTTCGTTTGGCCTTTTTATACATTAATTGACTTTTATATGCATTATTTAACATGCATAATTCAAATTTGAACTACAATCACAAGGTCTGGTGCATCAAAATGGGTTGAAAATAATATAAGTGTACATGGATCTTTAGGATCCCATGCAAGATATGGGAAAGAATTTCAAATATCTCACGGTCTTGGCTCGGTCACACATACATTGAGAAACTCAGGTTTGAAATCATGTATAAATCAAAAACTCGTGAGAAAAGTCATGAAACTTGGCATGGTGTCATGACATGCATGGCTCATATGTGCCCTAGTAAAATAATATCCAATTTGGGACAAGTTTTGGCACAAACCTCTAACAAACCTAAGCTTCTCACGAGAAGCTTTTGTGGTTTTGATATGGAACACGTCACCTTATGTGGGCGAATTGACATCCGCTGCACCTTCTCATTTTGAACTATATATTTCCAGAGGCAACATATACCAAAATGAGTGTCGTGCCAAAATATGAAATTATACATAGTTCGTTTGGACTTTTTATACATTAATTGAATTTTATATGCATTATTTAATATGCATAATTCAAATTTGAACTACTAACACAAGTCCGGTGCATCAAAATGGTTAGAAAATCATATTAGTGTGCATGCATCTTTAGGTCCCATGCAAGATATGAGAATGAATTTCATCCATCTCGGGGTCTTGGCTAGGCAAGAAAAACATTGAGAAACTCGGGTTTTAAATCATGTAAATCAAAAAACTCGTCAGAAGATTCATGAAACTTGGCTTGCTGTCATGAACATGGCACATAAAGGCGTCATATCATTTTGTTTTCCTATTTGAGACTCGTTTTTTAATGTATTTTTTCTTTTAGAGCCAGCATTGAGAATATTACGTTAAATCATAGTAAATCTAGAACTGACACAAAATTCAAGAAATTGGGCATGGCGTCATGATATAGCACAAATATGCTGTGGTATTTTTCGTGTCCATTTTGGAAAAAGACGGACACATTAATAGCTAACAAAATCTTTTTGGAACAAAGAACTGTCACGTTTCTACGGAAACTGTTGCACTAATTTCAAACCGTGGGCGTTCTACTGCCCTTACGTGCTACCAAGCGTCGCACTCTTCTATTGGCTAGGGCTTAGGAGGTGTCGTGTGAGCAGCTGCTAGAGTTGACAGGAAGCGTGCGAGCTGGCCTCCGCTACGCAGGCTCACCGGGAGGCGTGCGGGCTGTACGCCGCAGGCTCACCGGGAAGCGAGCCCTTCGACCTCTGTATCCGCCCTCCTCGTTTCCAACCTGTCCATCAATGTCCCCCGAGCCGCTGTTTAATAGGCGGCTTTACTGCCCACTCACTCACAATCCTATCTACATCTTCGCCTCCCATTCCTCTCCATCATTCAGACCTCCACAACGACCTACGCCATGATGCACAAGGATCATATGCCACTAGTCTTCCGGTTAGGTGAAGTTGACACTGAACCGGAAGAGATAGAACATAAAGACGAATGAGACGCCATGGACATGGCCCTGGAAGAGTTGCATGCCGCAGCGGATGCTGCCCCGACGCACTGGCCAGCAACCATCGCCGTGCCCGCGCCAGCAACCATCCCCGTGGCATTGACGGGCTGGTCGCCGAGCATCATCGTAGCGCTAGAAACTGCGGGTGCGAGGGAGGTCCCCGCGGACCCGCGCGAGCTCGTGTACGTGCAAGCGCCAGCGCCTCCTCCCTCGCCCGTGCTCGTGCACGCCCCTGCACACGCCACACCGGTACCAGTGCGCGTGCCCGCACCCATGGCGCCCGACCCAGTGCGCGTGCCCGCACCCACGGCGCCCGACCCCGTGCGCGCGCCTGCACCCGTCACGGGCCCCTCAGCGGATTGGGTCGCCGCCGTCGACAGCTTCCTCGCAGCGCCGCTAGTCGCCGCCCCCCGCCCCCGCGCCCGTCTATCGCTCGATGACCGACTCTTTGATTGTGAAGTCCATAACATTCTAGTCTCGTTTGAAGAACTGTACAACTTCGCCACGGAGCACGAGAACGCCGCCACAACTAGTTTTCTTTATATTGTATCTCGATTGTATGAATGTAAAGTCAAAGCTTGATTGAATGAAATCTATGGTGTGATGAACTAAGTATTTATCTTTGAATTCACATAGTAAACAAAAAGCCATCATCGTTTTATCTGAATAAACACTCATCACAAACGGTTCAGGTTGAATACCCGTATACAGATCGACAGCTATCTTTCCTTCGCCCGTAAGCCAAGTGAAAATATTGGCGTGCAGGATTGGTGCAACGCGTCATCGCAAACGTTTCTCTAATATGACCCGTGTGCCTAGTACAGACAATCCAGGAAGATTTGCATCAATCATATTGGGTAAATTGCCATGTGTCAAATCGGAAGCATTGGCATCTGTCGATCTAGTAACATTGGCATTTGTCAACATTGTAGCACTGGCATTTGTCGAATTTCGCAGGAACAAAATCACTATTACGGTGCACTTTTGCAACTGAAATTCTACAAACATGGATTTCATTCATAGATTAACCATTGGTCTTTGTACAAAATAGTTCAACTCGACAGCTGAATCGAACAAACTTTTCCCCAATTGTTGCCAACAACGTACTGAAATAGCTAGTTCAACTATATATACTAGCTAACTTAAAGTACGTGGTACAGTTCAACCATATCTATAGTTAGATGAACTGAACAAAATAGCCCCTAAATACTAGCACTACGGAGGGGCTTTGTACCACTTCCAGCAGAATCGAGCGCGCTCAGTAAGAGCAAGTGGAGGAGGAGCCTGCCAACGAGTTGTTGGAGTCGTGTCCGTTGCCGGCCAGTGCTGCCCTCCAGCGCTCAAGACGCCCCTCCTCGAAGCGACGAGACTCGGTGTAGATATCCGCATTCCGCGCCGCCGCTGTGGCTTCTCCTGCGGCCACGGCGTCGGTGAGCTTCTTCGCGTGCGCGACCTGATGCTCCACCTCCTTCTCTAGGAAGTAGATGTAGCGCGCAAGGGTTGCTACGCAGAAGCCCGACGGCGGGCCTTTGGCGGCCTCCACCTCCCACATTCGGGCCTTGGGGGCGGAGCGGGTGATGACCCCGCCGCCTGACGGCGGGGTCATGGCAAAGACGGACGACGGTGGGGTGGCGGCCCCGGCGGCTGCCGGCGTGTCGGCGGCGACGGCGGCCACCGGCAGTAGCTGCCTTCGGGCAGCGGTGGTGGAGCATGCGCACACCCAC
The DNA here is from genome assembly GCA_039707655.1 of Elymus sibiricus. Lineage (NCBI taxonomy): Eukaryota > Viridiplantae > Streptophyta > Magnoliopsida > Poales > Poaceae > Elymus > Elymus sibiricus. The sequence goes on along the minus strand of CM077671.1, from coordinate 291,385,063 downwards.
CAGGGACACCACGTGCACCACACGCTTCAGAGGACTGCTGATGTGGCTTGAGACTGTGTCGGTATTTCCCCAAAGAGGAAGGGATGATGCAGCACAGCGACGGTAAGTATTTCCCTCAGTTATGAAACCAAGGTTATCGAACCAGTAGGAGGATCACCACCGCCCAATAAGCAGCACATGCACGCAAACAACAAATACTTGCAACCCGACGCGAAAGAGAGGTTGTCAATCTCTCTACGGTAATAAGATAGATTAGGTAGTGATAGATAGGTGAGATAGATCTCTCAAGAACACAAATAAAAAGAGTAAATATGCAACAATATGTTTTTGGGTTTTTGGTTTTGTATATCTGAAAACAAAGATTGCAAAAAGATAGATCGGAAAGCAATACGTTGGAAAAGTAGACCCGGGGGTCGTAGGGTTCACTAGTGGCTTCTCTCATGAGTATAGCGCACGGTGGGTGAACAAATTACTGTTGGGCAATTGATAGAAAATCGAATAGTCATGAGAATATCCAAGGCGATGATCATTATATAGGCATCACGTCCAAGAAAGATAGACCGACTCCTGGCTGCATCTACCTCTATTACTCCACACATCGACCGCTATCCAGCATGCATCTAGTGTATTAATTTCATGGAAAAACGGAGTAATGCAATAAGAACGATACCATGATGTAGACAAGATCTATTCATGTAGGAATAGACCCCATCTTGTTATCCTTAATAGCAACGATACATGCGTGTCTTGCTGCCCGTTCTGTCACTGGGAAAGAACACTACAAGATCGAACCCATCACAAAGCACCTCTTCCCATGGCAAGTAAAAAATCGATCTAGTCAGCCTAACTAAACCAAAGATTAGAAGAAGAAATACGATGCTATAAGGAATCCTGCATATAAGAGATCAAAGAAGACTCAAATAATATTCATGGCTAGAAACTGATCATGAACTCAAAATTCATCGGATCCCAACAAACACACCGCAAAAGTTTACATCAAATAGATCTACAAGAGACCATTGTATTGAGAATAATAAGAGAGAGAGAAGAAACCATCTAGCTACTGCCTACGGACCCATAGGTCTATGATAGACTACTCACGCTTCATCGGAGAGGCACCTATGAAGAAGATGAACCCCTCCGTGATGGTGTTTAGATTGGATCTCGCGGTTCTGGAACTTGCGGCGGCTGGAATTGTGTTTCGTCGACTCCCCTAGGGTTTTCGGAATATTTGGGAATTTATAGGCATCAGAGGCGGTGGAGAGGGACCCCAAGGAGGGCACAACCCATCTGGGAGTGCTGGGGCCCCCCTGGCGCGCCCAGGTGGGTTGTGGTCTCCTCGGCCCACTCCCCCGACACTTATTTCTTCCACTGGGTGTCTTCTGGTCCAGAAAAAATCTCCAAAAAGTTTCGTCGCGATTGGACTCCGTTTGGTATTGATTTTCTGCGAAGTAAAATACAAGCAAAAACAGCAACTGGCACTTTGGCACTATGTCAATAGGTTAGTCCCAAAAAATGATATAAAGTTGTTATAAAATGATTGTAAAACATCCAAGAATGATAATATAACAACATGGAACAAGCAAAAATTATAGATACGTTGGAGACGTATCAGCATCCCCAAGCTTAATTCCTACTCGTCCTCGAGTAGGTAAATGATAAAAACAGAATTTTTGATGTGGAATGCTGCCTAACATGTTCATCATATTCTTTTCTTTTGTATAGCATGGACATTTGGACTTGTAAATGATTCAAAGCAATAGTCTAGTTTTAACATAATGACTTCAATACTCAAGGATGTCAACAGGCAACCATGTCTTTCAAAATATCAACACTAAAGAAAGTTATCCCTAAGCCATCATGCTCAATCATTGATCCATTCATGAAACACACTCAAATATTAGCTATGCCCAATGCTCAAGTACGATCATAGTGCCCCCTAGTTGGTGCTTATAAGAGAAGATGGAGACTCAAAGCAAAAAATAAAAATTGCATAAAGTAAATGGATAGGCCCTTCACAGAGGGAAGTAGGGATTTGTAGAGGTGCCAGAGCTCAGAGTTTTAAATTGAGAGAGAAAAATATTTTGGGTGGCATGCTTTTCTTGTCAACGAAAACGACAAAGTAGCTCACAATACTTTCCATGCTAGATGTATCATAGGTGGTTCCCAAATAGAAAATAAAGTTTAATACTTTTCCACCAAACTTTCACTTTCCATGGCGGGCCATATCCACGGTTGCCTTCCATACCAACACTTTCCAAGGAATTTATTATTTGACATCATAAAGTAAATATTTTTTTCTTTTTCATTTCGGGAATGGGCATCCCTATTACCGCCGCACTCTCGTGCAATGACAAGTGAATAAACACTCATCTTGAGAATAACACATCTAGCATGGAAAAATATTGGACACTCCCCACCGTTTCGTGAGAGGTATGGGCACACAAAATAGAAAATTTATTTTGAAAATTTAGAGATGGCACATACGAATTTGCTTGGAACGGCATGGAAATACCGCATATAGGTAGGTATGGTGGACTCATAAGGCAAAACTTGGTTTAAGGATTTTGGATGCACGAGTAGTATTTCTACTTAGTACAAATGGAGGCTAGTAAATAGATTGGGAAGCAACCAAACCAAGAAACGAAAAATCACATAAATGAGCATTGAGCATAACTAACACCGAATAATGCACCACAAGTTGGAAGTAACTTCATTGCATAACTATTGACTTTCGTGCATGCATAGGGAATCACAAACCTTAACACCAATATTCCTACTAAACATAATTACTCACTAACATGACTCACATATTACTATCATCATGTTTCAAAACTATTACACACAATCAAGTTTAATTTGTCCAATGATCTTCATGAATTTTTTTATTATATCCTCCTCGGATATCTATCACTTTGGGACTAGTTTCATATATTTCCATTGCTTTTTGGCAATCTCAAACAAATTTAAGTGAAGCACATGAGCATAAGGATTTCAACTCTCAAAAAGTTATAAGTGAAGCATGAGAGGATTTCTTCAAAATTTACCTACTCTCAAATTAATATAAGTGAAGCATGATAGTATTTCTACAAAAATTTCCAAGCACACCGTGCTCAAAAAGATATAAGTGAAGCACTAGAGCAATTCTAAAGCTTAAAAAGTTTAAGTGAAGCATATAGAGAAATTCTAACAAATCATAGATTTTGGCTTTCTCAAATAGGTGTGTCCAGCAAGGATACAAAGGAAAAACTAACAAACAAAGCAAGAAAAGATACAAGACGCTCCAAGCAAAACTCATGATATGTGACGAATAAAAATATAGCTCCAAGTAAAATACCGATGGTTGTTAGAAGAAAGAGGGGATGCCACTCGGGGGCATCCCCAAGCTTAGTTTCTTGTTTTTATTTGGATATATCTTGGGGGTGCGGTAGCATCCCTAAGCTTAGGATTTTTATCACTCCTTATTCCTTCATCCATCGTGATCTCACCCAAAACTTGAAAACTTCAATCACACAAAATTCAACAAAATCTTCGTGAGATCCGTTAGTATAATAAAGCAAATCACTACTTTAGGTGCTGTTGCAAACCCATTCATATTTTATAATTGCATTATACCTACTATATTTTAACTTTACCATGTTTCATACCCTTCAATATAAGCCATAGATTCATCAAAACAAGCACACAATGCAGAGAAAACAGAATCTGTCTTAAACAGAACAGTCTGTAGTAATATGTACTCTAACCATACTTATGTAACTCTAAAAATTCTGAAACATTAGGAAAACGTAAGAAATTTGTATAGCAACACTGTGTTAAAATTTCAGCTCAAGATCACGTTCCAGCAATAATTGTGTCAGCACTCAAAAACAGAAAGGAAAAAAGCAAAAAATTATTTATTCATTGGGTTGCCTCCCAACAAGCGCTATCGTTTTACGCCCCTAGCTAGGCATAACGGATAGATTCAAGTATTGTCATCTTTGGTTTTGGATCCATAGGATGCCCTCATGATTGATTTATATGGTGGCTTAATTTTTGTTCTAGGGAAGTGTTCCATACCCTTTCTCAAGGGAAATTGAAAACGAATATTGCCGTCTTTCATATCAATCACGGCACCTATAGTGCGTAAAAATGGTCTACCAAGTACAATGGGACAAGACGGATTGCAATCAATATCAAGCACAATAAAATCAATGTGCACATAATTCCTATTTGCAAGAATAAGAACATCATTAATTCTTCCCGAAGGCTTTTTAATAGTAGAATCCGCCAAGTGCAAATTAAGAGAACATTCTTCAATGTTGGTAAGACCAAGCACATCACAAAGAGATTTCGGAATCGTGGAAACACTAGCACCCAAATCACACAAAGCAAAGCATTCATAATTTTTAATCTTGACCTTAATGGTAGGTTCCCACTCATCATGCAATTTTCTAGGAATAGAAATCTCCAACTCCAACTTTTCTTAAAAAGATTTCATCAAGGCATCAACGATATGTTTAGTAAAAGCTTTATTTTGCTCATAAGCATGGTGTGAATTCAACATAGATTGCAACAAGGAAATACACTAAATCAAAGAGCAACTATCATAGTTAAAATCTTTGTAATCCAAGATAGTGGGCACATCACTAGTTAAAGTTTTGACCTCTTCAAACCCACTTTCATCAAAAATTTCATCAAGATTTTCACCCTCCAAATTATTGGGACGCCTTCTAGCTAGAGTTGACTCTACTTCCGTCCCTTCATTATCAATTTTAATATTACTAAACAAGGAATCAATAGTAGAAACACCAATCACTTTAAGATCTACATCATTTTTGTCCTCTAGAGAGATTGGTTTGGTGGCCATTTGATTTATCAAAGTAGCTTGTGCATCGGAGATTTTACCAAGCAAATTTTCAGCATGAGCATATTTAGATTGGAGATTGCAAACTTCTCTACTAATATCATCAAGTTGTTTTGTTATGGCATCTAACACGGTAGAGTGTTCTCTAAGCTCATTGGTAAAATACTTGTTATGCTCAAATTGTGTAGTCATATATTCCTTAGTACTTTTCTCAATTTCAAGAAAACTATTGGATAAGGAACTTCATAGTACTTTCGTTGGGGCATCATGACTACGCAAACAAGATTGCAAGCAAGGAAGAGACCCGGCAAGAAAAAGGGCAAACGAAAAAGAGCGCGAATAAAACTGCAAATTGGTGAAGTGGGGGAGAGGAAAACGAGAGGCAAATGGCAAATAATGTAATTGCAAGGAGATGAGATGTGACGCCCCCAATTTCGACCGTACGCTAATCATACACACAATGCGTACGAACAAGATTAGGGACTCACTGATTGATATCACAACACAACACTAGACACAAATTAAAGTCATACAGCTTCATATTACAAGCCAGGGGCCTCGAGGGCTCGAATACGAAGCTCGACAAACACGAGTCTGCGGAAGCAAATAATATCTGAGTACAGACATAAGTTAAACAAGTTTTGCCTTAAGAAGGCTAGCACAAACATAAGCAGCGGATCGAAAGAGGCGAGGCCTCCTGCCTGGGAACCTCCTAACTACTCCTGAGCGTTGGCACTCTCCACGTAGTAGGAGGCTCCAGCGGTGGTGGTGTAGTCGTCTCCGGCGTACTCCAACTCCGGGGCTCCATCGTCTGAATGCGGAATCGTATCGAGGGGGAAAGAGGAAGCAAAGCAGCGATGAGTACTCATCCAAAGTACTCGCAAGACTGACATTAGAACTATACTAAGTATGCATCATTTTCAAGGAAAGGGGTTATATCTGGGCTGACTACAGAAAGCAAGAATAGGGTGAAGGCCTAGTCCTATCGAAGACTAGCATCTTCAGCATCTTGCAGCATTAGAAGAGAGTAGACTGGTATCTCATATATAATCATATTATTGTAGCAATTTTATTAAGTAACCACGCCCAGAGATTCTTCCTCGACTCCCTGCGAGGAAGCAATCTCGGAGCCAACATTCATTTCAATTTTAAGTCACAGTTATAGTTGTAGAAGGTCAAGGTACAACTTCAAGTCGTCCTGTTACCGTGGACACGGCTATTCGAATAGATTATTCATCCCTACAGGGGTGCACCGCATTTCCAACACGCCTGATCACCTCCGGCCGGACACACTTTCCTGGGTCATGCCCGGCCTCGGGATAGCAGCACGTCGTCGCCCCACCTAGGCTCAACGAAGAGGCCAGCCCGCCGGTCTAAATCCTAAGCACACAGGGGTCGTGGGCCCACTTGCCCTACGCGCTCCTGCACGATGCGTATGCGGCTGGAAGCAGACCTAGCACACTCCAGTCCAAGAGCTGTACTGTCCTGTCCAATCCGGCGCGTGCCGCTCCATTGCTGACGTCCGAAGAGCTTCGGCTGATACAACGATGCTGAGTACCCATAACTTCTCCCACGCGATGGTTTGGTGCATAAAAGGCCAACGACCCAACTCAAATCAAATACCTAACCCATTAGCATTTTATTAATGCGGGGCAATCGCGACCCATGAAGTGCGGTCCCGTCACCCCGACTCGAGGATGTGTGGCAAGGGCCTCTCCTGCCCGTCCACGCCTCAACATAATCCTTTGGATGCCTTACCGGCGCATCCCACCACATCTCACAGATGCGTACCCTTGGGGCCGACCCGTCTCAAGACCGTCGGGAACTCAGGTCCACCTCAACCAGGGTGGTACCGCCTGTCCCTCCAGTCCCGTCTTTCACATGTAAACAAAGTCAAGTTGAAGTAACTGTGTGCTTATACATCAAGTGGATATCCGAGGAATCACCCTCGATGGATCCCACTCGATGAAAACCGTCAAGATGGACTTAGAGGAATCACCTTCGAGGGTCCCACGCTTGAGGGGTTGCACGACAGAGTCATCGTCGGGAGTAGTGAAGGAGGAATCACCCTCGATAACCACGACCGACTAGCTGCACTACAGAACTAGCATCATGAGTACTTCACGAGGTGTCACCCTCGGTACTCGATAGTAGCGCTGTAGAGTCGTACAACTAAGGGGGTGCGGTGATGTGAGGGGCCTAGCTTGTCGGTCGGTTGACCGAGTCTTCGAGTCTTCAAGTCGTCGATGAAGAAGCAGGGGCAACTGGGACTAAGGGGGTCACAAGGGATTCATTGATCAACCTATACTAAGCAGTTGATATGATTGCAGGTATGGTAGCAGTTTATCAAAAGCAGGCTATGCATCAGAATAGGAGCTAACTAATACAGTAGCAAAAATCTAATGCAAAAATGAGAGGGAAGAATGGGCGATATCAGAATGCTCAAGGGGGGGGTTGCTTGCCTTGCTGCTCTGCGGCAAAAGGCTGATTGTCAACGATGTAGTCGTACCCGGCAGCAGCATCAGTCTCGGGGTCTACCGGTAAGAAGAGGGGGGAAGAAACAGTAAATATAAAGTAGACAAATGCATCACGATGCATGACATGGCAATACGCAGGGCTAGGCATGCACTAACGCAGTACTACCCGTCGCCGACGGATCGGAAGAATATCTGACGATATTTCCCGGGTCTCTGGCTATTACCGGACAGATGAAATCGATGGAAAAGTTCCATGTTTGCTATGCTAGAGGCATGTGACAGACTAACGGACAACGTAGTTGGAACCGTGGAATTATTCTGAGCAACTTTCATGTTCAAAACTTTTTAAGCCGGGCTACGGTTTATTTTATATGATTTAATAAAGATTTAGCAATATTCTGAAATCGGCGGCGGTCGTCGGGGGGGGGGGGGATGCTCGCGGGGGGGGGGGGGGGGGGGGCGAACGGCGGCGGCGGATGGCGGTGCGGCGAGGCGGCCTTAGGCGGCGGTGGACGACGTCGGGCGGCGCGGGCGCGGGCCGGGCGAGGAGGCGGCGGCGCGGTCCGGGCGACGGCTTGGGCCGGCCGGGGCGTCGTCCGGGGGGGGGGGGACGGGCGCGGGGCAGGCCGGGGAACTGGCGGGCGCTGGCGGACCGGTCCGTCGGCGGGGGGGGGGGGGGGGCAGGAGAGGGCGGCTCCAAGCAGCGGCGCCGCGGGGGGGGGAATCGGGAGCAGCGGGGGCGGGACGGCCCGGTCGGGCGAGCCGTCGGGGGGGGGGGGGGGTAAGCGCGCGGGCGCCCGGTCGGGCAAGGCGGCGGCGCCGGGGGGGGATCGGGGCTGGTACGGGCGACGGGGCTAGGGTTCGCCCGCCCCTGGCTCTTATAGGGGCCAGCCGGGCCGGCCTAATTCGGCCCGGTAGGTTTTTTTTATTATTATTAAACAGCGTCAGTTTTAATTATTTAGAGGCTCTAAAATACTTCGAAAATTTCCGGTTTCAATTTTATAAATCCTTAGGGAATATTTGCAACCCATCCAACGATTTTTTATTTTCAGTTCCGCAAAACTTTTAAAATCCACTTTTCAGACGAATTTAAATCGCAATTGAAATTGAACGGGTTTTGAGCCAACGCGAGTTTAGCAACAGTAAACGCGGTGACGTGGCATCATTAGTGCGGGATTACTATAGCTTAATTACAGAGATTACTGTAGCACAAAACCAGGGCGTCACATGAGATTTGTGATTAGGAACCTGGTAGATGATGATGGAGTCCCCTCGGCGCCTACGATAGGCACATAGAAGAGACCGCTTCCTCCCCGGTAACTGCGCCAGAAATTCCTTTGACGTGGCTTGAGACTGCGTCGGTATTTCCCCAAAGAGGAAGGGATGATGCAGCACAGCGACGGTAAGTATTTCCCTTAGTTATGAAACCAAGGTTATCGAACCAGTAGAAGGATCACCACCACCCAATAAGCAGCACCTGCACACAAACAACAAATACTTGCAACCCGACGCGAAAGAGAGGTTGTCAATCTCTCTATGGTAATAAGATAGATTAGGTAGTGATAGATAGGAGAGATAGATCTCTCAAGAACACAAATAAAAAGAGTAAATATGCATCAATATGTTTTTGGGTTTTTGGTTTTGTAGATCTAAAAATAAAGATTGCATAAAGTAGACCGGAAAGCAATATGTTGGAAAAGTAGACCCGGGGGCCGTAGGGTTCACTAGTGGCTTCTCTCATGAGTATAGCGCACGGTGGGTGAACAAATTACTGTTGGGCAATTGATAGAAAATCGAATAGTCATGGCGATATCCAAGGCGATGATCATTATATAGGCATCACGTCCAAGATAGATAGACCGACTCCTGCCTGCATCTACCTCTATTACTCCACACATCGACCGCTATCCAGCATGCATCTAGTGTATTAAGTTCATGGAAAAATGGAGTAATGCAATAAGAACGATGACATGATGTAGACAAGATCTATTCATGTAGGAATAGACCCCATCTTGCTATCCTTAATAGCAACGATACATGCATGTCTTGCTGCTCCATCTATCACTGGGAAAGAACACCGCAAGATCGAACCCATCACAAAGCAATCATGCATATAAGACATCAAAGAAGACTCAAATAATATTCATGGATAGAAACTGATTATGAACTCAAATTTCATCGGATCCCAACAAACACCGCGCAAAAGTTTACATCAAATAGATCTCCAAGAGACCATTGTATTGAGAATCATAAGAGAGAGAGAGAGAGAGAGAAGAAGCCGTCTAGCTACTGCCTACGGACCCGTGGGTTGTGCTCTCCAGAGCCCACCTCTCCTGCAGTTGTTTGGCCCACTGGGTGTCTTCTGGTCCAGAAAAAATCTCCAAAAAGTTTTGTCGCGATTGGACTCCGTTTGGTATTGATTTTCTGTGAAGTAAAAAAACAAGAAAAAACAGCAACTGGCACTTTGGCACTATGTCAATAGGTTAGTCCCAAAAAATGATATAAATTTGTTATAAAATGATTGTAAAACATCCAAGAATGATAATATAACAGCCTGGAACAAGCAAAAATTATAGATACATTAGAGACGTATCACACGCCGACGCGGTAAAGCCTCCCAGCTGGAGCTGTCCTCTGGCGGAGTGGCTGGGCAACGACGAACGACCGGTGCCATTGGCAAATGGGGGAGAATCAAACTAGACAAGCTACGGGGAGGGAGGGGATGAAGGCAATATGGAGTCGCCGACCGTGAGGGTTTATATAGCAGGCCGGCAAGCATTGGGGATTTCACCGAGCCGGGCGGGAAGCTAGAGCCGTAGGACGGTTTTGTGCGAGGGAACCTACGCAGTTGTGCACGGGAACGGGCTCATCGAGCGGAAGCGTGGCCAAAAGCAGTGCCGAAGCGTGCACTGGAATCCGCGGGCAGCAACACGGTGACAAGGCGCGAGAGAGGAGGACGGGGTGATGCGCAGGTACACGGGTCATAATTATAAAACGTCTGCGATATTAATACAGGCAAACGGCACTTCCCAACGAAGCGTCGGTAATGATTTCATCCATCGCTGACAATTGTTTGGTAGCAACCGTCTGCCAACAACCCACACAACTTGTTAGTATGAATCCTTTGGGTTATTATTGGTCTTCCCACACAATTCTGATGACCGAACTATTTACCTGGTATCACACACACCTTGTTATGGTAACTCGTTTGTGTTCTAGCTCGATCAACGCAAACAGTTTGTCTGAATGAACTGTATGTCGTACTTCACACACATATGTATTTTGAGAACCGTTTGTGTTATCTTGTCTAATCGCACACAGTTCATAAGCACCAATTGTATGCCCAGCATCACACACACAACTATTTTCTGAATCGTATTTGATGGATCCGATATTGCACACAGTTCTTGTCATTAGCGACGGAGCTTGAACTATACCGTTTGCGATTGATGGATCGCACACAGTTTCCTCGAAGGGTCTCTGATTGATGTGTCGTCTTTGGACCATTCTGTAGTACTGTGAGTTGATTCGCGCTCACTACTTTGATAATTTGATATGTGGGTGGACCGGTGCTAAGGTGTTGTTCTTACTTGAACTAACAACCTACTTATGATTACCCCCTCTCACAAGCATCTGCGACTATGAAAGAAGAATTAAGATAAATCTAACCATAGCATGAAACGTGTGGATCCAAATCAGCCCCTTATGAAGCAATGCATAAACTAGGGTTTAAGCAACCCATCATCTACTTGTTACTCCACAATGACTTTCCTTAGGCCTATAACATGGTGAAGTGTCATGTAGTTGACGTTCACATGACACCACTAAGAGAAGTAACAACATACATACCATCAAAATATCAAACGAATACCAACTTCACATGATTACTTATAACAAGACTTCTCCCATGTCCTCAGGAACAATAGTAACTACTCACACCTCATCAACATGTTCAAGATCAGAGGTATAATAATAATGATTAAGGATCTGAACATAATATCTTCCACCAAGTAATCCAATAAGCATCAACTACGAGATGTAATCAACACAACTAGTAACCCACAGGTACCAATCTAAGGTTTTGAGACAATGATTGAATACAAGGGTTGGAGATGAGATGGTGCTGGTGAGGACGTTTATAAGTATTGGTCCTCCCATGAAGGAGGAAGCGTTGGTGATGACGAGGGCTTTCCCCTGCAGAATCTGACTGCCAGAGTGCAAAAGGGCCTCTGTCCAGGTTTCTGCCTCGAGGCAGCAGCGCTTCGTCCCAAAAGGTTGCTTATGATTTTTTCTAGGGTAAAACACATCATATAGGAGAAGAGGGGCGTCGGGAGGTCAGCTATGGCCCCACAAGCCATCAGGGGGGCGCGCCCTGTTGGCTTGTGCCCCCCATCTGGTATATTTTTGTCCTAGAAATTCACATATATTCAATAAAAATTCCTCATGAAGTTTCAGGTCATTTGGAGTCTGTTGATTTTTCTGCCTTTTTCTCGGCTTCCTGATCCAGAATTCCAGTTTCCAGATAATTCCCTCTTTGTGATGCACCTTGCATATTCAGAGATAAAGAGCATAAGAATGATTTGACAATAAGGAATAATGGACCAGAATATCGTAAATATGAATAAGAAATCATGATGCAAAATGGACATATCAACTCCCCAAGCTTAGACCTCGCTTGGCCTCAAGCGAAAGCCGGACTCGAGAGTAATGACCACATTATTTGAGAGAGAGGTGTCGATAAAAAAACAAAATACGGACATGGTAGCATCATGAATATCATTATAGCAGCAAGTTTCTCATCATATAACTTCTCATAAATAAGTAAAGATCTATTCACAATTTTCAAAAGTATGAAGCATAAACATTATTGACAACCAACAAACGATGCCTTTAGTCATGGTGATAATTGCAATTCATCATATTCAAGAGAAGAGTCTATATATGAGCTTTCATTGCAGCAAACCCACATACTCAACTATCATTTAATCATCTATGATTGTTGGCACTCATTGCATATTTTTGGAGCTAATGTTTTTGCCAGACACATAGGAAGATAGGGGCTTCATTTGCCACCCAACTCATTTACCTCAAGGATAATGTTAACAATAATGAATCATGTTTTCTTACATTCAACTAGATATATATATACCTGGATCTTTCCTCAACATGTGATGCTTGCCACTAAGAGAATTTATAAATTAAAAGAAGGGATGACAATAATGACTATTGTGTAAAAGTGAGAGCTTTATGAAAGTAAGAGATAGGCCCTTCGCAGAGGGAAGCAGAGGTTGTCATGCGCTTTTATTTGATTCAATGTGCAATCTCTTAATGCAAAGGAACTTCACTTTATATTGCCCCTTGTGATAGCGAACTTCATTATGCACTCTGTCGCTTTTATTTCTTCACCATCACAAGATCGTACAAAGCTTATTTTCCTTTTCAATAAATGATCATACGTGATTAAGGCAATTTTTATTGCTAATGCACTGATGACAACTTACTTGAAGGATCTTATTCAATCCATAGGTATGTAAGGTGGACTCTTATAGAAAGAAACTGGGTTTAAGGGATTAAGGATGCACAAGTAGTATCTCTACTTGGCACGGAAATTTTGGTTAGCAAAAGATCTAAAGGAAACATCACATGTTAAAGGATCCATGACTATGTATCTTCTATGTGAATGTAAACAATCATAACCATTAAGTTGTCTTCCATGTCCAACTTTAACACTCGATCATTATTTAATATTGGGTGAGGGTTCGCAATCATAGATGATGTCCAGGATAGTGTATTTGTATGTGGATCTTCTCTTCTCTATCATAATCTTGCATAGATTATAACAATGACTGAGGATATGTTTGTTCTATTCTAAACAATTTTCATAGCTCATACTTTCTTTTTATGTGAAGTCATTACCTCCCATGGGATAAGCATATGATCTTGACTATTCTTTTTATTGCCATGCTATGATGATTGGTGCAAGAGAGTAAAGCACATGGACTCAACTAATCTTTATTATATAAGTATCACACTCGGTTACAAGGATAGGTAGATCTCAAAGCAAAATCCTAAGCAAAGCAAATCTGAAACTTTATTTCTCTAATCCATGAAATAACTAAGGATCAACTAAAATAAAAGATGATGGTGATACGATACCGGGGCGCCTCCCCCAAGCTTGGAACAAGCTAGGGGTGATGCCCATACCCATGTACTCAAGTGTTCTTCGGTGATGGTGGTGGTGGTGGTGGTGTTGGATTAGTGGCACCCTTCTTTTCCTTCTTGTGCCGGAGGATGAAGTTTTCCTCCCGCAAATCATCGTTTTCTTTCTCGAGTTTCAAGATCTTTTTGCATAAAGTTGCCTTGCTTTCCTGTAGAAAACGAGACGGGATAAATTGAACCTGGGATTTGTTTGCCTCCTAAGGGAGGCTTGACTTCTTGAATTCCACATGCATATCCTCGGGTTGAGGTAGCGGGACTTCATCTTCATCTGAACCGGCGTCTGGGCCGGTATCTTCCGTGTCTTCCGTATCGGTGTCTCCCTCCTCTTCAGTGGACCATAGGTAGGCGTAAATATCCCAAAAGATCATTGGGTCTAGCACATAGTTGGAGACATATCTCTCTCCGTCCGAATCTTGAGATGGCATATTCTCAGATCTGTCAGAAAAACAGCTCGAAACAAGAACAGAGGAGAAACTCGCGATGTAGTGGTCAAAACGCACGGGAGTATATCTAATAATTTTTTTCTACGTTAGAATACGTGTTCGGGAAGAAATCAGAGTCGGGGAGGCACATGAGGGCCGCACAAGCCATCAGGGCGCGCCCTGTTGGCTTGTGCCTCCCTCGTGGGTCCCCCTGACTCCGTTTTTTTTGGAATTTTTCTAAAATACTAAAACCAACATAAATTATTATTTTGGAATTTTTGGAGTCGCTTTGCTTACCGTACAACATACCTACCCCCTTTTCAGGTTTCTGGAGTGTCCCGGAAGGCTTCCCGTATGTGTTATTCCGATGTTATTACTTGGATGACATTAGTCTCTTCATTAATAGGTGTACCTGAATCATAATGCTTGATTCTTTGCCCATTCACCACTCTCGGGTTTTTGCCCTCGAAGTTATTAATTTTTATGGCACCGGAGCGATAGACCTGTTCGACAACATATGGACCCTCCCATTTGGATAAAAGTTTTCCTGCAAAAAACCTGAAAACGAGAATTGTACAAAAGCACAAGGTCTCCTACATTGAGGCCAACTCCAGCGCACGACCTCAAATGGACGTCCGTTTCGCCAGGATTCTGTCCGTTTGGGGCAGCTTTGGGGTGGGAAACGGACATCCATGTTCGCTTCGTCGTGCGTGCGCCCAACGCAGCACACCCATCCAAAATTTGGTCCAGATTTTGTCCGTCTCGGTCATTTCTTCAAACACGTCAAGGACGCTTTGGCCGCTCGCGCTCAGCCACCCAACACAGCACCATCGCCGCCCCGGGCAGCAGCTCGCCGCGCCCCCGCAGGAGTCGCCGCCCAGCGCAACAGCTCGCCGCGCCCCCGCTCGCGCCGCTCGCTGAGTCCGCCCTCGCCTTGCCGCTCCAGCAGCCCGCCGTGTCGCCCGCGCGCTGGCGCCCTGTCGACTGTGCCCGCGCCGCTGCTGCTCAACCGCAACCTCCGCCTACGCGCTCACTTCCCCCGAGCGTCAGCCGTTCCCGCTACCTCCGAGCGCCGCGCGCACGCACACAGCATGCTAGCAAGCGCGGACGCGATGTGAAGCTAGCTAGCTCCGTGCACGAGATGTGAAGCTATCTAGTTCCGTGCACGAGATGTGAAGCTAACTAGCCGTCCATCTGCACGTGCCCTGCAGCCGCGTCCGTGCGCCCTGCTGCCCACGCGCCCTGTAGCAGCGTCCGCGCGCCCTGCTGCCGGCGCGCCCGCCCATAGCTCGCAGCACACCTGCCTCGCCCTGCAGCAGCTTGCACAGCGCGAGCCTGCAGCGCTCCGGCCGCGCCCGCATGCCGCCGCTGCTCGCCTGCAGCACTGCCACCGCGCCCGCGTGAGCTCGTTGAGGGAGTCCGGGATTAAGGGGTCCTCGGACTGCCGACCTTTTTCTCATAGGTCGGGCTAATGGGCCGCTCGCTGAGGATGAGATTAATTAAAGGCCTTGTCACCAAGGAGGAGACCTCAGGAGCCAAGGCGTGTCCGTCAAGTTGAAGATGGTAGTTTAGGCATGTTTTTCCCTCCGGTGGGTTTTAGATCATACGACACAGAAACTCATCTAGGGTTTTAGCTAGTCGATCTCGAGGTAGATCAACTCTGTAACCTTCATACCATCAATATAATCAAGCAGGACGTAGGGTTTTACCTCCATAGGAGGGCCCGAACCTGGGTAAACATCGTCTCCTTCGTCCCTTTGTTACCATCGATCCTAGTCTCACAGCTCGGGACCCCCTACCCGAGATCCACTGGTTTTGACACCGACATTGGTGCTTTCATTGAGAGTTCCGCTGTGATCGCCAGAGGAATTGATGGCTCGCCTTGTCATAAGCAACGAGAGCTGCAGCCAGGATATTCTCATCCCTGATCAGGTCTCCACAGGCGGCGATGTCTCGCCACACGCAGTCCCGACCGGTCATCTTGGCCAGATCGGAAGCTTTGCCCCCGATCAAAGAATCAAATTCGGAACCCTAGAGTTCGTCGCTGATTCGCGGGGAGAAGTTGTCTGGATAGGACCCTCAACTCTCATGGAGGAGCCCGCAGATCCCGACGCCTTGACGTCGAAGACATCGGGCTCCGCCTCTAAGGCGACCTTCACCCTCGGGATGTCTAGAACGCCCAATCCAGTCGTTGTGACCGGGTCCTCTATGGCCGAACAGGAACCGGATCCACTTTCAAGCAACTCCAGAACTGCCACGCAGCAGATCGACCCCACGCGCTTCAGCGACACACATCCCACCGTCGCCTTGTTCCTAAACGAGCTGTTTGATCGGATTCAGACCATGCGTATGACTGACGACCAGACCCCGGTCTATGACTGGATCGGGCTTAAACCAGACGTTAGGGAGATTCTCATCCCCACGGTCACTCACCTAGTCTCCACCGTCGAGTGTCCGGCTAGGGGCTCGTCCCACCAACGACCGGAATTAAAAACGGTTCATACCCCAATCTCTGATCATCGACGCCTCGCTTGTAACCCTGACCCTGGAGTTCGCTCCGGAGATAGATCGGTATCGGTCTCTGATCTAGCATGCAACTCAGAACCCGTAATTTCGGACTCACATCGCGGCATGGAATCAAAAAATTTCCCACCGACCACCCAAGTCGAGCACACAAACATCGCACCAGAGTCCAAGTCTTCGGACTTACGGGATGTTAAACATTTACCAGGAGA
The DNA here is from genome assembly GCA_039707655.1 of Elymus sibiricus. Lineage (NCBI taxonomy): Eukaryota > Viridiplantae > Streptophyta > Magnoliopsida > Poales > Poaceae > Elymus > Elymus sibiricus. The sequence goes on along the minus strand of CM077671.1, from coordinate 291,368,364 downwards.
GTCGGTTCATCATTTTTGGGCTAGACTTCTCCTCGCTAGAAACAAAGTACGAGGTCTTAGTGACCAGGAGATAATGGCAACCTTCAATCGCAATTGCCACGACGAAGGGATTCTCAACGCCCTGGCTCGTCGGCACATTCGCAACTTCACCGAGCTGTCTGACTTGGTGCAAAAATATTGTGCCATGGAGAGCACCTGGCAAGCCGAGCAGCTACTTTCGGAACCAACCTTTACCGAGTACCCTAGAGGAGACCGGAGAAAGAGGATACCTCCGAAGTGGCTAGCCGAACTCGAGCCTGCCGAAAAGAGAAATCGGCCCCTTGCGGGGGTCAGAACTGTCCTTGACGGGCTATTAGATAAACCATGCCCTATACATTCCGTATTACTGAACAAAAGCTCGACTCACAGCCTTAGAGCCTGTTGGGTCGTCAGGCAGGTCACAAAAAGTGGTGAAGCAATCCTTGAGGCACTACCGCCGAACAAGCGCTCCACATCGCCACCAGAATACAATGCCGAAGTCCCGACGATCTACAAAACGTCCCCCTCAAGGAACAGGAGGAAGAGAGCTCTTAGAGAACTCGAACAGGTCTATCATGTGGCAGCAACAAGTTCATGGGCAGACATACCCATCACCTTCGGAGGTACTGACCGACCAACCATCCGTCCCGATCATACACCGGCCACACTAGTCTTAAACCCCATCGTCGATGGCTTCAGGTTGAATAAAGTGCTAATGGATGGCGGCAGTGGTTTAAACCTTATCTACGAAGACACCCTGGAAAAAATGCAATTCGACCGATCTCGCATCGAGCATAGCAACACAACATTCCGGGGGATCATTCCTGGGAGAGAGGCGCGTTGTTCAGGACGTATCACCCTGGACGTAGTGTTCGGCACGCCCAAAAACTACCGATCTGAAGAACTTCTCTTCCATATCGCGCCCTTCTCCAGCGGCTACCACGCCCTGCTGGGGCGTGACGCCTTCACAAAATTCTAGGCTATACCACATTACGGGTATATGAAGCTCAAGATGCCAGGCCCAAACGGAGTAATCACAATCGCCAGTGATCCAAACATAGCCCTTCGAGCTGAAAACAAAACAGCAGCGCTCGCCCTCGAGGCACTAGCTGAGACCTTCGCTGCAGAAGAACTGACCACACTCCGGTCAACAGTAGATAAGGACGATGTGATCCTTAGCAAAAGGCCCAAATCCACGTCCTTTAAACCTGCAGATGAAATCGTTAAATTCCAGGTACACCCGACGGACCCCAACAAGACAGCGTCCATCGGAGCTCAGCTGGACCCCATGGTGGACGAAGCACTACGAGCATTCTTACGAGAAAATTGGGACATCTTCGCCTGGCACCCTTCCGATATGCCTGGAATCCCACGGCGGCTAGCAGAACATAGTCTGAACATCATCTTAGGCTTCAAGCCCGTAAAGCAGACTCTACGCCGCTTTTCCGAGCCCAAACGACAAGCTATGGGTGAAGAATTAGCCAAACTGCTAGAGGCCGGAATCATACGGGAGATTAAGCACCCCGAATGGTTGGCAAACCTGGTGATGGTACCAAAGAAAGACAAATCCTGGCGGCTGTGCGTCGACTTTAAAGACCTCAACAAGACCTGCCCTAAGGACCCTTGCCCTTACCACGCATAGACCAGATTATTGACGCCACAGTCGGACACGACTCATTGTGTTTCCTCGATGCTTATTCCGGATACCATCAAATCAAAATGAAGGAATCCGATCAAGCAGCAACCGCATTCATCACCCCCTACGGGTCATTCTGCTTCAACACGACATACGTGGACGACGTGGTAGTCAAAACCAAACACGTCAGCCAACTGATTGACGACCTAAGGCAATCCTTTGCCAGCCTACATGAGTATGATATACGACTCAATCCAGAGAAGTGTGTATTCGGAGTTCCCGCTGGTAAACTGCTTGGATTCATCGTTTCCCATAGAGGAATAGAAGCGAATCCGGCCAAGATCCGTGCCCTATCAGAACTTGCAGTTCCCACAGAGCTAAAGCATGTCCAAAGGTTGGTTGGTTGCGTGGCGGCGCTAAGTCGCTTTATCTCCCGCCTCGGTGAAAAGGCTTTACCGCTCTACAGACTGCTGAAACGGACCAACAATTTCGAATGGACCGATGAAGCAGCTGCTGCGTTAGAAGAAATTAAAACACTGCTGGCAAGTAATCCCATACTCACAGCACCAGGCGCTGGTGAACCCATGTTATTATACATATCGGCCACCAACCAAGTCGTTAGCGCAGTGCTCGTCGTCGAACGAGAGGAGGAGGGACACAAATTCCGCATACAGAAGCCGGTCTATTACGTGTCGGAAGTACTAACGCAGTGCAAGTCCAGATACCCGCACTACCAGAAGATAGCATATACAGTATTTATGGCATCACGGAAACTAAGACACTACTTCCAAGAGTGTTCGGTTACGGTGGCATCCGAAGTACCCCTGAACGATATAATCAACAACAGGGACGCCACCGGTCGCATAGTCAAATGGGCCATTGTGCTCCTTCCTTTTGAAATTGCCTACAAACCACGACGAGCTATTAAATCTCAGGTGCTCGCCGAATGGACAGAGGCCGAGCTCCCCAGGGAATATAGTACATACTCCCATTGGACGATGTACTTTGATGGATCCAAAACTTTGGCCGGACTGGGGGCTGGAGTTATTCTCACATCCCCCACAGGCGACGACGTTCGATACGTGTTGCAGATCATGTATGCCGACTCCAACAATGCAGCTGAATAAGAAGCACTCTTGCACGGTCTTCGGATGGCAGCCTCAATGGGCATACAACGGCTGGAGGTACGGGGAGACTCCAACCTGGCCATCTCTCAAATCAACGGCGAGTTCGATGCCAAAAACCTGAAGATGGCGGCATATAGAAACGCCGTCCTTAAAATATCCGCATGGTTCGAGGGGCTGGAATTCCATCATGTCGCTAGAGACAACAACCAGGCCGCTGATATATTGGCCCTCATGGGGGCCAAACGCGACCCCGTCCCGAAAAACACTTTCCTGGAACGGCTCTTTAAGCCATCAGTGGTTTGGCAGGACGACAATAAGGGCACCAGACCCATCAGTGCGGAAGAGGTTGTTCCCCCCATAAACGAACCAGACGACCAAATCATCGGTGGCTCCGTAATGGACGAAACGCCTTTGGCTCATGAGGTCATGGCAGTAATCGCACCATGGACCGAGCCCTTCCTTGCCTACCTTCTTCGCAAAGAACTCCCCGACGATCAGACAGAGGCGCGACGCATAATCCGGCAATCCAAGGCCTACAAAGTCCGCGAGGGTGAGTTATACAAGAAAAGCACCACCGGAGTACTCCAGCGGTGCATATCTGAGGAAGAAGGGCGGCAGCTCTTGGCCGAAATCCACGCAGGAATGGGCGGCCATCATGCCGCAGCAAGGGCCTTAGTAAGCAAAGCCTTTCGGGCTGGTTTCTTCTGGCCCACCGCTCGAGTGGACGCCCAGTCGCTTGTCCAGCATTGCGTGGGATGCCAACTCTTAGCAAATCAAAGTCACATGCCCCCAACGGCTCTTCGGACTATCCCGATCACTTGGTCTTTTGCGGTCTGGGGGCTGGACATGGTCGGACCACTTAAAGGGGGGACCAAGAAAAATAAATACCTACTGGTCATGGTGGACAAGTTCACCAAATGGATCAAAGCAAAACCTGTCAAATCAGCCAAGTCCGGACCAGTAATCGACTTTATATCTGGCCTGGTACACCGCTACGGTGTCCCGCACAGTATAATAACGGACAATGGATCCAACTTCACCGCCCAGGAAGTAAAAGACCGGTGCGCAAAAATGGGCATTAAGCTCGATTACGCATCGGTGTATCACCCGCAGACCAATGGACAGGTCGAACGAGCCAACGGCCTCATTATGAGTGGTATTAAGCCACGTTTGGTCCGATCTCTTCATGTGTCCGACTGCCATTGGGTGGAGGAACTTGATTCCGTTCTGTGGGGTTGGCGTACCACCCCGAATCGATCAACGGGATACACACCGTTCTTCATGGTCTACGATGCACCAAGGGTGCGCATGTATGAAGAAAAGGAGGCCGAGCTAGATCGGTAGGACGACTTGGACGCCTTGGAAGGAGAGCGCGACATAGCTCGGGCTCGCTCTACTTTTTATCAACAGCAGGCCCGGCGTTACCAGAGCAGGGAGGTCACGGCGAAAGCATATAACGTGGGTGAACTCGTCTTACGGCTCCCCGAGAAGCAGAAGCATAAGCTCAATCCCAAATGGGAGGGCCCCTTCATAATCGACGAAGTCCTCGCAGGGGGGGCTTATCGTCTTCGCAGCCCGGCAGACAACCGCCTCGAACCAAACCCATGGAACGCAACTCGTCTACGGCGCTTCTACGGCTAGACCAATGTCGTCATTCTCTTTACCCTCCCCTTTTCTTTTTTCTCTCTTATTTTCATTTTTCCTTCCCGTCCACCTTAATTCTTGGCAGGCCAGGATCTTTCTCTCCCCAAGTATGTGCTCGGCTAAACCGAGCTAGTGTTGAGATATTCGGCATACATCGTCAAATGTAAAATCCGAATATAACACCTGGGGGCTTCTTCCCGAAGCCGATGAGTTTTTCTTTTCAGCATTCGTTGAAATTTCTTATGCATGAATGTTTCCTTTGTCGATTGTAAAGCCACCATATGCATCAATTCGAACTAAGATTTTTGCCAAGATGGGTTGCCTCGCTCCTGTGTTTACCCTCTATGTTCCCGATTGTTCGGCTAGAGAGTAAAGGGAGCACCTCTGCGATTGTTACGGCCGGGTCATCTGGATACGTACCTCAGACAGATGAAGCCAAAAGCTAGCTATCTTTAGTAGAAAATTGGTCGGCTACGACGGAAGCAGCAAATAAAATTATGGTTGTTATTACCATGACGCGGTTTTCTCAATAAAGCCATTAGTCGCATACTCGTAGTATGCGGCCTTATTACCTACGATTTACGTAGCAACCTAAAGAAAGGCACCGATAGAGGTACTATTTTCTTTGGAAGATGTTTCTTATGCTAAGCAGTAATATAACATGTCTCCCTGTGTTTCTTCTGTCTGTTCATACCAAATGGCCGGATTGCCTGGTTCCTCGAAAGAATTCCCTCCTAATCAAGGGATATTTTATACGGAACACTCCCGAGCTCTCTGCACGGGAGGTCGAAGCCGATGGCCGGTTAAGACAAAGTTTACAACACAGTTGGAGCAACTTTTTGATTTAACGTACATAGATACATAGAATCACACATCTGGCTGCTGGTCAAGATTGTCTATTATGGCATCCAGGGCGCAATCTTCCTGCGAGAGACGAGCCGCAGGCATCACTTGGTCATACACCAAGTGAAGTGGGACTTCTTGCCCATCAGGTCCTACTGGCCCAACTCGAGCCATATGCTCGGGGTTAAGGCTGGTATAACAGGTCTTGATCATTGCCCATGCTTCTCGTGCTCCCTCCCGGCAAGCCGATGTCTTCCACAGCTCGAACCGACTCTGGGCTTCTTTGAACCGATCGGTTAATTTGGCCATCCTTTCCGGAGGCTGCTCGGCAGGCCATAGCGCTTTTATCACGCCCTTCATAGCCTTCCGAGCCCGCTCATGCATGGCGGATAATTCCTTCAGAAGGTTCCCTCGGAAGGAGCTGATATCTTCTTCAGGCTGCCCGGTTAGGAGACCTATACAAGAGACAAGGCATGTCCGTTACACCTTATGAAGGGGAGATACCTTTCGACGTTATAATCAAAACTTACCGAACATGCCCCTCTGTAGTTTTTGGTTCTCTTCTTGGGCATGGGCCAATTGAGTCTTTAAATTCTCAATATCTTCGGCCTGCTGTTTGTTTTCCACCTGGAGGCGTTTCTTCTCCTCTAGGTTTCGCTGCAGCGAAAGGCAGCCAGCCTCATACTGGGATTCGGCGTACCTCTGGGATTCTCGGGCTGCATCCAAATCTTTTTGCAATTGCCCTATTGATTCAAGTGCTAAAAGTACCATCGCGTCAGCATGGGATTATACGCTAAGATCAGCAGAATAGTTATACTCACCATGCGCCTCCCGGGTAAACCTCTTCACTTGTTCAAGCTCGGTCTTCACGGTTTCCACCTGTGTTCGGCTCGCTGCCAATTCATTGGCAAATTGCTCGTTCTGCTGCCTTGAGGCCTGCATCATCTATGCAAGTAATGTGCGGATCCTTAATTCGGTCGTCCCGACCAAATCAACGTTCGGGGGCTACTGGGTTTACATTTATGTCCGGATTTTTATTCACTTACCTTCAAGCCAGACGATATCAGTTTCACAGCCTCGCCGAACCCGGCTCGGGCAGCTCCAAGGTGTGCATCCACCAAGCATAGAGCATTGAACTCCTGTTCGGAAAACACCGGGTCACGCAGGATTCCTCGCCGCCGCCGATGTTTCATCGCGCTCCCTGCTTCGGATTTAGTGACTGATACCTCATCCCCAGAGTCTTCGGGCGTCGGATTGACCATGGGGGCCTCCGCGGCGGGTTCGGCGTAAGCAGAAGATCTTGATTCATGCGTGTTGCCGGGCGTCCCGGCAACGTCTTCGGTAGAGGAGGGCTGCACTCGCTTCCTGAGTAAGTCGAGTAATTCGACATAAGATTTTCTGTAAGATCCAACCGATCATAACAATAATAGATTAAGCGACCGAACAAAGTACCTTTTGGTTGATCGAGTGTTCGGTGCCGTCTCCACGACCGGCTCACATAAGGGACTCCCGTTGGCGCCAGGCTCGGGCATTGCTGCTGTAGCCGACTTTGTCGCAAGGACCGGCGGCGCTTGGGAGTGGGAGCCGGTATGTTTGGGTCGATGGAGGACGCCTGCCTTTTGCGGGTAGAATTTTTCTTCTTGCCCGCAGTGGAGGAGGGGAGTGATCTGGGGTGATCAGCTATGATGGCCACTTTGGATCGATCAAGGCTCTCCTGGAAAAAGACCCCGTCTTCATATGCCAGTGATAGCTCCGGATCGTCATGAAATCCTGGATCATCATCGCGGGAGTAGTCCTCTGGTTGTGGGGCCGGACAGTTGATTGTCTCGGCAAAGCTCCGCCATTCCTGTTTGCGCAGATTAAAAGTGTTAGTCAAAAAGGGCGAATAAATGCCCGAACTCAAGATGCAGAGTCGAAGGGCTTATCCATTCAATAGGGTTGCAACTCGAGTAGCCATCCTTAACCCGCAACTGAATAAAATCTTCTTTTTCTCCTTTGTACAAGTCGGCAAATGCGGCTGCCAAGGCCACCTGATTGGCAGGGCCCAGCCGTCGAGAGCGAGTGGTGTCACTCGTTCCGTTGTATTGCCACAAAGGATGTATCCTTTGTTGAAGAGGTTGGATGCATCGGGAGATGGCGGCGGCCATCACGTCAATTATTGTCAGCTTGTGATGAGCCAGTATCCTTACGTGGGCGGCCAAATGTCGAACTTTGGCACTGTCCTCTTGGGACGAACTCCTCGGTCGCCAATTATACTTTTTCTTCGGAGGAGCGTCGGAGTATTCGGGCAAGCCCCTCCGAGCTGGATCGAATAGGGGAACGTCCTCGATATAGAACCACTCTTCGGATTCTTTCTTCGGTGTCCCCGCTGGGTATCCTGTTCCCGCTATGTGACATACTTCGGCTCCTCCGATTTCCTGAATTGTCTTACCCCGAGTTCGGGGGACGAGGCAGAAGTACTTCCTCCATAATTCGATGTGCGCCTCGCAGCCCAAGAACATTTCACAGAGAGCGACAAAGCCCGAAATGTGTAGAATGGATCCGGGGGTAAGATGATGGAGCTGGATCCCATAGAACTCCAGTAACCCCCTGAGGAAAGGATGAATGGGGAACCCTAGGCCCCATAAGAGGAAGGGCACAAAGCATACCCGCTCTCCCTGGTTAGGATTGGGGAAATTCTCCGCGAAAGCTTCGCCGTCAAAGGAAGTCAAGCCGGCACGAGTTGCCGCCAGATCTGAGGAAGGAAGATACCCTTGGGTCTCGAGGTCACGCAACCGGAGGAGGGATACAGAGCAACTCGTCCAATCCCCAGGACAGGAGCCGTAAGGGCACGAGGAAGAGCTGGGGACGCTCACCATGATTTTGTGATTGTCTCTCGCTTGGAGTTTTTCTCAAAACGGGGAAGACGAGGAGGCTGTGACCCAGACCGCAATTTAACTTGTGTAAATAAGTGGTGCCTCGCTTGCGGGAGGGGTAGTCTTGTAAAAAGCTGCCGGGCCGCTCGTCTCCCCTCGGCGCACAAGGATCTAGAAGCGCTGAAGGTTATTATATTGGATCCCACGAGTTCTCGGCAATCGAGGACTCTCCGATGACGGGATGGTTGCCAAGCCAGAAGAAGCTGAGGGACTCGCGTCGCAAGCCGAAGACTTCGATACGTAATATTTTCCGGATATACCTCGGCGTTGGAGGCTAGTCCGGGGGCTACTGAGGGAGTCCGGGATTAAGGGGTCCTCGGACTGCCGACCTATTTCTCATAGGTCGGGTTAATGGGCCGCTCGCTGAGGATGAGATTAATTGGAGGCCTTGTCACCAAGGAGGAGACCTCAGGAGCCGTAGCGTGTCCGTCAAGTTGAAGATGGTAGTTTAGGCATGTTTTTCCCTCCGGTGGGCAACCGACCATATGTAACCCTAGTGACCCCTGATGTCTGTATAAGCCAGACGGTTTTAGATCATACGACACAGAAACTCATCTAGGGTTTTAGCTAGTCGATCTCGAGGTAGATCAACTCTGTAACCTTCATACCATCAATATAATCAAGTAGGACGTAGGGTTTTACCTCCATTGGAGGGCCCGAACCTGGGTAAACATCGTCTCCTTCGTCCCTTTGTTACCATCGATCCTAGTCTCATAGCTCGGGACCCCCTACCAGAGATCCGCCGGTTTTGACACCGACACTCGTCCTGCCGCCGCACGCGCGCTGGCCGGGTTCGCTAGTCACGCCCTACCGATGCTCGCGCTCGCGCCCCTGCCACCGCTTGCTTGCTTCTGCGGGAGGTTTCGCGTTCATGGCGCGACGCGGCTGCCGCCGCCGGCCTGCCCCCGCGCGCTCGCCTGCCTGCACGCCGCGACTCGCCGGCTTCCGCGTGCTCGCATGCCCTTGCCTGCCCACGCCGTGCGCGCTCGCCTCCCCTCGCCCGCCTGTCCCTTCCATCGCCGCGTGCTCGCCCGCCCTTGCTGGCCTCGTACCCATGCCCTGCTTCGCCCGCCCCGTCGCGCCCCGCCCCGCCTCACCTGCGAGGCCGCCACGCCCACCAGCCGCGCTTTCCCGCCCCGGCTCCCATCGCTGCTGCTCGTCGGTGCGGCGTTCCTGCTAGTCAACCTCCCCGTCGGCATAATCATGGTGGGTGGGGTGGTATGTGAAAAAGAGGAGAGACATGGGTGGGTGGGCCCCTCACGTTTCAATGACAGGCGGGCCAGCCCTCACATGCAACGGACACAACCCGGACCAGGAGTGCCGAGAAAGCGTCCGCCTGTGTCCGCTTTGGCCTCAAATCCATCTCAAATTTGGTCTGGAAATGGGGCAGAACGGATACGAAATGGACAGAAAATGGATATGCTCCTGCGCGTTGGGTCGTGCAGTCTGTCCGTTTTACCCCAAACGGACGTACCCGGACAAGATGTGGTCGTGCGCTAGAGTTGGCCTGAATTCCCATTTTTGAATCCTTTCGTCATGCCACCTTTTAACTTTTTCTTTAAACAACTTAGAATTTTCATAGGCTTGTGTCCTCCATTCATCTAGTGAGCTAATATGAAATAACCTCTTCTCACCGGCAAGTTTAAAATCATAATTTAGTTCCTTAATTGCCAAATAAGCCTTATGTTCTAGTTCGAGAGGTAAATGAAGAGCTTTTCGACTCACCATTTTATATGTGGACATCCCCATTGGGTTCTTATAAGCAGTTCTATAAGCCCATAGAGCATCATCTAGTTTCTTAGACCAATTCTTCCTAGATCTATTAACAGTCTTTTGCAAGATTAATTTCAGTTCTCGATTGCTCAATTCAACTTGAGCACTAGACTGGGGATGATATGGTGATGCAATTCTATGCTTAACATCATATTTAGCTAGAAGTTTACGGAAAGCACCATGAATAAAATGTGAACCACCATCAGTCATTAAATATCTAGGGACTCTAAACCTCGGAAAAATAATTTCCTTAAGCATTATAATAGAAGTGTTATGATCAGCACTACTAGTTGGAATGGCCTCTACCCACTTAGTAATGTAATAGACAATAACTAAAATATGAGTATACCCATTCGAGGAAGGAAAAAGTCCCATGAAATCAAAACCCCATACGTCAAATGGTTCAATGGCAAGTGAATAATTCATAGGCATTTGTTCACGTTTACCAATGTTACCAACCCTTTGACATTTATTGCATGAAAGGACATACTTACGAGCATCTCTGAAAAGAGTAGGCCAATAAAAACCAGATTGTAGTACCTGATACGTCTCCAACGTATCAATAATTTATAAAGTATTCATGTCATATTTGCCTATGTTTTTACTATGGTTTTATGATTTATTGGGACTAACCTATTAATAGTTGCAAAATAGCACAAGTTCTTGTTTCACACATTGATGTGTAGGAATTAATTGGAAATTGGCGAAAAAATGCAAAAGGAGCCTTGTTGGAGGAGGACTCTGACCTTCCCCAAATCTGTCCACAAACAGTTTTTAGAGATCGTCAGTTTGACCCCCAAAGACGGCGTCAAATGGAAAAAGTTAAAACTAGAAAAGTGTGGGGAATTTTATGGCATTGATTCTTGACTCCAAATTAGTCCAAAACGGAGTTCGGAGGCAATCTGTATACCCGTTTTACTGGAGGAAAATATCTGATTACGGGATTATGAGATTTATTTTTTGAAGGTTGGGACAGTAGGAAAGGCTCCTACTGCTTACAGGATTACGAGAATTGATGATGTGATTGAGTCCAACTCTTACCGTATCTTATTTATTCGGCCAAGCCACGACTTTGAGTACTCATGAGGGCTGTGAGGAGTCCCTAGTAAGGTTCTAGAGGTGCCCAAGAGACATTGGATCAAGGGTCCATCCATCGGAAGGTCATAGAGCACCACAGATGCACATATAAGGAGAGAAAAACCCTAATTTCGGGAGAGCCACCAAGAGCCATGAATTTGCCTCTCCCTTGGCATCCGCCAAGAGGGGGAGAGGCTTCTCCATTGCAGCACCAAGACCAAGGAAAAAGGGGGGGCTAGGGGCCGCCGCCCGTCGCCGCCGGCGGCGATCGTCGCCGGCGTTGTGGCCGCCATCGCCTCCATCTCTTTGGGGCTGCACCTCTGCATCAACAACTCCCTATTTCTCACCATGATAATGTGTGAGTAATCCACCTCGGGGCTGAGGGTATGTACCAGTAGCTATGTGTTCAATCTCACTCTCTCGTGTTCTTGAGATGTCACGATCTTGATGTATCACGGGCTTTGTTAATATAATTGGATCATATGATGTTATTCCCTTACTATCTTGTTGTGATGAATTGAATCTTTACCTTTGAAATCCCGTTATGTTGGATTGAATATTGGATTTGAGAACACTTGATATATGTCTTGCATGCGGATACCCGTAGTGACAATGGGGTATTCTATTGATCCACTTGATATATGTTTTGGTACTCAACTGGCGGATTCCCGAGGTGATATTGGGGTAATCTATGCATAGGGGTTGATACACGTTCTTGTCCTACTTTCTCCGATAGAAATCTTGGGGTACTCTTTGAGGTTCTTTGTGTTGGATTGAGTATTATGAATTTGAAATTGTTTGATGCGTATCGTATAATTAACTCATGGATACTTGTGGTGACATTGGAGTATCTAGGTGACATTAGAGTTGGTTGATGCGTATCATATGGTGTTATTATAGTACGAACTCTTAGATAGATCGACCGGAAAGGATAACTTGATGTTATCTTAGTACGAACTCTTGGATAGATCGATCGGAAAGAATAACTTTAAGGTGGTTTCGTGCCCTACAAACAATTTCTTCTTATGTTCTCCGCTAGATAAGAACTTTGGAGTGATTCTTTATTGCACGTTGAGGGATGGTTATGTGATCCAATTATATTAGCATTGTTGAGAGATTGCACTAGCGAAAGTACGTACCCTAGGCCTTGTTTCCAAGCATTTATACAACGTTTTGCTCGCTGTTTATTATTTGTTACCTTGCTGTTTTTATATTTTCAGATTACAAAAACCTATATCTACCATCCATATTGCACTTGTATCACCATCTCCTCGCCGAACTAGTGCACCTATACAATTTTCCATTGCATCGGGTGTGTTGGGGACACAAGAGATTCCTTCTATTTGATTGCAGGGTTGCTTGAGAGAGACCATCTTCATCCTACACCTCCCACGGATTGATAAACCTTAGGTCATGCACATGAGGGAAAATTGCTACTGTCCTACAAAACTCTGCGCTTGGAGGCCCAACACGAGTCTACAAGAATAAAGTTGTGTAGTAGACATCAAGCTCTTTTCTGGTATATCTTTAGATCTTTAGATCTTGCAATTAAATATTTAAGTTTCTTGTTTTATCACTAGTTTGGTTTTATAAAAGAAAACTACAAAAAAACGAAGTTTAGGTTGCATCATTTGTTTCGTCTTTATAATGTCTTTCGTGAAAATAAGGATTCTGAAAATTGTGCTCAATTGGTAGAGGAAGAATTTATGAAAATACGCAATGTGAATTCCTTGAAATATCAGCATGATTGCAATGTTGTTAGTATGAATTCTATGAATATCCAAAATACTAATGATGATTGCACTAGTCATGATGAAAATGTTTCTTATAAGCATGTCAATTTTTGTGGAGTGCATAAAGTTTGTGAAGATGTGCCTTATCGGGATGATAGATTTTGTAAGAAGCATAAACATGATAGAACCAATTTTTTGCTCAAAGTGATAGATGAATTTGCTACAAAATTGTGTTCTCTTTGTCCTATTACTTGTGAACTTTGCAATAAAGTTGGTCATCTTAATTTCCAATGCAAACTTTTTCATGATCAAATTATGGCCAAATATTGTAATGACTTGATCACCCTTGAACTTTACGAAGAGCTTTCTCTATTTTTGGGGAGTGAAGAATTGACACATAAAAATAGTTGGTTTGAAGTATTCATTCTCACGGACGACATTGAAACTAATCTAAATATATATATATATATATATATATATATATATATATATATATATATATATATATATATATATATATATATTGCATGGTAAATTGCAATGAGAATGCTTATATTGCCAACTATAGAAAGATGGGAAAACCAATAGAATATAAAAGGAATACTAATGAAAGGGTAAAGATTTCCACTTTCCCTCCTTTGTCTCTCATGATGAAATAGGTGACGAGGAGGAGGTCCCTATTCAACCAATCACATCAATAAGAAGCTTGAAAAAATTAATTAAACCCACACATGAGGTGGTGAAGAAGAAGAAAAGAAGAAAGAGTAGAGGTAAAAAGGTACCTCTCCCAAATGATGTTGCTCCCATTATTGTTGTGCCTCACGAGGATGAATCAAAAATAATTGTGGAAGATGATACACTTGATGATGATTTTGTTATGCCTATTGCTTGTTGTGATGACTATGATTGGGAAGATAATGATACTTCTTATAATCTTGAAAATCTTTTTGGCACCAACTTGGTAAATTATGATGATAATATTTGTTATACTATTGGGTGCTATTCATACTATTAATGATGAGAGTGATTATGCTTATGATATGCCAAGCCACAAGCTTGAGGATGCTATGTTTGATGAGAATGACATGTTTGAGAATTTATTTGCTGCAATTAATGTTAGTCCCAAGCTTGGGGATGCTATGCTTAATGAAGATGATCTTTTTAGTTCCCCTACTATGAATGATCAAATTTGTTATGATGATTGCATGCCTCCTATTTATGATGATTGCGATATTTATGAAAGTGGGGTTGGAAGAGTGTCAACTTTAGATAATTATTATCCCACTATTTTGGAGGGTGTTGAATTTTATTATAATTATAAAAGTCGATTTGGAGAGGTCATGACTTTATTTAGTAATGATTCCACTATTTCGGAAGAGGTTTCACTTGACTATGATGAGAAAAAAGTTGCTACTTATGATGATTATTGTGATGATACTTATGTTATAAAAATTAGTGATAATTATTGTCATAATTTTGAATATCCCTTTACTGAACATTACTCTTTTAATGTGGAAACAATTTATAGTATTCGAGCTTCATTTGATGCTCCCACTATTATGAATGAGAAGAAATTTGCTTATGAGGAGAGTAATGAAAATTATATGCTTGTGTATCATGAAAAGAATGATTTATGTGATAGTTATATTGTGAAATTCCTTCTTAATGCTACTGAAAATTATTATGAGGGAGGAACATATACTTGTAGGAATTGCAATAATATCAAGTTTACTCTCTATGTCTTCAAAGTTTTGAAGTTATGCTTGTTTTGCCTTCCTATGCTAGTTGATTCTTGTTTCCATAAATTGTTTCCTCACAAAATCCCTATGAATAGGAAGTGGGTTAGACTTAAATGTGCTTGTCATGAGATTCATCATGCTCTCTTACATGTTTCAAATAATATTCCTATGTGAGCATCATTGAAATCATCATGCCTAGCTAAAAGGCATTAGAGAAAAGCGCTTGTTGGGAGACAACCCAACACTTATACTTTATGTTTTGATGTGTTCACATGATTAATCTACTGTATTAATAATGTTTTGTGCCTTTTATTTCAATAAAGTGCCAAGTAAAGCCTTTGGGATGACTCACAAGATGAGTTGCATTGATGCTGAACCAAAACAGAAAGTTTTGACTCAAGTACATGAATTTTAATTTTTTACTGGAGCATGATAATGATCTGAAATTTTTACAAAGTATTCATATACAAATTCTTCAGGTTGTACTGATTTTTCAGAATTTCTAGAGACAGGTAAGTATGCATATACTACAGATCTTCACAGACTGTTCTGTTTTTGACAGATTCTGTTTTGCATGCATAGTTTGCTTGTTTTAGTGTTTCCATAGCTTATATTTAGTGGTATAAATTATGGTAATGATATAATACAGTAGGTATCATGTGGGAACAATTATGAATCTTGTCTTGACAGTACCTAAGTGAATGATTTATCTTTATTACACTAACCCTTCTCACGAAGTTCCGTTATGTTTTGTGTGATTGAAGTTTTCAAGTTTTGGGTGAGACACCGATATGAGGAGAATAAGGAGTGACAAGAACCTAAGCTTGGGGATGCCCAAGGCACCCCCAAGGCAATATCCAAGGAAGACTCAAGCGCCTAAGCTTGGGGATGCCCCGGAAGGCATCCCCTCTTTCGTCTTCAACATTATCGGTATATCTTACTTAGAGCTATATTTTTATTCATCACATAATATGAGTTTTGCTTGGAGTGTCATTTTATTTTGTTGTTCTCTGTTAGGTGTTATTTATAATCTCGTTTTTCAATAAAAAGTTCCAGGAATTTCCTTTAGGATTCTTGAATTGCATGTTTGATGTGTGTTGTGTAAAAACAGAAACTTTTCCTGTAGTGTTTGAATTTTCATATTTTACTGGAACGTGGAAAGTTTCTGTAATTTTACACAGTGTTTTAATATAAATTCTTTAGCCTTTCCTAAATTTTCATAATTTTGTGATTTACAGAAGTACACAGTTTTCATAAATTGCTACAGACTGTTCTGTTTGGACAGATTGCTGTCATAGTTTTGTTATCTACTTATTCTATAGTTTCCATAGTCTATATTGGTAGATATAAATTGTGTAAATGATAGTATCTAGTAGATAATGTTTTGAAATTATTATGCAACTTGTCCTGGCCGTACATAAAGATTTGATTTATTATTATGTGCACTAACCTATCTCACGAGTTCTTTTCAAGTTTTGTGTGGATGAAGTTTTTGAGAATAGGTGAAACTGGGATATGAGAGGATTGAACGAGATACAAAAGCTCAAGCTTCGGGATGCCCAAGGCACCCCAAGTAAATATTTCAAGAAGTCTCAAGCATCTAAGCTTGGGGATGCTACGCATCCCACCTCTCTTCATCAACTATCAGTTAGCCTATGTTGAGCCTAAACTTTTATTCGTTCACATGATGCGTGCTATTCTTGGAGTTCTATTTTTTTTTAGTTTGTTGTTTGAATAAAATACTCAGATCTGAAAATATTTATTGAGAGAGAGAGAGTCCTCACATAGCTACTTTATTGTTTGACTACTCATTGATCTTCACTTATATCTTTTGAGAGTAGTTTGACGTTTACTCTTGTGCATCACTTATATCCTATGAGTAAATTGTGAATGAATTGAATACCATAAATCTTAAATTATTAATGTGCTTTATGCTTAGTAGTAGTTTCACATCTAGTTTATAAAGTAAAATCTATTGAAGTTTGACAATCATCAAATTGGTCATACAAGCAATTCATGAATGATTATTATAAGAAAGAGAACTTTCACATACAAATATATTATCCTGGACATCTTCTATGATTGTGAATACCCATTAATTTTTTTCAAACTTGAGCAAATTAGTTGAAGTTGGACAAGGAAGACAACGTAATGAGTTATGGTTGTGTATATTTGCATATAAGTTATATTGTTACGGATCCTCTAACATGTGGTGTTTGCTTAGGATCTTTTGATAGCCAAAAATTCGTACTTAGTAGAGATACTACTTGTGCATCCAAAAACCCTTAAACTCAATTTCTTGCCATGAGAGTCCACTATATCTACATGTTCCAAGTAAATTTGCATGTGCCACCTCTAAAATTTCAAATGAGCATCTATTTTGTGTTCCTGGACCGCGCATGGAGCGACGGGGGGCGGTGACTATATTCCATGTTAAGCGGGTTATTCTCATGATGAGTGTTTGTTCACTCGTCCTTGCACAAGAGGGGCGGTAATAGGGATCCCCAGTCCCGAAATAAAAAAATGCAAATAATTAAACAAAACTCCCCCAGGAATGTTGTTGGTATGGACGGTACCAGTGGATTCGGCTAGCAGTGGAGTGTGTTTGTTGGTGGAGGGGGAGTAAACCTTTACTTTTACCGCTTGGGAACCGCCGCTAATGTGTTTAACATGGAAGATATTGATAACTCTTGGTCGTAACGTTGACAGGAAGGATGCACCTCCCAAAATTATATTTATCTCTGATTTAAGCTTTGAGCTCTGACACCTCAGCAAATCTCTGCTTCCCTCTGTGAAGGGCCTATATTTTACCTTTCAGTATTTACTTTTATTCAAAAGTCAATAGTATGCATTCTCATTTCAACCTCAATTACTCTCTAGTTGGCAAGCATCATGTGGTGGGGAAAGATCTAGACACATATGGCCAGTCAAATATATTTGCTCATGACTTATTATTGTTAACAATTATCTCTATGATAAATGAGTTGGGAGGCGAAACATTAAGCCCCTATATTTCTCTGTGTTCGATGGATGCCATTTGTTCTAAAAATATGCTTTGAGTACTAGCAATCATAGAAGACTATATGATGATTGAGTATGGGGGCTCTTACTTAGACTTTGTTGAGAATAAGTTGAATTGCAATTGTTTGGTGACTAAGAACATAGGTTGTTAAGTTTCAAGAGAATTTATGTTTGAACGGTAACATGTGAATTGGTTGCTACTCTATCATGATGAGTTTTATGAGAAAGAGTTGTTGTTATGATGCTAGGAAAAGTGGTTGAAATTATCATTGATCAAACTTATGCACTATGCTAGCATTCACACTTCATAAATTATTTCTTTTATCATTTAGCTACTCGAGGACGAGTAGGAATTAACCTTGGGGATGCTGATACGTCTCCAACGTATCAAAAATTTATGAAGTATCCATGTCATATTTGCCTATGTTTTTACTATGGTTTTATGATTTATTGGGACTAACCTATTAATAGTTGAAAAATATCATAAGTTCTTGTTTCACACTTTGATGTATAGGAATTAATTGGAAATTGGCGAAAAAACGCAAAAAGAGCCTTGTTGGAGGAGGACTCTGACCTTCCTGAAATCTGTCCACAAACAGTTTTTAGAGATCGTCAGTTTGACCCCCGAAGACAGCGTCAAATGGAAAAAGCTAAAACTAGGAAAGTGTGGGGAATTTTATGGCATTGATTTTGGACTCCAAATTCGTCCAAAACGGTGTTCGGATGCGACATGTATACCTGTTTTACTGGAGGAAAATATCTGATTACAGGATTACGAGAATTGATGACGTGATTGAGTCCAACTCTTACCATATCTGATGTATTTGGCCAAGCCACGACTTTGAGGACTCATGAGGGCTGTGAGGAGTCCCTAGGAAGGTTCTACAGGTGCCCAAGAGCCATTGGATCAAGGGTGCATCCATCGGAGGGCCATAGAGCACCACAGAGGCACATATAAGGAGAGAAAAACCCTAATTTCGGGAGAGCCACCAAGAGCCACGAATTTGCCTCTCCCTTGGCAGCCGCCAAGAGGGGGAGAGGCTCATCCATTGCAGCACCAAGACCAAGGAAGAAGGGGTCAAGGGGCCGCCTCCCGTCGCCGGCGCCGTGGCCGCCATCTTCTCCATCTCTTTGGGGCTGCACCTCTCCATCAACAACTCTCTATTTCTCACCATGATAATGTGTGAGTAATCCACCTCGGGGCTGAGGGTATGTACCAGTAGCTATGTGTTCAATGTCTCTCTCTCGTGTTCTTGAGATGTCACCATCTTGATGTATCACGGGCTTTGTTAATATAGTCGGATCATATGATGTTATTCCCTTACTATCTTGTTGTGATGAATTGAATCTTTCCCTTTGAAATCTCGTTATGTTGGATTGAATATTGGATTTGAGAACACTTGATATATGTCTTGCATGCGGATACCCGTAGTGACAATGGGGTATTGTATTGATCCACTTGATATATGTTTTGGTACTCAACTTGTGGATTCCCGAGGTGACATTGAGGTAATCTATGCATAGGGGTTGATACACATTGTTCTCCTACTTTCTCCGATTGAAATCTTGGGGGTACTCTTTGAGGTTCTTTGTGTTGGATTGAGTATTATGAATTTGAAATTGTTTGATGCGTATCATATAATTAACTCATGGATACTTGTGGTGACATTGGAGTATCTAGGTGACATTAGAGTTGGTTGATGCGTATCATATGGTGTTATTCTAATACGAACTCTTAGATAGATCGAGGAAAGGATAACTTGATGTTATCTTAGTACGAACTCTTGGATAGATCGATCGGAAAGAATAACTTTAAGGTGGTTTCATACCCTACAAACAATTTCTTCTTATGTTCTCCGCTAGATAAAAACTTTGGAGTGATTCTTCATTGCACGTTAAGGGATGGTTATGTGATCCAATTATATTAGCATTGTTGAGAGATTACACTAGCGAAAGTACGGACCCTAGGTCTTGTTTCCAAGCATTTATACAATGTTTTGCTCGCTGTTTATTATTTGTTACCTTGCTGTTTTTATATTTTCAGATTACAAAAACCTATATCTACCATACATATTGCACTTGTATCACCATCTCTTCGCCGAACTAGTGCACCTATACAATTTGCCATTGTATCGGGTGTGTTGGGGACACAAGAGATTCCTTCTATTTGATTGCAGGGTTGCTTGAGAGAGACCATCTTCATCCTACTCCTCCCACGGATTGATAAACCTTAGTTCATCCACTTGAGGGAAAATTGCTACTGTCCTACAAAACTCTGCACTTGGAGGCCCAACACGAGTCTACAAGAATAAAGTTGCGTAGTAGACATCAGTACCTTGTGTGCCATTCGGTCACCAGCATGGTGTCCTCCGTAAGGCTCGGAATGAAACTTCCTTAAAATTTGTCCCTGTTCATGATGAGGTATACAACGTCTAATAACACCATCTACTCCTTCTTTATAAGATGTGGGTCATCCCAAAAGTAATGTCGTAAATCATAAAAGAATTTTTTCTTTTGTTGATAGGTGAAACTAGCTGGAATATATTTAGCAACAATATAATTAGCGTAATCATCATAACAAGGAGTGTTACGTGAAGTCTTTATAGCAGCAAGTTGTTCATCAGGAAAATTATCATCAATGGGCAGTGGGTCATCAAGAACATTTTCCATTCTAGACAAGTTATCTGCTACAGGGTTTTCAGCTCCCTTTCTATCAACGATATGCAAATCAAACTCTTGAAGCAAAAGCACCCACCTAATGAGTCTAGGTTTAGCATCTTTCTTTTCCATAAGGTATTTAATAGCAGCATGATCAGTGTGAATAGTTACCTTGGAATCAACAATATAAGGTCTAAACTTATCACATGCAAAGACAACTGCTAAAAATTCCTTTTCAGTGGTGGCATAATTTCTTTGGGCAGCGTCTAGAGTTTTACTAGCATAATGGATAACATTCAATTTCTTGTTTACTCTTTGCCCTAGAACAGCACCAACATCATAATCACTAGCATCAAAACATAATTTCAAATGACTGGTTCCAATCAGGTGGTTTAACAATGGCTGGAGAAATCAAAGCTTTCTTAAGTATTTTAAAAGCTTCTACACAATCATCATAAAAAACAAAAGGAATATCTTTTTGAAGAGGATTAGTTAATGGACTAGAAATCTTTGATGAAATTCCTATAGAAACGTGCATGACCAAGGAAACTTCTTATACCTTTGATATCTTTTGGGCATGGCATCTTCTCAATTGCATCAACTTTAGCTTTGTCCACTTCAATACCTCGTTCAGAAATTTTATGCCCAAGCACTATGCCTTCATTCACCATAAAATGGCACTTCTCCCAATTCAAGACAAGATTAGTTTCTTCACATCTCTGCAAAACTGGATCAAGGTTGCTCAAGCAATCATCAAAAGAAGTCCCATAAACGGAATCCATGAAAACCTCAACAATCTTTTCACAAAAATCAGAGAATACAACAGTCATACGTCTTTGAAAAGTAGCAGGTGCATTGCATAAACCAAAAGGCATACATCTATAAGCATATGTTCCAAAAGGGCAAGTAAAGGTGGTTTTCTGTTGATCCTCTTTTGACACATGTATTTGAGAAAAACCAGAATATCCATCAAGAAAACAAAAGTGTGTGTGCTTAGATAATCTTTCTAGCATTTGATCAATAAAAGGTAAGGGGTAGTGACCTTTCCTAGTCGCTTTGTTTAATTTCCTGAAATCAATCACCATCCAATAACCAG
Organism: Elymus sibiricus; assembly: GCA_039707655.1. NCBI lineage: Eukaryota > Viridiplantae > Streptophyta > Magnoliopsida > Poales > Poaceae > Elymus > Elymus sibiricus. Next base: position 291,347,084 of record CM077671.1, on the reverse strand, counting down.
TTACTATTCTTTGTGGGATAAGTTCATTTTTATCATTAGGAACAATAGTTATACCTCCTTTCTTAGGAACACAATGAACATGACTTACCCATCTACTATCAACAATAGGATAAATTATACCTGCTTCCAGAAGCTTTAGTATTTCAGTTCTTACCACTTCCTTCATCTTAGGATTTAAGCGGCGATGATGATCAACGACAGGTTTCGCATCCGGTTCCATATTATTCTTGTGCTGACATAGAGTGGGACTAATGCCCTTAAGATCAGCAAGAGTATATCCAATAGCAGCCCGGTGCTTCTTCAGAGTTGTAAGTAATCTCTTTTCTTCCTGCTCTGAAAGGTTAGCACTAATAATAATAGGATATATCTTCTTTTCATCAAGGTAAAGATATTTCAAAGTATCGGGTAAAGTCTTTAACTCAAACACGGGATCTCCCTTGGGTGGAGGAGGATCCCCTAAAATATCAACTGGTAGATTGTGTTTAAGAATAGGTGTTTTTTTAAGAAATATGTCATCTATTTCTTTTCTCTCATTCATATGCATATCGTTTTCATGGTCTAGTAAATATTGTTCTACGGAATCTGTAGGAGGTATGGCAATAGAAGCAAGACCAATGATTTCATCTTTGTTTGGTAATTCTTTCTCATGTGGTTGTTTACCAAACTTGGAGACATTAAATTCATGAGACATATCACCAAAGCCTATCTTGACCTTTTGAGTAACACAATTAATTTGAGCATTAACAGTATTCAAGAAAGGTCTACCAAATATAATGAGACAAAAGTTATCTTGTTTTGAACCAAGTACTAGAAAATCAGTGGGGTACTTAATTTTTCCACACAAGACTTCAACATCTCTAACAATCCCAAGTGTTGTAATAGTGTCTCTGTTTGCAAGTTTAATAGTAACATCAATGTCTTGAAGCTCAGATGGTGCTATGTCATTCATAATTTCTTGATATAAGGTAAACGGTATGGCACTAACACTAGCACCCATGTCACATAAGACATGATAACAATGGTATCCAATTTTAACAAAAACAACGGGCATGCCAATAACTGGTTTATTTTTGTCTAACTCATCCCGCTCATTTCTAACAGGTTTTACAATTTTAGTACTTTCATCATAGAAGTAAATAACCTGCCCATCAATGTTATCAACTAGAAGATCTTTTACCATAGCTATTTTAGGCTCAAAATTTATTTGTTCAGAAGGTATAGGTGTCCTAACATAACTCTTATTAACCATAGTCGTAGCTTTAGCGTGTTCCTTAATTCTAACAGGGAAGGGTGGCTTCTCAATGTAAGCAGTAGGAACAATTGGATCAACATGGTTAAGAATCATTTCTTCCCTCACAACTTTAATGTGTTTCTCTAATTGCTCTTCAATGGGCGGATGGTATTTAAACCACTTCTCCTCTGGGAGATCAACATGAGTAGCAAACGATTCACAGAAAGAAGCTACTATCTCAGAGTCAAGGCCGTATTTATTACTCAACTTATAGCAAGCATCAGTTTCCATAAAAGATTTAACACAATCGAACTTAAGCTTTATACCTGACTCTTTACCTTTGTCGAGTTCCCAATCTTCAGAGTTGCGTTTAATTCTTTCCAGAAGATCCCATTTGAATTCAATAGTCCTATTCTAGAAGGAACCAGTAGAAGAAGAATCGAGTAGTACTTGATGATCATAAGAAAGCCGAGCATTTTTTTTTGCATAATAGTATTTATTGGAATCTCATGGTTGGGGCAGGTGTGCATCATAGATTTAAGCCTCACCCAAGCTTGAGCGATACTTTCTCCTTCACGGGGCCAGCAATTATAAATAAAGTTCCGATCATGATGAACTAGATGCATAGGATAAACTTCTGATGAAACTCCAACTTCAAGCGGTTCCAGTCCCATGAACCAATATCACCCAATAGCATGTACCACATTAATGCCTTTCCCTCCAAAGATAAAGGGAAAATTTTCTTCTTAACTTTGTCTCCAGACAACCCTGCAAGCTGAAATAATCCACATACTTCATCGACAAATATCAAATGGTAATCAGGATGAGTCATTCCATCATATGGATGTGATAAGAGTATTTCAAGCATACCCGAAGGAATCTCATAATAAATATTTTCAGTAGGTTCAGTAGGTTGAGGAACAATTTCCTCATATTCAGTTCGAGGCGAAGATGCCCCGAACAAGCCACTCAAAGGGTGACCATTCATAGCGACAAGCATCAGTAAATTTCAGCACATATAGAAAATGTTTCCTTACCAATTAAACTTACCAAAGGCGCTTCACTCCCCGGCAACGGCACCAGAAAAGAGCCTTGATGACCCACAAGTATAGGGGATCAATCCTATTCCTTTCGATAAGTAAGAGTGTCGAACCCAACGAGGAGCAGAAGGAAATGACAAGCGGTTTTCAGCAAGGTATTCTCTACAAGTGTTGTAAGTGACGATTGTAGATAGTTTTGTAGGAAGATAAATCATAAAAAGTGACAAGTAATAATAGTAACAAAGGTTCAACAAGGTAGCCCAATCCTTTTTGTAGCAAAGGACAGGCCTGAAAGTACTCTTATATTAAGCAAGCGCTCCCGAGGACACATGGGAATTTCTATCTAGTCATGTTCATCACGTTGAGTTGATTCGCGTTCGCTACTTTGATAATTTGATATGTGGGTGGACCGGTGATAAGGTGCTGTTCTTACTTGAACTAACCACCTACTTATGATTACCCCCTCTCGCAAGCATCCGCAACTACGAAAGAAGGATAAATCTAACCATATCATGAAACGTGTGGATCCAAATCAGCCCCTTATGAAGCAACGCATAAACTGGGGTTTAAGCTTCTGTCACTCTAGCAAACCATCATCTACTTGTTACTCCACAATGACTTCCCTTAGGCCCATAACATGGTGAAGTGCCATGTAGTCGACGTTCACATGACACCACTAAGAGAAGTAACAACATACATATCATCAAAATACCGAACGAATACCAACTTCACATGATTACTTATAACAAGACTTCTCCCATGTCCTCAGGAACAATAGTAACTACTCACACCTCATCAACATGTTCAAGATTAAAGGTATAATAATAATGATTAAGGATCTGAACATAATATCTTCCACCAAGTAATCCAACAAGCATCAATTATGAGATGCAATCAACACAACTAGTAACCCACAGGTACCAATCTGAGGTTTTGAGACAAAGATTGGATTCAAGAGATGAACTAGGGTTGGAGATGAGATGGTGCTGGTGAGGATGTTGATGAGTATTGGTCCTCCCACAAAGGAGGAAGTGTTGGTGATAACGATGGCTTCGATCTCCCCCTCTCGGAGAGGAATTTCCCCGGCAGAATCTAACTGCCGGAGTGCAAAAGGGCCTCTACCCAGGTTTCCGCTCGAGGCAGCGGCGCTTCTTTCCGAAAGGTTGCTTATGATTTTTTCTAGGGTAAAACACACCATATAGGAGAAGAGGGGCGTCGGGAGGCCAGCAAGGGCCCCACAAGCCATCAGGGCGCGGCCTGGGGGGCGCCCTATTGTCTTGTGCCAGGTTGGTGGCCCCCCTCTGGTATATTTTTGTCCCAGAAATTCACATATATTCAATAAAAATTCCTCGTGAAGTTTCAGGTCATTTGGAGTCTGGTGATTTTTCTTTCTTTTTTCTCAGTTTTCCGATCCAGAATTCCAGTTTCTAGATATTTCCCTCTTTGTGATGTACCTTGCATATTCAGAGAGAAAGAGCATATGAATTGTTTGATAATAAGGAATAATGGACAAAAATATCATAAATATGAATAAGAAAACATGATGCAAAATGGACGTATCACTTACCACAAGGGGCTCCGTCACCATATGTGCTTACGCAGTGGACACGGACGGTCGCACTATCTTCAGTGCGGCTGGGTGGAGCAACTTCCTCGCTGGCAAGAATCTCCGGCTTGGACAGGCCGTCTTAGTCACTATCAGGAACACCCCACGCCATGACTTGAGGATGATGATCGTCATCGACCTCCTTTAGCTATGTTAATTAGTTTGCTCGTGCGAAATGAACTCCTTATTAACTATGCTATATCTAGTTTGCTGTGTTTGTGAGGATTGTCATTATACCAAATAGCTACTTAATTATTAGCTCTAGCTAGTACTGCTTGTGAGATTGGCACTTATTATTAACTGGAATGCATTGTTCTATTACTCTAGTTCCAGGTGTGCAATGGTAAATGCTAAATCTTATGTGTTAGGACGATTTTTTTGGCTCCACGAAACGTTCCTGGCATGCAATGTACATTGCGGGCCACCAGGTGAGCTATTATAGTGGTGGCGTTATCGACGTGGCACGCCATCAGCACGAAGAATACCGTTGACGTGGGACCCAACGCCACCATTATGTTTTAATAATGGCGCCATATTGGTGGCGTTGGGCTACCATGCCAGCAAAGCCTTTTTTGCCACACCATATCTAGGCTTTTCTGCACTAGTGTATGGTTTATGTTGAAATTGTCTCAAGTCATTAAAGGCGTGCCTTCTATGCTAAAGGTTGACTTTGAGTTTTATGGGGCTTCCTGTTTGATAGATCGATATACTTGTGGGAAGGATCCCGACTGTTGTCGTGGGGGTCACATTCTCTTCTTCTCCTTGTGCTAGACCTTGGTAATGTAATCGGAGAAGAAGGGGATGCGACCATCACCGACGGTCAAAATATCAGTGAGGTAGTCTCCACCATATACACCAACATTATTGGTACTAGATAGTGTAGATCGATGTTCTCAAGGGAAGGATCCCGACTGTTGTCGTGGGGGTCGCTTCTCCTTCTTCTCCTTGTGCTAGACCTTGGTAATGCACTAGGGGGGGGGAGGAGAAGCCACCATCACTGACGGTTGAAATATCAGTGTGAGAGTGTCCACCATATACACCACCACTTGAGAGATGAGAGTTGGGGAAACTCGGAGGACTGAAAGTCAACCAATATGCCGGAATAGTGATATGTGTGTTGGCATCCTTGATTCAACAACCATATCCTTATAGTTTGCGATGACATCCTTGAATTCCATATATACTCATGTTATTTTTTGATTGTGTGGTAGAAGGTGCTAGCATCGTTCTCAAGGTTATGGCTTCCACCAATGACGCAGCTTCCTCTAGGGTCAACTCCACGGTCAAGGAGTTGCGCGCTAGTGAGGACCCCATGGCGGCGCTCCTTAAGGAGAACCCGGAGCTCATCTTTATTAAGCTTTTTGAGGGCCTGTCCAAGAAGGAAGCACCACCTAAGGAGAGTGTCGACCCTTTGCCACTGATTCCGCCGATCGCCATTCCCGATGACGCTTACTCCTCCACTGAGGGGGAGATCCGCACCTCCTCCGACTCCATGCTTTACCAGCTTCACAGACTACCAGTCTAATTAGTGCTCCATTTTAAGAGTAGCCTTGTTAGGTTTGATGCTGATGTAGTGAATGTAGTTGCTGATGTCTACTCGGGGTATAACTTGAGTAGAACTTGTGATGTTGCTTTTGGGTATATGAATCATTAATGCTTATGTTGGTTATGTTACTTGTGCTCTTCTAAACTTCTGTTGCTTCTCCTGTTTTGCTTGTTCAAATCATATTCTTCTATTGGTATATGAGGTGGTATGCGGTGTGTAGAGGGGGTCTCCTGGAGTGTATGATTCGTGGAAGGAATGTCGTGAACAGGTGAATGGTTACAACATAAAGGGTTTCCAACTAGGCAGCAGGCACAGGATCATTACTCCGAGTTCCTGCTCAGTGCGAGGTCTCCTAGAGTGTACGATACGGGGGAGGATCATTGCTCCCACTTCCTGCTCAGAGCGAAGCGCGATGATGGAGTAGGCTGATACGTCTCAAGCGTATCTACTTTTCCAAACACTTTTGCTCTATTTTTGGAATCTAATTTGCATGATTTGACTGAAACCAACCCGGACCGACGCTGTTTTTAGCAGAACTACCTTGGTGTTATTTTTTGTGCAGAAATAAAAGTTCCCGGAATTGGACGAAACTTTTTGTGAATTATTTCTGGAATATATGAAGAATTATGGAGCGAAAAACCATTAGAGGGGGGCTACTTGTGGGCCATGAGGCAACATGGCGCGTCCACACCCTGGGCGCGCCCTGTTAGCTCGTGGGGCCCACATGGCTCCCCCGACCCTAGTTCCAGTCCTATAAATTCACAACTCGAGAGAAAAAATCAGGGAGAAGCTTTCATCACGTTTTACGAGATGGAGCCGCCGCCACCTCCTGTTCTTCCTCGTGAGGGCTGATCTGGAGTCCGTTTGGGGCTCCGGAGAGTGGAGATCGCCTCTCTCGTCATCACCAACCCTTCTCCGTCAACAATTCCATGATGCTCACCACCGGGAGTGAGTAATTCCTTCGTAGGCTTGCTAGGCCGTGATGGGTGTGGATGAGATTGATCATGTAATCGAGTTATTTTGATAGGGCTTGATCCCTAGTATCCACGATGTTCTGAGATCGATGTTGCTATGACTTTGCTATACTTAATGCTTGTCACCAGGGCCCGAGTGCCATGATTTCAGATCTGAACCTATTATGTTTTCATGAATATGAGAGTGTTTTAGATCATATATTGCAAGTTGTATGCACCTATTACGTGTCATGATCCGCATACCCCAAGGTTACAATAATTGGGATTCTTTCCGGTGATTGCCGCAGTTTGCGGAGTTCATGTATTCACCATGTGTTAATGCTTTGTTTCGGTTCTCTATTAAAAGGAGGCCTTAATTTCCCTTAGTTTCCTTATGGACCCCTCTACCACGGGAGGGAAGGACAAAAGATGTCATACAAGTTCTTATTGCAAGCACGTATGACTATATACATAATACATGCCTACATTATATTGATGAATTGGGGCTAGTTTTGTGTCACTCTAGTGTGTAACTGTTACATAGTGAATGTCATCCATATCTATCCATCGCTGATCCATGGCCTACGCTTTTCATATACTGAATCTTGCTAAGTTACTATTGCTACTGCTACTGGTTCAATCACTACAAAACTGCTGCTACTATTGTTACTGTCCCTACTGTTGTTCTACTTTGCTACTAAACTTTTGCTACAGAAGGATACCCCTAGTGTGGTTGAATTGACAACTCAACTGCTAAGACCAATAAATATTCTTTGGCTCCCCTTGTGTCGAATCAACAAATTTGTGTAAAACACTTCCCTCGAAGACTGTTATGATCCCCTATACTTGTGGGTTATCAAGACTGTTTTCTGGCGCCATTGCCGGGGAGCATATATAGCTTTATTTATTGTGTTCACCAAGGTTATCTAATTTTCACTATGAAGAATCTGAAAGACGCTAAAACCAAGATCGTCCCCTCTCGTACGAGAGCATGTAAGGAACTTCCATCTAGCTCTGCTTTGAATCAGCTTATGACACCACCACTTGATACTCGTTTTGATATGTCGCAATTACTTGATGATGCTACTTTTGAAACTTATGATGATGCTACTGCTATGCTTGATAAAAAAGAATCCATGCCACTAAATGAATTACTTGATGCTCAGCTTGCTATGGCTAGAGGACTTGAAAATGCTGAAATTGATAAAGATTATGAATCACCTATTACTCCTAGCTCTCCTAATAGATATGAATTGCCTGATGTACCTGAGGGTTACGTTATGGATGGGGAGATAGCTAGAGACTTTCTTGCTTGTAATGATAGAGATGATGTGAAGAAAACTACTATGCAAACTGAAAGAAAAATCTATGATGGAGAAAATGAAACATGATCCTAAATTTGCTACTTCTCCTATATGTCTTACTGATAAGGACTATGAATTATCTGTTGATCCTGAGTTAATCACTATAGTAGAATCTGATCCTTTCTATGGCTATCAAACTGAGACTGTTGTGGGACATCTTACTAAATTGAATTATATTGCCACTCTGTTTACTAATGAGGAAAAGTTGCGTTACTATTATATCCTTAAGCTTTTTTCCTTTCTCGTTAAAAGGTGATGCTAAGAAATGTTTCCTCACTCTTGCTCCTGGTTGTGTGCATAGCCCCCAGGATAAGATATATTACTTCTCTGAAAAATATTTTCCTGCTCATAAAAAAGAACCTGCCTTACAGGAAATATTTTACTTTGTGCAAATTGAAGAAGAGAATCTCCATCAAGCTTGGGGGAGGCTTCTTCAGTTACTTAGAGCTTTGCCTCATCATCCTCTTAAGAAAAATGAAATACTTGACATATTTTATAATGGACTAATCGATGCTTCTAGGGATTTCCTAGATAGTTGTGCTGGTTGTTTTTCAGGGAAAGAACTGTTGGACAAGCTGAAGAATTATAGAATAACATATTGCAAAATGACGATGATTGGACACTTCATGAACCACCGCCGGAACCTATTCAAAAGAAGAGAGGTATTATATTCCTCAGTCGTGAAGATATGCAAGAAGCCTAGATGTCTATGAAAGAGAAATGTATTAAGACAGAAGATGCCAAGAACCACCTATCAAGGAAATACATGGACTTGACACCCTGACACAGGTAGTAGAGGTAAATTCTCTCCGTAATTTTAATGAAAGTGATATACCTTATACTAAGACTCCTAGTCAATGCATGGATGAATTTGATAATTACATTGTTAAGCAAGAACATTCAATGATTGTGTCAAAGATCAATTAAGACGCAATGCCATGATGATAGATTGCTTAAGTGACTTGATGTATAGAATTTCTAATGATGTTAAAGGTCTAGGTAAACAAGCTTCTATGGTTCACACCCAACTAGACCAAGTGGATAAGTCACAAAATGATTTGCTTGCTGAAATGAATGATAACATCAATGATCATGTTGTTAGAGTAATGACTAGAGGAGGTAGAATGACTCAGGAACCTCTTTATCCTGAAGGTCACCCTAAAAGAATAGAACAAGATTCTCAAAAAATTAATGATGATGCACCTAGTCCAACTAAAAATAAAAATAAAAATGATAGGACCATGCATGCTTCTAAAGAACCTGTTATAGAAAAACCTGCTGAGAATCATAGTGATGTTTCTATTTTTGATGCTGAGACACAATCTGGTAGTGAGCATTCTCCTAGTGATAATAAAAATGCTCATGTAGTTGCTAGATGTGGAAAGTGAACCTGCTGAAAACCTTGATAACCCACATCCTAAAAATAAACGCTATGAAAAGAAAGACTCTGTTGCTAGAAAACATGGTAAGGAGAGAGAGCCATGGGTTCAGAAACCCGTGCCATTCCCTCGTAAGCCTTCTAAAAGTAAGGACGAGGAGGAGTTTGAACGCTATGCTGAAATGATTAAACATGTCTTTTTGTGCACTCACTTGACTGATATATTAAAGATGCCTCCATATGCTAAATAAATGAAGGACATTATTACCAACAAAAGAAAGATACCTGAAACTAAAATTGCTACCATGCTTGCTAATTACTCTTTTTATGGTGCAGTGCTTAAGAAGCTGGGAGATCCGGGTATACCCACAATACCTTGCTCAATTAAATGAAATTACGATAAAACTGCTTTATGCGATCTAGGAGTTGGTGTTAGTGTTATGCCTTTCTCCCTATATAAAATACTTGATTTGAATAAGCTCACAGCTACTGAGATATCTTTGCAAATGGCTGATAAATCCACTACTTTACCTATTGGAATTTGGGAGGATGTTTGAGGGAGTCTGGGACTACGGCGTCCTCGGGCCGCCGGTCTATCTCTCATGGACCGAATTGTTGGGATGCTCTATGGTCCTTATCGGCAGGCCGAGCTATGAGACAACTCTGTATTCGAGAAGGAAATCTCCGGTGCCTTGGTGTGCCCTCCAAGTCAAGAGAATATATTCGGCATATTTGTTCTCTAATGGTAACCGACCATGTGTAACCCTAGGTACCCCTCGTGTCTATATAAACCAGAGGGTTTTAGCTTATAACATGAACAGAACCATCATCATACACATCTAGGGCTTTGTTCATCTGATCTCGTGGTAGACCGACTCTGTAATCGTCATACACATATCAATACAATCAAGCAGGATGTAGGGTTTTACCTCCTCGAGAGAGCCCGAACCTGGGTAAACAATATCCCTCCTCCTTCGTTTTCCCCATTGATCCAAGATGATAAGTTCGGGACGCCCTACCCGAGATCTGCCGGTTTTCACACCGACATTTGGGCTTTCATTGAGAGTTCCGTTGTGTGATTGTGATACGTCTCCAACGTATCTATAATTTTTGCTTGTTCCATGCTGTTATATTATCATTCTTGGATGTTTTACAATCACTTTATAGCAATTTTATATCATTTTTTGGGACTAACCTATTGACATAGTGCCAAAGTGCCAGTTGTTGTTTTTGCTTTTTTTTACTTCGCAGAATATCAGTACCAAACGGAGTCTAATCGCGACGAAACTTTTTTGAGATTTTTTTGGACCAGAAGACACTCAGTGTGCCGAAGAAGTGTCAGAGAGGAGGGCTGTGGAGGCCACAACCCACCAGGGCGTGCCAGGGGGGCCCCGGTGCGCCCTGATGGGTTGTGCTCTCCATGGTGCCCCCCTCCACCGCCTCTAATGCCTATAAATACCCAAATATTCAGAAAACGCTAGGGGAGTCAACGAAAAACACATCCAGCCGCCGCAAGTTCCAGAGCCTCAAGATCCAATCTAACACCATCACAGAGGGGTTCATCTTCTTCATAGGTGCCTCTCCGATGATGCGTGAGTAGTCCACCATAGACCTACGGGTCCGTAGGCAGTAGCTAGATGGCTTCCTCTCTCTCTTTTGATTCTCAATACAATGGTCTCTTGGATATCTATTTGATGTAAACTTTTGCGGTGTGTTTGTTGGGATCCGATGAATTTTGAGTTCATGATCAGTTTCTATCCATGAATATTATTTGAGTCTTCTTTGATCTCTTATATGCATGATTACTTATAGCCTCGTATTTATTCTTTGAATCTTTGGTTTAGTTAGGCCGACTAGATCGATTTTTCTTGCCATGGGAAGAGGTGCTTTATGATGGGTTCGATCTTGAGGTGTCCTTTACTAGTGACAGAATGGGCAGCAAGGCACGCATGTATCGTTGCTATTAAGGATAACAAGATGGGGTCTATTTCTACATGAATAGATCTTGTCTACATCATGTCATCGTTCTTATTGCATTACTCCATTTTTTCATGAACTTAATACACTAGATGCATACTGGATAGTGGTCGATGTGTGGAGTAATAGTGGTAGATGCGGGCAGGAGTCGGTCTACTTATCTTGGACGTGATGCCTATATAATGATCATCGCCTTGGATATTTTCATGATTTTTTGATCTTCTATCAATTGCCCAACAGTAATTTGTTTCACCCACCGTGTGCTATACTCATGAGAGAAGCCACTAGTGAATCCTACGCCCCCCGGGTCTACTTTTCCAACATATGGCTTTCCGGTCTATCTTTTTGCCACTTTGCTTTCAGATCTACTATACCAAAAACCCAAAAATATATTGCTGCACTTTTTATTTGCCCTTTTTATTTTGTGTTCTTGAGAGATCTATCTCTCCTATCTATCATTACCTAATCTATCTTTTTAACGTAGAGAGATTGACAACCTCTCTTACACGTCGGGTTGCAAGTATTTGTTATTTGTGTGCAGGTGCTGCTTATTACGTGGTGGTGATCCTCCTACTGGTTCGATACCTTGGTTTAATAACTGAGGGAAATACTTATTGTCGCTGTGCTGCATCATCCCTTTCCTCTTTGGGGAAATACCTACGCAGACTGAAGCCACATCAAAGAAATTTCTAGCGCCGTTGCCGGGGAGGAAACGGTCTCTTCTACGTGCCAATCTCAGGCGCCGAGGAGACACGATCATCATCTACCAGGTTCCTAATCACAAATTTCATCTCCTTGCAATTACATTATTTGCCATTTGCCTCTCGTTTTCCTCTCCCCCACTTCACCAATTTGCCGTTTTATTCGCCCTCTTTTTCGTTTGCCTTTTTCTCGTCAGATCTCTTGTTTGCTTTCAATCTTGTTTGCGTAGTCACGATGACTCAAGAAAACACCAAGTTGTGTGATTTTTACAATACTAATAACAATGATTTTATTAGTACCCCTATTGCCCCTCCCTCCACTAGTGCGGAGTCTTGTGATATTAATGCCACTTTGTTGAATCTTGTCATGAAAGATCAATTTGCCGGTAATCCTAATGAGGATGCCGTTTCCCGTCTAAACACGTTCGTAGAATTGTGTGATATGCAAAATAAAAAAGATGTGGACAATGATACTGTGAAGTTGAAATTATTTCCTTTTTCCTCGCGGGATCATGCAAAAATTTGGTTTTCCTCTTTGCCTCGCAATAGTATCGATTCTTGGAATAAGTGCAAGGATGCTTTTATCACTAAGTATTTTCCGCCCGCGAAAAATATTTCCCTTAGGACACAAATCATGAATTTTAAGCAACTTGAGCATGAACATGTTGCACAATCTTGGGAAAGAATGAAATTGATGCTAAGAAATTGTCCTACTCATGGTTTAAATATTTGGATGATCATACAAATGTTTTATGCGGGATTGAATTTTGTCTCTAGAAATCTTTTAGATTCCGCCGTGGGTGGTACTTTTATGGAAATTACTTTGGGTGAAGGTACTAAATTTCTAGACAATATTATGGCAAATTATTCGCAATGGCATACAGAAAGAGCTCCTACTAGTAAAAAAGTTAATTCGGTTGAAGAAATTAGTACTTTGAGTGATAAGGTTGATGCTTTGATGAAATTGGTTGCTAGTAAAAATGCTCCTATTGATCTTAATGATGTGCCTTTGTCTACCTTGATTGAGCAAAATAGTGATTCCGTAGATGTGAACTTTGTCTCGCGAAACAATTTCAATAACAATGCTTATACAGGTAATTTTTATCCTAGGCCTTTTCCTGTAAATTCCTCTAATATTTATGGTAATTCCTATGGTAATTTCTCTTACAATAATAATAGGAACACCTCTGATCTTGAGAGTAATATTAAGGAATTTATCAATGCGCAAAAGGCTTTCAATACTACGATAGAAGAAAAGTTGAATAAGATTGATGATATGTCTAGAAGCATTGATAGAATTTCTCATGATGTTGAAAATCTCAAGTTGAAAGCTTTTGTGACTAAGATTGATGAATCAATTAAATCTTTATATGTCTCTATGGATGAAAGTAAGAAAAGAACCGCTATGCTTAGAGCTAAAAGACAAATCTTAGAAAAATCATTTTCTAGTGATTGCCTTCATAAAAATGATGAAGATCTTAAAGTGATTGGTGTTTCTACTATTGATTCCTTGTTTAGTAATGTTAAAATTTATGATAAAGGGACTGAAGTAGATTCAACTTTAGCTAGAGGGCGTCCCAATAATTTGGAGGGTGAAAATCTTGATGAAAAATTTGATGAAAGTGGGTTTGAAGAGGTCAAAACTTTAACTAGATATTTGCCCACTATTTGGGATTGCAAAGACTTTAATTATGATAGTTGCTCTTTCATTGAATGTATTTCTTTTCTGCAATCCATGTTGAATTCACCCCATGCTTATGAGCAAAATAAAGCTTTTACTAAACATATCGTTGATGCCATGATGAAATCTTTTAAAGAAAAGTTGGAGTTGGAGATTTCTATTCCTAGAAAATTACATGATGAGTGGGAACCTACTATTAAAGTCAAAATCAAAAATTATTAGTGCTTTGCTTTATGTGATTTGGGTGCTAGTGTTTCCACGATTCCGAAATCTTTATGTGATGTGCTTGGTCTCACTAGTATTGAAGAATGTTCTCTTAATTTGCACTTGGCGGATTCTACTATTAAAAAACCTTTGGGAAGAATTAATGATGTTCTTATTCTTGAAAATAGGAACTATGTGCGCATAGATTTTATTGTGCTTGATATTGATTGCAATCCGTCTTGTCCCATTATACTTGGTAGACCGTTTTTACGCACTATAGGTGACGTGATTGATATGAAAGAAGGCAATATTCGTTTTCAATTTCCACTAAGAAATGGTATGGAACAGTTACCGAGAACAAGAATTAAGCCACCATATGAATCAATCATGAGGGAATCCTATGGATCTAAAACTAAAGATGACAATACTTGAAACTATGCGTTATGCCTAGCTAGGGGCGTAAAATGATAGTGCTTGTTGGGAGGCAAACCAATGAATAAATTTATTTTTTCTTTTTCCTTTCTGTTTTTGAGTGTTGGCACAATTATGCCTCTGTTATGATTGTGTTTTTTATGGTTTATTTAGTGTTTGTGCCAAGTAGAGCCTTTAGGATGATTCATAAGATGAGTAGAAGAGATGCTGAATCGGAAACAGAAACTTTGCGTCCAGTGTTCGAATTTTCATTTTTTTTACTGGAACGCGATCTTGAGCTGAAATTTTAACACAGTGTTTCTATACAAATTCTTTACGTTGTCGTACATTTTCATAATTTTTAGAGTTCCATAAGTATGGTTAGAGTTCAGATTACTACAGACTGTTCTGTTTAAGACAGATTCTGTTTTCGTTGCATTGTGTGCCTGTTTTGATGAATCTATGGGTTGTACTGAAGGGTATGAGCCATGTTAAAGTTAAAATACAGTAGGTATAATGCAATAACAAAATATTAATGGGTTTGCAACAGCACCTAAAGTAGTGATTTGCTTTATTATACTAACGGATCTCACGAAGATTTTGTTGAGTTTTGTGTGATTGAAGTTTTCAAATTTTGGGTGAGATCACGATGGATGAAGGAATAAGGAGTGAAAAGAGCCTAAGATTGGGGATGCTACAGCACCCCCAAGATATATCCAAAGATAAACAAGCAACTAAGCTTGGGGATGCCCCCGAGTGGCATCCCCTCTTTCTTCTAACGACCATCGGTATTTTACTTGGAGCTATATTTTTATTCGTCACATATCATGAGTTTTGCTTGGAGCGTCTTGTATCATTTGAGTCTTTGCTTGCTTTGCTTGTTAGTTTGTCACTTGTATCCTTGCTGGACACATCTATTTGGGAGAGCCAAAATTGTGCTATGATTTGTTCGAATTGCTCTTTATGCTTCAGTTAAAGTTTTTTGAGCTATATAATTGCTCTAGTGCTTCACTTATATCTCTTTGAGCATGGTGTGCTTGGAAACTTTTGTAGAAATACTCTCATGCTTCACTTAGATTAATTTGAGAGTTAGTAAATTTTTAAGAAAACCTCTCATGCTTCACTTATACCTTTTTCAGAGATGAAATCTCTATGCTCATGTGCTTCACTTAAATTTGTTTGAGCTTGTCAAAAGCAATGGCAATATATGAAACTAGTCCCAAAGTGATAGATATTCAAGGAGGATATAATAAAAACTTTCATGAATATCATTGGACAAATTAAACTTGATTCCTTGTTTTGAAACATGATGATAGGAATATGTGAGTCATGTTAGCGAGTAATTATGCTTTAGTAGGAATATTGGTGCTAAGGTTTGTGATTCCCTATGCAAGTACGAAAGTCAATAGTTATGCAATGAAATTACATCCAACTTGCGGTGCATTATTCGGTGTTAGTTATGCTCAATGCTCGCTTATGTGAATTTTCGTTTCTTGGTTTGGTTGCATCTCAATCTATTTGCTAGCCTCCATTTGTACTAAGTGAAAGTGTGTTCTATCGACTAGAGGGGGGTTAATAGGGGATTTTTACAAATTCGTCACTTGAGGAAATACTAGTTGAGGAATTTGCTAAGTGACGAACTACTCGCAGCGGAATAAGTACTCAAGTGCATGCGAAACAAAGCAGTAGCATAGTCATCATGATGAAATGAAACATACACAGAGCATGGGTAGCGTGAACAGGATAAGCAGGCTGAAGATAAAGTGACTGAAGAATTTGAGGTGAGGAAATTGAGAAAGTCTTCAGTCAAATTCTTCAAACAGTAACGATCAAATTCATCAACAAATACTTCGAGAAAATAAGGGGTTGAGGAAATAGAACCAGGGGCTCGATGAAGACAATGATTTGATGACCTAGTTCCAACTACTGTGACAGTCGTACGTCTGGTTTGGAGCGGCCTGGTATTTAAACCAGAGGACACACAGTCCCAGGACACACAGTCCTTACCGTATTCTCCTTGAGCTAAGGTCACACAGTCCTCGCCCAACACTCGTGGTAAGTCTTCAGGGTAGACTTCCAAAACCCTCACAAACTGGTCACCCGGCAATCCACAATTTACTGCTGGATGCTCTAGACCACGGTCACCCGGCGATCCCCAATTGACTGCAGGATGCACTAGACCATGACGCCTAACCGTCTAGAAGATACACAGTCTTCAAAGGTAAAAAGCGTTGGTTCCACACAGGAACGATTTCTTCAGTGATGCTCAATCACTTTGGGTTTTGATGGTTTGGGTTCTTGGGGTTTTTCCCCACTGATGATTTTCGCTCAAAGTTCTCGAGGAATGGGATGCTCTCAAATGACAAGTGTCAAGTTCTCACTCGGAGCAGCCAACCAGCTACTGGTTGAGGGGGCGGCTATTTATAGCCAGGGTGCAACCCGACATGATAAGACATAAATGCCCCCCAATGATATGACCGTTAGGTGGATAAAATATCTGGACAGCTGGCGCAAAGCATAGCAATGGTCGGAATTTGAACTGTCAAATTCCTCAGGGCTTATCATATTCCTCACTTGTAGGCAATTCGCACTGGCAAAATCCTAACTCCTCAGTCAGACCAATTTCCTCAGAGACCAGAAGAACATCGTCTCTGTCACTGAAGAACTTGACTGAACTGTAAGAGGTTTCCAAAGGCTTCACTCGAAGGATTGGGTTAAGTTGAGGCTTTTGAGTTGAGCATCAGATGGAAATTTTTCCTTAGTATTACCTCGACCCCCTTTAACAGTACGGTGTTTCCTATGACTCAAAGAAAGGAAATGAAACAATAAAAACTAAAGTCTTCATACTTCATTGTCCTCGTTCATATCTTCAAGGTCACACCATCTTCTTCCATTTCAAAGTCTTCAGGAAATACCAAAGTCTTCAGCAAAGTCTTCAGCTGAAGACATTCATTTTTAGGGGTCGATATTCTTCGAATAAAACAAACTCCTCATCGACTTATAGAGCCTGTGTACACTCACAAACATATTAGTCCCTTAACCTATACGTCTTCAGTACACCAAAATCACTAAGGGGCACTAGATGCACTTACAATCTCCCCCTTTTTGGTGATTGATGACAAATAGGTTAAGTTTTCAACGGGGATAAACATATGAAGTGTAAGTACTGAGTTTGAGGAATTTGATTGCAAGATATAGAGGAACTCCCACTGAAGATGTGCATATTTGAGGAATTTGCTTTGGACTGCAAATGCACATGGCAGGATAAACTCTTGGAGATCTCCCACTATATCTTGTAATCCATACACGCATTTAATATATATCATGAGGAAATTGAAATGCATGATGGAAAATGGGGTCTGAGGAAATTCACCATGCGTGCATTAAGATACTTGAGGAAATAAGCATGCAGAAAGCAGTTCAAAAGTATCAGACCACCATCGGACTTAAGTTTACAACTCATCAAACATACACCTCAGAAGAGCAAGAGTTGTAACTTAAACAAAAACAGCCCATATATAGACCCGCTTGAAGAATAACTCAAATTTCTCCCCCTTTGTCATCAAGTGACCAAAAGGGACGAATTTGAGGACTAACGCCCCTAAAGAATTTCATCTTGAAGGTGGAGGAGGAGCCCTAGCATTGTCAGGGTCGGTTGGTGGAGCAGGGCCTGCAACAGTGTCGTCAATGTCCTCAGCTTCATCCGTCGCACGCGATGAAGAATATGAACTTGTCACCAACTGAGGAACTTGAACTTTCTTCCACTTCTTCTTGGGAGGAATCGACTAGTCAAAGTCCATTTGAAATTCCATCTCCTTGAGTTCTTCAAGAGTCTTGAGGTGAGACAGAATGGCCCAAGAGCGATCGAAGATTTCATGCACATAGTAATGAACTTTCCTCACAGAGTTATGCATCATTGTTATGTCACGAAGAATTTAAGCAAACTGATGCTTTACCCATTTGTGATTATGATCGACCTTCTGATGAAGACTTAGAAGAAGCTCACGATCAGTCATCACACAAGGAGCAGAAGCTTGAGGTTTTTGAGCTGAGGCTTTTGCAGCAGAATCTTGTGTGGCAGAGTCATCATTGGTGGAGTAGGATGCAGCTTTGCGAAACTGACCATCCAATGGACGATTGCCTTCATCAATGACAGCCTTGCCTTTTCCTTCAACTGAAGAAAATGTCTTCTTGAGGACTTCAATCGGAGGCAAGAAACTGAAGTGATTCTGAAAGTCAGCCTTGAATGGAATTGAAGACTTTGATCTGATGAATTTCATGATCCAGGGAGCATAAGGCTTCAACTCGAAAAGTGACACTGCAATATTGGCCAAAGTCCTCATGAAAAAATCGTGATAGTTGATGGGAATCCCATGAATGATGTTGAATAGCAAATTCTTCATGATGCCAACAACTTCTTGTTCTTCAGAGTTGCGGCCTTTGATAGGACTGATGGTTTTGGTCAATATTCTATAGATTGTTCTTGGCACATACAACAAATCCTTCACTAAGAAGGTGGTTCTTGGAGGTTTCCCTTGTGCCAAAGGCATCATCAGCACTTGCATCATGTGATTCTGCAGCTCCGGATCATCATAGATGCATCTCGCTCCTTCTGAAGGAATTGGAATGGGAACACATTGAAGCAATTCATTTGCAGAAGCGGTATAGTGTGTGTTGCCTGTCATCCAATCCAGAATCCATGTGTTGATATCAGAAGCTTCACCAGAGATATGCAGAGTTGCATAGAATTGAAGAATCAGTTCTTCATTCCAATCACAGACATCCTCACAGAATGGAAGAAGTCCAACATCATGAAGAACTGCGAGAACTGGAGTGAAGCATGGCATGGATTCTATATCCACATGAGGAATTTGATGATGCTGGAAGACTTTATCCTTGTCAAACAGCACAGCAGCATAGAAATTCATCTGAGCTGGAGTCCAGAACATTGAGTGACCAACCCTTGCTGAGTCATATGGATTTGGTCCCGTGAAGAATATGTGCTCATCGAAGAAATTTGCCTTGATGAATTTGGGACGCTTCGTGCCTTTGAAGGGAAGCTTTTGCTTCGGCTGAAGATTAGGCTTGAAGCGCCGTCCAGTCTCGATTGGAACAATAGCAGTTTCTTCAACTTGAGGAACTTGTGCAGCAGTTTCATCAGGAATATTCTGGGCATGAATTGCATCAGCTGATGCAGCTGGAATATCTTAAGGAACAGACATGATGGGAGTGGACAGACCGGCAGACTCAGTTTGAATTTCTTCAGTTGGAGTAGGAGACTGAGGAATCTGTGTTAGAGGAGTGGCCATTGGTGAATTTGGGTGTGCTGCATCCCAGAATTCATCATGGATGACTGGAGTGGTAGATCCAATGTCCACTTCCTCATCCATTTCTTCAACGCCAGCCTCTTCAGCAGTTAACTAAGGCTGGGGCGATGATGTCAGTGGGGTTGAAGCATTTTCTTCAACCTCTATTTCCTCATCAATCTGCTCTGAGGAAGCAGCAAATTGAGTTTCTTCATCATCGTCCTCACTTGGGATAACATAGTCTTCACCAAATGGGACAATTTCATAGGCTGGAACTGATGAAATAGGAACAGCATCAATTGGTTCATTTGAAGAACTTGACAAAGTCTTCAATTTCTTCGCAGCTGAGGAATCTGCAGATGGTGATGCTTTCCTTTTCAGAGCAGCTGCCATTTCTGCAGCCATGGTTTTCTTCGCTTCTGATGCAGAAGGAAGGGTGACAGTCTTCACCTTTGATGATTTTGCTGGGGGAGCCTGGGGTGAAGTTGGAGCAGTTTCTTCAGGCACGACTGATGCAGTCGCCCTGGCAGTTTCTCAAGGCACAGCAGTTTCTTCAGCTGGCCTCTCAATTTCTTCAGGCGCAACATTGGAAGTTGCCCTGGGAACTTCTTCAGCAGCATGAATTTCTTCAGCTGCACTTGTAGTTTCTTCAGCAGGCTGAGCAGAAGTTTCAGCCTGAGGAATTTGCGGTTGTGATCGTGCTGCAACCCTTGAGTTGTGATCTTTGATGACTTTGTCAGCAATGTTGACAAATCGAACCTTGGCACCCTTCCAGTCAGCATAGTACTTGTTGAATTCATCGCTGAGGCCTTTGATGTCCTTTTGGACAGAGACGAGTTGGTCTGGCGTCAGATTGAGAACATTGTTCTTCATGAAGCGCTCTTTCTTGAACTGAGCCTTCTTTGCCTTTCTGGCCTTCTCGAACTTCCACTTTTCTTCACCGATGAACGCGGTGAGGACATGGCTAGGACCGGGAGGAAGCTTCAAGTCATCAATTGGAGTGTTTGGATCGTTGTGCCATATGTCAATGAAGTCAAGCACAGTTCTTGGATCCAGCAAGAGAGGAATTGAAGTGCCCTTGGCTTGAGCCACTCGCTCTTGCTTATTTCTGACAATGGCAGCAAGTTCGCCATCACTTGCTTCATCTTCGTCAGACGTTGAGGGAATGTTGAATACCACTTGCTTCTTGTGAGGACTTGGCCTCCTGCCTCGTCCAGCTGTTGCCTTTACTTTCAGGAAAGTGGGACTGCTTGAGGAATGTGCTTGGGCAGATGAAGTAGCAGATGCCCCTGAAGCAATTGAAAAGCCAGCAGTCCTCTGACAAGATGCCAGATGCACTGGTGTTGATGACTTGGCAGCAGCCGTTGAATATTTTGCAGCCACTGAGGGTATTGCAGGAGCCCTTGAGAATTTTTCCTGAGGCATTTGCTGTGAGGAACTTCGGGCTGAGGACTTTGGTGCTAAGGATTTTGCAGTGGATTTCTTAACCACTGATTTCTTTGGAGCAGGTGCACTAGAAGAGGCAGCAGCAGCAGCAGAGTCCACATTGAATTGACTCACAGCTTCTTTAGAGATCTTTTGAAGCTTTTTCTGATGTTTTGCCCATTCTACAGGAAAATCCTCACCTCTCATGAGGCTAGTGGGATCAACTGCCTGGTTATTTCCCAGTGGAGGTCTTCTACAAGGTGGTTTCAGCGCAAACTTCTTCATGTACTTATGTGTGACATAGCGATATTCTCTCCATTCCTTCATCCATCTCCTTTCAATCTTTTGGATGCGAATTTTTCGCTTTTCCTTGGTCTCCTTCCCATAAATTTCTTCATCTGGCGTGCAATACTGTGGATAGATATCATCAGGGATCTCAAATGCAGTATTGGATTCAAGTTTCTTTCCTCCTTTCTGTGGTCTTTTCCCGTCAGCCATTTTCTTCAGCTGAGGATTATGAACTGCTGAAGTTTCTGAGGAAGTGTGCAACTTTTCTTTGAGAAGCGCTGCAAATGAGTTAAGTTGATGAGAATCTAGATATTCATCAGCTGACATTTGTACCTGTAAATAGAGTATAGGTGCGAGGAATTTGAAGAGGTCATATGCGTTCTCAGAAATTTTTGCAAAAAGTATCAAGTTTGAGGAATTTGACCATAGATGCCTTGAAGAATTTCACTAAGTGTTCTTGACTTAGGTTCCAGAGTTGTATAGATTTGAGGATCCACACAATTGAGGAATCTTGAAGAAAATCATAACTTAGCGAAATAAATCAAGAGAAGGAATTTGTTTGGTGCTTTAGAGATGGATTGCTAAAGAATAACACCTTTTGAGGATTTTGTGAAAATCATCGGAATCAAAAATGGCAACAAAACTAGATTTTATTTACCGAATGCGATGAACACGACGAATAGTGAAGTGAGGTGAAGGAGTTCGTCAGTCCAGATCTCCCACGCCCTAGCTTGGCAGAGGGAGACAGCTACAGCGGCGGCGGGGTGAAGACTTCCGCGGCCAATGCGAGTACGACGACGGCTAGGTCGAGGCAGTGAAGCTCTTCCTCTCCGGCGACGATGAAGTTAGCGGCGGCGCTAGGTCTGGAGCTCGGGAGAGATGGGAGTGAGGAGTAACCCAAGCAAGTGGAAGGGAGGGGGTATTTATAGTGGCAGTAAAAATCAACTGGTTCGAAGATTTTGGACCAGTATGCCCCTGACCCTTGCCATCCACGCGACATGTGTCACCCACGTAATGTGTAGTGGAGATCGTGGGGGATCGTGGGTTACCCAGTCGTGGGAATCGGAACGGTTTGAGCGGCAATCGCCAAAAATTGAGATTGAAAATTTTAAAGTTTCGTTCGCAAATTCTTCAGCTGTCAAGGACACAGTGAAGACTTTGAACGGGTTTCAAAGTAGAACGCATATGAAAGATTTGTGAACAGACTAGGTTGAGTCTAGCATGGAGGGGGAACGGGTCCGATCACATTCACTTAGATGAAAATCAACTTGAAGAAATAGCTATAAGTGAATGTTGTTGAGGACATTGAAAGACTCAATATATATATATAGTCAATGAAGAGAAACTTATGTGAGAACATCAGTTGAAAAGGTTGAAGAATTTGAAATTTTGAGGAATTTGCAAACTTGAAGAATTTGACAATTTTGAAGAATTTGCAAAATGAAGAAAAGCTCAATCTTGAAGAATTTCAACTGTTGTTGGTGGCGTTACCCACCGTATCAGAATGATGATTTCAGACACCGCGTACAATTGTCGTAGGGTTCTGAGAATCAAATTCTTCATTAATTTCTTCACAATTAGAGAGTTAGTCTTCATGGATTGAAGAAAAACGTTACTTTGTGTGTTGCACATCAAAGTCATCAATTTTGCATAAGTGTTAGGATGTGTGTCCTTTCAAAGAACATTCGAAGATTCTAAGATATTTAGCTCACACCGCAACTTGCAAAATCTCTTCTCATCCAAGGGCTTCGTGAAGATATCAGCCAATTGTTCTTCAGTCTTCATGTGGTCGAGGAAGATATCGCCCTTCATCACATGGTCATGAAGAAAATGATGACGAATCTGGATGTGCCTGGTCTTTGAGTGCTGAACATGGTTGCGAGCAATCTTGATGGCGCTCTCATTGTCACAGTAGATAGGGACATTCTTCACGTTGATGCCGTAGTCCTTGAGGGTTTGCTTCATGCATAGCAATTGAGCACAGCAAGAACCAGCAGCAATGTACTCAGCTTCAGAAGTGGATAGTGACACGCAGTTCTGCTTCTTCGAGGACCAACAGACTAAGGATCGTCCAAGGAAATAACAAGTGCCTGACGTTGATTTGCGGTCCACACGATCACCAGCATAATCAGAATCAGAATATCCAATGAGGTCAAGATCTGAGCCCTTGGGGTACCATAATCCTAGTGTTGGAGTGTGAGCTAGATATCGAAGAATATGTTTCACAGCCTTACGGTGTGATTCCTTCGGTTTTGCTTGAAATCAGGCACACATGCAAACACTAAGCATAATATCTGGCCTAGATGCACATAGATACAATAAAGAACCAATCATGGAGCGGTATACCTTCTAATCAAAATCTTTACCACTTTCGTCAGTGCAGAGTTGAGCCGACGTGGGCATAGGAATCTTGACGCCTTTGCAATCCTGCATGCCGAATTTCTTCAGGACATCCTTGAGGTATTTCTCTTGAGATATAAAGATGCCATTGCGTTGTTGACGAATTTGAAGCCCTAGGAAGAATTTGAGCTCTCCCATCATAGACATTTGATATTCTTCACCCATCATATAGGCAAATTCGTCACTGTAACGTTTGTCAGTACATCCTAAGATAATATCGTCCACCTATATTTGGCACATAAATAATTCATCATCATATGATTTTGTGAAAAGAGTTGGGTCAAGTGAACCGGGTTTAAAGCCTTTCTTCATGAGGAATTCCTTCAGTGTTTCATACCACGCCCGAGGGGCTTGCTTGAGGCCATAGAGTGCCTTGTTGAGTCCGAAGACTTTGTCCGGATACTTAGGGTCTTCAAAACCAGGGGGTTGAGCAACATATACTTCTTCCTCAAGCTTACCATTGAGGAATGCACTTTTCACATCCATTTGATATAAGATGATATTGTGATGGCTAGCATAAGCAAGCAATATGCGAATAGTTTCAAGTCTAGCAACAGGTGCAAAAGTTTCATCAAAGTCAATTCCCTCAACCTGTGTGTAGCCCTGTGCTACAAGACGGGCCTTATTCCTCACTACCTGACCAAGTTCATCTTGTTTGTTGCGGTAGATCCACTTGGTACTTATGATATTGTGCTTGCGAGGATCTGGGCATTTGACAAGTTCCCACACATTGTTGAGCTTGAATTGATGCAATTCCTCTTGCATGGCTTGAATCCACTCAGGCTCCAAGAATGCTTCATCAACTTTGGTGGGCTCTGTGATAGAGACAAAAGCAAAGTGCCCACAAAAGTTAGACAAATGAGAATCTTTTGAGCGTGTGAGGGGACCTGGTGCATTGATGTCGTCGAGGATTTTCTCAATCTGCACTTCATTTGCAAGTCGTGGATGAGCAGGTTGAAGACTTTGTTGAGGCTGAGCATTTTCTTCTGCACCATTGTCTTCAGGTGTACCAGCATGAATCTCTTCAGCGTTGGGTACGACTTCTTCAGAGAGTAGTTGTTCTTTAGTAGGGATCACATCTTCAGTGGCTTTGAACCTAATGGATTCCTCAGGAGGCATTTCATCTAGCACAGGAGGCAGGTGCTCTCTTTGCGAGCCGTTAGTTTCATCGAACCGCACATCTACAGTTTCAACAATCTTGTTGTGATAGGTGTTGAAGACTCTGTAGGTGTGCGAATCCTTTCCATAACCAAGCATAAAACCTTCATGTGCTTTCGGTGCAAATTTAGAACTGTGTTGAGGATCTCTAATCCAGCATTTAGCACCGAAGACTTTGAAATAACTCACATTGGGTTTCTTGTCAGTGAGGAGTTCATATGAAGTCTTCTTGAGGAATTTGTGAAGATATACCCTGTTGATGATGTGGAAAGCAGTATTGATTGCCTCGGGCCAGAAGCGACGAGGCGTCTTGTATTCATCAAGCATGGTGCGAGCCATCTCAACAAGAGTCCTGTTCTTGCGCTCCACAACGCCATTTTGCTGAGGAGTATAAGGGGCAGGTAGCTCATGAGTAATACCAAGTTCATCAAGATAATCATCAAGACCATTGTTCTTGAACTCAGTCCCATTATCACTCCTGATATGCTTGATTTTGACGCCGAAGTTCGTCGTGGCCCTTTGTTGGGGATATAACCCCGTGGTGAGACCCGCCCAGGTGGGGCCGGGTCATGAGGTTGGCGGCTTAGCGATAAAGGTTTGGAAGAAGCTTGCTCAGTGGGCCTGGAGGCCCAGAGGGAGAAGACAGTGTATGACCCGGTGGCGTAAGCCGCCGGGGGCGGCTTGCCCAACAAGGTAGGAGTAGTTAGAGGCAAGGTCGGTTATCATATGAGACCCGGCCCGGACTCTTGTAAGCCCAGGGCCTCCAACTGTGTATATAAAGGCGGGTTACCTGGGCGGCTTAGGCCACGAAACAACTCATCGATAGCTAGGTCAAGCGAACTCGCTCCCTTGTAATCGATATCCAATCAATACAACATAAAGCAGGACATAGGCTTTTACCTCTTTCCGAGGGGCCGAACCTGGGTAACCCTTGTATCTCAATTCCGATCAACCCCTTTGAGTTCACCGCCTTAGCGATGTCCTCGAACCTAAGTCCTTTCACTAGGACATCTGCCGTGACAAAACCACGACACCCTTGAAGAAAATCATCTGAAGACATTCTGCACTTCAGATTTATACAGGATAATGTGCACCCAAGTATAGCGAGAGAAATCATCAACAATAACAAAGCCATATAAGCATGGACTATTTGTTAGTGTGGCATAGTGAGTAGGACCAAAGAGATCCATATGAAGCAATTCAAAAGGACGAGTGGTAGTCATGATAGTCTTGGATGGATGTTTGGATCTGGTCATCTTTCCAGACTCACAAGCCCCACACAAGTGATCCTTGAGGAATTTGACACCCTCAATGCCAATGACGTGCTTTTTCTTCGCGAGTGTGTGCAAGTTCCACATGCCAGCGTGTCCAAGTCATCGATGCCATAGCCAGCCTTCTGAAGCTTTTGCAACTGGACATGTGGCCGGCTGTGGACCTATAGAGAAATCAACAATATACAAGTCTCCTCTCCTAAAGCCTTCGAAGACTTTGGATTTGTCAGATTCCATGATGACAACACAACGATATTTGCCAAAGATGACAACCATATCAAGATCACAAAGCATTGAGACAGACATGAGGTTGAAACCGAGGGACTCGACAAGCATCACCTTATCCATGTGTCGATCCTTCGAAATTGCAACCTTACCTAGACCCAATACCTTGCATTTTCCTTTACCAGCGTAGGTGATATGCTTTAGATGAGAGGGAGCCAGTGGAATGTTCATCAATAGGTTCTTGTCACCTGTCATGTGGTTGGTGCATCCACTGTCGAGGACCCGCTCAGTTGCCTTGGGTGTTTCATCCTGTAGATGAATTAGTACATCTTACGAACGCATATGCTTCAGAGTGAAGAATATGACATCAAATTCATCAGATTGAATTTCATCACATAGTATAGTAAGCAAAGTAATGTGAGGACGTGAGAAATGAATAATTCATTTTTTATGATTAGCTTGCGTCCTTTCAAGCATTTCCTCAGGTCTCCAGCAAATTCATCAGACGTTCAAGTTCGTCTGGAGACCTGACCCTGCATAAGAGATTAGTTCAATTTCTTCACCACCCACATCTGGAGGGGTGACAAAGAGTTCATCATTCTGCGATCTCCATATGAGAAGGGTGGCATAGAAGCAAGTGCACTTTGTTTCACAGGACGGGGGTTAGAGTACTCATATGAATAAGCAGAGAAATTCTTCGAGGACTTATGAACATAATGATTTGAAGAATAATGAGCATATTCATGACCCTTAGATTTTCCCTGTGAAACAGAAGCATTAGCATGAGAATGATATGATTTTTGACCATATGAGGACTTTGGTCCTTGTGAAGACTTTGGTCCAACTGAAGAATTTGATCTGGGGTTCCTGTTCTTCATTTGTGGTGTCATGAGGACATTCACCTAAAGACTTTCCAAGCAGCTCTTGGGAACCCAGATTTTCTTCAGAGGGGGACCATTTCTGCAGTTAGTTCCAACATATCTAGCAAATACTTCACCACTCTGATTTTTGAACAGTTTATAGTTGGAGTCAATTGACTCATCAGAGGAATATGAAGATTCACAAGTGAAACCAGATAAAGTGGATGGATCTACAGGAGGACCTTTTGCAGCAACCCATGAGGTTTTGGGATACTGCTCAGGTTTCCAATAGGATCCATCAGCATTGAGTTTCCTCTCAAAGGCAATACCCTCTTTTCTAGGGTTCCTGTTCGGAATCTGCTTTTTAAGCACATCACAAAGGGTTTGATGCCCTTTGAGGCTTTTGTATATGCCTGTCACATACAATTCCTTCAACCCTGCATTTTCGTCAGTGATACTAGTGGTATCCTCAGATGAGGAATTTGTGACCACGGAAATAGTTGAAGAATTTGCAGCAATAGAAGCATTTGAACATTCAGGTGAAGAATGAGCAGTTTCACGTTCGATGCATTTCAAGCAAGGTGGAATGAAATCTTCTTGAGCGGTACTGATCTGTTGAGCAAGCAAGGAGTCATTATCCCTTTGAAGATCTTCATGAGACACCCTTAGTTTCTCAAGATCTTGCTTTCTTTGAAGAAATTCATAAGAAAGCTTCTCATGATCGACTAAGAGAGCCTCATGACGACTTTGAAGGTTATCATACTTGGACTGAAGACTTTGAAGGTCCTTAGTCAATGTTTGAGTATGATCCACTTCCTCATTCAATAGGTTATCGCTTTTGTCTAGCTGTTTCTGAAGTTTTTCAATGACACTTTGTTGTTTGGTAGCAATATTAGCAAGTTTGGAATAGCTAGGTTTCATGTAATCCTCAGATTCACCATCACTTGATTCAGAGAAGGAATCGTGTTTGAGTACCTTGGCACCTTTTGCCATGAAGCAATAGGTGGGAGTATAATCGTTGTTGTTGACGTCAGAGTCGTTGAAGTTGCCATTTTCCTCATTGTTGAAGATGGACTTGCTGACGATAGCAGTAGCGAGAGCTAGGCTCGCCACACCAAAGTCCGACTCCTCCTCAGATTCCTCATCTTCTCCATATTCTTCAAATTCTTCTTCAGAATCCATTTCCTTGCCAATAAGTGCCCGGGCCTTCCTTAAGTTGTTCTTTCTGTGCGATGAGGACTTTGAAGAAGAGGACTTTGCAGATGAGGACTTTGAAGATTTCTTCTTTTTCTTCGAGTCATCAGAACTATCATCCTTGTATTTCTTCTTTCTTGACTCTTTTTCCCAGAGAGGACAGTCAGAGATAAAGTGACCAGATTTCTTGCATTTGTGGCAAGTTGTCTTCTTGTAGTCGCTTGATGAAGAATCTGATTTCTTCATGCCACTTTTTGATGATTTTCCAAACCGACCTCTCCTTGAGAACTTCTGGAATTTCCTCACGAGCATTGCTAGCTCCTGACTCAGTTCTTCAGGATCACCAAGACTACTATCAGATTCTTCGTCTTCAGATGAGAAAATTGCCTTAGCCTTCAAAGCACGAGATCTTCCATAACTTGGCCCGTAGAGGTCTCTCTTCTTAGCTTGTTGGAATTCATGAGTATTGAGTCTCTCAAGAATACCAGCAGGATCTAGTGACTTGTAGTCTCCACGTTCTTGGATCATCAAAGCAACTGTATCAAATGAGGAATCAAGGGATCTCAGCAGTTTCTTCACCACCTCATGGTCGGTGATGTCAGTGGAACCAAGAGCCTGAAGCTCATTGGAGATATTAGTGAGGCGATCGAAAGTTTGCTGAACATTTTCGTTGTCGAGTCTTTTGAAGCGGTTGAAGAGATTGCGAAGAACATCAACTCGAGAGTCACGTTGAGTCGAAATGCCTTCATTGACTTTGGATAGCCTATCCGAGATAAGCTTAGCAGTCTCCAAAGCACTCACTCTGCCATACTGACCTTTGCTTAGATGGCCACATATGATATTCTCCGCTTGAGAGTCGAGTTGCTTGAATCTCTTCACATCAGCAGCGTTGATAGTGGGAGTGACAAAGGGAACACCATTTTATACAACATACCAGAGATCGTTGTCAATTGCCTCAAGATGCATGCGCATCTTGTTCTTCCAGTAGGGGTAGTCCGTCCCATCGAAGGTAGGACACCCAGCTGAGACCTTGATCGTGCCTGCAGTCGACATAACTAAAACTCCAGGTGGTTAAACCAAAATCACACAGAACAAGGGAGTACCTTGCTCTGATACCAATTGAAAGTGCGTTATATCGACTAGAGGGGGGGTGAATAGGCGATTTTTACAAATTCGTCACTTGAGGAAATACTAGTTGAGGAATTTGCTAAGTGACGAACTACTCGCAGTGGAATAAGTACTCAAGTGCATGCGAAACATAGCAGTAGCATAGTCATCATGATGAAATGAAACATACACAGAGCATCGGTAGCGTGAACAGGATAAGCAGGCTGAAGATAAAGTGACTGAAGAATTTGAGGTGAGGAAATTGAGAAATTCTTTAGTCAAATTCTTCAAACAGTAACGATCAGATTCATGAACAAATACTTCGAGGAAATAAGGGGTTGAGGAAATAGAACCAGGGGCTCGATGAAGACAATGATTTGATGACCCAGTTCCAACTGCTATGACAGTCGTACGTCTGGTTTGGAGCAGCCTGATATTTAAACCAGAGGAAACACAGTCCCAGGACACACAGTCCTTACCATATTCTCCTTGAGCTAAGGTCACACAGTCCTCGCCCAACACTCATGGTAAGTCTTCAGGGTAGACTTCCAAAACCCTCACAAACTGGTCACCCGGCAATCCACAATTTACTGCTGGATGCTCTAGACCACGGTCACCCGGCGATCCCCAATTGACTGCAGGATGCACTAGACCATGACGCCTAACCGTCTGAAAGATACACAGTCTTCAAAGGTAAAAAGCATCGGTTCCACACAAGAACAATTTCTTCAGTGATGCTCAATCACTTTGGGTTTTGATGGTTTGGGTTCTTGGGGTTTTTCCTCACTGATGATTTTCGCTCAAAGTTCTCGAGGAATGGGATGCTCTCAAATGACAAGTGTCAAGTTCTCTCTCGGAGCATCCAACCAGCTAGTGGTTGAGGGGGGTGGCTATTTATAGCCAGGGTGCAACCCGACATGATAAGACATAAATGCCCCCCAATGATATGACCGTTAGGTGGATAAAATATCTGGACAGCTGGCGCAAAGCACAACAATGGTCGGAATTTGAACTGTCAAATTCCTCAGGGCTTATCATATTCCTCACTTGTAGGCAATTCGCACTGGCGAAATCCTAACTCCTCAGTCAGACCAATTTCCTCAGAGACCAGAAGAACATCGTCTGTGTCACTGAAGAACTTGACTGAACTATAAGAGGTTTCCAAAGGCTTCACTCGAAGGATTGGGTTATGTTGAGGCTTTTGAGTTGAGCATCAGATGGAAATTTTTCCTTAGTATTACCTCGACCCCCTTTAATAGTACGGTGTTTCCTATGACTCAAAGAAAGGAAATGAAACAATAAAAACTAAAGTCTTCATGCTTCATTGTCCTGGTTCATATCTTCAAGGTCACACCATCTTCTTCAATTTCAAAGTCTTTAGGAAATACCAAAGTCTTCAGCAAAGTATTCAGCTGAAGACATTCATTTTTAGGGGTCAATATTCTTCGAATAAACCAAACTCCTCATCGACTTATAGAGCATGTGTACACTCACAAACATATTAGTCCATTAACCTATAAGTCTTCAATACACAAAAATCACTAAGGCGCACTAGATGCACTTACACTAAGTAGAAATACTACTTGTGCATCCAAAATCCTTAAACTAAGTTTGGCCTTATGAGTCCACCATACCTACCTATATGCGGTATTTCCATGCCGTTCCAAGCAAATTTGTATGTTCCATCTCTAATTTTCAAAATAAACTTCTCTTTTGTGTGCTCGTACCGCTCATGAATCGGTGGGGAGTGTCCAATATTTTTCCATGCTAGATGTGTTATTCTCAAGACGAGTGTTTATTCACTTGTCATTGCACGAGAGTTCGGCGGTAATAGGGATGCCCATTCCCAAAATGAAAAAGAAAAAAAATTACTTTATGTTGTCAAATAATAAATTCCTTGGAAAGTGTTGGTATGGAAAGCAACCGTGGATACGGACCGCCATGGAATGTGAAAGAATGGTGGAAAAAGGAATAAACTTTATTTTCTGTTTGGGAATCGTCTATGATATATCTAGCATGGAAAGTATTGTGAGCTGCTTTGTCGTTTTCTTTGACAGGAAAGGCATGCCACCCAAAATATTTTTCTCTCTCAATTTACAACTTTGAGCTCTGGCACCTCTACAAATCGCTACTTCCATCTGCGAAGGGCCTATCTATTTACTTTACGCAATTTTCATTTTTACTTTGAGTCTCCATCTTCTCTTATAAAGCACCAACTAGGGGGCACTATGATCGTACTTGAGCATTGGGTGTAGCTAATATTTGAGTGTGTTTCATGAATGGATCAATGATTGAGCATGATGGGCTAGGGATAACTTTCTTTAGTGTTGATATTTTGAAAGACATGGTTGCTTGTTGGCATGCTTGAGTATTGAAGTCATTATGTTAAAACTAGACTATTGCTTTGAATCATCTAAAGTCCAAATGTCCATGCTACAAAGAAAAGAATATGAGACGAACATGTTAGGAATCATTCCACATCAAAAATTCTGTTTTTATCATTTACCTAGTCGAGGACGAGTAGGAATTAAGCTAGGCGATGCTAATACGTCTCCAACGTATCTATAATTTTTGCTTGTTCCATGCTGTTATATTATCATTCTTGGATGTTTTACAATCACTTTATAGCAATTTTATATCATTTTTTGGGACTAACCTATTGACATAGTGCCAAAGTGTCAGTTGCTGTTTTTCCTTGTTTTTTACTTCGCAGAATATCAGTACCAAACAGAGTCCAATCGCGACGAAACTTTTTTGAAATTTTTTTTGGACCAGAAGACACCCAGTGGGCCAAAGAAGTGCCAGAAAGGTGGGCTGTGGAGGCCACAACCCACCAGGGCGCGCCAGGGGGCCCCCCGCGCACCCTGATGGGTTGTGCCCTTCACGGGACCCCCTCCACCGCCTCTGATGCCTATAAATACCCAAATATTCAGAAAACCCTAGGGGAGTCGACGAAAAACACATCCAGTCGCCGCAAGTTCCAGAGCCTCAAGATCTAATCTAACAACATCACGGAGGGGTTCATCTTCTTCATAGGTGCCTCTCCGATGATGCGTGAGTAGTCCACCATAGACCTACAGGTCCGTAGGCAGTAGCTAGATAGCTTCCTCTCACTCTTTTGATTCTCAATACAATGGTCTCTTGGAGATCTATTAGATGTAAACTTTTGCGGTGTATTTGTTGGGATCCAATGAATTTTGAGTTCATGATCAGTTTCTATCCATGAATATTATTTGAGTCTTCTTTGATCTCTTATATGCATGATTACTTATAGCCTCGTATTTCTTCTTAGAATCTTTGGTTTAGTTAGGCCGACTAGATCGATTTTTCTTGCCATGGGAAGAGGTTCTTTGTGATGGGTTCGATCTTGCGGTGTCCTTTCCTAGTGACAGAAGGGGCAGCAAGGCACGCATGTATCGTTGCTATTAAGGATAACAAGATGGGGTTTATTCCTACATGAATAGATCTTGTCTACATCATGTCATCGTTCGTATTGCATTACTCCGTTTTTCCATTAACTTAATACACTAGATGCATGCTGGATAGCGGTCGATGTGTGGAGTAATAGTGGTAGATGCGGGCAGCAATCGGTCTACTTATCTTGGACGTGATGCCTATATAATGATCATCGCCTTGGATATTGTCATGATTATTTGATCTTCTATCAATTGCCCAACAGTAATTTGTTCACCCACCGTGTGCTATACTCATGAGAGAAGCCACTAGTGAATCCTACGGCCCTCGGGTCTACTTTTCCAACATATTGCTTCCCGATCTATCTTTTTGCCGCTTTGCTTTCAGATCTACTATACCAAAAACCCAAAAATATATTGTTGCACTTTTTATTTGCCCTTTTTATTTTGTGTTCTTGAGAGATCTATCTCTCCTATCTATCATTACCTAATCTATCTTTTTACCGTAGAGAGATTGACAACCTCTCTTACGCGTCGGGTTGCAAGTACTTATTATTTGTGTGCAGGTGCTGCTTATTACGTGGTGGTGATCCTCCTACTGGTTCGATACCTTGGTTTCATAACTGAGGGAAATACTTACCGTCGTTGTGCTGCATTATCCCTTCCTTTTTGGGGAAATACCAACACAGTCTCAAGCCACGTCAGATTGCGAAAGGGTCGATGGCACGTTTAATCATCAACAACGACGTTCGCAACGGGGATGTTTTCATCCCTAGGCAAATCTTCGTGTTTGGTAGCATCGTGCTGCACGCCGATCCAACTGGCCACCTTGGCCAGATCGGAAGCTTCTCCCCCGATCAGGAGATCAGGTTCGGTAACTTAGAGTTCTCTGCCAACTCCCTAGGGGACTGATCCTTACCAGACTCACGGCCTCACCCGATGAGCCTGGGAATCCCGAAGCCTTAACTTTGGACCCCCAGCTCGGACCCGTCCCCGGGTCGACCCTCACCTCGGATCCAACCATGAGCTCGGACCAGATCGTAGCGTCTAAAGACCAGGGGTCATCCTTGGCCGAGCATGTTTCTCGCGTTGACACACCGGAGCCTAATTCCGAAGAACTCCGGCTGATTAATCTGGCCAACCTCTTGCTATTGAATGAGACTCTGGCCCGGATCGAGGCAATGAATATTGCGTATGACCCATCCTCGACCCATGATCGGATCGGTTTTGAGGCGGGCGATGGGGAATTTTACAACCCACCTACCACCCACTTAGTAGCCACTATCGAAGATTTAACCGATATGCTGGACTACGCCTCCGAGGAGGCCAGGGACATAGGTGAAGATGTCGACAACACCATCCCACCCACCACCGGGCGGTGGACAGCTACCTCCACCTATGATGTCTATATGGTGGACACCCCCGACAATAAGGACGACGGCTCCCCCAGAGAAAATGGTGACAAGCCCAGCGAGGAACCGTCCAAACGCCGACACCAGCGCAACACGAGCACTGGAGAAAATGATACCCTGAACAATTTGGAAGACCTCGGCGATGCAGCCTCCCCCGAAAAGCACCTCGAGTATTCGGAGGGACATGAAGATCGGCACAAACCCGAGGACTCCAATGACTCCGAGGACATCAATTACCTCCCTCCCTCTGGCGAGGAGGTTATTCTCGGAGTCGAGGATTTTATTATTCCAGAGGACCCGTTGGACCAAGAACGATTCAAGTGGCAACTCATAGCCACCGTCCGAAGCCTGAAGAAGAACCAGCAGCAAATAAAAGACGAACAAGATACCCTAAACGACAAGTGGATGAATTCCTAGCATCCGAAGAAGGGTACGGTAGGGAACTGCCGGATCAAAGAAAAAGCTACCCACGCTGACGTTTCCTGCCCCAATTTGACGACGAGGCCCTTGAGCCCGCACCCCCCAGACATGCTCAAGGCAACCAGCCAGACCGCCCCCTCGAGGACGGTACAGGGCGACTGGAGAAGCCGAAGACCCTGATACATCTCCAACGTATCTACTTTTCCAAACACTTTTGCTCTGGTTTTGACCTCTAATTTGCATGATTTGAATGAAACTAACCTGGACTGTGACGTTGTTTTCAGTAGAACTACCTTGGTGTTATTTTTGTGCAGAAATAAAAGTTCTCGGAATCGCACGAAACTTTTTATGAATTATTTTTGAGAATTATAATGAATTATGGAGTGTAGACCTGCCGGAGGGGGTGTGCCAGGGGGCCACCACGCATCAGGGCGCACCCCCCTAGGCCGCGCACTAATGGCTTGTGGGGCCCTTGTGGCTCCTCCGACCCTAATTCCAGTCCAATAATATCACATCTACGGAGAAAAAAATTAGGGAGAAGTTTTCATCGCGTTTCACGAGACGAAGGCGCCGCCACCTCCTGTTCTTCCCCGGGAGGGCTGGTCTGGAGCCTGTTTTGGGCTCCGGAGAGGGGAAATCGTCACCGTCGTCATCACCAACCCCTCTCGATCAACACCGCCATGATGCTCAACACTGGGAGTGAGTAATTCCTGTGTAGGCTTGCTGGACTAATGTGGTATTGGATGAGATTGATCATGTAACCGAGTTAAGTTTGATAGGGCTTGATCCCTAGTATCCACTATGTTATGAGATTGATGTTGCTATGACTTTGCTATGCTTAATGCTTGTCACTAGAACCCGAGTGCCATGATTTCAGATCTAAACCTATTATGTTTGCATGAATATAAGAGTGATTTGGATCCTATCTTGCAAGTTGTATGCACCTATTATGTGTCTTGATCCGCATACCCCAAGGTGACAATAATTGGGATTCTTTCAAGTGATTGTCGTAGTTTGAGGAGTTCATGTATTCACCATGTGTTAATGCTTTGTTCCGGTTCTCTATTAAAAGGAGGCCTTAATATCCCTTAGTTTCCATTAGGACCCCGCTGTCACGGGAAGGTAGGACAAAAGATGTTATGCAATGTCTTATCGCAAGCACGTATGACTATATACAGAATACATGCCTACATTACATTTATGAATTGGAGCTAGTTCTGTGTCGCCCTAGTGTGTAACTGTTATATGATCAATGTCATCTAAATCATTATCCATCACCGATCCACGTGCCTACGCTTTATTTATACTAAATCTTGCTAAGTTACTATTACTATTGCTACTGTCACAACTGCTACAAAATTGTTGTTATCACTACTACTGTTACTTTTGCTACTAGTATTTGCCGTGCTACTAAACCATTGTTGCAGAGAGATATCCCAGGTGAGGTTGAATTGACAACTCAACTATCAAGGCTAATAAATATTCTTTGGCTCCCCTTGTGTCGAATCAATAAATTAGGGTGAAATACTACCCGTGAAGACTGTCGTGATCCCCTATACTTGTGGGTTATCAAGACCATTTTTGGCGCCGTTGCCGGGGAGCATAGCTCTATTTATTGTGTTAACTTGAGGATATCCAGTTGCTACTATGAAGAATATTAAATACACTCGAACTAAGATCGTCCCCTCTCGCACGAGAGGAGGCAAGGAACTTCCATCTAGCTCTGCTCTTGATTCACCTACTATTTTGGATCACCTTGTTACACCACCACCTGTTGATCGTCCTGATATGTCACATGAACTTGATGATGCTACCTCTGAAATTAATGATGATACTATTGCTACACATGTTGAAACTGAAAATGTGCCACCGAATGAATTACTTGATGCTCATCTTGCTAAAGCTAGAGAATTTGCAAATGCTGAAATTGATGAGGACTTTGAATCACTTATTACACCTCGCTCTCCTATTAGATATGAATTGCCTCATGTGCCTGAAGGTTATGTCATGGATGAGGAAACATCTAGTGATTTCTTTGGTTGTGAAAACAGAGATGATTTGAAAAAACTACTATGCAAACTGAAAGAAAAATCTCTGATGGAGAAAATGAAATATGATCCTAACTTTGCTACTTCTCCTATATTTGTTACTGATAAGGATTATGAATTCTCTGTTGATCCTGAGTTAATTCCTATAGTACTATCTGATCCTTTCCATGGTTATGAAAATGAAACTGTTGTCGAACACCTTATGAAACTGAATGATATTGTTGCTCTGTTTACCAATGATGAAAAGATATGCTACTATTATATCCTTCAGCCTTTTCCTTTCTCGCTAAAAGGCAAGGCTAAGGAATGGTTTCTTTCTCTTGCTCCTGGTTGTATGCGTAGTCCCTAGGATATGCTTCACTATTTTTCTGCAAAATATTTTCCTGCTCATAAGAAACAAGCTGCCTTACAGGAAATATTTAACTTTGTGCAAATTTAAGAAGAGAATCTCCCTCCAGCTTGGGGGAGGCTTCTCCGGTTACTTAGAGCTTTGCCGGATTGTCCTCTTAAGAAAAGTGAAATTCTCGATATCTTTTATAATGGACTAATCGATGCTCTAGGGACTTCCTAGATAGTTGCGCCGGTTGTGTTTTTAGGGAAAGAACTGTCGGTCAAGCTGAAGAATTATTGAATAACATATTGCAAAATGCCGATGATTGGACACTTCATGAACCACCTCCGGAACCTATTCAAAAGAAGAGTGGTATTCTATTCCTCAATCCTGAAGATATGCAAGAAGCCAACAAATCTATGAAGGAGAAAGGTATTAAAATTGAGGATATCAAGAAATTACCACCTATTGAGAAAATACATGGACTTATTAACCCGACACAGGTAGTAGAGGTAAACTCTCTCCGCTCCTTTACTGAAAATGATATACCTTACAATAAGACTCCTGAATAATGCATGGATGAATATGATAATTATATTGTCAAGCAAGGACACTTCAATAACTATGTTAAAGATCAATTGAGACGTAATGCCATGATGATAGACCGTTTAAGTGACTTGATGCTTAGAATTTCTACTGATGTAAAAGGTCTAGGTAAACATGCTTCTATGGTTCACACCCAATTAAACCAAGTTGCCAAGTCACAAATGATTTGCTTGCTGAAATAAATAATAATATGAATGATCATGCTGTTAGAGTAATGACCAGGGGAGGTCGTATGACCCAAGAACCTCTCTACCTTGAAGGTCATCCTAAAATAATAGAACATGATTCCCAGAGAATTAATGTTGATGCACCTAGTTCCTCTAATAAGAAAAACAAGAAGAAAAAGGATAGGAACTTGCATGGTGAATCTGTTGTAGAAAGACCTACTGAAAAACAAAATAATGTTTCTATTTCTGATGCTGAGACACAATCTGGTAGTGAACATGAACCTAATGATAATGAAAAGGAAGATGAAAATGATACTGTGCATGATGTTCCACCAGATATTAATAAAGAAAATGATGATGATGTAGAAATAGAACCTGCTGAGGATCTTGATAACCCACCTCCTAAGAATAAACGTTATGATAAGAGAGACTTTGTTGCTAGAAAACATGGAAGGGAAACAGAGCCATGGGTTCAAAACCCATGTCATTCCCTCGTAAGCCTTCTAAGAATAAGGATGATGAAGATTTTGAACGCTTTGCTGAAATGATTAGATCCGTCTTTTTGCATACTCGTTTGACTGATATATTGAAAATGCCTCTGTATGCTAAGTATATGAAGGATATTATTACCAACAAAAGAAAGATACCGGAAACTGAAATTGCTACTATGCTTGCTAATTATTCTTTTGATGGAGGAATACCTAAGAAACTAGGAGATCCTGGCACACCCACAATACCTTGCTCCATTAAAAGAAACTACGTTAAAACTGCTTCATGTGATTTAGGAGCCGGTGTTAGTGTTATGCCTTTCTACCTTTATAAAAGACTCGATTTGAGTAAGATTACACCTACTGAGATATCTTTGTAAATGGCTGATAAGTCCACCACTTTACCTATTGGACTTTGCGAGGACGTTTCTGTTGTGGTTGCAAATGTTACTATCTTGACAGACTTTGTTATTCTTGATATGCCCGAGGACAACAATATGTCGATCATCCTTGGTAGACCATTCTAAAATACTGCAGGGGCTGTTATTGATTGCAATAAAAGCAAGGTTACCTTTCACGTCAATGGCAAGCAACATACCATTCATTTTCCGAAGAAGCAAACCTTGGTTAATAATATTAATGTCATTGAGCCTACTCCCACGGTTATCATTGGAAGCTTTGCAATTCATCTACCTAGTCAAGAAGAAATATTATAATCTTATTGTTGGGGATATGCAAATCCCCATTGAGGAAACCTAGTGATATACAAGAATTCTTCGGTTTCATGTTAACCGGAAGCGGTTGTTAATAAGACTTGATCAACCTTATTAATGAATCCTTTCCGGAAGGCATGTGATTGGTGAATTTAGTATTCACAACTCTCTGTATCAATACTTTATCCTCTGTTATTTTCAGTTTGAATAAAATAATTTAGCTTGGTTTTCCGTTCTTCTGTATTTCCCCATGCGTAGAAAAATGCCCAAAAATGAAAAGTCTCAGAATGCCACGAAATTTTAACATGATTTTTTGTAGAATAAATGAAAAATATTGGCATAAAAATAACAGCAGGGGGCTGCACCTGTGTGCCACCACACATCATGGCGTGGTCCCCCTAGGGGCCCACAGGGGCCCCCTGCCTTATCCCTTCGTCTCACACTCTCTCCTACCTCCAGCAAAAAAATTCTAGCCATCTCTCTCCCATGTACTTCATCCCGAAACTGAGATTTTCGATCTCTGTGCTCGGAACTCCGTTTCTGAAACTGTTTTGACGAATTGCTCCTTGGTATGTGACTCCTCCATTCCTCCAATTAGTTTTTGTTTTAGTGGTTTATATTTTGCATATTGATCTGCACTTGGTGCTACATAAAATCAGCTTGCATGTTGAATTATTTGAGTTCCAAGTAGAATGAGTGCTTGATATAGCCTCTAGGCATCCACATGAGTAGTTGCTATCAATCTTGTGAAGTTTTATTGACGTAAATTTGTGGCTCAAAAATTTCTGAAATTTGTGCTTAGGGAAATGAATTTCTTGAAGAAATGTTCCTCATGCCGGAGCCCCAAGGGAGTTGCTAGGAGAACTCCGGACCAAGATATCAACCTTATTCGCAACGCGGAGGTTAGGCCGTGCAAATGGCCACATACACCCTTCATGAGCGAGGCGGGTTTTTATGAAGAGTTCACGCAATTCATCGCAAATGCCGGGTCGACCAACTTCATCAAAGATGAGTGTGACCAATACTATCTCCTTACCAATTCCTTCGTACAACACTTTTCTTTGAGAATACGCCCGATGCTCCCATAGTGTGCTTTAATCTTTACGCCACCAGTTATGAATTGCCTTTACATGAATTTTGCGAAATATGTTTGCTTCCTTCCGATGGGGGAATGCGTGAACCTAAACCTGAGGAGTTTAAGGATTTCCTCCAAACCTTAACTGTGTATGAAACTAGAGGCGTATCGCGTGCTAGAGCTACTAGCTTGCATTTTCCTGCCGTGCACTACTTTTCTCTATTTATAGGAAAATGCATAACTGCCATGGAATAAGGTGGTGGCCTTAGTGCCCCCACCATGGCTATTCTACGCCGTGCACTTTATGGTGATAATTCTTACAACATAGGAGCTATTGTTGCACATTGATTAAACATTAACCGAACCAAAGGCAAGATTCACGGTGGTATTTATGCCACACGGTTGGCAACTCGTTTTGAAGTGGCTATACGCCCTACTGATTATTTGTTGCCTAAGGTTTATCTCGATCACCAATCCATGGGGGAACACCAATTTCTTAAGAAACCGCAAGCACCTCATCATATTCGTTACAGCTTAGTATTTAGCGAGAAGACTTGCGATATTATTCCTTTGCCTGCACCTTCTTTATTTAACTATCATGCCAGGCACGGATACAGAATAATGCCACAAGATATAATTGCTTACCGAAATGAGCTGGCTGCTGCGGAGGCCGAGGCCCAGGCATGGCTTTCTCAGGTGCCCCAGCAGAAACACTTTCCCGGACCTGATGGCTATTACCAGTGGGGATCACCAAGCTAGGCAAACGCCTAAGATTGGGGGAGTACGTATTTCTCACCAACATTACATTCATGTTCACACACTTCATATAAATTGTCGGTGTTCATCTTCTTTCATTGTATATCCATGTTAGATTTATTTTTCCGCTTTCGTCTTGTGCGTTTGAAAAACTTTGGAAAAACCCAAAAATATTTCTCACTTCTTTTTAGTTTTCTTTTCCCGTTTTAATTATCTTAGTACTAAAAAGAAAACCCAAAAAGATTTCCTTTGCATGTTGGGAGCTTTCCCATGTATATAGTTTTTCTCGTTCTAGTTTTCCCTTAGTTTATTTGCTTGCTTGAGAAAAACAAAAACTCTAAAAATATTTCAGTGTGTTTTTCTGAATTTCTTTTCCTTTTGTTGAGTTCTTGAAAGGAGAAGACCACGATGAAAATGTTGAGTGGCTCTTATATGCTTTATTGTTTACCTAACACAGGGCCAATATTACCTTGTCTTCTCCTTTGTTCAAACTGCCTT
This sequence comes from Elymus sibiricus, assembly GCA_039707655.1. Lineage (NCBI taxonomy): Eukaryota > Viridiplantae > Streptophyta > Magnoliopsida > Poales > Poaceae > Elymus > Elymus sibiricus. Next base: position 291,305,831 of record CM077671.1, on the reverse strand, counting down.
ACAGATTTCAGCTTAGCCACGGTATTCTTGCACTATTATTATTATCACATCATTCGGTCATGCAAGTGAAAGGCAATAATGACGAGATTTGACGAAGTGATCATGGCAAGGGAAGCTGGTATGAACTCTTCTTGTTTTCCGTTATTGTAAATATGTTTAGCTCGTTCGCTCTCGATTCAGTATATTATGAGTGAACATATTCATGATGACAATTATAGATTAAAGCTTCTCATGCCATGCTTAAACAGCTAGTAGAGAATAATGATTTATCTTATAAATCAACATGCATTAAAATGTCTATGATGTGGTATTGTAGTATGGTATTTCCCTCTGAGAAATTCAAGCGACTTGACTTGGCCCATGTGCAAACATGCAGTTGATTCAAAACCAACGCAGCCTTCATGATGTTTAAATTCAGAGTGTTCATATCCTACTCATGCTATGTTCAATGTTAATTCTTCGCAATGCATGCCTATGACTGTTTTCACTCTCTAGTTGGTCGCTTCCCAACCTATTGCTAACCTTAACATGTACTAAGCGGAAATGCTGCTTGTGCATCCAAAACCTTTAAACCAAGTTATTCCACATGAGTCCACCATACCTCCCTATATGCGGTATTGCCCTGCCATTCCAAGTAAATTTGCAGTGCCGCCATCGCAGCGAAAAACGCTGCCGCGGCAGCGCAATTTTGTATCAGTATATACATAATGACGTTTGCGTCCCACATTGATTCCGATAAGAAATGAAAACACATACAACATAATTTATATTATGGTACACATCATTTATATATATGCATACATTAACCATCGTCGCAACTACTAGTACGGTACTCCTCTCCTTTAGGATCAATCTTGAAGAAGAGGGAAACCCATGCATCTCCATGAAGGAGCATAGAGATCCACCGATCTCCAATCTTCAAGTTGCGATTACTCAGTAGTTGCGTCCATTCTTTTATTTCGAGTTGTACATCTGGTGGTCATCCATCACCGGAGGCACAACACATCTTGGGAGCTTCTGTCCTTGAACAAAATAGTAACATAGTAAGCAATGTAGTAATCATATTTCGTCTTGAGGCATATAATTGTCATATAAACCACACTGTTAGCAACAAAATCTGTGTGATCTACCTCATTATAGATTGTACATTTCGAATTGAAACCATCTTTCCTCTTGAGGCATTGTAGCATGATAGAGAAGCATTTATTGTTGTCAAGGTGAGGATCGTCGCACATACCCCATTTGTCGGAACAGTACGGGCATTCTTCCATTTTCTGCTGCACTCATGGAATAAAAAATCAATGGAAAAAATGGACATGAACGTAGGTAAAAAATGGACATATTGAGTGCCAAATTTTGATGAAACGGAAATGAATCCACGTTTCGCCAAAACATTGGCAACTCTCTCGACATTTCCTTGCAAAAAGAAACATAGCGCGAGACAATTCGCAAGTACACACAATGCAACATATAACATATTTCATCAATTCGCATTTCATCAAATTGTTAGAGAAAGTTTTTTTACCGTCTGGATCGAGTGGGGGTCGGCTGTCAGGAGGACGCGGGGGGGGGGGGGGGGGCGCACGTAAGACTCCACGATGGGGTGGTTGTGCGTGGTGGACGGGGCGGCCGGACAGGACGACGGAAGAAGAGAGTGGCCGGACAGGACGACGGAGGGAGAGAGTGGTCGGACAGGATGACCGCGGAGGGATAGAGTGGCCGGACAGGACGACGGAGGAAGAGGCTCTTGGATGAGCGGGTGGGCCGGGGGAACGGCTGGCAGCGCGACGGCATGTTTGGCGCAGGGTGCGGGCATGGCTGGGAGGGGGAACGGCGGAGAACAGTGTCCGGCGGCAGGGGGAAGAAGGGGGAATCTGAGTTGTTCTCACAACGGTAGTGTAGCTAAAAGTGCCGGTTAGTCATTAGTGCTGGTGCCAATGACGTGGCCATCGTCAGCAGTAATTGGTGTTATGTTAGCTAGGGCTGTTCTAATACTTGACAAATGGCGTGTGAAAATGCATACAATAATGTGGATCAAAGTATATAATAATGCAAATAGGAGGTACACACAAATGAAGTACACAAATATCGTGCAAAGTATTACAACAATGAAAAGTACACAAAAGTGTAGTACACGAATAATGAAGCACACAAATTAATCAAGTAGTACGACGTCATTTGACAATCCTCTCAACAATGGTTTGGGTCTTTTTAATCTTTCTTGAATACTTCTGTCCTGCGTTATGACTCTTTCGTAAGAAGGGACGTCCTGTCTTAGGCAAGGTAGTTCTGCTCCTTCTGGTGGTGTAATTTTCATCGTCAACATAGTTCTCCTCTTCTTTTGGGTTGACGCCAAACTGATCATAGTCATCCTCGTTGGCCACTCCGTCCATCCCGACAATGGATCTCTTGTATCTCCTGACGACAACACGACTTGGCTTTGCCGGGTCAGTTATGTAGAAGCATTATGACACGTCCTTAGCGAATACCCAAGGCTCATATTTGGCGGTAATTCCTTTGCCACCCTTTGCACCAGCAGCTTGTGCTTCGGGCAGGGACATGGTAACGGCACCACGTTCTTCCTTCTCGACATTCTTCGCCCATCTGACCCGGAACAGTGGCACCGTGTGATCTTCGGCGTACTCAAGTTCCCATATCTCTTCGATCCTTCCGTAGTATCTATTAGTTTCATTCTCGGTGGAGGCAATTATTGTGACGCCTGAGTTCTGGTAATCAGAGTTTTTGTCTTTTGCCTCGGTATAGAATGTGTATCCATTGATATCATATGATTGGTAGGTGGCGACGGTGCATGCGGGGCCTACTGCTAATGCATAGATGAGATTTGCATTGGCAATACCCGTTGGCAGTGGTTTCTCCCGAATTCGCTCTTTTAACCAAGATGCAAATTTGGAGTTGTGCTCTCTAATGATCCGGGCTTCGGTCCTCTGCCTCCCTTCCATTGCATGCTCTCTCTTTAAGGTGTCCTTGTGAGTCTTCTGCCAAGGAGTGATTATATCTGCTTGTTGCAACACCATTGTGTGCGCTTTGTCGAAGTCGTCTCGGCGGTTCTGTATATCCACATTTAAATCACGCTTCAACTGTGAGTGACCTACTCCATCAAGCCTATCGGCATGCTTCCTCGTGGGAAAACCAAGAGATTGATCATCATCTATATAATTATTGCAGAATGATATGCACTCTTCGGTCAGATAGGCATGGACGATGCTTCCATCCGGACGGGCCCTGTTACGAACGTAACCCTTCACAGTTCCATTCATCCTTTCAAATGGGAACATGGTATGCAAGAATGTGAGTCCAAGGTCTTTAACCTCAGAAACAACATGAATTAGGAGATGCACCATCACATCAAAGAATGACGGTGGGAAATATATCTCAAGCTCATATAGTATTGTGATGGTCTCCTCTGGTAGTTGAGTGAGATGTCGCACACTGATTGACTTTCGAGAGAGAACGTTGAAAATGTTGCAGAAGGCAAGAAGTGTGTTGCGAACGTGATCATCCACTATCCCTCTAAGGGCCCCAATGTTGACCTAACACTACTAGGGAAAAGCTTATAGGTAGCCGCTTACTAGTAGCGCGGGTTTATACCCCTCGCTACTGCTATTTACTAGTAGCGCGGGTTTATAACCCCCGCTGCTGCTAAGTTGATAGTAGTAGCGCGGGTTTTCAACCCTCGCTACTACTAAGTGGTCTCTACCGTTCCCTCCCGGGACAGGCCATAGTAGTAGCGCGGGGTATAAACCCGCGCTACTACAACTTAGTAGTAGCGCGGGTTTATACCCCTCGCTACTACTAAGTGGTCTCTACCGTGCCCCCCGAGACAGGCCATAGTAGTAGCGCGGGGTATAAACCCGCGCTACTACTAAGTTGATAGTAGTAGCGCGGGTTTATACCCCTCGCTACTACTATGGCAGGGTAGGTGAAGTCCCCATATCCTCGGCCGAATCCCTACTCTCTCCCTCACTCTCCCCCTCTCTCCATAGGCTCTCCTGCCCAAGAACACCTCCTCCTCCATGGCGCCCAACGAGGCGGCCTCTTCGCGTCGCTGGCGTCCAAGAGCTCGCCCGTCTTCCCCCTCGCCTCCATGCCACCACGACGGAGCACCTCACTACCGGCGACCAGACCCGATGCGCCCTCCATCTCCTTCCTCTCTCGCTTGATGTCCTTTCCCCTCTCTCTTCCTCTGGTTTTACTCACCTCCGTCTGCGCAGCCCCTTGTCGCCCCGCCGCCGCACCACCAGGTCCTCGCCGGAGCACCCCGCCTCCCCCGCACCTCGTCTCCGCCGCTCAACCTCGCCGGAGCGTGCCCTGCACCATCGCGCCATGGGAGCACGGATCTCCGCCCGCCGCCGCATCCTCCTCGTCTGGCCAGATTCAGTCATGGGACGACCAGATCCGTCGCGCGCCGACCCTCCGGCCTCCTCCACGACACCCCTCTGACCCTCCGGCGAGCCCTATCATCGCTGGATCGAACCATTGACAGCACGCATGGGATCGGGATTTTTTTTTGGTTTTTGAAATTAATAGTAGTAGCGCGGGTCACAGACGCGCTACAGATAGTTAGTAGTAGCGCGCGTGGAACCCGCGCTACTACTAACACACGTACTAGTAGCGCGGGATGCACCGCGCTACTACTACCAGTTAGCTGTAGCGCCGTAGTAGTAGCGCGGGCACCCGCGCTACTACTAGGTGTTTAACCCGCGCTACTACTAGGCTTTTTCCTAGTAGTGTAAAAAATGGACCCACAAAATAAACTGTTGGCGTACGGACGAAAGTAACGCCATAGATATAGAAAATACTGTCGGTGTAGTACCAACCTGATACGCCAACAGTAAGTTACGCCTGCACACAACCTTGGAGGCCACATACAAGTGACGTTCCATGTACGTCCAGCGCTAGCACTAAGTAACTAGCTATGGCGTACCAAAATGGCCGACGCCAGCGATATTTGAAAAATGTAGTGCTGGCGTCGGCTGAAAACGATGCGCCACCAACAAGAGTTGTGGCTAGCCATTTCTCTACTAGTGTTACTACATATGTATTATTTTTGTTATAACAATTGACATCGAAAATTTCCTAAGTGCAAATATTCAATAAGTCCATGATGCAAATTCTTGGAAGAGGACAAGACAGTAGACACAATGTAACTAAGCTTTTAAATATAGGCCGATATATCAGTTTTGGGGCTCTATTGATATAAATAAAACATATCATTTTGTAAACATCGTTTTTACACATATATGCCGATATGGACCGAAATAGACCAATATGGTCGATATCTGACCTGATATGTCCACTGATATGGACCGGTACGTCGATGAACAGAATTATTTATCAGAAAGCAGTGAAAAAGATTATATATTTACAACTTCATCGTTCTATCAAATTCATATGCATAATGTTTCATAGAACATACATATAACGTATTATTTTTAATATTAGAGTTAGGAGTTTGTTAATATATCTTAAACAGTTTATTAATTAATAAGTTCATAAACTAGGATTTTTTTTTTTATGTTAGAGCATTGACACCATACATTCACTAAAAAAGACATTTTTTACCAAGAATATTGGAAAAAATCTGGATATATTTCCTTCGATCTACATATCATCCGATATATCACTCGTTATCCGACAACCTATATGGTCAAGCCAAACCGATACGAACCCGATATTTCGAACCTTGATTGTAACTTAAATCAACACTCATATGCGTTTAAGTTCCATAACTAACATTATATTCCATTTTTATAAGTTTGTATTTCCGATACTTTCAAACATGTTATAGATTCCTAAACTAAATACGTCCAATATTAGGTGTGTTCTAAGATTTCATATGTTCCTTACTAGAAAGATTTCACTATGCGCACGGATATACACGATGCGAAATACATGAAATACACAAATGCTTATCTAAATCTTGGCGCATATCGACAAACCACTATCCACGGTCCCCGCCCTTGCGTTCAACAAATTCGCTCTTGGTTGAGGGCTTCAAGTTGTAATAGTACTAGTTAGCATTCTATTTTATGTAGACCCGAAGGAGATGACAAAACAAATAACAGTCCCTTCCTTGGTACAGGACCTCCAAGTGAAATCCCCGATGATACTCAAAATATTCCGAAAATACTGATTGACTGCAAAAGAGTGGCGTGGCAAGGCTTTTTCTTCGCTCCATACATTTCTTATCGTCTTTTTATGCGTTGTAATCTAGTATGTTTCTTTGCTGTTGTGGATATCCTCCGGTGTCTCACTCTCCTGTTGTAGTAGGATAGTGACACCCTCGTCATCTTCCATCCGGAAGTATTTACTGTTCATTATTCTGGGAGTTGGAATTTAACTAGTGATTGGTCGGCGCCGAAAAATATCGTAAAAAAAGACCATTAGTCGAGTGTGTATTTTTTTTTGAATTGTTTGAATTGCTAACCATATATGTCACGTGGTCGAGCGTGTATTTCCTAGCCAGGCTTCTGATCCCAGATTGGCATATTATCTTCTGGGTTTTGTTCGGCTCGGTTGGTGCAGCTTTACACGAGCCCCTGTTCCCTTTAGGTCAGTTGCTGTGTCGTTTTGCAGGCAGGAGGTGGCCCCTGGTCCCGATTGACACATCGCTATCCTAATGTGTTGTCCAGCTCTCGAATTCGCTACGTTGCTCCAACCAAAATGTGTCATTTTTTTAATTCGACTGTGTGGCTGCCACAGCCCATTGACTCACTGAGTTGGGACCAGGATATGCTGAAAACATGTCAGGGAGGCTACCGTGAGCTTACCTGAGGTTAGCGTCAGCCATTAGATCAAAGGCCGATGGCTCAGATCACCTTGTACAGTAGTATAATGAACAATGATTGTTTTGGCAACAGTGCATGCTGTTATTTCTCCCTCCTTTTTTGCGCGGAAAAGTTGCTTCTCATTTTGGCACTGCCGTTTCTACCTACCGGCCCCGCCACACCAGCTTATTCACGTGAGGATGCTAATTTGGGCACTGCTTAAGAGCCCGGTGTATCGGATAGACAATTTACTCACACCTGAACACTTTGTCGGGGCAATTGATTAGGGCGATGTACTGTCAAAATACTCCTTTAAACATTTTTTCGTGGTTCATTTAGAAAAATAATCCGGGGTTGAAACATGTTCTCGTCTATAACACGCAAGGGCGGGGCATGCAGCGTTTTTTCTTTCAACTTTCAATCTTTCATATCTTTTGAACCAAAAGTTTAAATTAAATTAAGTTTGCATATTTGTGTTTCTGGTAATGAGGGATTTTAAATGAGATCCATTTCAAATACATTTTAACAAGTTTTTTAAACTTTATTAAGTTGTAACTTCCAAAACTTGATACGAACGAACGATAAAATCGTAAAGTTTAGAACCTACTATGGACAAAGTTGTAAATTTCAAAAATTAAAACTTAAAACTTGATGTGCCCTGATGCGACTTTGTAGATCGTTAGATAATCGAAGAGTCGATATAGCTGGACAGGTGCTTGTGCACATGCCCATACAAGTTTCCGGAGCTGTCGAATTGTTTTTTTTTTAAGGTCACCGGGGGAGGGCAGGGCCCTCCACCTGAATTGTATTCAATTTTGCCTATAAGGCTTTGCAGCCTCGCAAGATAGGTTCAAGCGAACCAGAAGTACAAGGGGGCACAAGGAGAAGAGATAAACAAAAAACGCACGCCAACAACACACTTAACAGTGGGAACAAGGAAGGAAGACACAATGAAGAGCACCATAGGAGAAAACTAACAGCATTGGCCAGCCGGACCAAACCACGACACTGCACCGTCGACGCAATCGAAAGGCTCCACGCATCCACTGAATTGTGTCAAGACATCGGTGCTTTTCACAAAAATATATTGCTAACACATAACAATCAATGATGCGCGGTGCAGTTTTGGTCTGTTTGGTAGCATATCTTGCACTAAACTTGTTGGCCCGAATGACCTTAAAGTAAGCCTGACCAGCTGGAAAAAATTCGGCCGATTTCAGTGAGCCGGGTTTGAGCGATGCAAAAGAGCGTGCAGTGGCTCCAACGTAGCAAGCTGGTGCAGCCTCAAACGTTGAGTAGATGAGATTGCACATGGTGTGTTGGGGTTTACTCTTAATCTCTTTATTTATTAATCTTTTTAATCTACACAACGGTACTCTGATTCAAAATAAGGTCTACATGAAAAAAACGCACATCAATGTTGTGGTTCCATTCAGAGAATCGGTTTGTAGTTTCGTTCGCAGTAAATGTTCAATTTTGTATTTATGCTTGAGCTATTTTGGATGAATTTGTTGAATTCGTCACACATGGTTGACCGTTTGAAATTTTCTTTGACCGGTAACTTCATCTTGTTGTCTCACACGACTTTCGTGTTGCAGTGTTTTCTGTTTAGACCATCGTATATGAGTTAATCTAAATCTCCCTAGTGCACTATACATATGCATACGTGTGGTCTGTTTAATTGGCACTTCCTAATCACTTTCATCTAGTCCCTTTCAATGTACAATATGGTGCTTCGATTCGAGATAAGTTGTACACAAAAAAGATGCACATTAACATTGCGGTTTCATTCAGATGATAAGATTATAGGTTCGATGACTATAAATGTTCACATTTATGTTCATGATTCGAGCTATTTGGATCAATTTTGTCAACCTCATCGCGCATTCCCTTTGACTAGTAGCTTCATCTCATTGTTTCACATAATTTTCGTGTTGTACATTTTCTGTTTTGACGGTTATAGACAAGTATATGTGTATCTTCCTACATTATGCTAAGGTGTTCATGTGATGTTTTAGACAAAATTTACAGTGATTTCCTTTTGTTCTCACTTATCATCGTCAATCTTGTCGCATGGAAGCCATGTCGCGCCCGGTGCCGTCGCTGACGTCATTCCTCTCGGTCTCCTCATCCACAGCATACTCCGCTGACGCGGCCATCGAGCGTGCATTGCACTTTGCCTCGGCGCCCTCCTCTTCGTCCCTTCTCGCAGACTTCCTCTATGGCGACTAAGTTCGTCGTGCCGCCTTCGGGGTCGATTACATGCGGCTCTGTGCTCGTCGCGTCAGACCAGCACCGTTGCCACCATCCACCGTAGTTGTCAATGCATTCTAGTGTAACTTTGTGTGTCATGTCTAGTTATTAACTCTTAATCATGTCCATGTATGCAACTAAACATATGTAGTGCATTAGTCCAGCCAACGCAAGCCACCAAACACTAGGCAAAAATTGCTCCACTAATACAGACAGACTATATGAAGACTAACAAACGATGTATACAACACGGTTTTTCATTAGCTCAACAAGGTCCAAATGAGTCACATATGCAGGAGGCAAAAACATAAGTCTACGACAAGTCTTTTAAGTTCTCATCATCTCATGTGCAGCATAAATGTTTTTTCATGGGCCGAAACTTGCCGGTTCACATGATGTACCTTATCTACAGCAAAATAAGAAGAGGCGAATCAACATGTAGTTCGATGGTTATAAGGACATGGTATCCCCTGTTCATCAAAGTTCAATTCTCACACTTGACATTGGTGCTTGTATTTTTTCTGGATTTAATTCAGGCATTTCTGCGATGTGCGTTCAGTGGATGGAGACGTACCCATCGACTACGAAGGCGTTTATGACGACTTCATCAATCTCAAGATGATGTGGCGATTCAGTCTCTCGAAGATGCTCATAGAGGTAGGGTGTGCATGCGTTTGTTCATAGGGATGATTGTATGCTTGTGTACGTTAACGACTTCGTTTGTACTATGCTAAAAAACAAAATAAGGAGAGACAATTTGGATGCTCTATCTGTATTCACACGCATGTTACGATGCTAGAAATGCTACAAAATTCTTCACACAAAAAAGGCTAGAAACACATGTCTCTATCCATATTCATGTAATGGGTGAAGATCGTATTTAGCAGTTTGAGGGTACTTTGGCATTTATGCGCAGCGGATTGTGTGGCCACAATTTATTTGGAGACTTTAAATTATAAATAGTACTTTATTAAGTCAAATCAAGTAGTTGATATACACATACATATACTCATCCCTATGAATATATGTACGCATACATATCCTTATGAGCATGTCCAAAATACTAAGCGGGCAGAACATGTTCAGATTGACGAAATCACACACATGCACCTTTGTAGTCGACGAAAACGTTTCCTCCCATTAAACGAACATTATCCAAAATCTTGAAATAAATCAAGAAAAATGCGAGTACAATTCTCAAGTCTAGAACTTGTACCCGGGAAGACTGGTTGCAGCACAAAAAACCTAACCATGTGATACTTAACTAGGACATTGCAATGAATCATTTCGGCAAAAAAAGTTATTCATTTCCTTATGTTATCTGCGTTAACTAATATTTGAATGAATATAATTTTGCGCAATAAATAAAAAAGGACGTCAATCCCCAGCGAACGTTCACGGTTGGAGGGGAGGCTGGGTTGGCATTTTTCAAAACGGACATGACAGTTTGTTTACATTGCGCGGGCAGGATCTGGCTCATGGCAAACGTTCGCCAGATAGCAATTCCCATAGAAAATATATAAGAAAGATATATCTGCTAGCATAATAGAGTAACATTTTAAGAAATGATCCCCTATTTAAAGAAGTTACTTGAGAGTAATCTGGTTGTGTGCATGGCAGTACCACAAAGGTTGGTCGTTGTTCCCATCTTTAAAAAAAAATCTCTCCTCTCTATCTTCAAACTAAAAAAAAATATGACATTTCTTAGAGGAAATTGACTTACTAAAAAAAAATCTCTCCTCTCTATCTTTAAACCCTTTTGTACTTGCTTTGAGCAAAACAAACTCGAGTGAGTAATAGGTACAGTGCTACAATTTTGCATGTTTAAACTTCAAGCTGGATAATGATCATGATAAACAAGAACGTACGCAAGGAGGGGATCAAGAGGTTTCAGAAAATGGACATAGAATATTTAGCTATAAGAAATATTTGAGGTTGTTACATATGTAAACACGTGTTTCTTGCAAGCCCCAGTTTTATCGTCTTGTGTACTCAGCAAGCAAATCTACAGCACGATGGCTATGGATGATGGCTACTAGGGATCTTTTTGGTTTCGAGTGTTCATATTTACTCCCTCCGATAAACTAATATAAGAGCATTTAGATCACTAAAGTAGTTATCTAAACGTTCTTATATTAGTTTACAGAGGGAGTAATTAACAAGGGCTTATCCTTCTCTCTTGCAATCTTTTTTTCGATGTTACTTTCCAGTGGTGGGGTCCCGTGTGGATAGCTCCACCTGTAAAATGCATGCGGTTGATTCGGGTTGAAAGGAACAAGGCTGTCAGCTCTAACGACGAAAGGGAGAGAACTTCAAAAGGTGGTACCGGCCGGTGCATGTGTCTGCAAAGATAAGACCAAATATATGACGAGATCCAAATCTGGATCCCATATTTTTGCAATTTTAAGTACAGTAAAAGCTAGAACTAAATACGCTTGCTTTAGCTTACAAGGGAGCTTATGGTCCACGGAAATATTTCTGAATGGAATTCCACATAGTTTACATCTTCCATTTCTTTTATCTCACATCTGAATATTCATTTGTTTGACAAATCAAGCCAATTTTATTAATTGCAAAAGAAAAACATCCTATCCACGGGATCTGAAATGGATATAGGTGATGAGCATTGGTAATTAACTTCTGCTCCACTTTTTATCCTGAAGTCCAGCCTGAAATCCATAAAAAGCTTGATTGTACTACAAATACATTGGCAATTATATATATATATATATATATGCAATGATATTGTTTTTATTCCACAAATTACTATCAATACTTTATAATCAAAAGTGATACCATTTACTATTGGAAATATGCCCTAGAGGAAATAATATTGTATTATTATATTTTCATATTCATAATTAAGGATTTATATTCTAAGCTATAACTGCTATGATCCTAAAATATGTGATTCAGTGAAAAACTCATATGCACGTGTGGAATGATATACGGTAAAATAAGATTCCTAGTCTCGCCTCTAAAACTGGCTCAAGTGTTGTTGGTTATCATGTTTTTCGGATCTTAGGATATCGTTAAGTGTAACGATAGTACTAAAACAAACATTGAAAATATGACATTAGAAGAATGATCATATTGAATCGACCTAAACTTGTTTGTTATATTTTGAGATAATGTCGTCTGAAATCAATTATTATAACACGAAGTGTCAACATGTGTTTATGTTCCTCAAAACCATGAGAATATCGTACACTTCTTATCGTACGATGAGCTTTATGGTTGCTCAAATGTCATATGTAACTAGGTGATCATAACGACAACTTACAGGTTCATCAGAAAATTTGACAAGGGACTAGATAACTCGAGAGTGGAATTTGCTCCTCCGACGATGGAGAGATATTCTTAGGGCCCTCTCAGTGTGATTGTATCCATCATTGTGTGACCAAACACAGGTGACTATGTCACGGGGATGCCGGAACACGTCAACGGGAGAGAAGAACAAAACCGGTAACGAGGACAACGGTATAGTAAGCATGTGCATGACTTAAGAGGATATTGATGCATCTCGGGTTTGTAAAGTATCACGAAGCAACCAGACATGATAACCAAAAGTTCACTCGAATGGCATTCGTGTACTCATAGGGATCGATATGGATGTACACATTTCCGCCATCGATCATTGAACGAAAGAGGTTTCGTTCATGTATATGTGTTACCGAACCTACAGGGTCACAAGCATAAGGTAATCACGATCTGCTGAGTGTTAGTAGTGCGGGAGTGATGAGAACATATTTTTGAAATTGTTTCATAAATATTTGAAATAGTTTTGAGAGGATCCGGAAGCGTTTCGGGGTCACCGAAAGGGTTTCAGAGACTATCGGGCAATACCGGGTATTATCGATAAATAATATGTATGTCGAAAATGTTTCCCGAGATGTTAAATTAATAATAAAGGTTGTTATAATAGTTAGAAGGATTTTATAATTAATTTAACCAGCACATATGCCAGTGGTTGCAACAGGAGAGATAATTGACGAGTTCACTGAAATGCCCATCAGCATAGCCCAACAATATTCGAATTGTGCCCTGCCACAGCAGAGAGGTGCATACTGAGGTCTAGCAGAAATTCATATCAGTAGTACATTAAGAAGCTGCTACACAGACAATAATAATTTCGATACGGTTTCTATACGGTGATTCTGATCTTAAAGGGCCTATTTTTAAATCTTTCCGTACCAAAGCATTATTTGTAAGTTGAAGCAATGTTTGGAATTTGCACCAAGTCGTGAGAAAAATCTCAATAAAGGGATCCTATTAAAAGGATACACTCCTTCATATATTTTTTTTGAATCTTCCATTTTTTATCCCCACTTATCACACATTTATTCTCTCATTTCTTTATTAATTTTATATGCCCATCAAAATCGATCATTCATACTCCCACCGATCCATATAGGCCCTCCTAACATACTTCATATAAAAGTTATATGTGTGCTAGCATTTTCCAGAATACACCATTGCAATTTTAAGTTAATTAAGGTTATGCCCTAATCAGAATCTTAAAGTGGTTAACATGAACAAATAATAGCACGGTTGAAAACTACGCATTTTTCGGATCAAATTACATATACAAATTATTTTAATCCAAGTTACGGTTGGAAAGTTATGGCATTATCATGTTAAACCTATTATCTGTAAATAATAAAAGGTCAGGGGCCTAAATGGGCCAAAAATGAACTAGGCAACGTGGAGTACTAGCTTGCGGCAGGAGCACGAGATAGTGGCTACCGCGGTTGGGCTGAAGCCCAACAAAGAAAGGGCACTTAATGTTGAACCACGGGTTACTTGAAGGAAAAATTAGGGGCTTTTTTGTAAAACATAAACGCATGAAAACGGACGGGTAGAAACACTTTGTGCTTTATTAGTAGGTATAGATATCAATGGGACTTAAAAGGGCAAGAGGTGGAAGGCAACTTGGGCCACAAGGGTCCAAGTGGAGGTAGCGCCCCTTTTCCCGCTTGGGAAGGGAGGGGAGGCTGAATTAGAGGGGGATTCCTCCCCCTCTTGGCCGGCCAATGGAGAGGGACTTTCCCTCCCTTGTGGTGCCCCTCCTCTTCCCCCTCCACTTCTATATACTAGAGGATTTCCACCCTTTTGGATACACAAAAATTGAAGCCATCTCTAGTTCTCTAGTTCTTGTTCTAGGTGACCCTCGTTGATCAATTAGAGCTAGACCTAGATCCTCTAATCCTCATAGTTAGAAGCCTAGTGTGGTTATAATCTCCTCTCTATCTCTAATTCTCCGGCGACAATTAGCTCTGGATGGCGAAGCACTGCCGGATCGTGAAGATTGTACACTTGCAACTCGTAGAGAGGTCAGGCTTTCGGTCTTACGTTCGAGGGACTGTTTGTGGGCGGTTCGCAGGATTGTTCATTCACGGTTCGAGGGACTTCATCAACGATCTACACCACTTGTCTTCTTCTGCAGCAACTCGGAGTTGGTAAAGATGCGATCCTAACCCTTATTGTATCTTCATAATGTTTCTGGTTGATCATAGGGCGTTTTTTTGTTTTCTACTATGTTTCCCAACATTTGCATGCTTAGGGCATCTACAACGACAACCCGCAAATTTCCTCCCGCATCCGTCCATGGATAGGGGGCAGTCCATGGACATGGATGCATGAGGCCGCCATCCAATGTTGCGCACATACATTTCGAACACTTTGTGAACCAACCGGACAAAATTTATGCAAGCACGGGCGGATTTCATACAAACCGGATGACATTCATGCAAACACGACGGATTTTCATTAGGTTTCGAACATTTAGAACAAAAAACCCCATTCCAACCCTACCCTAAACCTATCCTACGGCGGCAGCCGGCGTCCAAGCCCTTGTAGTCCTCCATCCGTTGTCTCCATGAGCATCGATCATAAGACCAATGAAATGAATGTGTGGTCTCCAACGAAGAAGAGTTGAACACGGGAGATGGGCTGGCCCACATGGGACACCAGAACCTGGTGCCTTCCATGCTCTTTTGACGGAGCAAGAAATTCCGTCAGATCCCTAGGTAGGGGTCCAAGCGTAGCTGGAAGTCATTGATCGGAGGTCACACGACGGGTTTATCCAGGTTCGGGCCTCCGGAGAGTAATACGCTACGTCCTTCTGGTTTTGTTGATTCATAGTGGAGGGATACCTCGTGCGAGGGGTTACTCCCACGCCAGCCGTTATTGTCGCCTTCAGCTCTGAGTCCGCCACCAGCCCGCCTTCACCGAGAGGCGTCCTCGACCTTGCGCGCGATCGGATTGATCAACCGCCCGCCCGCAATCCACCCCATTTGCATCGTGCGACCGATCGGGCCCGTCTGTGGTGTGCGCCTCCTCAGGTCCCGTGAAGACTGTCCCCAAGTACAGCGCGGACATCCAACGATCGAGCAATGGGCTGCTGTTGAGTCGGCTCATCGGGCCATAGCTCCGTCGCCCCATGGTTCTCCCAGCGGCTGCATCGACCCGCGCGCCGTCGCTACGTCGCCCCTTCGGGCCGTAGCACCACGACACGCAGTCCACGCCGCCGCACTGAGGTCGTCCCCGCGTGCTACTATCACGTCGCCCTTCGGGTCGTAGCTCCATGGCACGCATTCCCGACCGACGCCCTGAGTCTTTCCGGTCGTCGCCTCGACCAGCGCGCTGCCATTTCATTGACCCTTCGGGCCCTAGTGCTGCGGCACGCGGTCCACTCTGTCCTCCCCATGCGTCGACTTCTACGTCGTATGTGTCGCAGCGCCTTCTAGGCACGCGAACACCATCGTCCACACATGGTCTTTGTCACACTGTCGGGTTCTTTGCCTACTTCGAGCACCGCTGCCACGCTTCTAACCTAGCCACCGACGCCATATCCTCAGGCCGCCGCTATCTCTCTTCTTCGTCGCCGCCGCCGCTGCCCTGGTAGCCATCGCCGCCGTCCGGCTCTTCGTCTTTGTCTAGTACTAGCTCATTGCCAACGTCGTCATCATCTTCCATGACCACTTCATCTACTCCGACAAAAGCGGACAACATCAGCCCCACACCAATTTGTGCTGTAACAATCGTCGAGTCCTCCTTTGATATCCACCTCGACATGGCGTACAACTCGTGCTAGTCCCCGTCTACGCATGCCCGGTGCTAGCAACACCGTTGCATACCTTCATCTACGATGTGTCCCCGAGCATGGCAAGCCTGGTGCGGCGCCTTGTCAACATCGACTTTGACCGTCTACGCATTCCCGGTCTTAGCAACACCGACGCGTGCCTTCGTCCACGACGTGTCCCCGGGCTTGACAAACCTGTCGCGACGCCTCATCAACATCGTTTTCTTCCCGGCGCACCACTACCTCGACACCACTGCGCCCATAAGTAACACGGTGCCTCCGTGCGCGTGCAACTCCACGGCGACTACCTCGACACCGGCCACCCCAACTCGACATCGATCACGGCGTCCCTCACACGGCTACCTCAACCACGACTACGTCACCCTAAGCTCTCGTCTACCTCGATATCGGCACAAAGGGATACCGCCTTACTTGAGCAACCTCGTCGGTTCCACTCCAACCACGATTTTCGTGATGCATCGACCGATACGACTGTGGTTGGATGTCCATCGACTTACCTTCGAATTCTTCTCCAGTCTCACCGTCTGCGTCACTACCATTGTGACTGCAGGGGGTGTTGAGAAATGTGATTAGTTAGAAAAGAGGATACTGTAGGATTAATTATATCTTGTCTTGCACTACAAGTTAATCATGTACTCCTATACATATGTTCACGAGGCTCAAGTCATACATCAACAATTCCACCAATCCCTCTCTATTTCTTCTATGCTATCAATTTCATAGATGTGGATGCAACAAGATATATACGTTCAATTTTTTAATTAAAAAGTTATAGTAAGCCAAATAAAAAAATAAAAAAATTGGGTAAACAAAACGGATTACCACAAACACAGTAATCATTTGATTATGATGTACTTCCTCCGTTTTTAAATATAAGTCATGTTAGAGATTTCACTATGAAACTACATATGGATGTATATAGACATATTTTAGAGCGTAGATTCACTCATTTAGCTCCGTATGCAGTCCGTATGAAATCTCTAAACAGACTTATATTTAGGAACGGGTGGAGTATATATTTATCTGCAACCACAAGAGAGGGAGGTTTCGATGTGGACATCAACATAAAGAATTGTCTTTTCAAAAAAGATATACAGAAGAATTTATTGGGATTTTATTCCAAGCTGCTTTTTCCTTTTCCACAAGCTTTTCCCTTGCATCACCAGCACAACCACCTGTTGCAACCTCCCCATCACTTCAAATTATTACAGTTATAGTTGGTATCACTGTCCCAATAACGACAGAGGCAGGTAATAAGTCACGTGTTTTATGCACGGTACAGAACAAGGAGCAGCAGCGACAGGGGGATCCTATCCTATTGGAAGGCCAACTGGACCACACACCTACAGAGAACCACCCACAGATTTGCTTTACAAGAATTATTGATGAGGCTTAGCTATCTGTTGGCTATGATGCAACGCCTGCAGCTCTTCGCTGCATGGCTAGTACTGCATGTGTCCATGTCTCGCCTAGTTATATGCTGTTTTCATCCTTGTAACTTGGGCAGTAACTTTGTAACATACCGTATGCGGCCATTCTGGAGCAGTGCATCTCACCATATATCTTCGCCTTGCTCATGGGTAGCACTAACAGTAAATCGTGACCCAGTAAAAAAAAGCTAGCAAAAGAACGGAAAGAAGAAGACTATGCAAGGTTTCATTCTAGACACAAAATGAGTAAGACATCATAAGAACCCAAGTAGGGATTAAGTTTGCAGTGGCAAGAACCTCGATCTAGTAATATCAGAGCTTGAGAGACAGATCGATCTCCTCGGTGATGAGTTCCCGGAGAGCTGCCTCCGGCGGCGACGCCATCCTGTGCGAGGAGCTCCCCGCGGCATTGCTGGTCGGGCCCTTCCCTCTCCTGCTGGCCTCCTCGCCGGCGCCGACCTGGCCCACGTGACCGTGGCGGCGCGCGGCGGCCAGCTCCCGCGTGCGTTTGGCGACGCTGCGCTCGAACTTGTGGGCGTTCTGGTGGCCGCCCAGCGCTTGGGAGGAGTAGAACTTCTTGTCGCAATAGGTGCAGGTGAAGTAGCCCAGCGGCTCCGGCGACGACGCCCGATGCAGGGAGAGGTTGAGGTCGATGTCGCCCTCTCCCTCGCCGCCGTTGGACTCCATATGTCGACCGGCCGGCCGGCGGTAAAGGCGCAAAGGTGGTGCGCACGGGGGTCTCAGCAGGTGCAAACTAGCTAGCTAGCTAGCAAGCTAGTGTATTCTAGTTGTCTGGGAGAATTGATGCGTACGGCGGTGCCCCCAATTTCCCACCCAAATGATTTAAGCGGTACTACTACACAACCCTAGAAGGGAGTAGAGAGGAGGAGAGGAAGTACGTGTACGAGAGTAGGATTGTACGCTTGTTCTAAGGAACACACGTACTGTGCAGGATCTATCAGGGTGAGAAAGAGGAAAACGATGAAAGGGACAAGAGATTTCATGTGCCGATGGATCAGCCAGTACACGGATAGGATTGCTCGCCAGCAGATTGGGGTGCTGCTCTCCGCTGGATCTTGGACCGAAAGCTGTGGACCTACGACAAAGAAAGAACTGTTCACTGACTGGTCTGACCGTCACCATTTGCCCAGGAGCTCGCTCAAGTATCAGCTATATTCACGTGAGAATTTTACCGCCACAAATCAGTCAAATGGTTAGAAAGATCGCAAAGAAATGGTTGTTAATATAGAAAATAAAAAATTGAAGCCTATTTTTCCTCCTCCACAAGAAAAGACCTTAGGCTTTCCTTCTCCTCCCGTCGGTGACCCCGCTGATCTGTACCATCTCGGATGGCCTTTGGGCCATGAAGGTGTGGAGGACCTCGGCACCCCGTCGCCGTCTTGGTTGGGGCTATGTGAAGGCGGCGATGTCCCTCAGTAGGTATAATATCTCCTACCTTCTATCTTCGTCTGGATGATGCCTCTAGCGTCGTTGGAGGGCAAATGCAGGTGTATCTCCGTCGGATCTCGCGGGATTCGATCGGTGCTGATCTTTGGTGGATCTATTTGGATCATGTCTTCGTTTGGGTGCGTACAGGTTTGATCCTTCTGATTTACAACTTTTTTTCATCGAGGATGGTTACTGCCCTGGTCCGCTGGCTCTATGGTGTCTTAGCACGAAGACTTCCCGACTGTCTGCTACAACAAGTTTTGCCCGACTCCGATCAAGGAGGGTCGATGACGACGGCACGCCTTCAGTTTGCTTCAATCCGTGTAGTCGTTGCTAAGTGGTCCACGAATCTGGTTATATTTTTTATTATCTCCAGTGTTTTTTGTACTTCTATGATTGATTATGAATAAGACGGAAGTTTCCCCCTAAAAAGAGAAATAAAACGTTGAGTGTTTGTTTCCGCTTCTTATCGTCGTTGGTCTAACCGTTGAGAGCTGAGGATCTCTCTGTTTTTATTTTTTTTCTTGGATGCTGGATACACAATGTAATGACGAGACACTAGACGCTATTGTTGACACTAAAAATTGGAACGATCGTAAAAGTAGTTTAAGCTATATCAATATTAGTTCAAACTTATGATTACCAAGATTGCCCTCTTTGAGAAGATCATGATAGATATGAAGATGGCCCTAAAAAGGGGTTGGACGCAAAAGTTATGACAAATTCAGCGAAGCATATGTTAGGATCATATTATGGCAAGGCAGAAAACCCAATTAAGATGGTATCAAATGGAAAAGTGTTCAACATGGAAAAATTCGGTACCGTGAAAACAAACGATATTTGGATCATCCCAATCTGAGGTCGTATGCAACATGTAGAGTCAATTCGTACATACGTGTGGATTTGACTCGGTGAGACCGGGCATATGTCAAAAAAATGTCATGGAGCACCCGGTTCACTCGATGAGACTGAACAAAACCACTCGGAAATTCGAAACGGAATATGAAAGAATACATAGGGTTGGCAACGTTCACTAAGTGAGACTGAACGAAACCACTGGGAGGGGGGGGGGCTCCGAATGGATCTGAAAAACTGCACAAGATTCCTGTACGAGTTAGGGGAGGGTTATGCATGTTTCGGATGGATTTTTTTTTCTTCCATGGAAAGTCTAGCTGCCTCATAAATAGATTAGAGGTGACAGCCGATTGAACACACAATCAACAAATCAATATATGACTTTTTATCCTTTATCTTTTCTTCTTTACCCTAGTTCTTCTTGTTCTCGTTCTTCGTTCGTTCTCTATTACAGGTGAAAGGACGTGGATGTCGCCTAGAGGGAGCGGGGTGAATAGGCGCTTTAAAATAATTACGGTTTAGGCTTGAACAAATACGGAATAAAACTAACGTTGAAGAAGTTAAGCACAAAACCTAAAACAACTAGGCTCACCTATGTGCACCAACAACTTATGCTAAGCAAGATAAACAACTAAGTGATAGGAAGATATATAGCATGAAACAATATGGCTATCACAAAGTAAAGGGCTCGGGTAAGAGATAACCGAGGCACGCGGAGACGATGATGTATCCCGAAGTTCACACCCTTGCGGATGCTAATCTCCGTTTGGAGCGGTGTGGAGGCACAATGCTCCCCAAGATGCCACTAAGGCCACCATAATCTCCTCACGCCCTCGCACAATGCAAGATGTCGTGATTCCACTAAGGGACCCTTGAGGGCGGTCACCGAACCCGTACATATAAGGTTGGGGCAAACTCCACAACTTAATTGGAGGCTCCCAACAACACCACGAAGCTTCACCACAATGGATTATGGCTTCGAGGTGACCTCAAATGCTCGGGGCAATCTCCACAACCTAATCAGAGACCCCGACGCTTGCCCGGAGCTTTGCACCATAATGATTGAGCTCCGGGACACCACCAAACGTCTAGGGCGCCAAAGCACCCAAGAGGAACAAGCTCTAGGGTGCTCAAACACCCAAGAGTAATAAGCTGCTTCTCAACTTTTCACTTCCAAGTATCACCGTGGAGAACTCAAACCTATGCACCAAATGCAATGGCGAGCACATGGAGTGCCCAAGTCCTTCTCTCCCAAATCCCACCACAACAACTAATGCTATGGAGGAAAATGAGAGGAAGAACGAAGAAAAACACGAAGAACTCCAAGATCTAGATCCAAGGGGTTCCCCTCACAAAGAGGAGAAAGTGATTGGTGGAAATGTGGATCTAGATCTCCTCTCTCCTTTCCCTCAAGAACTAGTAAGAATCATTGGAGGGATTGAGAGATAGCAAGCTCGAAGAAGGTCCACAATGGGGGGCAAAAATGAGCTCAAAGGATAAAGAGCAATGGGGAAGAAGACACCCTTTTATAGGCCTCCCCAAATCCAACCGTTATGTGCACAAGTCGTGCAGAAGCGGTACTACTGCTCGGCTGAGCGGTACTACCGCTTGGCGCGGTAGTTTCAGGAAAAGCGTGCAAAACGGCACAAACCTCGAGGTGGTAGTGCCGCCGGAACGGTACTACCGGCCTACCCAGCGGTACTTCCGCTGGGGATGCAGTAAGACTCCAGTACCCAAAAATAAGCGGTAGTAGCAGCGGTACTCGGGAGCGGTAGTACCATGCGGGCGGTACTACCGTCCGCTACTACCGCTCAAGAACTGCCCAAAAAACTAACCTATCCAGAGAGCAAAATATAAGCGGAAGTAGCAGCGGTAGTATACATCGGAAGTACTGCCCAAGCGGTACTACCATGGTACCGAGCGGTACTACCGCTTGATGATAGAAAAACTGCTCTAGCACTAAAACTGTCATAACTTTTGCATACGAGCTCCGAATTGAGCAAGCTCAAGCTTGTTGGTTATAATAAGAAGAGGCAGTATAACAATGCCAATGATATAGAGATGTGAAACCTCTATCAATGAAGAACCGGCAAAAACTTCAACATGGAAAACATCATAGAAGATGCATATGGACTCCATTTTCGATGAACTCGAGCTTGTCATGAAGATGACCATAAGCTCTAAAACCCACAAAGAGAAAAGCCCAACAAGAACCGAGAAAGATGATGATGCCATGAATGCAATGGTTTGAGCTCTCAACAAATGATACGATCAAGCTACTCACTTGAGAGCCCCCCATTGATAGTACGGCTATCGATCCTATAACCCGGTCTCCCAACTACCACCATGAGACCGGTAAAATGGAAAGCCCTATCAAGGTCAAACATATACCTTGCACATAGTCCACTTGAGCTAGATGATGACGATCTTGTCCTCCTCAAGATGGACCACCTTTCTTGATTGCGCCGGCTCGATGAAGACTAGTAGATTGCTCCCCCATACTCCACTATGGGTGAGCCACTCTTTGGCACATCTTCACAAGTCCATTGTCACCACCATGGACGACAAGCTTCAAGCATGATCTCTTCGTGATGCTCCACTTGAACTTGCACACAGTAAACTTGATGACGATCATCACTTGATGTCATCCTCCATGGGTTGTATGAGATCTTCCTCTTGATGCAATCCCATTGACACATTCCTAACCCCACATAGAACTCTCACGTAGACCATGAGTTAGTACACAAAGCGTAATGGACAATGCTTACCATACCATGGGATCACTTGATCCTTCTTGGTACATCTTGTACGCTTTGTATGTTGATCAACTTGATTCACTCTTTGACTTAGTCTTGATCAACCTTGTATCTTATCTTCTCTCTTCATAAAGATGATGCCTTGAAGGTAAACATGAATGCTCACACAATCTTCTTCTTCAAGACATGCTTGCAATAAGCTCAACTCTCACATGACCAATCTTTGGATAAAACCTTGAATACCACATTGATCACCATATAAACTCCTTGAAACCAACAGATGGACTTCAAGAAGTGCCTATGGACAAATCCTTCGAATATAACTCAAGGCAACCATTAGTCCATAGGGATTGTCAACAATTACCAAAACCACACATGGAGAAATGTGCTATTACAACAGGGCGGTGATCCACCAGGCTCTAGGGGCGATCAGGTCAACCTAGGGAAGCCCGGAGTCATTGCGCGCCCTGACGGGGTACCTCTCGGGTGTGTTGGCTTTCGGGTCTTGAAAACGCCCGTTGGATTGCTTGCGTACAATGCTTTTCGCTGGGTCTCCTTCGACATGACCTGCAGTGCATCACCCCCGGTGTCGAGAGTACACAGTGATGTGTTCGTGTGCAAACAAATACTTACAACCTTTGGTAGTTGAATTGTGCATATGGCCTCCAAGGCAGGCCTGGCAAGCGCATGTATCTCGCCAATCTGCTTCATCTGGTCTCGTTGGACAACAGAGTGGGTAATGTCCTGAAATTGTAGCCAAGAGGCATGTCCTCGCCCATGCTCTGGGTTTTAATTTTAATTTTTTCTCTCAATTTTAGACTACTCCGGATACAGAGCGGGTAATGTCCTCCTTGACTCCAGATACAATGCGGTTTGCGCCCATCAGTTCGTCGATCTCCAAGGAAATTGTATCTGAAATAATGCTCTCCTTGGAAGAACTGATGGGCGCAAACTGCACTCTGCGGGAGATCGACGAAGAACTCTGATTCATGCCAAACTTAGGTCAGCTCGGTATAACCTTGACTCCTACAAATGCATAGAATAAGATAGGGCTTACCGGCTACTATCTCAACGGCTTGCCTAACCTCCTCCTTAGTATTCCATCCACAGGCCAACAGTAAGGGTGGAAGAACTTCATCCAAACGATTAGGACCGTAACAGGGTTGGCAATTACAAAGCAGGATAAGAAGCAAACTCTGTTTGAACACTTCCAAGAGCACCTTGGAATGCCTTCGCTACGCACCAAGCGCATCGCCTGGCAGAACATTGGAATCCGACACAATTACCTCTCATACTTGGACGCCCCCTTCGAGGAGGTCGAGATCAAGGGGGTGGTATTCTCTCTGTGAACCTCTGCCTTCGGTCAAGACCCCTAGGCCCGACGGCTTGATCGGCACCTTCTTCAAGTATTTTTGGGGGGGGGGGGGGGGGGTCATCAAGCCCGATATTGTGGATGCCTTGTCAGCTGGCAAACCTGTGTAGCAATTGTGCTAGCCTGATCACCTCGGCCAATATTACCCTTCTTCCTAACAAGGCCAATGCCTCTTACACTACAGGAATCAGGCATTTTGCTGTCAGGGCGCTACAGACGGCAAAGAACGAATTACTGACGGCAAAGATTTTGCCGTCAGCTCATGACGGCAAAACGTGTCGGCATACACAAAATCGGCAAAGGCTAGTTTTGCTGTCAGCCGATGGGCGGGCAGACGGCAAAGTTTTTTCCGTCAGTGAAGATATTTTGCCGTCAGCAGGAATCTGTAGACGGCAAAAAAAAGGTGACAGACGGAACGATCGACCTAACGGACGGCATTAGTTATTTTTGCCGTCAGCCCCAGTGCAACACCAGACGGCAAAGACCTGACATTTTTGCCGTCAGCTCGATGACCCTACAGACGGCAACTCCCCTGCCTATTTTGCCGTCTGCTGGTAGCCCAAGACGGCAAAGCCCTTGCCTTGTTTGCCGTCTGCTGGTGTCGCGCCAGACGGCAAACCCTTCCCCAGGAGGGCGCCACATGACCTTTTTGCCGTCATGAACATGTCGGCAAAGAGGCTGTACATTTTTTTTTACACCACTGGTTCAGCAATGTAACAGTATATATATAGACAATATAACAGTATGCATAGTCCATACATACATCACAGTAATGATTCCTCACACATATAGCATATTCCATATATATATATATTCATATAGCATATAGTCCAGAACACATCCATATAGCATATAGTCCAGAACACATCCATATATAGCATATAGTCCAGTACACATCAGAACATATCCATATAGCATAGTCCAGAACACATCCCTAATATATATAGTCCAGTACACATCCATATAGCATAGTCCATACATACATCCATATAGCATATTCCAAGCACATCCATATATATAGCATAGTTCCATATCTACATAGTCCATAGCAAATATAAGAGTATAAATGTTTCATAGCATATGAACATATATATAGCGGGCATCACTACGTAATATTTGGCACTACAATAAATGTCTTCATGTTCACATCGTAGTCCAAAGAGCATCTGTATGGCAACCTACAAGATGAAATCATGCACATGTCAAATTTTGGCACAACAATAAAATAAAGGGCTCCACAGCGATTTGCTACTTGAAAACATTTAAATTACTACCCATGTCTCGGCCATCTTTACATTGTCTGCTTGAGAACATCATATTCTGAAAGAACAAAAAAGCTTTATTTTCTTAACTAGGCCTGCAATCTTTTTTAGTAAAAAAGATAAGACAATTGTAGTTGCCCTGTTCCTGTTAGGTCTGTAAACAATTTTTACATGATTATACTGTAATTATGACAACCTGGATGTCATTCTTTTAGGGCCAGTCATTGTTTTGAGCTGACCAAGGCCTATAAACTGAACTGACGTCAACCTGGGTTCCATTGTTTAGTGCTACTCACTCATTTTTCCTGACGGTCTGTAATCTAAGCTTAACTATACGCATTTCAAGTTTTTTTTCAGTGCAAAAATTTAGCAGGCAACTATGCGATTAAAAGGGGATCGCTCCTTCCATCTTTTACTTGGCTGGAATATTGGTTTTTAGGAAATTTCGGCGGAGTTTAGTGCATCTGTTGTCATTTGTTTGCAGAGAGTGTAGTTCTTAAGAAAACACATTTGACATGTCATGTGGCACCTGTCCATATTAGGACATATTCTACATTTGTTTCATGTCTTATTTATTGATCTCCATATCTACATCAGCCTATTCCTCCTTCTTGGTCTTCATGAGCTAACATGGTTCAAATGAAGTATGTATCAATCATCATAGCACTCCCAATTTTAAGGTAGCTACTACGTAGCTTAAAAATTTGCATGCTTTGTTCAAGGCACTTGGAGGAAAAGTCAAGATGCAATCTGAGTACTATATTTGTGAGGTAACAACACGAAGTTGATAACTGGGTTGAGTAGTATATGGTTTAGGGACTGTGTGATTGGTGTTGTGTGTAGCTTTGCACGGCACCCTATCTAATTTAGGAACTTTGCTATTATGCATGCATTTCATTTGCAGCAAACATGAAGGCTGATTGCTATAGGTACAAGGATGTAAAGTTTTAAGACTCATTTGGCCTTCTCTACTTAAAGGATCATGCTACATGAGAAGGAGCTACGACTCTGGTTGAAAGGGCATTTGAAGTATTTGGCAAGGATGTTAGTTATTCTGCCACTGCATCTTCAACTCAAACCGGAGAATAAGAAAAGAAGAGGAAACATAGGCTGAATGATTCAATACACTTGAGGGTAAATTGGACAACTTCACAATAAGTTTCTTTCAAGACGCTGCTTCTCGAGCTCAAAACTGACTCCTTGAGGATACAATCAGTGTCTTAATAAAATTCCTGCTGTATAAGATGACATGTTACCGACTCGATATTTCGAGGCCAAGTTTGCTTTATAGGTCGTGTAGTTGCAAGGGAATGTGCACTAATTTCGAACTTTTTCTGTCTTAAATACATATATTTATGCGCGGATGTGGTCTCCGATGTATACTTTTCCTGCTTATGTTAATAGGAGTAATAAAGACATGTTTGGCTCGGATGATTCCAAAATTGCAGGAATGATTAGCAAAAAAACATAGGATTGCAACATCCAAAAAGATTTTGGTTTGCTTGATTACAATTAGAAAAATAGAGTATTCTTTCAAGTGGTTTGAGTGGATGCTATTTTTTTTATGGAATGTAGTATTAAAATGAATCCTTAGCAAAGGCAACATGCAGGATTCAATGTTACGAATAAAATGATAAGATAGGAAAAATTATTAAGAATTCTATTTCTCCAAAATCTCTTCAAACAAAGATGCCCTAAACTAAGGAAACATAAAGACGCTAATAAATATATTTTTCCATGGCAACGCACGGGCAATCGACTAGTAATAAGTAGAAATGGTTCGATTCAAATGGTCTTCAAGTGGTCTCTAAATCATGGTGTGATACAAATGGTTTGATATATGTTCAATTCAATTTGACACCCTAAACCATGAAGATCTTCAAGTGGTCTCTATACTTATAAGTTAGATCTTGAAGAATCCACATAGCTACTTATCTCTACTTTGAGACCTATGTAAATTAGATATGGAGGCACTAACCGTAGTAGATCTCAAAGATGTGGAGAACCATCAAGGTTATTGCCATTTGAGCCAGGAGCATGTGTAGATCCAGCATTATTCGATCCATGGGTCGATGGATGCTACATGAAGTATTACATGGTTAGCATGACACTCGGACTAAGAAATGCAATAATGATCCTTGCAAGTAAAGGCGTTGCATTCTTGGCAGGATTGGAAGATACCGAAGAACATTTGCGGGGAATTTGGTATGCTTCTTCGTACCATCACCGAGGACTCTCTCGATATACCTAGAGGAGCCACACTTGGCACAGTACTTGTCGTCTGCATACTCTTTCGTAAATAAGACACATCCGTTTGGGCAAGCGTGTATCTGCTCATACGGCATCTTAAGTGCACGTAGGGTTTTCTTCGCTTCGTACCAGCTTTTAGGCAGTTTGTGACCTTTAGGGAGAGAGCGACCCCAAGAGGTCATCATTGAATCAAAGTTATATCTGCTCATGTTGAACTGGGTCTTCATAGACATTGCTTGTCCGATGGCATCTAGCTGGCACTGATCTATGTAGTCGTGAAGAGGTTGTTGTGATGAATTCAGCATTTCTAAGAACGCCCTCGTAGACTCCTCTGGTTCTTCCTCTGATCCCGCATCACGTGCATCGTTGAAGTCAGCTACCATGTCATCGATCCCGGTACCATTGTCGTCGGTGTGCCGACGCACCACCTCCTCTCTGCTACGTTCAGTCTCGCCATGAAAGGTCCACCGGGTATACCCAGGCTTAAACCCATGCTTCTGCAGGTGTAAACACATTGTCTTCTTTGACTGTTCTCTATAGTTTTCGCACTTCAAGCAGGGACACCAAGTTTTTCTCTTGCCACTAGCAAATGTTGCCTCCACGAATTCATTGGTCTTGTCCACCCACTCAGCGGTCATGCCAGCCTGACTAGGGTGGCCAGTGTACATCCACTCACGATCATCCATACCGCTACTTGCACTGACAATACAGGCACCAAATTCATATTCATCAAGTTATAAATGTAATTAAGACTAAATACATAACTAATTACTTTTGTCATATTATTTACGCCAGAGTTTTATTTTTTACCATACAAAAGGGAAACGGGCAATCATGGATTGAATCCTATCTCTAATAGGTAAAGATGGGTCCTAATCCCACCCGAGTACGTGTAGATTTGGTTCGTTCCCCGTGCTCTACTCCGGTCCGAGGCAAAATTTCGGCAGCACCTCCCCGCTGCTCTCCAGATACACGTCTCGGCAACAAGCCGAGAGAATGTGTACCCGGAAAATTTTGCCTCAGACCGAAGTAGAGCACGGGAAACGAAACCCAATCTACACGTACTCGGGCTGTCCATGGATAACGTGGACAATTCGAAAGGATGACGGTTATAAATATGCAAAGACATGCATATTTATAGATGCCGCCCTTTCGAACGGGAGACGCCTAGGTTACGAGACTTGACATGAAAGTAAAATCAAGTCGCATCGGCACGACAACCGGAACAGAGCAAAATAGGAGAGGGGGAGGAGATGACAGTCGAGCTCACCCCTAGACCGTAGAGGTGGTAGTCGACCGACGAGGGCAACGACAATGGGACCGATGGTGCTCCTGGAGATGAAGAGAAGATCCCTGCACGTGAAAAGCACCGGCACAACCAACATAAGCACTCACACAACAATCTAATAAACAACATCAACAACTCACGTGCATTTATCCATGTATTTAATTATTTAGACTTGATGAGCATATGTACTACCTTCTATTTGTTTCTGTGCATGTTACATATGGAGTACTATACAAATTTGATCTCTTGGATTATTCA
This sequence comes from Elymus sibiricus, assembly GCA_039707655.1. Taxonomy (NCBI): domain Eukaryota; kingdom Viridiplantae; phylum Streptophyta; class Magnoliopsida; order Poales; family Poaceae; genus Elymus; species Elymus sibiricus. Next base: position 291,276,765 of record CM077671.1, on the reverse strand, counting down.
TATTGGTTCATATAGATACAACTCACGTGCTTAAGTTTGCTGAATTTTTTTGGTATGTGTTAAGATGGTATTTTTTTCCGAACTGTTTACCTCTGTTATTAAGGTTCGTGAAGCAATTGATTTCTGAAAGAGTGATTCTGCTCATGCGATTCTAAGAGGTAAAAATTTTCTTCAAACATATTCCATGTTAGAAAGACATCAATTGTCTTAGATGACCTAGGGTACAGGAAAGAAAAATATAGAAACAAAAGGTTCTTCATTTGTCGATCCGAATACAAACAATTTTGCATACCACAATTTCAGCCAGAGGTATTCTCCGTCATATTTCCCTCCATGATATTTTCCAAACTGCCGGCAGCAAAGGAAGGTTGTGTTAACCTACAGAATGGTCGATAAGTCCACAGTCTGAGTATTGAATCGGTGATCATCTGTAGACATACTATCCTTTCAGCGTGGGGAATATGTAAGCACTTAAAGGAGATTCTGAGTAGTTTTTTGGTATATGTAGAGATATCTTTATTTGGTTTGACACGTTGTTGAACGATTAGTTAGTACCGTCGCTCTAGGAACCAGGTGAACTAACCAAAACGATTAAAAAAATCATGTGATATGGATTTTCCTGAAGCTGTTGAAACTTAGATTACCAAATCACTTTTACTTGGTAGGAAACAAACAATACTACACCTTCCTCTTGCCAACACGCAACTATCCTCCAGCATATGTAATAGCAAAAAATTACAAGACATGGGGCCAGAGGTTGCACGGGCATGGGGGGGGGGGGGGGGGGGGGGGGGGGGGGGGGGGGGGGGGGGGGGGGGGGGGGGGCAGGGGTTGCACGGGCATGGGGGGCGGAGGTTGTACCGGGCGGACGGGGGCGGAGCTCGGGGTCGAGGGGCGCGGACGGCCTGGATCCGGAGCGGCGACCGACGGGGACGGGCGCGGCCGGCCTCGATCCTTGGGGGCGGCGGGCGGTGACCGGCGGGGAGGCGCGAACCGGTCGGTCTCCTCGCCCGCGGTGGGGCGGGAACGGAGCGGGGGGATGGCCTATCCTCCGGTCATGTCCCGGCGACCGACGGCGGCGGCGGCGGCGACCGGGGAGGGCGGCGGCGGTGCGAACCCTATCCAGAGCGAGCCGAGGTCGTGAGAGAGAGGGGCGGGGAAATGTTTTTTTTTTGAGCTGGGGCGGGGAAATGTTTTGGGTGGGGGTGTGGCTGGGGTTGTTTTTTAACTCTTTGCCGTCATGGGTGTGGAAGAGCAGACGGCAAACCTGCCTTGTTGCCGTCAGCTGGGAAATATGCAAGACGACAAAATATATGCCCGTTTAGGCCCGTTAGATGAAGCAGTGAAAATCCTTTTGCCGTCAGCCACAACGGAGGAAGACGGCAAAGATGCAATCTTTGCCGTCATCTGCCCACCTAGTTGACGGCAAACCTGTCTTTGCCGTGTATTGTTTTTTGCCGTCTGCTTTTTGTGATTTTTGCCGACATTTGTTTTTTGCCGTCTGCCCATGACGGCAAAATAAGGATTTGCCGTCTACCCCGATGATCTGCTGACGGCAAAGAGAGTTCGTGTCGGCAAAATAGTTGATTCATGTAGTGTTAGATTGGGGAATACCACCTCATCAGTTTGATTCATAGCATCTCCAAGATCTTCTCGAACATGTTGGCTAACCGGTTGGCCCCCCTTCTGTCCATGTTGTTCTCTAAGTGCCAGAGCACTTTTGTGCAGAAGTGCTGGATCCACAATAACTTCATGTACGTGCAAAACATGATCAGGAAATTACATCACACCGCAACGCATGGCCTCTTCCTGAAGCTGGACATCTCCAAGGCCTTCAACTCTGTGGGATAGGCCTACCTCCTACAATATTTCCTATACACTGACTGTTGGGGATATAACCCCGCGGTTAACCCTGTTGGCGACTCATAGTGCAAGAGCCTAAGCCGGCCCAGGAAGGCAAGGCGTGAAGAAGACGACTTACAGATGGGCCAGTCGAAGGCCTAAAGCCTGGTGGCGACTCAAGGCCCGAAAGGGTAAACCGCCATGTGAAGACTTATCTTGTAAGACTAGGAAAGTAGAACCTGGGTCGGTTACGTTGTGTAACCCGACCCGGACTCTTGTAAGCCCAGGGCCTATACCTATGTATATAAAGGCGAGCCCCTGCGGCGGGTGAAAGGGGGGTGAAAAAAGACAGACAAGCCTTACGGCGAGAGAGATCAAGCAATTGAGAGTTAGGGCAAGCAAGCCGCCCCTTGTACTCGATATACCAGTTAATACAGCTTAAGCAGGACGTAGGCTTTCACCTCCACCGTGAGGGGCCGAACCTGGGTAAAACCGTGTCCCTTATCCCACTTAACCCCTTTGAGTCCACTTCCATGGCGTTGACTCCGAACCTAAGCCTTCGGGCATCTGCCGTGACAAAACCACGACAGTTGGCGCCCACCGTGGGGCAAGCGCTCGGTGGTGTTGAGTTCTCAAAGGGTGCTCTCCTCGGGGGCGAGGGGTACGTGGTCGGCGAGATGACTAAGAGCCGCCGCGGAAAGCTTTACATCTACGACGCCAGCTGGGGTCCTGAGGCTGACTCAATCGAGTACGGCTTCCGGGTCCCCTTCGGTGGAATCCATGTCTTCATCGGCAAGATTGGCGGATCTGAACCCGGGCCGGATATCTGCACCAACATCGTCGAGCCGGCCCAGCGCAAGCAACCCGCCCCAAGCATGCAACCCGCCCGTTCTGACCCGGACAGGAAGCATGTCTTCGTCGGCTTCACTCAGGGCGTAGAACTTGAGGGTTCTGTGTCAGAGGAAGAAACTCACGACTACTCCGGGGAGGAATCTTCATGTGGGGAGACGGAATCGATCTATCAGCTTCAGGATGGAGGGCTTGGGGGCTACGACGAGCCTTACCCCAAGTCAGAATACCATGAGCCGGAGGGTTATGATCCGCCAAGTCATGCAGCCGTCTTCATGGCCGGTTCGGCGGCGGCTCAGGGCAGTACACCTGCTAGTGCGACCGTGTCCGGGTCAGGCGCGCCCCCGGCTCAAGTTCTCCTGGATCTGATGAACGAGCTTACAACCTTGATGGCAACTGAGGTCACTGTTGCGAACCAAGCGGCCCGCAATGCAGAAATCACTAGGTTGAAGGATCGGATGGCCGCGGTCCAGCAGGAAGTTAACGAGCTGAAAGCTCAGATGGATGCTGAGGCGGAGCGCCTTAAGGCAGACGCTCTTCGCCTCGAGATAGAGCAACAGTCGGCCGCGGCGGTTCAGCGGATGAGACATCAGTCCCGCTTGCCGGAGCAGTATGAAGCTAGGAATCTTTTCAACACGCCAGGAACGGGACGAAGTGTGCCTTTGGCCATAACCCGGACGGCGGAAATACCTGGGAGCCGGGTGGCGGTTCAGCGTCAAACCCCGCCACGACGGGGCCAAAACCTGCCACCGCTTTATCCGACACCGCCGGGTCATTATTCTAACCCGGCGGAGAACATGGTGGCAGCAGCAACCAGGCTTGATACAATTTCGATCCCCGATGAGGCGCCTTATGCAGAAGAGGTGCGGAACGCCATCGGGTACCTGCGCACGGCGATGGCCCAGCAGGAGAAGTATAATTACAGCCGGAGTCGCGTGCACTCAACGCCCATCCACAACCGTAGCTACAGCCGGTGTTATGAGTCGCCGGCGGTTTCTAGCAGCGAACGACATCGTAACCCGCCGCAAGCGGATCGGGCGGCTCTGGATGCTCAGACATTGGTGGATCAGGTGAGAGCACGGCGAGAAGAGGCGGCTCAGGCAGCGGCGGCGTCTCAGGAACACACAGTCGCCCCTTCCGTTTCAGGAGGAGCGGGGTTGACTTCCAGGGCTGTGGGGGTGCCGTGTCTGATACCGGCTCTGTGGAATGAGCGTCTGCCAAAGGATTTCAAGGGTCCTCGTAAGGTGCCCAATTACACTGCTGATTTACCTCCAGAGGCCTGGGTCGAAAGTTATGAGCTAGCCATGGAGATGTTGGACGTTAGCGATGCGGTCTGTGCCAAGTATTTCATCATGATGCTGGAAGGGCCGGCTCGCACATGGTTGAAGGGTTTGCCACCCAACACCATTAACTCCTGGGCCGAGTTAAGGGCGAAATTCATCAAAAAATTTAAAGGAACATGCAAGCAGCCCATGACGATTGTGGATTTGGACCATTGTGTACAGCGTGAGGACGAGTCGGCTCATCACTGGGTCCGGCGGGTCTCTACTATCATCCACTCTTCGGAGCAGATTACGGCGGCTCAGGCGGTTTTAATTCTTGAGAAGAACTGTCACTTCACGCCTCTAAAGTAGAAGCTTGGCCGGCTCAAGCAGTCATGTCAAGATATGGGGGAGCTCATGGCGGCTCTCACCAAGTATGCAGATTCTGACAATACGAAGGACCCGGGCTCTGATGAGGAGAAATCAGGTCAGGGGAAGAAGGGTAACAATGGCAAGGATCAACAGCCGGGTACGGCTGGAAGTAACAACGCTGGAAAGCGGAAACACCCGGAAGGCGGGTCAGAGCTAGTGGCTAATACCAACACTGGGAATAACCGTGCTAAGGGCAATGGGAATTATAGACAGCCTTTTAACAGGGGTAAGATTCCTCTAGAGGAGATGCTTAATAGACCTTGTCCAGAGCACAGCCGGAATGGCAAGCAAGCAGATCATACATGGGGAAATTGCAGCGTTATGCGGGATTTCCGGAACTACAGCATTCAGCAGCATCGTAACAACGGTAATGGCCCGTCGGGCGGCTCAGGGCCGGGCGGCCAGGGTCAAGGCAACCAAGGAGGTCATAACCAACAATCAGGTGGCGGAAGCCAGCAGCAGAATAACCGGTCAGGGTATCAGAGTAACCCGAAGCAGCTCAGCGGGGGTCAGTACCACGTCTTCACAACCAGCCTTGACAAGCGGGAACGGAAGGTACGCAAACGGGCGGTTAACGCGGTCATGCCGGCTCTCCCACAGTATCTCAAGTGGTCTGAGTATGACATCACTTGGAGCAGGGCGGATCACCCGCCACGTGTTGATAACCCGGGGCAGCTAGCCTTAGTAGTTGCCCCCCAAGTGGGAGGGTACAAGTTCACTAAAGTACTTATGGATGGCGGCAGCAGCATCAACATCTTGTACTATGACACCTTTCGCCGGATGAACTTACTTAACAAGGATCTTAAGCCTTCTTCAACAGTTTTTCATAGTGTGGTACCAGGAAAGTCGGCTTACCCAGTCGGGAAGATCTCTTTGGAAGTGGCTTTTGGTGATGAACACAACTACAGGGTGGAGTCTCTATGGTTTGAGGTGGTCAAGATCAAGAGCCCGTACCACGCTATTTTTGGACGGCCGGCTTACGCGAAGTTCATGGCCAGACCCTGTTATGTGTATTTGCAGCTCAATATGCCCGGCTTGGAGGGAACGATTACTGTACATGGTGATCGGAAGACGGCTATGGAATGTGAGGAAGGTGATGCGGCTTACGCAGAGACAAGCTGTGCAGAGGCAGAACTTAATTTCTATAAGCAGAATGTTGACCCAGCAGATATGACCTCTCTAAAGAAACCCAACACGGAATCTGAGCCGCCCCTCAAGTTTTTGGCAGAAGATACTAAGTTGGTGGACTTTAAACCGGGCGACTCATCACAGCAGTTCACTATTGGGGCCAATATGGACCCCCAATAGGAAAGCGCGCTCATCGAATTCATCCGTGAGAATCGGGACATCTTTGCATGGAAGCCTTCTGACATGCCGGGTGTACCGAGAGAATTCGCTGAGCACCATCTTAATGTGGATCCTAAGTTTAAGCTGGTTAAACAGTTCCTCCGGCGGTTTAACGAAGAGAGACGTAAAGCCATTGGAGAAGAGGTGGCCCGGCTCTTGGCTGCAGGGTTCATCGTCGAAGTGTTTCACCCGGAGTGGCTTGCTAACCCGGTGTTGGTACTTAAGAAGAACGGCACGTGGCGCATGTGTGTGGATTACACGGATCTCAACAAGGCGTGCCCGATTGATCCTTTTGCCCTCCCCCGCATTGATCAAATCATTGATGCCACGGCGGGTTGCGAGAGCCTATGTTTCCTGGATGCTTACTCCGGGTATCATCAGATCAAGATGGCGGTTAAGGACCAAGAGAAGACGGCTTTCATAACACCTTTTGGTGCTTTCTGCTATGTGTCTATGCCTTTTGGGCTCAAGAGTGCCCAGGCGACTTATCAGCGCTGTGTGCAGAACTGTCTTCACAATCAAATTGGGCGCAATGTTCATGCTTATGTGGATGATATTGTGGTTAAGTCTCGGAAGAAGGAGACTCTGCTCGAAGACCTGAAGGAGACGTTTGATAATCTACGGGTTTACAAAATGATGCTTAACCCGGCCAAGTGTGTTTTTGGAGTTCCAGCAGGAAAACTCTTGGGGTTTCTAGTTTCAGAGCGAGGCATTGAAGCTAACCCGGACAAGATAAAAGCTATTACCTCCCTGTCAGAACCGAAGTGTGTTAACGATGTTCAGCGCCTGGCGGGTCGAATCGCTGCGTTAAGCCGGTTCATAAGCCGCCTGGGCGAGAAAGCTATCCCCCTGTATCAGATGATGAAGAAGACAGACAACTTCATATGGAGTAAGGAGGCGGGTGAGGCGTTTGAAGCTCTTAAGAGGCAGCTGTCTGAGCCGCCCGTCTTGGCTGCTCCGATTGAGAAGGAACCTTTGCTCCTCTACGTGGCAGCTAATAACAGAGCAGTCAGTGCCGCGGTGGTTGTGGAGCGAAAGGAGGCAGGGAAGGAATATCCGGTTCAGAGGCCGGTTTACTACATCAGTGAGGTGTTGAGTGAGTCTAAGCAGAGGTACCCCCATTGGCAGAAGCTGGTGTATGGGGTGTTCATGGCGAATCGCAAGCTGAAGCACTATTTCTTGGGGCACCCGATTACTGTGGTGAGCTCTGCCCCGTTGGGGGATATAATTCAGAACAGGGAGGCCACTGGTCGGATTGCAAAGTGGGCATTGGAACTTGGGCCTCTCAACCTTACGTACGTGCCTCGTACGGCTGTCAAGTCTCAAGTTTTGGTGGATTTCATTAACGACTGGACAGAGCTGCAGGCGCCCGAGGAAAAGCCGGATAACACTTATTGGACGATTCACTTTGACGGGTCTAGACAGCTAGAAGGCTCGGGGGCTGGGGTTGTCTTAACCTCCCCTAAAGGTGATAAGTTCTGTTATGTGCTCAGACTAATGTTTACCTGTACTAACAATGCAGCTGAGTACGAGGCCTTGCTTCATGGTCTCCGCGTGGCGAAAGAGATGAGCCTGAGCCGGGGATCGATGCCTTGGCGATTCAGACCTCGTGGCTCAGCAGGTTTCAGGCACTTGGGACTCCAAAGACCCAAGGATGGCGGCTTATCGTCAGGCGGTGGATGAAATTGCTGGTCACTTCAAAGGCTATCAGGTGGACCATATTGACCGTCGCAAGAACGAGGCGGCTGACGCGTTGGCAAGACTCGGCTCACAGCGTAAGCCGGTGCCACCTAACGTCTTCTTGGACGTGTTACACCACCCGTCTGTCAAGCTGCCTTCAGAGGAAGACCTGGCTGTCCCTGACCCGGAGGGGCCATTGGTGGCGACTCTACATGCTACTCCTGACTGGACGTTGCCTTACTTGGCATATCTGATGCGTGGCGAGTTACCAAAGGATGAGATCTTGGCCAGACAAATCATAAGGCGGTCTAAATCTATGACTATCCTCAATGGCGAGTTACATAGACGCAGCGTCACCGACGTCTTTCAACGGTGTGTTTCACCAGAAGAGGGTAAGGAGATTTTAAATGAAATTCACGCTGGCGACTGTGGTCATCATGCCGGCTCAAAATCTTTGGTGGCCAAGGCTTTCCGTCATGGTTTCTTCTGGCTGACGGCTCATAAGGACGCGGAAGACCTGGTTCTTAAGTGTGACCGATGTCAGAAGTTTGGGCGTCGTGCTCACGTGCCGGCTCAGGAGTTGCGTATGATTCCAATTACTTGGCCATTTGCGGTCTGAGGGCTTGACATGGTTGGACCCTTCAAGAGATCAAAAGATAAGAAGACCCACCTTTTGGTGGCGGTGGATAAATTTACCAAGTGGGTGGAAGCTGAGCCGGTCAGTAAGTGTGACGCGGCTACGGCGGTTCAATTTATTAATAAGTTAATCTACCGTTTTGGTTATCCTCACAGTATCATCACTAATAATGGTACAAACCTGTCCAAGGGGACTATGCAGACGTTTTGTGAGAGTGAACATATCCGGCTTGATGTTTCGGCGGTTGCTCATCCACAGTCCAATGGTCAGGCAGAGCGTGCTAACCAGGAGATCTTGAAAGGTATCAAGCCCCGGCTTATGGTTCCTTTGCAGCGAACACCGGGTTGTTGGGTTGAGGAGTTACCATCAGTGATATGGAGCATCAATACTACTCCCAATAGATCGACGGGTTATACACCTTTCTTCATGGTTTACGGCGCGGAAGCTGTATTACCAAGCGACATACGTCATGACTCGCCGCGTGTGGCGGCTTATGTTGAGCAAGACAACGAGATGGCGTGTCAGGATGCGCTAGATGCTCTGGAGGAGAAACGTGATCTGGCGGCGGCTCGTTCAGCGATTTATCAGCAAGACCTGCGTCGCTATCATAGCCGCAGAGTTAAGACCCGGACGTTTCAAGAAGGCGACTTAGTGTTGCGTTTGATTCAAGACCAGACGGATATGCATAAGCTATCTCCTCCATGGGAAGGGCCTTTTGTGGTCAGCAAGAATCTCAACAATGGGTCATACTACCTAGTTGACGTGCGAGACGAGTCAAATACCTCTGGGCAGGAGACCCGCCGGCCGTGGAACATAGCTCATCTACGGCCTTATTACACTTGAGTCGTTGACTCCCGTCGTTGTACATATTACATATATGATAAATAAAGTTGGCATCCCCATAAGCCGGGGCCTCAGCCGTTTTTTCGTGTATCTCAAATTGTGCACAATTTATGTCATCGACAAGGTCAAATTGGGGTGCAGCGAGTTTAATACTTACCCCCTCTTTGATGACTTATTCCAAAATTGGGGTGCAGCGAGTTGAGAACTTACCCCCTCTTTTGATGATTTTTTCCAAATTGGGGTGCAGCGAGTTTAATACTTACCCCCTCTTTGATGACTTATTCCAAAATTGGGGTGCAGCGAGTTGAGAACTTACCCCCTCTTTTGATGATTTTTTTCCAAATTGGGGTGCAGCGAGTTTAATACTTACCCCCTCTTTGATGACTTATTCCAAAATTGGGGTGCAGCGAGTTGAGAACTTACCCCCTCTTTTGATGATTTTTTCCAAATTGGGGTGCAGCGAGTTGAATACTTACCCCCTCTTTGATGACCTTTTTTCAAAATTGGGGTGCAGCGAGTTAGCCACTCACCCCCTCTTTTGATAACCTCTCCAACATTGGGGTGCAGCGAGTTGGCCACTTACCCCCTTTTTGGATGACTTGTAAGAGCAGAGAACATCATACATCATGCATTGCATCATGCATCGTGCATTGCATCATACGTCATGCATTGCATCATACATCACACTTACATATCATTCCGGTTTTGACAAGCCGGGTCAAGGAAAGATTATAAAACAAGACGCAAGACCATGAAAGACATCTCCGGGTTGTGCTGTTATAAGCCGCCCTGACAACAATACAGAAGTTTTCTATCTTGTTTCTTTTGCAGGTTTTATCTTTACTGATAAGCCGCCATGGACCTTGAAAGCATGGTTGAGAGTAAGAGCATATGAAAGATATCATTGCAGCAAGACTATTCAAAAAGGGTTATACGTGCACGAAGGCATGACTCAGGCATTTCAGATGTCTCTACAGCTATTACAAAAGCTCCCCATGGCGTACAAGACAAGGCAAGATTAAAGTTTTTTACAAAAGACAGCCTTGGCGGCTCAGACAGGCCGAGTTATCAGTTTCAGCCGAAAGTACAGCTCGCTCGCTAGTCATCCTTCGCCGGGTCTTCGACCTCTTCGATCTGAAGATTGTCGACATCCCAGTTGCAGCGCGTTAAGGCCTCAAATTGGGTCTGGTCGAAGAAGGGAGATGCATCAAGGTCAGGAGCAAAGAGCTGCTTACGACGTGCGGGAGTCAGGCTCCTCGATTCAAAGGTTGGGCCGCGCACGCGTTTGTTTTTCGCGTCATAAGCCGCCTGGTATGTGGAAAGGTCTAACTCATTGGCAAGACTTGAGGCCAGCACCCGGGAATCTTTCATACATTTGACGTAGTCGGCTTCTGTGAAATCTAAGCCATCGACCTTTTTGGCTGGGAACCCGTCCGTCATTGCCGCTGTAGTTAACTCCGGGGCAAAAGCAAGACACCGGCTTAAAGCAGCCATGGCTCCCTGCCTGGCGGCTGACCGTTTGAGTTCTCCAACCTGTTTGGGCAGGGTGGATAGAAGTTCTATCACCCCCTTGATATGCTTTGGGATGCATTTCTCGGTCAGCATCGCCTTCATGGTGCAGAGGGTCCAGCAATATAACTGTTCGGTTAAGGAGTAGATGGCTTTCAGCTTAATCACGCTGTCAGAAGCGAGTTGGCGGCTCCGTTCACCTGCAAGATAGTCAAGTTTTATAAGCCGCCTGTATGAGTTATTCAACAAGACAAGGTAATTTTCAAGTGCTTGGCACTTACCGAAGATCGCAGAGGTCATTCTGGAGATATGGTCTTTGAGAGTTTGTAGCTCATCGGACACAACCTTAAGCCGGCTTTCAGTGTCGTTGGCTCGTTGGGTTATAGCAGCTTTTTTCGCCTCAGCCGTCTTCTGATAAGCAGCGAGTTCAGCCCGGGTTTTCTCCAGCTCTGTCACGGCAACTCGCCATTTATTGTCCGCCTCAGCCCTGGTGGCTTGTTGCACAGCGAAATTCGACTCAGCAGTTGCTAAAGCTTCCTGCGTTACGCAAAAGATAGTTTCAAAGGTTTTGAGTCAGGATATGATTCGCACATTGGTGAAACTATTGTGTTATAAGTCTCAAGCAGATTGCAAGCAATATACTTGACACTTGGGGGCTAATGCCTGTGTTTTTCTCTAAGTCTACATGGCAGTCCCGGCTCATCTTTGTTAAAGTTAAGCCGGCACTTGGGGGCTACACAGAGCTCTCCAAAGTTTACAATGGAGTTCTGGCTCATCGTCATGACCCGAACTCGGGGGCTACACTTGGATCAACCCTTTCAACTAAGTACCGGCTCAATATCAGTATTACCCCGATACTTGGGGGCTACAGGTATTATAATTTGAAGTATGACAAGAAGTATAAGACCCGTTCTATTATTTTGCAAGACTAAACCGGATCTTGGGGGCTACATAAGGGTATAAGGAAAGCAAGAAAGGAGCAGTACCTCAAATTTGGACTTCATAAGGCTAACAAGTTTTCGCTCCATGTTGTGGCTTGCGCTGAGGCGATTTAAATAGTCGGCATGAAGATCATCTATAGACATCTTTTCCAACGAGGGCAATGCAAAGTCGAATCTTTCTGGCGAGTTCTCTTTAGCCTCGCCGGTGTGTCTTGTCAGCACATGAGAGGTCGATTGATAACCCGCCCCAGTAAGAGCGACGTTTTTGGTAGCTGGAGAGCTCGGCGTTTGGAAGTCAGTTTGTGGAGGGCTCGTAGGAGCGACCGTATCATGAACAGCCGGCTTGTGGGGCTGAGGATCATCGGCAGGTGTTTCTTTTATAGCTTCTGTAGGCTCAGCATGAGGTACAGGGGAAGCCGGCTTGGATTTCTCCGGCTCTTGGATAGTGGGGGTGGCTTCAGACCCGCCGGTTTTCTTCCGCTTCGCTTGAGCCCTAGAGAGCAAAAACAATTGTCAAATAAAAGACAAGATTGAAGAAAAATATAGTGCAAAGGAAAAATGCATACTCTGGGTTGAATCTCAATGGAGGCAGCTTAGTGGCCGTTGAGTCGCCAGACGAAGGGGGCGAGTCCTGGAAAAGTTACAGTTCTTCAGGTAAAGTAAGGTTGCAAGACAAGACTGTTAAGATGATCAGACTTGGGTAAAAAGTACCTCTGCAGGACGCTTCCGGGAAGCCGGGGAGTTGGGCAAGCCGCCCATTAGCTCCTCAGAGCCGGCACTCCGGGTCTGACGCCTGGAGGTGTGCTGTTGCTTTTTCAAAAGAAAATGGCAGTCCAAGTAAGCAAGAGGATGAGAGAATGGGACTTTTCGGATAACCCGCCGTTTCTTCTTTGGGGGAGAATTTTCTAAATCGGAGGAAATATTGATTACCTCAGGAGCGTCCACACGGCTGGTCTCTGGTTCAACCTGTGAAATAAATATCATCAGTAAGCTGTATAAAGAGACGGTCAGAAGAAGTCAAGCTTTACCTCTGAATCGTTAGACTCAGGAATGGAGGAGGCGGTGGTTCTCCTTTTATGAGCAAGGGTTTTACCCGCCCTGGGCTTCCTCACGGGCGGATTGAGTTTTTTCTTCCAGAAATCTGAGCCGACCTGCGCACAAGCCGCCAGAGAGGTTAAAAGATGCAAATTAAAACGAGCAAGACGAAGATTGTAAGGTTTCCAGAAGTTTTTCTTACAGGCGAAGCCGGGTTCTGGGCATAGATGGGTCTCAGCCCAATTTTATCACAAATTTCCTGTTTTTCGCCGAGAAGATTTTTAACGCTATTGCTGATTTCCTGTTGTGACAATTGGGCTTTTGAGGAGCAGAGGGGGTCATTGGGTTCACCCGTGTATTCAAACATAAGCCGGTCACGCCGGCTCAGGGGCGATATTTGCCAACTGACCCAGCAGCGGGTCAGGTCGACACCAGTTAATCCGTTTGCAATCAAAGCTTTGATCTTGGCAATGGAAGTGGCATACTTCGCTCTTTCAGTAGTGGATAGCCTGTCGGGAAGTTCTCCGGAGCTGGGAAGCCGGGTAGGGCGGTAACCCGGCAGCGGATTTTCACCCTCCGGAGAAGTGTCTTTGCAATAAAACCAGGTCCTGTTCCAGTTCTTAGGATGACTTGGTAGGGTAGCAGATGGGTAAGGCACATCTCTCCGCCTCTGGATAGTCACGCCGCCGAGTTCCAGACTTGAGCCGCCTGCTTTCTCAGTTTGGCGGTTGATATAATGGTAATCACGGAAAATGTCCACAGAAGGTTCTTCTTGCAGATACACCTCACTCAAGACTTGGAATTGGCAGATATTGGTGATTGAATTGGGGCCTATGTCCTGAGGGTGAAGTTTAAAAAAGTGCAGAACATCTCGGAAGAATTTAGACCCGGGCGGGCTGAAGCCGCGGACGAGGTGGTCAGCGAAAACAACGACTTCTCCGTCTTGAGGCCTGGGTCTTTTCTCTAACCCGGGAGCCCGCCACTGAATGACGTCCCGAGCCGGTAACACGCCTATCTTCACATAGTCTAACAGTAGATCTTCGGTAACTCCGGATTGGACCCAGTCACAAGACGATGTTGCGCTTGACATATTGGCGGGTTAAGTGCTGAAATTTAAAAGCCAGAGGTATGTTGGCGGGTTAAGTGAAAGAAGCAATAGTCAAACTTTATGGCGAGTTACAAACATATGTGCTAAGCCGCCCGAAAGATCAATGGCGGGTCAGTCGTCAGTACCCCCAAGATGGCCCAAGATTTCACTAAGTATGGGACAAACAGATTTCACAATCTGTGGCAACATTTTTGGATCTACGAGCGGTTCGGAAAGGGGGAAAAACACTAACCCTAGCAGACAGTGGAAGAACAGATAGATCAGGGACTCGTTAATGCTGAAGCAGAATCAATCCGTACAAGATACAAAGGGGGAGCTGATCACTACCGCAATGTATTTTGACTCGATTTGAATTAAAATACCGTTCCTAGCCCTAAGAACGCGAAGAGCAGGGATGAACTCCGGCGAGCTCCATGAACAGTACAGATCTAATGTGAGTCCAGGGAGAGGCAGAAACTTTACCTTGATGATTCGAGGGAGGAGCGGAGGAGCACCGCGGTTCTCTGGTCCCGGTTGGGTTGGTGCAGTGGCCCATTTCGAGTTCGCTGGAGAGGAGCGACGGCGGCGGGGCTGTTTGCTACAGTAGTCGCGACGGCGTCGGGAGGAGGAAGAAGAAGTGACAGGGTAAAAGAGCGACCCTGTGCCCGTTTATAAGGGTAGGTGGGGTAGTGAAACGGCAGGCCCGGAGATCGAGGAGACGATATAGTTATCATGGCTGAGATGGCGCCTCATTTCTCGGATGGCGGGTAAATGAAAGATTCATTGTGACGTCACTGTTGGATATGGCGGGTTAGGGAAGACCAGTCAAAGTTGCAGTTCCAGAAGACCCGCAGAAGACTCGCCAACTGAAGAATTTAAATTGACATGAACAGGTTCAAATCAATTTGGGGCCTAATGTTGAGGATATAACCCCGCGGTTAACCCTGTTGGTGACTCATAGTGCAAGAGCCTAAGCCGGCCCAAGAAGGCAAGGCGTGAAGACGACGACTTACAGATGGGCCAGTCGAAGGCCTAAAGCCTGGTGGCGACTCAAGGCCCGAAAGGGTAAACCGCCATGTGAAGACTTATCTTGTAAGACTAGGAAAGTAGAACCTGGGTCGGTTACGTTGTGTAACCCAACCCGGACTCTTGTAAGCCCAGGGCCTATACCTATGTATATAAAGGTGAGCCCCTGCGGCGGGTGAAAGGGGGGGGTGAAAAAAGACAGACAAGCCTTACGGCGAGAGAGATCAAGCAATTGAGAGTTAGGGCAAGCAAGCCGCCCCTTGTACTCGATATACCAGTTAATACAGCTTAAGTAGGACGTAGGCTTTCACCTCCACCGTGAGGGGCCGAACCTGGGTAAAACCGTGTCCCTTGTCCCACTTAACCCCTTTGAGTCCACTTCCATGGCATTGACTCCGAACCTAAGCCTTCGGGCATCTGCCGTGACAAAACCACGACACTGACGATGTTGCATCTTCGCCAATATGGTCAAGTAGGAGCTTGATGCATTGCAGAGATCTTGTCATGTTTGAAATGAAAAGACAGTGCTCCTGCTGGTTCCTCGAGTTTTTTTAGCAATGTGTGAGGTTTCTCACAAAGAAGGAAAAAATATTTGCCGCACCATCAGAAAACAGTGGCATCAACACCTCCTGCACCCCAAATCATGGGTCACAAACATCATGTGTATATTTTCGTAGCAATATTGCCCTTTTATGACTGAATTTTTTTCGTTACCAACATGCAAATGTCCATTTGTACTTCTCAAGTTAGGGCATCTCCAACACAGACCCGCAAACCGGGCACCGCATCTAGCGGCTGACAGGGGGGCATTCCACAGACACGGATGGGGGAGCCGGCCATCCAAAGCTATCCGCATACATTTCAAACAAGATTTAAAATAACATGATGAATTACATGATAATCGGATGATTTTCACTCAAATCGGACAAAAACATTTACATTTCGGACATATTTTAACAAAACTATACCAGGCTAAACCTAGCCTAATGTCGGTCGTGGTTGATCTCCATTTCCACGACATGTCGTCCCCATGTCTGGCAACCCGCTCGTCGGACTGCCAGGAGCCTTGGAGGGATATGCTTCAGCGAGAGGGGAAGAATGGACTCCCTCCACCTCCATGAAGCATGGATCAGGGTTGGGTTTTGCCCCGGGGAAGACGGTCGCCATGATCTAGCCCCCCGCTCACCGGGCAAGACACCGGCGTAACCCGGCGATGCAGTGGTAGTGGCCTTCCTGGGACCCAAACGATGGCGGCCTCCCATGATCTACTTTTCCTTGCTGTCCATGGTGGCCACGACATGCCAGCCGTTGCAGACATGGCTTCTTTCCCCACCTACATGACATGTTGCCGCCATTTCTCATGGCGGATGTTCCGGCAGACGACATTGGACAGCCTGGACGGGCGAGGTGGGGGTGGCGATGGTGGTGGCACCGGATTCGAACGGTTTACCGAGAAGCCAACCTCTATCGGGTTGGCTCGTTGGGCAACCCAGGGCGCTACGATGTCAAAGAACTCCTTCTTATGCTCGCTGGACTCCATGGCGAGTGTTGTAAAAGAAGGATATGGAGAGAGCGGAGGTGGGGTGTGGTTCTTGCCCGACGCCTAGCCACGATTATATAGCGGGTGGATGCGAGGAGCCAGTCGGAGAGGCATTTAATGTCGGTCGGCACAGGAACGAACGTGTAGAGCTGGGAAAGCCGGAGTAGGTTCCTCAGCACATGCACCGGTTAAATGGAGGTGGGTGGGCAAACGGATGCATTTCAATGTGGAGAGAAGGCGTGCGCAGCGTGCGAGTATCTAGTGGCGCTCTCGGCCAGTGAGTCACTTCAATGCCCGCCCTAGTCTAGCATGAATGGGGGCAGCTGGCTTCGGGTAGGAACGCGCGTGGGCGCGGGAGAGTTTTTGGTGGGCCACGGTAGTCAGGCGCGGGCGTGGCAGCGGTCTAGACCCCCCCCCCCCTCCTCCAAGTTTGTTTTCGGTTTGCAGAAAAAAAATACGTTTGATCGGTGGACCGATATAGAACCATGTTGCATGGAAAAACACGTCTAAACCACGCGGTCCAGATGGTTGCGGCGGTTTAAAGGTTGGCATTGGAGATGCGTTACATTGATGTAGATGAAACAAGAATGAGACCAAAATAAAACTAAAAGAATGCCACAAACGTACATCAACTATTTTTTGCATAGCTCATGTGGGACATGAGGACATCCGAAGATCCAATAGGACACGAGGAGTATCTTGATCATGATTACTTACTCGGACTCAAGTGATTACCATGGCCATCTAAAGGTTCTCCTCTAAGCTGGTCCGCTGTATTAATATTGTGATACGAGGAAAAACAGTTAAGAAATCGTCAAACCATGCATATTGTCTAAAGCAAACTCTGTTGATGAACATGTGATCATGTTTTGGAGATGTCGCCCACATTATTGTCGTTGCGCACAGGGATCTGCAAGCACACGCACAGCAGGAACTTCGTTTAATTGCTATTAAAATTCAGAAACGTGAGGGGAACCTAAATCAGCCAGACAAGCCAATGTAAGGCATGTCGCTTTGGTCTGCTGTTAAGGTGTCGCAACTTCAAAACTGTGCATTGGTGCCCATAGCTAAATATATCACTGCCATCACCTTCTGCCCTTGCTGCTAGAATAGTGCCTCAATTGCGTTGCACAGTTGCACTTGAGAAGTTGGTGAAGCTTCAGCTTTTGTGGAACAAAATAACCTAACATCTCGTTTGTACTAAGGGCCTGCCTGACCCTCAAACCATTTGCATCCGTTTGTAACATGGAAACCATTCAACACGGTATGCATCGGTCTGTCGAATGGTCTGGATATGTTTTTTTCCCAAACCGGAGATAAACATGGGACACTTTGCGGGCGTCCACACAGCACCCATGCCCACTTCTGACCGCTCTGGCCCGCCCAAAACCATCCTCCCTCTCCTGCGTGCGTTCCTGACCGGCGCCAGCTGCCCGCACTCATGACGTCGTGGAGCGGCCGCTCCACATTGCAGCCGGACCTGAGCGGACGTGACCTTTCACTTGCTCCGCCATTGAAGCAGCGCGTCAGCCGAGGGTGTCGCCCGCTGTATACCCGGCTGAACACGCCCCCTCGACGCATTCAAACGCCTTCATTAAACCCGCGCGCGCGTGTGTCGATAAACCTACTCCAGCCACACGTCTATTCGTGAGCCTGACGTCATTAAACACAACGTCGGGCAAGCTCCTTGCGCCTGCTTGCTATTCAAAAGAGGCAAAACGGAGGGTGAGAATCGCATCACTCCTCCGCACCCCCATCACCTGCTTCCACCATTTTCTCCACCCTCCGGATGGCATCTGACGAGCAGGAAGAGCAGTTCTCCGGCATAAAAGCCGGCTGGGTGGCCCACCGAGCCCGTCGGATATGAGCCAGGTAACTCGCGGTTCCACCTCCCTCGCCTAGCTCAACGGAGCAAGTTGCTGCTCCACGCCGACGTCGGGTTCAAAAACTTGCCGCTCCAAGTTAGCTCGCGGAGGAGTGGCGAGTTGCTCCACGCAGGCACGCGGGGAGCACGGTGGAGCGGACATCGTGGCTGGCATGGACGAGCCCAGGCGTCGTGCCATCCACCATCAATGTTGGCGGAACTGCGCTTGTCGATGGAGAAAGAAGCTGGCTACGCGGAGCTTGATGAGTCGGTGGTCAGCGCGTCCACGTCTGCCGACAACACCGAGGAAAAGTAGAACATGGGAGGCCACCGCCACTTTGATCTCGGGAAGGCCACCGCAGGCGAGTCTGCCGATGTCTCGTCCTCTCTTGCCGGCCACCCGCGTCCCCCGTTCCAAAAACAAGCACGGATCCGCGCTTCACAGAAGCGGATGCAACCCTTCCCCTCCGATTGAAGCACCCCCTTTGCCACTCTGGCGAGCGGCCTAGCCGGAGATAGGGAAAGGGGGAGGAATATACCTCCAGGGCTCCCGACAGTCTGATGAACGTGCTGCTAGACATGGGGAAGACAAAGAGATTCGCCGTGGCCGGCCGTAGACTGGCGTGGCTTGAGACTGCGTCGGTATTTCCCCAAAGAGGAAGGGATGATGCAGCACAGCGATGGTAAGTATTTCCCTCAGTTATGAAACCAAGGTATCGAACCAGTAGGAGGATCACGCAACACTATGTAAACATCACCTGCACACAAAGAACAAATACTTACAACCCGACGCGAAAGAGAGGTTGTCAATCTCTCCACGGTAAAAAGATAGATTAGGTTGTAATAGATTGTATAGATAGATATCGCAAGAACACAAAATAAAGAGGCAAATAAAAAGTGCAGCAAAGTATTTTTGGGTTTTTGGAATAATAGATCTGAAAACAAAAACGGCAAAAAGATAGATCGGAAAGCAATATGTAGGAAAAGTAGACCCGGGGGTCGTAGGTTTCACTAGTGGCTTCTCTCATGACTATAGCACACGGTGGGTGAACAAATTACTATTGGGAAATTGATAGAAGATCAAATAATCATGACGATATCCAAGGCGATGATCATTATATAGACATCACGTCCAAGATTAGTAGACCAAAACGATTCTGCATCTACTACTATTACTCCACACATCGACCGCCATCCAGCATGCATCTAGTGTATTAAGTTCATGGAAAAACAGAGTAATGCAATAAGAACGGTGACATGATGTAGACAAGATCTATTCATGTAGGGATAGGCCCCATCTTGTTATCCTTAATAGCAACGATACATGCGTGCCTCGCTGCCCCTTCTGTCACTCGGAGATGACACCGCAAGATCGAACCCATCACAAAGCACCTCTTCCCATGGCAAGAAAAATCGATCTAGTTGGCCTAACTAAACCAAAGATTCAAAGAAGAAATACGAGGCTATAAGTAATCATGCATATAAGAGATCAAAGAAGACTCAAATAATATTCATGGATAGAAACTGATCATGAACTCAAAATTCATCGGATCCCAACAAACACACCGCAAAAAATCATTACATCAAATAGATCTCCAAGAGACCATTGTATTGAGAATCAAAAGAGAGAGAGAAAGCCATCTAGCTACTGCCTACAGACCCGTAGGTCTATGGTGGACTACTCACGCATCATCGGAGATGCGCAAATGAGGATAATGAACCCCTTCGTGATGGTGTTAGATTGGATCTCGCGGTTCAGGAACTTGCGGAGGCTGGATGTATTTTTCGTCGACTCCTCTAGGGTTTCTTGAATATTTGGGTATTTATAGAGCTCAGAGGCGGTGGAGAAGGTTCCCGAGGTGGCCACAACCCACCAGGGCGCGCCCGGGGCCCATGGCATGCCCTGGTGTCTTGTGGGCGGCCTGGGCTCCCTCCTGGTTACTTCTTTGGCCCACTGGACTTCTTCTGGTCCAAAAAAATTCTCCAAAAAGTTTCGTCACGATTGGACTCCGTTTGGTACTGATATTCTGTGAAGTAAAAAACAAGCAAAAAACAGCAACTGGCACTTGGCACTATGTCAATAGGTTAGTCCCAAAAACTTATATAAAATTGCTAAAAATGATTGTAAAACATCCAAGAATGATAATATAACAGCATGGAACAAGCAAAAATTATAGATACGTTGGAGACGTATCAGCATCCCCAAGCTTAATTCCTACTCGTCCTCGAGTAGGTAAATGATAAAAACAGAATTTTTGATGTGGAATGTTGCCTAACATGTTCATCGCATATTATTTTCTTTTGTAGCATGGACATTTGGAATTTTAGATGGTTCAAAGCAATAGTCTAGTTTTGACATAAAGACTTTAATACTCAAGCATGCTAACAAGCAACCATGTCTTTCAAAATATCAACACCAAAGAAAGTTATCCCTAGCCCATCATGCTCAATCATTGATCCATTCATGAAACACACTCAAATATTAACTACGCCCATTGCACAAGTATGATCATAGTGCCCCCTAGTTGGTGCTTTATAAGAGAAGATGGAGACTCAAATTAAAAATAAAAATTGCATAAAGTAAATAGATAGGCCCTTCGCGGAGGGAAGTAGGGATTTGTAGAGGTGCCCGAGCTCAAAGCTTAAATTGAGAGAGACAAATATTTTGGGTGGCATGCCTTTCCTATCAACGAAAATGACAAAGTAGTTCTCAATACTTTCCATGCTAGATACATCATAGGCGGTTCCCAAACATAAAGTAAAGTTTATTCCTTTTTCCACCATTCTTTCACAATTCATGGCTAGCCGTATCCATGGTTACCTTCCATACTAACACTTTCCAAGGAATTTATTATTTGACAACAAAAAGTAAATTTCTTTTTCATTTTGGGACTGGGCATCCCTATTACCGATGTACTCTCGTGCAATGACAAGTGAATAAACACTCATGTTGAGAATAACACATCTAGCATGGAAAAATATTGGACACCCCCTACCGTTTCATGAGCGGTACGAGCATACAAAAAGGAAATTTATTTTGAAAATTAGAGATGGTGTCGTGGTTTTGTCACGGCATGATGTCCTCGTGAGAGAACTTAGGTGTGAGGCCATCGCAACTAGGTGGCGGCTTGAGAGGGGTTGGTCGGAATTGAGAGACGCGAGTTTACCCAGGTTCGGCCTCTCCGATGGAGGTAAAAGCCTACGTCCTGCTTTGCGTGTATTGATGATGAGGATGATCTCGATTACAAGGGCGCTATTTCGCTACCTCTAATCTCGAGAGCCTCTAATCTGTCTATCTGTAATGACTTGAACTTGTCCCTCTTGGGGTGCCTTACCCCTCCTTATATAAGTGGAAGGGGGTAGGTTTACATGTAGAGTCCTACTGGGAGTAGGAATAGGACTAGTCTCTCTTGAGTCCTAACCCGAGTCTTGTTTCTCTTGTGAGGGAATTCTTCCTCTTCTTGGGCCTTCTCTGTGAGCCAGCCCTCCTGGCCTCATTATGAGTCGGCCTCCGCCGGGGTGCACGCCAGGCCTTGAGCCTAGCCGTCCAGATTGACCCGATAAAACACGGCACCCGTATGAGCCGCCAAATGATGGACTGGGTCATTCTCCTCGACGGGTCAAACCGTGGGTAATATCCCCGACATAGCTCCCAGGTTAGCTTGAATTCATTCATGGTAAGCTCCTGAAATAAGATTAATAAATATGTTAACGAGCCGTCTTCACAATCATCTTGCAGGTACGTGTCCTTTGCAATAAAATATTGGGAATAAAACACCCATATGCCGTTGAGTCGGCCTCCAATGCTTTGGCTTGATGAAAATTTTGGAGATAAGAAAACCATATGAGATTGAGCCGTCTTCCCTTGCTTCGGCTTTTGATGAAAATATTGGGAATAGAAATGCGTCCGTTGTTAAACCACTTCATGGGACGTGGGGATCTTGCCGGGTCGTCAGACGTAGTGGATGTCAACTTAGGATGAAAATATTGCTGATTTATGGATGGAAAACTTGCTAACTTGTGATGCCGGGTTGCTTATATAGACTCTGCCGGGTCATGATCTTTGGTGACGCCAGGTCAAACAACTGGACTCCAGTTGACTTGATAAAATTATTGGGAATAAAAGATCCATCTGATGTTGAGCCAGTCTTTCAGTGCTTTAGTTCCATGAAGAAATGAGACCAGTCTTGCTCACAATTGACAGCTTGAAAGTGTTCTTTCTTCAATTTTTTGATATATCCATATTACCTGTAGCCTCCAAGCTCCAAGTTTATTAGTTCATGATGACTTGGTGATTTGCAATAATGTCTTTGACTGTGTAGCCCCCAAGTGCCAGGTTGTCTTGCCTACAGCAGCCTAGGACTTGTAATTGTCTTATACTTATAAAACTTCTGCCAGTGTATTCCGCAAGGGCCGGGTTGTTTTGCTTGTAACAATCCGGGACTTTTGAACTTGGTTTTGAATGTTGTAAATAGATATCTTGGAGAAATCCGGGTTGTCATCTGAGTCGCCAGTTGTAAACTGAATGTCTTGCATTTCACATGTGTAGCCCCCAAGGGCCGGCTCATCAGTATGTGATGGACCGGGTCTTCAATTTGGACCTTATAATCTGTTTAAACAACTGAATACTATAGCCCCCAAGTGCCGGGTCGCATGCCTGTGGCGACTTGGGACTTTAGAATTTTGATCTGAGTGGTGTAGCCCCCAAGTGCCGGGTTGTTTGTGTGCGGCGACTCGGGACTTTATATGTACCTCTCCTTTGAAAAGAAAAACATCATATGATGTAGCCCCCAAGTGCTGGGTCGTATGCCTGTAGTGTCTTGGGACTGTATGAGAATAATATAACACATCATAATGCACTTCAGAAGTTCTTTTGAACTGATATTCGTATTGACTTGAATGAATCCTTGCCCGTGGTTACAATGTAACCCGGTATTTTATTTTTTGAACGAATATCTTGGAACAATGCCTTTGCCCTTGAAATGAAATCCCTGCTCGTGGTTGCGGTACAACCCAGAAAATATATGTTTGAGAAATCCATAAGTGTTGTAGTTTACTACAGAGCACAGTTTGAAAGAATCCAAGAGCCGGTTAATTTGATGACCCGGCATTATACGTGATAGGGCGGCTCTTCGAGAATAGTCATTTCCTCCGAGTTGGCTTAAAAAACCCCAATCATTTAATACTGGTTGTGATGAACCATGATGAAGATCCAGCCATTTTGGCTATCAAAGATCTATTGGTTCCTGCAGAGGTTACGATGTAACCTGGTTTGATGACCGATTTGATATGGATGTATGATGCATGATGCAATGCAGGATGATGTATGTATATGATAACATAATATAAAGTGCCAGTTTTCAAGGCATGACATAAAGACCGGCTTTCGAGTCTCGAGTCTTGCTTCAATGAAGCGGGGGTGTGATAACCCATGATTTATCCTAGCTCTCTATATGCCGGCTCTCACATGATTCAAGCCGGTGTTTTAACCTTGAGAAGTTCAGAGTCCAAAGATGGATTGACTTGTCAAGAGTACACGGTGTCACCTGATCGGAGTCGCATCAAGCATACAGGCAGGTTTAACCATTTTGTGGTGTTTTTGCTGGATCAAGAGGGTGAGAAAGCTAAACTCGATGAGTTGGAAGCCCCCAGGTGACCTATGATCATGGAAAAGCTCGGCATAGGATATACATGAGACAATGCTACTACTGCAAAACATCTGGGGTTCAGATAAGCCAGCTTTATTCCATTGATCATAATATGATGATCCAATAAGGCAGGATACCTATGTTTTAGCAGCGCATCATGGCAGCTGGTCCTCTTTGCAACCTTTAATTTTCGTCCATAAGGCAGGGCACCCATGTTTGAACAGCGCATCATGGCGGCTCGTCCTCTTGGGCGACTTTTATTTTTTCGCCAATAAGGCAGCAGACCCCGGGACCGGGTTATCTTCCCTGCAATGACCCGGGGTTCCAAAATATTTGAGCCCGGTTGAATCTGTTGACTCATGTCTGTGTAGCCCCCAAGTCTTAAGTCGACTCGAGGAGGCGGCTTGAGAGTTTTCATAGTTGACTGTGGCATAAGCCAGTATATAGTTCACGGCTGAACGATGGAATTTATTGAAACTGGATACGATGTGGCGAGTTGATGATCTTCGTGATGCTCATCGTATGTCTTTGGCAAATGTCATGGCCAAATTGAGTTCATATGCATCTTGACCCATTCTCACTTGGTCCGGCTCTCCTGGCTCCTCCAGGGCCATTCTTTTTCCATTGCTAATGGCTTTGAATTTGCCTGCTCTGCTCTGGCCGGCTCTCTTTGCTCTTCAAGGGTTTCCTTCGTGGAAAGCTCTCCTGTTTCTTTTGATATGTTGAAATAGACCGGATCGCGGGGATAGCTGGCCAATGCGCCTATTCATTGAGCAACCCGGTACGAGTGGAGGCTGGCGCTGGCTTTGCCAAACTTGCGTAAGACATGATTCCAAATGTCACTTTTTCCTTTGCTCCAATGTTGTTGGGGGAGACCAGACTGCGGGGGCAGCGGCTTCTGCGCGCCAATTGGGTGGCTCGTACTGGCGGGCGCGGCCCAGGCGTGTTGATGTAGACTGGACCACGGGGACGGCGGCTTGAGCGCCTCCAATGGGCAGCTCGAGCGAGTAGGCACGGCACTGGTGTGTTGATGTCGACCGGACCGCGACGTTGTAAGCCGGCGCGGACGCGCGAGTCGGCCGCAAAGGCGGCAGCGTGCGCGAGTCGACCACGGCGTTGGAATCCGGCGCGGACGCGCGAGTCTCATGTGGCGTTGTAAGCCGGCATAGACGCGCGAGTCGGCCGTAGAGGCGGCAGCGTGCGCGAGTTGGCCACTGCGTTGGAATCCGGCGCGGACGCGCGAGTCTCATGTGGCGTTGTAAGCTGGCATAGATGCGCGAGTCGGCTGCGGCGTTGGAATCTGGCGCGGACGCGCGAGTCTCATGTGGCGTTGTAAGCCGGCATAGACGCGCGAGTCAGCCGCAGAGGTGGCAGCGTGCGCGAGTCCGCCGCGGCGTTGGAATCCGGCGCGGACGCGCGAGTCTCATGTGGCGTTGTAAGCCGGCATAGACGCGCGAGTGGCCGCAGAGGCGGCAACGTGCGCGAGTCGGCCGCGGCGTTGGAATCCAGCGCGGACGCGCGAGTCTCATGTGACGTTGTAAGTTGGCTGATGACCCACAAGTATAGGGGATCAATCGTAGTCCTTTCGATAAGTAAGAGTGTCGAACCCAACGAGGAGCAGAAGGAAATGACAAGCGGTTTTCAGCAAGGTATTCTCTGCAAGCACTGAAATTGTAGGTAACAGATAGTTTGATAGCAAGGTAATTTGTAGCGAGCAAGTAACGGTAACTGTAAACAAGGTGCAGCAAGGTAGCCCAATCCTTTTGAGGCAAAGGACAGGCCAGAACAATCACTAGTAATAGGCAAAGTGTTCTTGAGGGTACACGGGAACTTCGTCTAGTCACTTTTATCATGTTGGTTTGATTCGTGTTCGCTACTTTGATAATTTGATATGTGGGTGGACCGGTGCTAAGGTGATGTTCTTACTTGAACTAACAACCTACTTATGATTAACCCCCTCGCAAGCATCCGCAACTATGAGAAAAGTATTAAGACAAAGTCTAACCATAGCATTAAACATGTGGATCCAAATCAGCCCCTTACGAAGTAGCGCATAAACTAGGGTTTAAGCTTCTGTCACTCTAGCAACCCATCATCTAATAACTACTCCACAATGCATTCCCTTAGGCCCATGAATGGTGAAGTGTCATGTAGTCGACGTTCACATGTGTAACACCCTGGATTTTGCCCATTTTCTTTTTCTTTTGATTTTGGTCTGGATTTGGTTTTCAGTGGCTTGGTAGTCTTGGAACCTGGGGAGATCACCTTTGATTCCTCACCCAAGAGGCTTGTCAACCTCGAAATCATCTCAAGACCTTGTCATTTCCATCTTGGACCAATCCCAATATTCTTTTTCTTGGGAATATTCCTTTTTCTATTAAAGGAATAACCCTGTTTGCTCTGGGTTGTGAAACAACCCACATTTCCATCATTCCAAAAATTCCCAAATAATTCTCATAAATTGTTTGGGTCATATATTCCTCAGATATGTCAAAACCCTTCCTTTCCATGTTCAAAAATATTTCACCAATATTCCTTTTCTGATTCTGCCCTAGCTGTCAAGTTGAGAAGCAAGTACCCTCTATATTTGCTTGCTTACTCTCAAACTTTTTGGACACTCTTTCCTATCCATATCATTGCCACATGACAAAATTCAACTCAATTTGGATAGTAAATATTTCTTGGCAAATTTCCAAAGTTTCTGATCTAGTGGAAGCTTTGTGAAGCAAGTGCTAGCTAAGAGTATCCAAATGAGTTGAAATTTAGCAAGAATCTCCATATGCTCCAATTAACACTCTCCACAAAATGTGAGCATCATCCCTTCAACTATGTGAGCACAGCATCAAATCTTTGTCTCTGGTCATTATTTTGGGTTGTGAAGCAACTATATTTTATGTTGCTCCATAATTTCTGAAATTTTACCAGGACATTCTCCTAACTACATAAAACCTCTCCACCAAATCTGGACTTATTTCATCTACCCAATAATTCCCTAGATTTTTCCTAAGATTCTGGTCAGAGAGGTCCATTATGAAGGAAGTACCATTTTGGCTTGTCCAAATGGCATGAAGTTTTTATGGCACTCTCATATGACCAAATCATCATCCTATGCCCATTTTCAACAAAAGTAAACACTATATGTGAGTGCCACATCAAGATCTGTTTTCTGGACCAGATTGGTCAGTTGCAAAGCAACTATGCTAAATGTTGGTCCTTTTCTTCTCCAACTTCACAGGATTATAGTCATTCCTACTATAAACCTCCTAGACATCATATTTGGCTCTTATCACCTACCTGTTGATCACAGATGTGCAGTCAAGTTTGCTACAGAGAACTTCCAGTGAAGCCTTACATCCACTCTTGGTTTCTTTTGTCGATCTATCACCTCAGAGGGACCCTTCCTTCGATGTATTTTGCACTAGACAACAAGCTGCATGCCAGGGTGCACCGCGTGCGCCAGTTCACGCGGTGACCACGCGGCTGGCATGCCAGCCAGCGCGCTCTGGCAAGTGGAGCCCTCTGTTCTCGTCGGTTTCCTTCTCTCCCTCGACACCTAGCCATGTCTAGGAGCTTCACCGCTTCGTCGTCTTCCTCCTGGACCCCTCTCCCCCTCTCTCGTCCCCTCCTACGCGGTGCGGCAGTCGCACCCGTGTCGTGCCCGTCTCTGTCGCCGCCGTGTCCGGTTGCCCGAGCTCTTCCGAGCTTCCCCGACCTCGCCTGAGCCCTCCCCACCCCTCCACGAAGACTCCCTACGCCGCAAACGGCCAGCCACGTCGCCCCGGAGCTCCAGTGCGTGGCTAAGCTCGCCACCGCGGCCGAGCCTATCCGGCGAGCTCGCCGCGGCTATATAAGGCCGTCCCGAGTGCTCCCGTCCTCACCACCAGCCTCCCCTCACTTCCCTGGTCCTCCCTGACCTCTCCCTCCCCTCAGTTCGCCGCCGGAGCCCTTCTGGCCGCCAATCGCCGCCGTGGCCGCCGCCCTCCACCGCCTAAATTCCGACGAGCCTCGCCTCTTCTCCCTCTCCCACCACCACCATAAGAAGCCCCTCACGCTGGCGAACCTCTCCCTCCCCTCAGTTCGCCACCGGAGCCCCTGGGCCGCCACCCCCTAGGCCGGCCGCTGCCTCCCTCTGCTCTCTGTTGACCTCGAGCCGCGGCAACTCTGCTCGTCCCCGGCGAGCGTGCGACAGCTGAACAAAGGCGACGTCTTCTCCCGATCCCGTCGGTGCCCTCGCCTCGGCCAGCGGTGGCCGGAGATGCCGGGGCTGTCGCCGGCGAGTGGCCTCTTCCTCTGCCTCTTGGGTGAGAGCGAGGAAGGAGACGACCTCGCCTCCAGCCGGCCTGTGGACCCTGCGGGACCCACACGTCAGTCTCTGGGCGTTAACTTGGCTCCAGGCCCGCGCCTGAGTAAGTGGAGACGTATTCTAATAAATACGTTTTCCATTTCTGGAAACGCATTGCGGTTCTATATCGGCTAAAAATACGTTTTCATTATGCAGAAGACGTATTATCTGAAAATGTGCTTTCCGTTAAACCAGCCAGGGACCTGTTTGTAGAGTATCTTTTTGCAGATTGATCCCTAAACTTCGTCGGGCTATATATTTTCATCCGTAACTCCAAACGAGGTGATTCCAAAGCCCACTTCTTCGTCTCGTAGAGCCCGTCATGTTGGTGCCATTTTCATAATGTGTTCACACAGTGAAAATGACCATTTTGCCCTTGCCCGTAAACAGCCTCTCCGAGAGAGAACTGTTTCCGGCAACACCTTCGACGACCTTTCCGCACTTCTTCCCGGTGGATCCCTCACCCCAGGCAAGCCAGGGCACCCATTCCATGAAGCATTTCAATAGCATTACATATTTAATTGAATCACTTGCATTTATAAATGAATTACTTTCATTTACTTGCTATATAATAATTCATAGTAATCTACTTAAATGTATAGTTGTTTCCATCTCAAGTTATTGTGAGAGATAACCATGCTTGCTAAATGTTGCTAAAACTAAACCTAGTCGGTTGATCCGGAGCCACCTGTCCGGGCTTATCCGTGCAGCCACATTTGCCGGTATGGGACGGCCTTGACTTGGTCTGGCTTCGTGCTCTTTTATCGGTACCACCAAAAAGGGAAGGTTATGCGTGCGCGCTACCCTGGCCCGGTAGGCGGCGATAACCTTGTGAGCCCGGTTTGGTTATTGAGCTCAAGTCCCCGTTTGGGACAGTTTGTTTGGCCACGACGGTGGCAGGTGTCATGAGGTGACACAGGGGCCACCCAAGGCATGACTCCGGGGGAGAATGAATGTCGGTGGTATGGTAGAGGAGTCACGGGTCAGGCGGGTTTCGTTGGAGCAACGCTGGTCCACCCGAATGGGATCACGAGGTCAGATGCTCCATGGTGTGGGTAAAGTGCACAACCTCTGCAGAGTGAAGAATCTATTCGAATAGCCGCGTCCACGGTATTGGACAGTCCGTCCAGGCCTCACTAGGTGGTCAACCGTAATAATGATAATAGTGATGGAGGAACTTGTCTTATACTCTGGGGATCATGATTATTCAGAGGGTTGTGGAACAACCCGGAAAAGAGTAAGTTGATGATCGGTAACAGTAAGTAAACTACTTAGGCATTTAATATGATAATTGCCATGCTATTGTTTGCTGCATTGTTTGGTTGTCGTGAGCTTGCGAGTACATTCAAAGTACTCACCTGGCGTGTCATGCCAGTTTGCAGGTCCTGCCAGGTTTGCTTGCTTGTCGAGGATGTCAAGTTCGCGAGCTAGGCTACGCGTTCCAGCCAGAGTCCCTGCGGAGTGGAGTCCATCACAGCAGTCGTCGTTCCCCTGCCGAGAGTTACTCCGCTTCCTCGGGTTGTTCCGCTGTTAGCATAGAGCTACCCTGGGCAGGCGTAGTATTGCCGTGCCGATGTAATCCATGTACCCTTGTAACCTTATCCATGGTAATAAAGAGCTGATTTGTTCTATGCCAGCAGTGCCGTATTCCAGAAGACTTGTCCCTGGGCTGGAATACGGGGCGTTCCGGTCTCCTCTGAGCCGGGGTGCCACAAGCATTGGTATCAGAGCAGGTCTGGCTCTAGGACGCCCTAGACCGTGGGAGCGTTAGTAACCGGTAGTATAGGGTCTAGTTCGTTTGCTGCACTTGTTTGTTGCATTTGTTTGTGCATAGCATGCATATAGACTATTTATGTTATCACTAATGATGGATCTGATGAGTGTAGGTGGCATCAGTTTCGACTCACTACCTGCACTCTCCAGTTTGCATACTGGTTTCTTGGTGCGGTGTTATCTTCGTCCCAGCGAAGTGACACCAAGGTGCCTGGTAGTGTCGATCCCTTGCAGGACTGATGCACCGGTACCACACCAATATATTCTCTTCCGACACCCTATTGTTTCGGTGATAGACATGTTTCTATACCGGATCTTGCCCTTCCATTAGCCGCGTTGGCAACCCTTACTGATCTTGCTTATCAGAAAAGGGCAATGCCCGCAAGCCTTCTTTTCACCGCTATCCCACCTTGCCACCCATTCTCTGGATGAGTACGGTTTTCTTCCGTCCGCTTGATGATGATGTGGTCGTGACCCCCGTGTTCCGACCCACGATCACCAAGTTCGTCCTCGCCACCGTGTCCGTCCAGATGGAACCGGTGTTAAGTCCGTGTTTGGTGTAGCCTTGTTTACACCAACTTCCTTCCACACATTGATTCACTTTCGTGCACACCGCCACAGTATGTTAGACCGTAACACCGGAGTTCTTGCGAGATTTGTGTGCTTAAGTAGGCATGCATATTATTGTTGAGAGTAGCTGTAAAATTATGATATTGCTTGTGTGTGATCTTGTGTGCTTTTGCTTTAGTCGTTTCTTTTGCTTCTTCCTTTGGGCCCTTGGTGTTACCTTATTTTCCCCTTATGGAAGTTGCTCACCGACACTGGACTCAAAGAAATCAGTGAAGAGACAGTCATTTGGAAGCTCAGTTCAGCAATATAGAATTTTCAGCAGACTGCATTATATCGGGAATATCGGGCATGAAAACAAATGATATCCTGGCTGGAGTGATTATCAGCATCAAAGTATACACCAGTGCAACCTTCACATCAGTAATCATCGAATCAGCAAGAAGGTAAAGTGTGTGCATAATCAACAGCACATTTCAAGTCAAAGGTATGATTCATATACGCGGTTGAGTCTGGTATGAGCACAATTTGAACCCTGCTATGTCTTGGAATCAAGCCAGAATGTGGTATGAACATAGTGCTCAGCAAGAAGAATAGTCGAACAACTTTCTTCATACAACAAGTAACCGACAGCAGAAACATTAAGGGATATATATATATGCACTTAGCTTGCATATGGCAAAAAGAAAGCATCAGGTGTAAGCAACCCAGTCTTTCTCCGCCAGCTACCAGAGAAGCTTACGACGCAAGGTTTCTGTGTCTTCCTCGATACGACACACGGATATTTGCCCATACAAGACACCCATGCTTCTCCAGTATGCTATCACGGTAAGCTTCTAGCATAAGGTACCGAGTCTTCCCCAGGAAGCCTTTAAGGGGGGAAAGCGTCTGAGGTATGGTACCCAGTCTTCTTCAGCACGATATCCCAGCAGAAGCTTCAAGCGCAAGCTATTCAGACTTCCTCAACAAGATACTCTCGTTGGCTTCCAACACAAGCTAAGCAACCTTCGCCAGTAAGGCATTACATCCTCACAAGTACAAACTACTCCACCGACAGTTGGTAGCATAGGACCATGCATCCTCAGAGTCAGATCCGCAACAGTTGGCCTGAATGCAAGAATCGGTCAGGACACAGGCCCGTTTCAAAAAGCAAATGCTTAGATGCATATACTCAATAGATATGGTGGACATGCTACCAAGGTCATACGAGTCAATCATACAATGATGTCAGCCCGATGAGAATCCGGCTATCATCTGAGTTATGCAAGGAAGAGAAAGACAGTTATGCACCTCAGTATGATGCAAGATAAAAAGGCAGACAAAGTTGGGACAACAATTTTTGCAGTGATTATCAAGGCCAATTTCCTCACGCCCGACAAAGTGATATCATTAACCTTTGTCATTGTTTGCATGGTTGACGATAGCCTGGAGCTATGAACCTGGGTTCGGATGATCATTGTCTTACGAATAAAGCGTGGAGGATGAGAAAGCTGGTCATGTGAGCAAAGATACCCTGTCAGGGGGATCAGGATAAGATATGCCTGCCGGAATATTGCACCTGATAGCACCTATGGTCACCCGAAGAATCAAGAGCGTACAAGGCCAAGTTCTTTCAGCCAAGGATCCAGGCAGGGAGAACCATAATGAAAGAGCAAGATCGTCCATACAGGTATGGTAGTGGTTGCCTGGTACAGATATTCCGGACAGTATGGATCGGTACCGATCACCAAGGGTACACACCCACGGGGTCTATTCCATCTGCAAGGACCCCATATCGAGTCAACCCGCTCAGTCCAACCAGATGTGCTCAGAATCGTTAGAAGGAGAATATTCAAATCTGTCAGGTCAATTCGGTAGTTGGATTCCGACAACCGTGTCAAAGCATTACACGGCCTACTATTCACTTAAAGGTGCCGACAGACGGAACGATCAGAATGTTGGACAACAACCTTGGAGCATGTGTCCTCACATGTGGGAATCAGGAAAGGACAGCCTGCCATGAACAAGATTCGTCTGCCAAAACCACCATCAGCCAAGTCTGCAGAAAATACCGTTATAAGGGCATACACATTTGCGCTGATCACGATAGGTGACAGTCAAAAATTTGGTAGGAATTTTATACCCGAGACAGTGTAGATACCCAAGATGACTCAGCAAACCGTGCGAGAAGTCAGATTTCCGCCAGGAGAACGGTACGATTCAAAGTACTATTTTGAACCTGGAGAACACACAGCCATTTGAAGCCACCCAATGCAATGAGTAAAAGATTTTTGTCCACCGAGAGAATTTGTTCACAACTCAAAGGACGGTCATTCGTATTGGACTTCATCACAACCCGTCCATGGGGAACAATTCCCGGACTTGCAAGAAGGACAGGTATTTCAGTCAGGATAAGCCATTGCACCCAGATAAGTCAACACACATAAAAGGAGTGAAGTCGGAGTAACATATGAGTTAAGATTAGCCCGAAAAAGGATCCAGTAAAGCAAACCACACTGAAGCCAGGCAGTGCGTCAGATAAAATCCAGCAGGAGCATTGTACAAAGGCAAAAAGGAAACCCGAGTTGGAAATGGTTTCCTCAAGTGGGGATATTTATGTTTAACCCCTGAGCAACCAAATCTCGAGGACGAGATTTCTTTAAGGGGGGTAGGTTTGTAACACCCTGGATTTTGCCCATTTTCTTTTTCTTTTGATTTTGGTCTGGATTTGGTTTTCAGCGGCTTGGTAGTCTTGGAACCTGGGGAGATCACCTTTGATTTCTCACCCAAGAGGCTTGTCAACCTCGAAATCATCTCAAGACCTTGTCATTTCCATCTTGGACCAATCCCAATATTCTTTTTCCCGGGAATATTCCTTTTTCTATTAAAGGAATAACCCTGTTTGCTCTGGGTTGTGAAACAACCCACATTTCCATCATTCCAAAAATTCCCAAAGAATTCTCATAAATTGTTTGGGTCATATCTTCCTCAGATATGTCAAAACCCTTATTTGCCATGTTCAAAAATATTTCACCAATATTCCTTTTCTGATTCTGCCCTAGCTGTCAAGTTGAGAAGCAAGTACCCTTTATATTTGCTTGCTTGCTCTCAAACTTTTTGGGCACTCTTTCCTATCCATATCATTGCCACATGACAAAATTCAACTCAATTTGGATAGTAAATATTTCTTGGCAAATTTCCAAAGTTTCTGATCTAGTGGAAGCTTTGTGAAGCAAGTGCTAGCTAAGAGTATCCAAATGAGTTGAAATTTGGTAACCATCTCCATATGCTCAAATTAACACTCTCTACGAAATTTGAGCATCATCCCTTCAACTATGTGAGCACAGCATCAAATCTTTGTCTCTGGTCATTATTTTGGGTTGTGAAGCAACTATATTTTATGTTGCTCCATAATTTCTGAAATTTTACCAGGACATTCTCCTAACTACATAAAACCTCTCCACCAAATCTGGACTTATTTCATCTACCCAATAATTCCCTAGATTTTTCCTAAGATTCTGGTCAGAGAGGTCCATTATGAAGGAAGTACCATTTTGGCTTGTCCAAATGGCATGAAGTTTTTATGGCACTCTCATATGACCAAATCATCATCCTATGCCCATTTTCAACAAAAGTAAACACTATATGTGAGTGCCACATCAAGATCTATTTTCTGGACCAGATTGGTCAGTTGCAAAGCAACTATGCTAAATGTTGGTCCTTTTCTTCTCCAACTTCACAGGATTATAGTCCTTCCTACTATAAACCTCCTAGACATCATATTTGGCTCTTATCACCTACCTGTTGATCACAGATGTGCAGTCAAGTTTGCTACAGAGAACTTCCAGTGAAGCCTTACATCCACTCTTGGTTTCTTTTGTCGATCTATCACCTCAGAGGGACCCTTCCTTCGATGTATTTTGCACTAGACAACAAGCTGCATGCCAGGGTGCACCGCGTGCGCCAGTTCACGCGGTGACCACGCGGCTGGCATGCCAGCCAGCGCGCTCTGGCAAGTGGAGCCCTCTGTTCTCGTCGGTTTCCTTCTCTCCCTCGACACCTAGCCATGTCTAGGAGCTTCACCGCTTCGTCGTCTTCCTCCTGGACCCCTCTCCCCCTCTCTCGTCCCCTCCTACGCGGTGCGGCAGTCGCACCCGTGTCGTGCCCGTCTCTGTCGCCGCCGTGTCCGGTTGCCCGAGCTCTTCCGAGCTTCCCCGACCTCGCCTGAGCCCTCCCCACCCCTCCACGAAGACTCCCTACGCCGCAAACGGCCAGCCACGTCGCCCCGGAGCTCCAGTGCGTGGCTAAGCTCGCCACCGCGGCCGAGCCTATCCGGCGAGCTCGCCGCGGCTATATAAGGCCGTCCCGAGTGCTCCCGTCCTCACCACCAGCCTCCCCTCACTTCCCTGGTCCTCCCTGACCTCTCCCTCCCCTCAGTTCGCCGCCGGAGCCCTTCTGGCCGCCAATCGCCGCCGTGGCCGCCGCCCTCCACCGCCTAAATTCCGACGAGCCTCGCCTCTTCTCCCTCTCCCACCACCACCATAAGAAGCCCCTCACGCTGGCGAACCTCTCCCTCCCCTCAGTTCGCCACCGGAGCCCCTGGGCCGCCACCCCCTAGGCCGGCCGCTGCCTCCCTCTGCTCTCTGTTGACCTCGAGCCGCGGCAACTCTGCTCGTCCCCGGCGAGCGTGCGACAGCTGAACAAAGGCGACGTCTTCTCCCGATCCCGTCGGTGCCCTCGCCTCGGCCAGCGGTGGCCGGAGACGCCGGGGCTGTCGCCGGCGAGTGGCCTCTTCCTCTGCCTCTTGGGTGAGAGCGAGGAAGGAGACGACCTCGCCTCCAGCCGGCCTGTGGACCCTGCGGGACCCACACGTCAGTCTCTGGGCGTTAACTTGGCTCCAGGCCCGCGCCTGAGTAAGTGGAGACGTATTCTAATAAATAC
This sequence comes from Elymus sibiricus, assembly GCA_039707655.1. Taxonomy (NCBI): domain Eukaryota; kingdom Viridiplantae; phylum Streptophyta; class Magnoliopsida; order Poales; family Poaceae; genus Elymus; species Elymus sibiricus. Next base: position 291,241,621 of record CM077671.1, on the reverse strand, counting down.
GTTTTCCATTTCTGGAAACGCATTGCGGTTCTATATCGGCTAAAAATACGTTTTCATTATGCAGAAGACGTATTATCTGAAAATGTGCTTTCCGTTAAACCAGCCAGGGACCTGTTTGTAGAGTATCTTTTTGCAGATTGATCCCTAAACTTCGTCGGGCTATATATTTTCATCCGTAACTCCAAACGAGGTGATTCCAAAGCCCACTTCTTCGTCTCGTAGAGCCCGTCATGTTGGTGCCATTTTCATAATGTGTTCACACAGTGAAAATGACCATTTTGCCCTTGCCCGTAAACAGCCTCTCCGAGAGAGAACTGTTTCCGGCAACACCTTCGACGACCTTTCCGCACTTCTTCCCGGTGGATCCCTCACCCCAGGCAAGCCAGGGCACCCATTCCATGAAGCATTTCAATAGCATTACATATTTAATTGAATCACTTGCATTTATAAATGAATTACTTTCATTTACTTGCTATATAATAATTCATAGTAATCTACTTAAATGTATAGTTGTTTCCATCTCAAGTTATTGTGAGAGATAACCATGCTTGCTAAATGTTGCTAAAACTAAACCTAGTCGGTTGATCCGGAGCCACCTGTCCGGGCTTATCCGTGCAGCCACATTTGCCGGTATGGGACGGCCTTGACTTGGTCTGGCTTCGTGCTCTTTTATCGGTACCACCAAAAAGGGAAGGTTATGCGTGCGCGCTACCCTGGCCCGGTAGGCGGCGATAACCTTGTGAGCCCGGTTTGGTTATTGAGCTCAAGTCCCCGTTTGGGACAGTTTGTTTGGCCACGACGGTGGCAGGTGTCATGAGGTGACACAGGGGCCACCCAAGGCATGACTCCGGGGGAGAATGAATGTCGGTGGTATGGTAGAGGAGTCACGGGTCAGGCGGGTTTCGTTGGAGCAACGCTGGTCCACCCGAATGGGATCACGAGGTCAGATGCTCCATGGTGTGGGTAAAGTGCACAACCTCTGCAGAGTGAAGAATCTATTCGAATAGCCGCGTCCACGGTATTGGACAGTCCGTCCAGGCCTCACTAGGTGGTCAACCGTAATAATGATAATAGTGATGGAGGAACTTGTCTTATACTCTGGGGATCATGATTATTCAGAGGGTTGTGGAACAACCCGGAAAAGAGTAAGTTGATGATCGGTAACAGTAAGTAAACTACTTAGGCATTTAATATGATAATTGCCATGCTATTGTTTGCTGCATTGTTTGGTTGTCGTGAGCTTGCGAGTACATTCAAAGTACTCACCTGGCGTGTCATGCCAGTTTGCAGGTCCTGCCAGGTTTGCTTGCTTGTCGAGGATGTCAAGTTCGCGAGCTAGGCTACGCGTTCCAGCCAGAGTCCCTGCGGAGTGGAGTCCATCACAGCAGTCGTCGTTCCCCTGCCGAGAGTTACTCCGCTTCCTCGGGTTGTTCCGCTGTTAGCATAGAGCTACCCTGGGCAGGCGTAGTATTGCCGTGCCGATGTAATCCATGTACCCTTGTAACCTTATCCATGGTAATAAAGAGCTGATTTGTTCTATGCCAGCAGTGCCGTATTCCAGAAGACTTGTCCCTGGGCTGGAATACGGGGCGTTCCGGTCTCCTCTGAGCCGGGGTGCCACAAGCATTGGTATCAGAGCAGGTCTGGCTCTAGGACGCCCTAGACCGTGGGAGCGTTAGTAACCGGTAGTATAGGGTCTAGTTCGTTTGCTGCACTTGTTTGTTGCATTTGTTTGTGCATAGCATGCATATAGACTATTTATGTTATCACTAATGATGGATCTGATGAGTGTAGGTGGCATCAGTTTCGACTCACTACCTGCACTCTCCAGTTTGCATACTGGTTTCTTGGTGCGGTGTTATCTTCGTCCCAGCGAAGTGACACCAAGGTGCCTGGTAGTGTCGATCCCTTGCAGGACTGATGCACCGGTACCACACCAATATATTCTCTTCCGACACCCTATTGTTTCGGTGATAGACATGTTTCTATACCGGATCTTGCCCTTCCATTAGCCGCGTTGGCAACCCTTACTGATCTTGCTTATCAGAAAAGGGCAATGCCCGCAAGCCTTCTTTTCACCGCTATCCCACCTTGCCACCCATTCTCTGGATGAGTACGGTTTTCTTCCGTCCGCTTGATGATGATGTGGTCGTGACCCCCGTGTTCCGACCCACGATCACCAAGTTCGTCCTCGCCACCGTGTCCGTCCAGATGGAACCGGTGTTAAGTCCGTGTTTGGTGTAGCCTTGTTTACACCAACTTCCTTCCACACATTGATTCACTTTCGTGCACACCGCCACAGTATGTTAGACCGTAACACCGGAGTTCTTGCGAGATTTGTGTGCTTAAGTAGGCATGCATATTATTGTTGAGAGTAGCTGTAAAATTATGATATTGCTTGTGTGTGATCTTGTGTGCTTTTGCTTTAGTCGTTTCTTTTGCTTCTTCCTTTGGGCCCTTGGTGTTACCTTATTTTCCCCTTATGGAAGTTGCTCACCGACACTGGACTCAAAGAAATCAGTGAAGAGACAGTCATTTGGAAGCTCAGTTCAGCAATATAGAATTTTCAGCAGACTGCATTATATCGGGAATATCGGGCATGAAAACAAATGATATCCTGGCTGGAGTGATTATCAGCATCAAAGTATACACCAGTGCAACCTTCACATCAGTAATCATCGAATCAGCAAGAAGGTAAAGTGTGTGCATAATCAACAGCACATTTCAAGTCAAAGGTATGATTCATATACGCGGTTGAGTCTGGTATGAGCACAATTTGAACCCTGCTATGTCTTGGAATCAAGCCAGAATGTGGTATGAACATAGTGCTCAGCAAGAAGAATAGTCGAACAACTTTCTTCATACAACAAGTAACCGACAGCAGAAACATTAAGGGATATATATATATGCACTTAGCTTGCATATGGCAAAAAGAAAGCATCAGGTGTAAGCAACCCAGTCTTTCTCCGCCAGCTACCAGAGAAGCTTACGACGCAAGGTTTCTGTGTCTTCCTCGATACGACACACGGATATTTGCCCATACAAGACACCCATGCTTCTCCAGTATGCTATCACGGTAAGCTTCTAGCATAAGGTACCGAGTCTTCCCCAGGAAGCCTTTAAGGGGGGAAAGCGTCTGAGGTATGGTACCCAGTCTTCTTCAGCACGATATCCCAGCAGAAGCTTCAAGCGCAAGCTATTCAGACTTCCTCAACAAGATACTCTCGTTGGCTTCCAACACAAGCTAAGCAACCTTCGCCAGTAAGGCATTACATCCTCACAAGTACAAACTACTCCACCGACAGTTGGTAGCATAGGACCATGCATCCTCAGAGTCAGATCCGCAACAGTTGGCCTGAATGCAAGAATCGGTCAGGACACAGGCCCGTTTCAAAAAGCAAATGCTTAGCTGCATATACTCAATAGATATGGTGGACATGCTACCAAGGTCATACGAGTCAATCATACAATGATGTCAGCCCGATGAGAATCCGGCTATCATCTGAGTTATGCAAGGAAGAGAAAGACAGTTATGCACCTCAGTATGATGCAAGATAAAAAGGCAGACAAAGTTGGGACAACAATTTTTGCAGTGATTATCAAGGCCAATTTCCTCACGCCCGACAAAGTGATATCATTAACCTTTGTCATTGTTTGCATGGTTGACGATAGCCTGGAGCTATGAACCTGGGTTCGGATGATCATTGTCTTACGAATAAAGCGTGGAGGATGAGAAAGCTGGTCATGTGAGCAAAGATACCCTGTCAGGGGGATCAGGATAAGATATGCCTGCCGGAATATTGCACCTGATAGCACCTATGGTCACCCGAAGAATCAAGAGCGTACAAGGCCAAGTTCTTTCAGCCAAGGATCCAGGCAGGGAGAACCATAATGAAAGAGCAAGATCGTCCATACAGGTATGGTAGTGGTTGCCTGGTACAGATATTCCGGACAGTATGGATCGGTACCGATCACCAAGGGTACACACCCACGGGGTCTATTCCATCTGCAAGGACCCCATATCGAGTCAACCCGCTCAGTCCAACCAGATGTGCTCAGAATCGTTAGAAGGAGAATATTCAAATCTGTCAGGTCAATTCGGTAGTTGGATTCCGACAACCGTGTCAAAGCATTACACGGCCTACTATTCACTTAAAGGTGCCGACAGACGGAACGATCAGAATGTTGGACAACAACCTTGGAGCATGTGTCCTCACATGTGGGAATCAGGAAAGGACAGCCTGCCATGAACAAGATTCGTCTGCCAAAACCACCATCAGCCAAGTCTGCAGAAAATACCGTTATAAGGGCATACACATTTGCGCTGATCACGATAGGTGACAGTCAAAAATTTGGTAGGAATTTTATACCCGAGACAGTGTAGATACCCAAGATGACTCAGCAAACCGTGCGAGAAGTCAGATTTCCGCCAGGAGAACGGTACGATTCAAAGTACTATTTTGAACCTGGAGAACACACAGCCATTTGAAGCCACCCAATGCAATGAGTAAAAGATTTTTGTCCACCGAGAGAATTTGTTCACAACTCAAAGGACGGTCATTCGTATTGGACTTCATCACAACCCGTCCATGGGGAACAATTCCCGGACTTGCAAGAAGGACAGGTATTTCAGTCAGGATAAGCCATTGCACCCAGATAAGTCAACACACATAAAAGGAGTGAAGTCGGAGTAACATATGAGTTAAGATTAGCCCGAAAAAGGATCCAGTAAAGCAAACCACACTGAAGCCAGGCAGTGCGTCAGATAAAATCCAGCAGGAGCATTGTACAAAGGCAAAAAGGAAACCCGAGTTGGAAATGGTTTCCTCAAGTGGGGATATTTATGTTTAACCCCTGAGCAACCAAATCTCGAGGACGAGATTTCTTTAAGGGGGGTAGGTTTGTAACACCCTGGATTTTGCCCATTTTCTTTTTCTTTTGATTTTGGTCTGGATTTGGTTTTCAGCGGCTTGGTAGTCTTGGAACCTGGGGAGATCACCTTTGATTTCTCACCCAAGAGGCTTGTCAACCTCGAAATCATCTCAAGACCTTGTCATTTCCATCTTGGACCAATCCCAATATTCTTTTTCCCGGGAATATTCCTTTTTCTATTAAAGGAATAACCCTGTTTGCTCTGGGTTGTGAAACAACCCACATTTCCATCATTCCAAAAATTCCCAAAGAATTCTCATAAATTGTTTGGGTCATATCTTCCTCAGATATGTCAAAACCCTTATTTGCCATGTTCAAAAATATTTCACCAATATTCCTTTTCTGATTCTGCCCTAGCTGTCAAGTTGAGAAGCAAGTACCCTTTATATTTGCTTGCTTGCTCTCAAACTTTTTGGGCACTCTTTCCTATCCATATCATTGCCACATGACAAAATTCAACTCAATTTGGATAGTAAATATTTCTTGGCAAATTTCCAAAGTTTCTGATCTAGTGGAAGCTTTGTGAAGCAAGTGCTAGCTAAGAGTATCCAAATGAGTTGAAATTTGGTAACCATCTCCATATGCTCAAATTAACACTCTCTACGAAATTTGAGCATCATCCCTTCAACTATGTGAGCACAGCATCAAATCTTTGTCTCTGGTCATTATTTTGGGTTGTGAAGCAACTATATTTTATGTTGCTCCATAATTTCTGAAATTTTACCAGGACATTCTCCTAACTACATAAAACCTCTCCACCAAATCTGGACTTATTTCATCTACCCAATAATTCCCTAGATTTTTCCTAAGATTCTGGTCAGAGAGGTCCATTATGAAGGAAGTACCATTTTGGCTTGTCCAAATGGCATGAAGTTTTTATGGCACTCTCATATGACCAAATCATCATCCTATGCCCATTTTCAACAAAAGTAAACACTATATGTGAGTGCCACATCAAGATCTATTTTCTGGACCAGATTGGTCAGTTGCAAAGCAACTATGCTAAATGTTGGTCCTTTTCTTCTCCAACTTCGCAGGATTATAGTCCTTCCTACTATAAACCTCCTAGACATCATATTTGGCTCTTATCACCTACCTATTGATCACAGATGTGCAGTCAAGTTTGCTACAGAGAACTTCCAGTGAAGCCTTACATCCACTCTTGGTTTCTTTTGTCGATCTATCACCTCAGAGGGACCCTTCCTTGGATGTATTTTGCACTAGACAACAAACTGCATGCCAGACAGCGCGCTCTGGCAAGTGGAGCCCTCTCTTCTCGTCGGTTTCCTTCTCTCCCTCGACACCTAGCCATGTCTAGGAGCTTCACCGCTTCGTCGTCTTCCTCCTGGACCCCTCTCCCCCTCTCTCGTCCCCTCCTACGCGGTGCGGCAGCTGCACCCGTGTCGTGCCCGTCTCAGTCGCCGTCGTGTCCGGTTGCCCGAGCTCTCCCGAGCTTTCCCGACCTCGCCTGAGCCCTCCCCACCCCTCCACGAAGTCTCTCGACGCCGCAAACGGCCAGCCACATCGCCCAGGAGCTCCAGTGCGTGGCTAAGCTCGCCACCGCGGCCGAGCCTATCCGGCGAGCTCCCCGCGGCTATATAAGGCCGTCCCGAGCGCTCCCGTCCTCACCACCAGCCTCCCCTCACTTCCCTGGTCCTCCCCGACCTCTCCCTCCCCTCTGATCTCCGCCGGAGCCCTTCTGGCTGCCAATCGCCGCCGTGGCCGCCGCCCTCCACCGCCTAAATTCCGGCGAGCCTCGCCTCTTCTCCCTCTCCCACCACCACCATAAGAAGCCCCTCACGCCGGCGAACCTCTCCCTCCCCTCAGTTCGCCGCCGGAGCCCCTTTGGCCGCCGCCCCCTAGGCCGGCCGCCGCCTCCCTCTACTCTCTGTTGACCTCGAGCCGCGGCAACTCTGCTCGTCCCCGGCGAGCGTGCGACGGCTGAACAAAGGCGGCGTCTTCTCCCGATCCCGCCGGTGCCCTCGCCTCGGCCAGCGGTGGCCGGAGACGCCGGGGCCGTCGCCGGCGAGTGGCCTCTGCCTCTGCCTCGCGAGTGAGAGCGAGGAAGGAGACGACCTCGCCTCCAGCCGGCCTGTGGACCCTGCGGGACCCACAGGTCAGTCTCTGGGCGTTGACTTGGCCCCAGGCCCGCGCCTGAGTAAGTGGAGACGTATTCTCCTAAATACGTTTTCCATTTCTGGAAACGCATTCCGGTTCTATTTCGGCTAAAAATACGTTTTCATTATGCAGAAGACGTATTATCTGAAAATGCGCTTTCCGTTAAACTAGCCAGGGACCTGTTTGTAGAGTATCTTTTTGCAGATTGGTCCCTGAATTTCGTCGGGCTATATCTTTTCATTCGTAACTCCAAACGAGGTGATTCCAAAGCCCACTTCTTCGTCTCGTCGAGCCCGTCATGTTGGTGCCATTTTCATAATGTGTTCACACAGTGAAAATGACCATTTTGCCCTTGCGCGTAAATAGCCTCTCCGAGAGAGAACTGTTTCCGGCAACTCGTTCCGTGACCTTTCCGCACTTCTTCCCGGTGGACCCCTCACCCCAGGCAAGCCAGGACACCCATTCCATGATGCATTATAATAGCATTACATATTTAATTGAATCACTTGCATTTATAAATGAATTACTTTCATTTACTTGCTATATAATAATTCATAGTAATCTACTTAAATGTATAGTTGCTGCCATCTCAAGTTATTGTGAGAGATAACCATGCTTGCTAAATGTTGCTAAAACTATACCTAGTCGGTTGATCCGGAGCCACCTGTCCAGGCTTATCCGTGCATCCACATTTGCCGGTATGGGACGGCCTTGACTTGGTCTGGCTTCGTGCTCTTTTATCGGTACCACCAAAGAGGGAAGGTTATCCGTGCGCGCTACCCTGGCCCGGTAGGCGGCGATAACCTTGTGAGCCCGGTTTGGTTATTGAGCTCAAGTCCCCATTTGGGACAGTTTGTTTGGCCACGACGGTGGCAGGTGTCACGAGGTGACATAGGGGCCACCCAAGGCGTGACTCCGGGGGAGAATGATTGTCGGTGGTACGGTAGAGGAGTCACGGGTCAGGCGGGTTTCGTTGGAGCAACGCTGGTCCACCCGAATGGGATCACGAGGTCAGATGCACCATGGTGTGGGTAAAGTGCGCAACCTCTGCAGAGTGAAGAATCTATTCGAATAGCCACGTCCACGGTATTGGACAGTCCGTCCAGGCCTTACTAGGGGGTCAACCGTAATAATGATAATAGTGATGGAGGAACTTGTCTTATACTCTGGTGATCATGATTATTCAGAGAGTTGTGGAACAACCCAGAAAAGAGTAAGTTGATGATCGGTAACAGTAAGTAAACTACTTAGGCATTTAATATGATAGTTGCCTTGCTATTGTTTGCTGCATTGTTTGGTTGTCGTGAGCTTGCGAGTACATTCAAAGTACTCACCTGGTGTGTCATGCCAGTTTGCAGGTCCTGCCAGGTTTGCTTGCTTGTCAAGGATGTCAAGTTCGCGAGCTAGGCTATGCGTTCCAGCCAGAGTCCCTGCGGAGTGGAGTCCATCACCGCAGTCGTCGTTCCGCTGCCGAGAGTTACTCCGCTTCCTCGGGCTGTTCCGCTGTTAGCATAGAGCTACCGTGGGCAGGCGTAGTATTGCCGTGCCGATGTAATCCATGTACCCTTGTAACCTTATCCATGGTAATAAAGAGCTGATTTGTTCTATGCCAGCAGTGCCGTATTCCAGAAGACTTGTCCCTGGGCTGGAATACGGGGCGTTCCGGTCTCCTCTGAGCCGGGGTGCCACAACATGACACCACTAAGGGAATCACAACATACATATCATCAAAATATTGAACATATATCAAATTCACATGATTACTCGCAACATGACTTCTCCTGTGACCTCAAGAACAAAGGTAACTACTCACAAATAATAATCATGCTCAAGATCAGAGGAGTAATGAATTGCATAATGGATCTGAACATATAATCTTCCACCAAATAAACCATATAGTAATCAACTACACAAGGTAATCAACACTACTAGTCACCCACAGGTACCAATCTGAGGTTCCGGTACAAATATTTAACACAAGAGATGAACTAGGGTTTGAGAGGAGATGGTGCTGTTGAAGATGTTGATGAAGATTGGCCTCCCAAAGATGAGAGGGGTGTTGGTGATGACGATAGCTTCGATTTCCCCCTCCGGGAGGGAAGTTCCCCCGGCGGAATCGCTCCGCCGGAGGGCAAAAGTGCTCCTGCCCAAGTTCCGCCTCGAGGCGGCGGCGCTTCGTCCCAAAAGTTCTCTTCCTAATTTTTTTAGGTTTTTTGGGAATTTATACCAGAAGATGGGCTCCAGAGGTGGGCCAGGGTGAGCACCACCCACCAGGTCGCGCCAGGGAGTGCCTGGCGTGCCCTGGTGGGTGCTCCTCACCAGGTAGCCCCCCTCTGGTATATTTTTGCTCCAGTATTTTTTATTAATTCCAAAAATAATCTCCATAAAGTTTTAGCTTTATTGGAGTTTGCAGAATAGGTATCTCTGACGTGCTTTTCTCGGGTCCAGAATTCCAGCTGCCGGTATTCTCCCTCTTTGTGTAAACCTTGCATATTATGAGAGAAAAGGCATTAGGATCACTCCCCAAAGCATTATTATTCAACAAAACAAAGTAAATAACAGTAGGAAATCATGATGCAAAATGGACGTATCAACTCCCCCAAGCTTAGACCTCGCTTGTCCTCAAGCGAAAGCCGATATTTAAAAGCATGTCCACATGGTTTGAGAGAGAGGTGTCGATAAAAACAAAATACGGACATAGAAGCATCATGCTTATTAACATAATATCAACAAACTCTAACATAAGAACTTATTTCAATATATTTTTATCATAAAGCTTCTCATGAACAAGTAACAATTCATCACAACATAGAAGTATAAAGCATAAACCTTATTGGAAACCAACAAACTATGTTCTCAGTCAACTTTGCAACTACAATTCATCATATTTTCAGGAAGGGTCTCATGTCGGAGCCTTTTGGCAAGTCCACATACTCAACTATCATTTAGTCTTCTATGATTGCTAACGCTCATGGCATACCCATGAACAAAAAGTTTCAACCGGACACATAGGAAGATAGGGGCTTATAGTTTTGCCTCCCAACTCACTCACCTCAAGGGTGATGTCAACATTAATAACTCATGCCCACCCATATCCAACTGGATATATGTGCCTAGATCTTTCCTCACCACATGATGCTTGCAAAACAAAAAGTAAAAAGGAATAGGGAAGAATACTTTGACTCTTGCATAAAAGTAAGTGCATAAAAGTAAGATATAGGCCCTTCGCAGAGGGAAGCAGAGGTTGTCATGCGCTTATTGGTTTGTGTGCCCAATCCGTTAATGTAAAAGAACGTCACACTATATTGCCCCCTATGATAGCAACCTTTATTATGCAGTCCGTCGCTCTTATTACTTTGCCATCATAAGTTCGTATAACGCTCAATTTTCTCTTACACTAATTGATCAAAACACTTTTAGAAGTAACTTTATTGCCTTATTGCACCGATGACAACTTACTTGAAGGATCTTTCTCGATCCTATAGGTAGGTATGGTGGACACTCAAGGAAAGAGTTTGGGTTTGGGTTTTTGGATGCACAAGTACTATATCTACTTAATGCGGAATTTTTGGCTAGCAAAGATATTGAGCAAGCACCACATGTTGAAGGATCTATGACAATATAACTTCTATGTGGATATGAACAAACATAAATCATTACGTTGTCTTCCTTGTCCAACGTCAACAATTTTGACATATAATATTTGATGGGGGCTCACAATCATAAAAGATGTCCAAGATAGTGTATTTGCATGTGAATCTTCTCTTCCCTAATTAATTCTTTCATGAATTGCATCATTGACCAATGCTATGTTTGTCAATCTCCAATAAATTTTACTACTTATACTTTTCCTTATGTGATGTCATTACTCACCATAAGATTAGCATATGATTCTTTTCATTTATTTGTCTTTCTTTTATTTGATTGCAACAAGAAGGTAGAGAAGCAAAAACTCAAACTAAACTTTATTATATAACTTTCACACGATTACATAGATAGGTAGGCCACAAAACTAACACACGAAAATAGATCACACTAAACTTTTATTCAACTAAAGCAAAGGGAAACTAAGGATAGAACTAAAATAGGTAAAGGTGAATAAAAGTGGTGGTGATACGATACCGGGGCACCTCCCCCAAGCTTGGCTCAAGCCAAGGGGAGTGCCCATACCCGTGTACTCAAGTCTCCTTCGGTGGTGGTGATGAAGAAGGTGGAGGTGTTGATGAAGCCTTCTTTTTCAACTTATATTTAAGCATAAAGTTTTCCTCCCATAGATCATCATTCTCCAATTCAAGATTTAATATCCTTTGGCATAAGGCCTCCTTGCTTTCCTGCAGAAAATGAGACGGGATAAATTGGACCTTAGGTTTGTATCTTCTAGGGAGGCTTGACTTCTTGAACTCCACATGCATGTCTCTGATACGTCTCCAACGTATCTATAATTTATGAAGTATTCATGCCATGTTTACAATAATTTTATATGATTTTGGTATGATTTAATTAGAACTAACCCAGACTGACGCTGTTTTCAGTAGAGCTACCGTGGTGTTGTTTTTGTGCAGAAATAAAAGTTCTCGGAATGGGCTGAAAATTTACGGAGAATATTTTTGGAAAATATAAAAAATACCGGAGCAAAAAGATACTGGAGAGGAGTCCCGAGGCAGTCACAAGCCTAGGGGGCGCCCCCCTAGGGCGCGCCCCAGTGGCTTGTGGGTCCCTCGGGAACCTCCCTGACTTGATTTCGACGCTAAGCACTCCTATAAATCTAGAAAACTCCAGAAAGAAATCTAGATTGGAAGTTCCGCTGCCGCAAGTCTCTGTAGCCACGAAAGATCAATCTTGGCCCTCTCCGGCACCGGAGACCATGGAGGAGGAAGAAGGAGGGGCCATCATCGCCATGGAGGCCAAGGACCAGAGGGAGAACCTCTCCCCAACCAGGGGTGAGGCCATGGAGGAGGAAGCATAAGGGGGAGACCCTCTCCCCCTCTCTCTCGGTGGCGCCGGAGTGCCATCGGGGGAACCATCGCCGCGGTGATCGTCTTCATCAACATCACCTTCTTCATCACCATCCTCATCTCCTTTCAGCGGTCCACTCTTCCGCACCCTGCTGTAATCCCCTACTTGAACATGGTGCTTTATGCCACATATTATGATCCAATGATGTGTTTCCATCCTATGATGTTTTGAGTAGATTACTTTTGTCCTTTGGGTTGATTGATGATCTAGTTTGGTTTGAGTTGTATGTTTTACTTTGGTGCTGTCCTATGGTGCCTTCCGTGCCGCGCACACGTGAAGAATTCCCGCTGTAGGGTGTTGCAATACGTTCATGATTCGCTTATAGTGGGTTGCTTGAGTGACAGAAGCATAAACCCGAGTAGGTGGGTTGTTGCGTATGGGATAAAGGGGACTTGATGCTTTAATGCTATGGTTGAGTTTTACCTTAATGATCTTTAGTAGTTGCGGATGCTTGCTAGAGTTCCAATCATAAGTGCATATGATCCAAGTAGAGAAAGTATGTTAGCTTATGCCTCTCCCTCACATAAAATTGCAATAATGATTACCGATCTTGTTAACAATTGTCCAGGACAATTCCGCACAGCGACCCATCATTATTCCACACTCGATGTTTGTAATATATTGTAATATATTCTAACTTTATGATAACAGCACCTATTTTTATATTCTAGTTCTCCGATATCATGCAAAGATATCCTCTTCATACCCACAACGTAGTTTTATTTCTCGTTTCTAGTTGGAAGCAAACGTTCGGTGTACGTAGAGTCGTATCAGTGGCAGATAGGACTTGAGAGAGTATTGATCTTACCTTTAGCTCCTTGTGGGTTCGACACTCCATACTTATCACTTCCACCTTTGGAAATTGCTGTGATGATGCCTTGCACTTGGGGATTATCAAGCTCTTTTCTGGCGCCGTTGCCGGGGAGCAATAGCGTGGGGTTGATATTCTCGTGTGTGCTTGTTTGCTTTCTTCACTAAGTAGATTCTGTTTTCCCTTTTTGCTTTCTTTAGTTGTGGGTGAAACAAACAAAAAAATTAAATAATGAAAAATACAAAAAGAATTACTTGCCTCTTGCCTAAGAAGTTTTTCAAAAAGAGAAGTGATTGGAAGGTTGTGCATTGGAGAAGTGAGGGTCGACCTTGAACACTTGTGTTCATGCTCATTGAAACAATGTAGAATTTTTCATGGAAGTTTCTCAAAAATAATTATCCCCTTGAATATATCCATTGTATTATAAAAATAATGTGCCAAGATTTGGTTTTAGGATGATTAGATTGCTTGTTTGCTTTGTGCGGTGCAAAAACAGAAACTTTGACTGTAGTGCATGAATTTACATTTCTTACTGGAACATCAAAAGTTTCTGAAATTTTTACACAATACTTCTATAAATTTTTTTTAATTTGTCCTAAACTTTCAGAATTGTTTGAGTTACAGAAGTATACGAAGTTTTCAGATTGCTACAGACTGTCCTGTTTTTGACAGATTCTGTTTTCTATGCATTGTGCTCTTATTTTGATGAATCTATGGGTAGTACCGGAGGGTATGAACCATGGTGAAGTTGGATTACAGTAGATATAATGCTAATATGAATTTGGAATGAGTTCACAACAGTACTTAAAGTAGTAGTTTGCTTTATTATACTAACGGATCTCACGAGGGTTTTGTTAAGTTTTGTGTGAATGAGGTGTTCGAAGATCGAGGAGGTATCGATATAAGAAGAATACGGAGAGACAAGAGTTCAAGCTTGGGGATGCCCAAGTCACCCCAAGTAAATATTTCAAGGAGACTCAAGCATCTAAGCTTGGGGATGCCCCGGAAGGCATCCCATCTTTATTCTTCAACAATTATCGGTATACCTCGGTTTTTGTTTTGTTCACATGATATGCGTTTTTCTTTTCCTTTTATGCACCCTTCTAGTATGAGATAGTTCTTCATTGATTTTGTAGAATGCTTCATGCGCTTCACTTAAATCTTTTGAGTATGGCTTTGTAGAATGCTCTTTGTGCTTCACTTAAATCTTTTGAGTATGGCTTTGTAGAATGCTCTTTGTGTTTCACTTAAATCTTTTGAGTATGGCTTTATAGAATGCTTCATGTGCTTCACTTATATATTTTGAGCTTGGATATGATTGATCTATATTAATTTTAGAATGCTCTATGAACTTCACTTATATCTTTTAGAGTATGAATAAAATTACCATCGGAATTAGGCTTGGAAGTGTATCATTAAAATGTCATGCCTAGCTAGAAAGGCATTAAAGAAAAGCGCTTGTTGGGAGACAACCCAATATTTACCCTTTATGTTTTTTTGTATTTTAACATGTTTAAGATACTGTAGTAATCATGTTTTGTGCCTTTTATTTCAATAAAGTGCCAAGTAATGCCTTTGGGATGATGTGGTTGATAGTTGACTTGATTCTGTGCAAAAACAGAAACTTTGGTGCCCAGTCCAGAATTTTTATAAATTCACCAGAGAGTCAAAAGCTTCTGAATTTTTTATACATGATTGATATACAAATTTCCTAGGTTGTACTAATTTTTAAGAATTGTTGGGGCTGCAGAAGTATGGTCATTGTTCAGATCATTACAGACTGTTCTGTTTTTGACAGAATCTACCTTGTTTGCGTACTTTGCTTGTTTTAGCATTTCCATGGCTTATATTAAGTGATATAAATTGTGGAAATGATAAGTTACAGTAGACATTATGTGAGAACAATTATGGATCATGTATTTAACAGTACCTAAGTGGATGGTTTGATCTTTAACATACTAACCCATCTCACGAAGTTCCGTTAAGTTTTGTGTGATTGAAGTTTTCAAGTTTTGGGTAAGATATCGATATGAGGAGAATAAGGAGTGGCAAGACCCTAAGATTGGGGATGCCCAAGGCACCCCCAAAGTAATATTCAAGGAAGATCCAAGCAACTAAGCTTGGGGATGCCCCGGAAGGCATCCCCTCTTTCGTCTTCAACATTATCGGTAACCTCACTTGGAGCTATATTTTTATTCGTCACATAATATGTGCTTTGCTTGGATCGTCATTATATTTTGTTACTTTATGTTAGGTGTTATTCATAATCTTGTTTTTCAATAAAAAGTTCCAAGAATTGCCTTAGGAGGCTTGCATTGCATGTTTGATGTGTGCTGTGTAAAAAATAGAAACTTTTGCTGTAGTGTTTGAATTTTCATATTTTACTGGAATGTGGAAAGTTTCAGAAATTTTTAAAAAGTATTGCCATATAAATTATTTAGCATTTCCTAAATTTTCATAATTTTTTGAGTTATGTAAGTACACTGTTTTCATAAATTGCTACAGACTGTTCTGTTTGGACACATTGCTGTCATAGTTTTGTTATCTACTTATCCTCTAGTTTCCATAGCCTATATTGGTAGGTATAAATTGTGGAAACGATAGTAAACAGTAGATGATGTTTGAAAATTATTGTGCAACTTATCTTTGCAGTACATAAAGAGTTGATTTATTATTATGTGTACTAACCTATCTCACGAGTTCATTTCAAGTTTTGTGTGCATGAAGTTTTTGAGAATAGGTGAAACCATGATATGAGAGGATTGAACGAGATACAAAAGCTCAAGCTTGGGGATTCCCAAGGCACCCCAAGTAAATATTTCAAGAAGTTTCAAGCATCTAAGCTTGGGGATGCTACGCATCCCATCTCTCTTCATCAACAATTACCGGTTAGCCTATGTTGAGCCTAAATTTTTATTCATTCACATGATGCGTGCTATTCTTGGAGTGCTATTTTTCTTTTGCTTGCTGTTTAATAAAATACTTAAGATCTGAAATTCTTAGAAGAGAGAGTCTTCACATAGTTATTTAATTGTTGACTACGCATTGATCTTCACTTATATCTTTTTGGAGTAGTTTTTCATTCACTCTCGTGCTTCACTTATATCCTATGAGTAAATGGTTGAATGAATTGAATATCATAAATCTGAAATTAAATATGCTTCATATACTTATCCCATGGGGAGTAATGACTTCACACATAATAAGTATAGGTGGTAAAATTTATTGAAAGTTAGCAAACACCGCATTGGTCACTTGAACAATTCATGAAAGAATATTGAAGGAAGAGAGATTCCACATATAAATATATTGTCTTGGACATCTTCTATGATTGTGGGCCCATTAATTATTTTCAAACTCGAGAAAATTAGTTGAAATCGAACAAGGAAGGCAACTTAATGAGTTATGTTTGGGTATATTTGTATAGAAGTTATATTGTTATGGATCCTCCAACATGTGGTGCTTGTTTCCACCTCATACTAGCCAAAACTTCCGCACCAAGTAGAAATACTACTTGTGCATCCAAACACCCTTAAACCAGTTTTGCCATGAGAGTCCACTATACCTACCTATGGATTGAGTAAGATCCTTCAAGTAAGTTGTCATCGGTGCAAAAAGCAATAAAAATTGCTCCTAAATATGTATGATCTTTTATTGTAAGAGAAAATAAGCGTTGTACGAACTTGTGATGGTAAAGAAATAAAAGCGACGGACTGCATAATAAAGGTTGCTATCACAAAGGGCAATACAACGTGACGTTCCTTTGCATTAAGGGTTGCACATCCAAGAAAACAAAAAGCGCATGACAACCTCTGCTTCCCTCTGCGAAGGGCCTATCTTTTACTTTCTAGTACTTACCTTTATGCAAGAGTCATGGTGATCTTCACCACTTCATATATTTCGCCTTTTTCTCTTGGCAAGCGTCATGTGTTGGGGAATGATCTAGACATATATATCCACACAAATATATTTGATCATGAATTATTATTGTTGACAATTATCTATATGATAAATAAGTTGGGAGGCGAAACATTAAGCCCCTATCTTTCTCTGTGTTCGATGGATGCTATTTGTTCTAAAAATATGCTTTGAGTGTCAATAATCATGGAAGACTATATGATAGTTGAGTATGTGGAATTTGCTAAATCAAAGCTCTGACATGGACCCTTCCTGAAAATAAGATGAATTGCAATTGTTCGATGACTAGGAATATGGTTTGTTAGTTTTCAAGAAACTTTCTGGTCTATACTTTAACATGTGAATAGCTTGTTACTTGATCATGAGAAGTTCTATGAGATGAGCTACTGTTTATGGTTTATATTGATGCTAGAAAAAGTGATTGGAATTATCATTGATCAAACTTGTGCACTTGCTAGCATTCACACTTCATAAATTATTTCTTTTATCATTTACCTACTCGAGGACGAGCAGGAATTAAGCTTGGGGATGCTGATACGTCTCCAACGTATCTATAATTTATGAAGTATTCATGCCATGTTTACAATAATTTTATATGATTTTGGTATGATTTAATTAGAACTAACCCGGACTGACGCTGTTTTCAGCAGAGCTACCGTGGTGTTGTTTTTGTGCAGAAATAAAAGTTCTCGGAATGGGCTGAAAATTTACGGAGAATATTTTTGGAAAATATAAAAAATACCGAAGCAAAAAGATACCGGAGAGGAGTCCCGAGGCAGTCACAAGCCTAGGGGGCGCCCCCCCCCCTAGGGCACGCCCCCTGGCTTATGGGTCCCTCGGGAACCTCCCTAACTTGATTTCGATGCTAAGCACTCCTATAAATCCAAAAAACTCCAGAAAGAAACCTAGATCAGAAGTTCCACCACCGCAAGTCTCTGTAGCCACGAAAGATCAATCTTGGCCTTCTCCGGCACCCTGCCGGAGGGGGTCACCTTCACCGGAGACCATGGAGGAGGAATAAGGAGGGGCCATCATCGCCATGGAGACCAAGGACCAGAGGGAGAACCTCTCCCCAACCCGGGGGGAGGCCATGGAGGAGGAAGCATAAGGGGGAGACCCTCTCCCCCTCTCTCTCAGTGGCGCCGGAGTGCCATCGGGGGAACCATCACCGCGGTGATCATCTTCATCAACATCACCTTCTTCATCACCATCCTCATCTCCTTTCAGCGGTCCACTCTTCCGCACCCCGCTGTAATCCCCTACTTGAACATGGTGCATTATGCCACATATTATGATCCAATGATGTGTTGCCATCCTATGATGTTTTGAGTAGATTACTTTTGTCCTTTGGGTTGATTGATGATCTAGATTGGTTTGAGTTGTATGTTTTACTTTGGTGCTGTCCTATGGTGCCTTCCGTGCCGCGCACACGTGAAGGATTCCCGTTGTAGGGTGTTGCAATACGTTCATGATTCTCTTATAGTGGGTTTCTTGAGTGACAGAAGTATAAACCCGAGTAGGTGGGTTGTTGCGTATGGGATAAAGGGGACTTGATGCTTTAATGCTATGGTTGGGTTTTACCTTAATGATCTTTAGTAGTTGCAGATGCTTGCTAGAGTTCCAATCATAAGTGCATATGATCCAAGTAGAGAAAGTATGTTAGCTTATGCCTCTCCCTCATATAAAATTGCAATAATGATTACCGATCTTGTTAACAATTTCCCAGGACAATTCCGCACACCGACCCATCATTATTCCACACTCGCTGTTTGTAATATATTCTAACTTTATGATAACAGCACCTATTTTTATATTCTAGTTCTCCGATATCATGCAAAGCTATCCTCTTCATACCCACAACGTAGTTTTATTTCTCGTTTCTAGTTGGAAGCAAACGTTCGGCGTACGTAGAGTCGTATCAGTGGCAGATAGGACTTGAGAGAATATTGATCTTACCTTTAGCTCCTTGTGGGTTCGACACTCCATACTTATCACTTCCACCTTTGGAAATTGCTGGGATGATTCCTTGCACTTGGGGATTATCAGTCTTCGGGTTGAGGCAATGGATCATCCTCTTCCTCAGAGCTGTCATCTTTTGTTTCCTGCATGGTAGAGACTTCTTCCTCCTCCGAGGTCCATAGATAGGGGTAAATCTCCCTAAAGATCTTCGGGTCTGGAACATAGGGATCAACATGACTCTCCCCATCTGAATCTTGAGACGACATATTTTCAGATCTGTTAGGAAAACAACACGAAACAAGAACAGGGGATTTTTCTGCGATACGGTCATCAAAACAGTCGTGGGTATATATAGATAATTTTTATTCTTGGGAAACAAGAATTTGGAAGGAAAACGGAGTCGGGAAGGCATCCGAGGTGGGCAGCACCCACCAGGGCGCGCCCAGAGGTGCCTGGCGCGCCCTGGTGTATCATGCTCACCTCGATAACCTTTCGATTTATTTTTTTATTCCTTAAATTCTAAAATATTCCAATACTGACAGAAAATATTTTTGCGGATTTTTCGGTGTCCGTTTACTTACCGTATCACGTACCTCCTATTTTTAAGTATTCTGGAGTGTTCCGGAAGGTTCCTCTTATGTGTTCCTCCGGTGTCATGGTTTGGATAACATTGCTTTCAACGTTAATAGGCGTACCTGAGATATAATGCTTAATTCTTTGGCCATTGACCACCTTCGGGTTAGTACCTTCGGCGTTATTAATCTTGATAGCTCCAGAACGATAAACCTCTTCAATAATATATGGTCCTTCCCATTTGGAGAGAAGTTTTCCTGCAAAAAATCTTAAACGAGAGTTGAATAAAAGAACATAATCTCCTATTTTGAATTCCCGCTTTTGGATACTTTTGTCATGCCATCTTTTTACTTTTTCTTTGAATAGCTTGGCATTTTCATACGCTTGGGTTCTCCATTCATCTTGTGAGCTAATATCAAATAGTCTCTTCTCATCGGCAAGTTTGAAATCATAATTGAGTTCTTTAATTGCCCAAAATGCTTTGTGTTCTAGTTCTAGAGGCAAATGACAAGCCTTTCCGTACACCATTTTATATGGAGACATACCCATAGGATTTTTATAAGCTGTTCTATAGGCCCAAAGTGCATCATCTAATTTCTTAGACCAATTCTTACGAGACCTATTGACAGTTTTTTGTAATATTAATTTTATTTCTCTATTGCTAAGTTCTACTTGACCACTAGATTGAGGATGATAGGGTGATGCAATTCTATGGTTAACATCATACTTAGCAAGCATCTTACGGAAAGCACCATGAATAAAGTGTGAACCACCATCGGTCATTAAATATCTAGGGACTCCAAACCTCAGAAAGATAACCTCTTTAAGCATTTTAATGGAGGTGTGGTGATCAGCACTACTAGTTGGAATAGCTTCTACCCACTTAGTGACATAATCAACCGCAACTAAAATATGAGTGTATTCGTTAGAGGAAGGAAAAGGTCCCATATAATCAAAACCCCACACGTCAAATGGTTCAACAACAAGTGAATAATTCATAGGCATTTCTTGACGCTTACCGATATTACCAATTCTTTGACATTCATCACAAGACAAGACAAACTTACGAGCATCTTTGAAAAGAGTAGGCCAATAAAATCCGGATTGCAATACCTTATGAGCAGTTCTATCTCCCGCGTGATGTCCTCCATAAGCTTCGGAATGACATTTCCGTAGGATCTGTTCCTGTTCATGCTCAGGTACACAACGCCTAATAATACCATCTACTCCTTCTTTATAAAGATGTGGGTCATCCCAAAAGTAATGTCTCAAGTCATAGAAGAATTTTTTTTCTTTTGTTGGTATGTGAAACTAGGTGGTATATATTTAGCAACAATGTAATTAGCATAGTCAGCATACCAAGGTGTGTTGTGTGAGACACTTATTGCAGCTAGCTGTTCGTCAGGGAAACTATCATCAATAGGTAGTGGGTCATCAAGGATATTTTCTAACCTAGACAAGTTATCAGCTACGGGGTTCTCATCTCCTTTCCTATCAACGATATGCAAGTCAAATTCTTGAAGCAAGAGAAACCACCTAATGAGTCTAGGTTTATCATCTTTCTTTTCCATAAGGTATTTTATAGCAGCATGATCGGTGTGAACAATAACTTTGGAGTCAACAATATAGGATCTAAATTTATCACAAGCAAACACAACTGCTAAAAATTCTTTTTCAGTATTAACATAGTTTCGTTGGGCATTGTCTAGAGTTTTACTAGCATAATGGATAACATTCAATTTCTTATCAACTCTTTGCCGTAGGACAGCACCAACAGCATAATCACTAGCATCACACATAATTTCAAAAGGCAAGTTCCAATTAGGTGGTTGAACGATAGGTGCAGAGGTTAAGGCTTTCTTGAGTGTTTCAAAGGCTTCTACACATCGTCATCAAAGACAAAAGGAATATCATTTTGCAAAAGATTAGTAAGAGGCCTAGAAATTTTAGAGAAGTCTTTAATGAACCTCCTATAAAAACCAGCATGACCAAGGAAACTTCGAATACCTTTAATATCTTTAGGACATCGCATTTTCTCAATCGCATCAACTTTAGCTTTATCCACCTCAATACCTCGCTCAGATATTTTATGCCCCAAGACAATACCTTCATTAACCATAAAGTGGCACTTCTCCCAATTCAAGACAAGATTAGTTTGTTCACATCTCTGCAAAACTCGATCAAGGTTACTTAAGCAATCATCAAAATAAGTTCTCTAAACGGAAAAATCATCCATGAAAACCTCCACAATTTTTTCACAAAAATCAGAGAATATAGCAGTCATAAATCTTTGAAAGGTAGCAGGTGCATTGCATAAACCAAAAGGCATACGTCTATAAGCATAGGTTCCAAAAGGGCAAGTAAAGGTGGTTTTCTCTTGATCAGATTGTGACACGGGTATTTGAGAGAAACCAGAATATCCATCTAAGAAGCAAAAGTGTGTGTGCTTAGATAGTCTCTCTAGCATTTGATCAATGAAAGGCAAAGGGTGATGATATTTTCTAGTAGTTTTATTTAATTTTCTAAAATCAATTACCATTCTATAGCCAGTAACAACTCTTTGTGGAATGAGTTCATTCTTATCATTAGGAACAACGGTAATACCTCCTTTCTTAGGGACACAATGAACGGGACTTACCCATCTACTATCAGCTATGGGATAGATTATACCTACTTCCAGAAGGTTTAATATTTCAGTTCTTACCACTTCTTTCATCTTAGGATTCAATCGTCGTTGGTGATCAACAACGGGTTTAGCATCTGGTTCCATATTGATCTTGTGCTGACATATAGTGCGACTAATGCCCTTAAGATCATCAAGAGTATATCCAATAGAAGCTCGGTGCTTCCTCAGAACTTTCAATAATCTTTCTTCTTCATGTTCTGAAAGGTTAGCACTAATAATAACAGGATATATCTTTTTCTCATCTAGATAAGCATACTTCAAAGTGTCAGGCAATTGTTTCAATTCAAACACGGGATCACCTTTAGGTGGAGGAGGACCTCCAAGAGTTTCAATAGGCAAATTGTGTTTCAAGTTGTTATTCGAAGAAAATTTGATCTATTTCATTTCTTTCACGCGGGTGCATATCATTTTCATGGTCGAGCAAATATTGTTCTAAGGGATCAGTAGGAGGCACAACAATAGAAGCAAGACCAATTATTACATCTTCACTAGGTAGCACTTTATCACGAGGTTGTCTACTAAACTTGGAAAAATTAAACTCATGAGACACATTACCAAAACTGACACTGACAGTTTGTTTTTCACAATCTAGCATAGCATTGACGGTTCTCAAGAAAGGTCTACCAAAGAAAATGGGACAAAAGTCATCTTGTGGGGAACCAAGAACTAAAAAATCAGTAGGGTATTTTACTTTCCCACACAAGACTTCAACATCTCTAACAATCCCAAGTGGTGTGATAGTATCTCTATTAGCAAGTTTAATAGTGACATCAATATCTTCCATTTCAGCAGGTGCTATTTCATTCATAATTTATTGGTATAAGGTAAAAGGGATAGCACTCACACTAGCACCTAAATCACATAAACCATGATGGCAATGATCTCCTATTTTAACTGAGACAACAGGCAAGCCTTCTATAGGTCTATGTTTATCTTTCTTATCAGGCTTAGCAATTCTAGCAGCTTCATCGCAAAGGTAGATGACATGCCCATCAATATTTTCTTTCAAGAGATCTTTAACCATAGCAACACTAGGTTCTACTTTAATTTGCTCAGGGGGTTTAGGTGCTCTTATATTACTCTTACGAACCACGGTTGATACCTTAGCATGTTCCTTTATCCTAACAGTGAAAGGTGGCTTTTCAATATAAGCAGTAGGCACAACTGGATCAACATTGTAAAAGATGGTTTCTACTTTAGCTATGACCGGTTCTTTAACTTCTTATTTAATAGGGGGATGATATTTAAACCACTTCTCCTTAGGGAGATCAACGTGAGTAGCAAATGCTTCGCAGAAAGAGGCTACTATCTCAGAGTCAAGTCCATATTTAGTGCTAAGCTTGTGAAAAGTATCGGTACTCATAAAAGATTTAACACAATCAAATTCAAGCTTTATACCTAACTCATTACCTTCGTCGAGTTCCCAATCTTCAGAGTTGCTTTTAATTCTTTCCAAGAGATCCCACTTGAAATCAATAGTCTTATTCATATAAGAACTAGCACAAGAAGTATCGAGCATGGATTAATCATTATGAGAAAGCCGAGCATAAAAATTCTGAATGATAACTTCCCTCGGAATGTCATGATTGGGGCATGAATATAACATTGACTTAAGCCTCCCCCAAGCTAGAGCGATACTTTCTCCTTCACGAGGCCAAAAATTATATATATAATTCCGATCACGATGAACTAGATGCATAGGATAAAACTTTTGATGGAATTCCAATTGCAAGCGATTCCAGTTCCAAGATCCAAGATCATCACATAGCCTATACCATGTCAATGCTTTTCCCTCCAAAGATAAAGGAAAAACCTTCTTCTTAACTTCATCTCCGGGTAAACCTGCAAGCTTAAATAATCCACATATTTCGTTCACATATAAGAGATGCATATCAGGATGTTCAGTTCCATCTCCTGCATAAGGTTTAGCAAGCAAGTGTTCTAGGATACCCGAAGGAATTTCATAAGTAACATTTTCAGTAGGTGCTGTAGGTTGAGGTGTAACTAATTGTGGTTCCGATCGAGGTGAAGATACCCCGAACAAACCCATCAAAGGATTGTTCTCCATAGTAGCAAGTAGCAATAAATTTCAGCACGTAGTCTAAGTTTTTCCTTACCGATTTCCACTTACCAAGAGCGCTTCACTCCCCGGCAACAGCGCCAGAAAAGAGTCTTGATGACCCACAAGTATAGGGGATCAATCATAGTCCTTTCGATAAGTAAGAGTGTCGAACCCAACGAGGAGCAGAAGGAAATGACAAGCGGTTTTCAGCAAGGTATTCTCTGCAAGCACTGAAATAGTAGGTAACAGATAGTTTGATAGCAAGGTAATTTGTAGCGAGCAAGTAACGGTAACGGTAAACAAGGTGCAGCAAGGTAGCCCAATCCTTTTAAGGCAAAGTACAGGCCAGAACAATCACTAGTAATAGGCAAAGTGTTCCTGAGGGTACACGAGAACTTCGTCTAGTCACTTTTATCATGTTGGTTTGATTCGTGTTCGCTACTTCGATAATTTAATATGTGGGCGGACCGGTGCTAAGGTGCTGTTCTTACTTGAACTAACAACCTACTTATGATTAACCCCCTCGCAAGCATCCGCAACTACGAGAAAAGTATTAAGACAAAGTCTAACCATAGCATTAAACATGTGGATCCAAATTAGCCCCTTACGAAGTAGCGCATAAACTAGGGTTTAAGCTTCTGTCACTCTAGCAACCCATAATCTAATAACTACTCCACAATGCATTCCCTTAGGCCCATGAATGGTGAAGTGTCATGTAGTCGACGTTCACATGACACTACTAAGGGAATCACAACATACATATCATCAAAATATCGAACACATATCAAATTCACATGATTACTCGCAACATGACTTCTCCGGTGACCTCAAGAACAAAGGTAACTACTCACAAATAATAATCATGCTCAAGATCAGAGGAGTAATGAATAGCATAATGGATCTGAACATATAATCTTCCACCAAATAAACCATATAGTAATCAACTACACAAGGTAATCAACACTACTAGTCACCCACAGGTACCAATCTGAGATTCCGGTACAAATATTTAACACAAGAGATGAACTAGGGTTTGAGAGGAGATGGTGCTGTTGAAGATGTTGATGAAGATTGGCCTCCCAAAGATGAGAGGGGTGTTGGTGATGACGATAGCTTCGATTTCCCCCTCCGGGAGGGAAGTTCCCCCAGCGGAATCGCTCCGCCGGAGGGCAAAAGTGCTCCTGCCCAAGTTCTGCCACGAGGCGGCGGCGCTTCATCCCGAAAGTCCTCTTCCTAATTTTTTTAGATTTTTTGGGAATTTATACCAGAAGATGGGCTCCGGAGGTGGGCCAGGGTGAGCACCACCCACCAGGTCGCGCCAGGGGGTGCCTGGCGCGCCCTGGTGGGTGCTCCTCACCAGGTGGCCCCCCTCCGATATATTTTTGCTCCAGTATTTTTTATTAATTCCAAAAATAATCTTTGTAAAGTTTCAGCTTCATTGGAGTTGTGCAGAATAGGTATCTCTGACGTGCTTTTCTTGGGTCTAGAATTCCAGCTGTCGGTATTCTCCCTCTTTGTGTAAACCTTGCATATTATGAGAGAAAAGGCATTAGGATCACTCCCCAAAGCATTATTATTAAACAAAACAAAGTAAATAATAGTAGGAAATCACGATGCAAAATGGACGTATCACCGGCATAGACGCGCGAGTCGGCCACGGCGTTGGAATCCGGAGCGGACGCGCGAGTCTCATGTGGCGTTGAAAGCCGGCATAGACGCGCGAGTCGGCCGCAGAGGCGGCAGCGTGCGCGAGTCGGCCGCGGCGTTGGAATCCAGCGCGGACGCGCGAGTCTCATGTGGCTTTGAAAGTCGGCATAGACGCGCGAGTCGGCCGCTGGGGCGGCAGCGTGCGCGAGTCGGCCGCGGCGTTGATGTAGACCGAACCGCGAGGGCGGCGACTTGCATGCGTGTCCATCGAGCTGCTCGGCACGGACGAACGACAGTGCAGAATGATGCTAGCGCGCGCTCCGTATCCGCGGTATAGCGCCACTTTTGTTTTGAATAATTGCCCTGCGTAAATATATTACATGCCAGAGTAATTGTTCTCGGATGGTTTAATACGTAAGAAAAATAGAAAGGGCAAATAGCACCTGGTTTTTTTTGTCGAATGAATCGCGGACGACATGTAGCCTCTGGTAGATTGCACTGTACGGGCGATGGCCTGCACGTCTGTCCGTTGAACAGCTCAATGCATGCAGACACTTGGCATCGTCTTCGGCATGCCGATGTAGACCGGACCGCACGATGTGGCTGTCTATAGTGATTTTTTTTGCGGGTCTTCGTCTCAGAAAGTAGCAAGCAGAAACATCCATCACTTTTATTGTTACAGCCATCACCATGTCCAATGCTTTCAACCGATGGCTATGGTGGATAGATAGATAGATGATGATGCCCATGCTCAAATGGAGAAACAGACCCACGGTCTTCTTTGCTGCCAACATTGGATGGAAAACACAGAAAAACTCCTGGGTTGTGCAAATTGAACCAGAACCCATTCCAACACGCAGGCCATCCATTGCAGCACGAAGTGCCCGTATGCCGCCTTCTTGAGGTAGCGCCCGTTCCCGCCCCTCTTGAGGTCGAAGTTGATGATGATCATGCCTGGACTGAAGTCGAAGTTCTCCTTGACAATCTCGAGGATCTCTTTGTCACAGATATTGCCCGTGCCGTGTGTGTCAACAAAGACGGAGAGTGGTTCAGGCACACCAAGAGCATAAGACACATGGACGATGCAGCGACGGGCAATGCCACTGGCGACAATGCTCTTCGACGCCTGCCTTGCAATATATGCACCACTGCGGTCAACCTTGGTCGGGTCCTTGCCAGAGAAAACACTTCCACCATGAGCTCCCCAGCCACCATAAGCGTCAATGATGATCTTCCTGCCAGTGAGACCAGGATCGCCGTGAGGTCCCCCAATGACAAAGCGGACAGATGGGTTGAGATGGAAGATGGTATTCTCATCAAGGTACTGCTCTGGGATGACAGGCTTAATCACATGCTCCTTCAGATCAGCAGCAATCTCATCGTTGGTAAATGTCTCATCATGCTGGGTACAGATAAGCACAGTGTGGACACGTATAGGGACCATAGCACCATTGTCATTGTGATACTCCACAGTCACCTGGGTCTTTCCATCAGGCCTCAACCACGGGCAGGTCGTGTTCTTACGAACCTTGGTGAGACAAGCACCAAGCTCGGTAGCAAGAACATGGCGGAGGGGCATGAACTCAGGAGTCTCATCAGTTGCATATCCAAACATATGGCCCTGGTCACCAGCGCCAATCTCCTCACGCTGCTTGGTAAAGTGGCCATGGACACCCTGCGCGATGTCAGGGGAGTGCTGCTCAATGTTTGAAAAGTACCTTGTAGTGGTCAGCATTAAGCCCTACGTCATTGGACACAAAACCAATACCACGGCAAGTGTCCCTGACAATCTTGCTTGTAGGGGTCTTTAGCCAGGCATGCATCTAGCACAGCATCAGATATGCGGTTACAGAGCTTGTCAGGGTGCCGCTCATTGACAGACTCAGAGAAAGAACGGCCGGCGCGAGGCGAGGCGACGCGAGGACGTTGACACTCGAGCACGGCAGGGCGTGTCCAGCTCGAAAACGCGGCGGTAGAGGCAGGCGCAGCAGGGCGAGTCCGGCTTGAATACGCGGCGGTGCGAGGCAAGGTGAGGCGAAGCCGGTGCAAGGCGAGGTGGAGACGGGCGATGTGCGGCGGACACGGCGGCTCGAGGCGCGGCGGAGGCTGACGCCACGGCGGCTCCGGGCGCGGCAGGAACTCAAGGCGCGGTGGTCGCTCAAGACGAGGCGGAGGCTCAAGGTGAGGCGAGGCGGCTCAGAGACGAAGCCGACCCCGAGCATGAATCGGAGAGGCGTCGGCGGAGGCGGGGCGCGACCGAGCGGCGCGGCGGGCGCAACACGAGGCCGCGGCGGTGAGGCCATACGAGGTGTCCTCCCCATCGACGGATTAGTAATTTTTCCTTTCTTGATACTTAATGATTCCTTGGTCTTAACGCGGTCTTTGCATAAAAAAGTAACAGCAGCAACAGATTCCCTCGGGAGCAGCCTTGCTTCTATCGTCTTGGACAGGAACAGACCACACGTACGTAATGCCTCGGATTTGATTGCCGGAATTACGGAGCAGGGCGTGTCGGAGACTTGTGGAGCCGCAGATGACCTTTTTTCAATTGTCATGGCGGCTTTGCAAGGTGAACCAGAGAGCAACCCGGCTTCGTATCAATGTGTCGCCTGGTCACGTGCGGCGGCTCAGAACGATGCAACCCTAAAATCTTTGATTTCAAATTTGTACACGTTGTTCCAACTACTAGTCGATGATGTACATCCTTCTGCGCCAGCTCTTCTTCATCCGACACATCGCGAACTTCTCGATCCTGAAGATATCCCTTCAAGAACACAACGCCAGCGTGCGCTGGCCCCACGGTGGGCGCCAACTGTCGTGGTTTGTCACGGCATGATGTTCTCATGAGAGAACTTAGGTGTGAGGCCATCGCAACTAGGTGTCGGTTTGAGAGGGGTTGGTCAGAATCGAGAAACGCGAGTTTACCCAAGTTCGGCCCCTCCGATGGAGGTAAAAGCCAACGTCCTACTTTGCGTGTATTGATGATGAGGATGATCTCGATTACAAGGGTGCTATTTCGCTACCTCTAATCTCGAGAGCCTCTAATCTGTCTATCTCTAATGACTTTAACTTGTCCCTCTTGGGGTGCCTTACCCCTCCTTATATAATTGGAAGGGGTAGGTTTACATGTAGAGTCCTACTGAGAGTAGGAATAGGACTAGTCTCTCTTGAGTCCTAATCCGAGTCTTATTTCTCTTGTGAGGGAATTCTTCCTCTTCTTGGGCCTTCTCTGTGAGCCGGCCCTCCTGGCCTCTCTATGAGTCGCCCTTCGCCGGGGTGCATGCCGGGCCTTGGGCCTAGCCGTCCAGATTGACCGGATAAAACACGGCGCCCGTATGAGCCGCCAAATGATTGGCCGGGTCGTTCTCCTGGACAGGTAAAACCATGGGTAATATCCCCGACAGATGGCACATACAAATTTGCTTAGAACGGCATGAAAATACCACATATAGGTAGGTATGGTGGACTCATAAGGCAAAACTGGGTTTAAGGATTTTGGATGCACAAGTAGTATTTCTACTTAGTACAAGTGAAGGCTAGCAAATAGATTGAGAAGCAACCAACCAAGAAACAAAAATTCACATAAACGGGCATTGAGCATAACTAACACCGAATAATGCACCATAAGTAGGATGTAATTTCATTGCATAACTATTGACTTTCGTGCTTGCATAGTGAATCACAAACATTAACACCAATATTCTTACTAAAGCATAATTACTCACCAACATGACTCACATATCACTATCATCATGTCTCAAAACTATTACAAGGAATCTAGTTTAATTTGTCGAATGATCTTCATGAAAGTTTTTATTATATCCCTCTTGAATATCTATAACTTTGGGACTAGTTTCATATATTGCCATTGCTTTTGACAAGCTCAAACAAATTTAAGTGAAGAACATGAGCATAAAGATTTTATCTCTCAAAATAGTATAAGTGAAGCATGAGAGAATTTCTTCAAAAGTTACTAACTCTCAAATTAATCTAAGTGAAGCATGAGAGAATTTCTTCTAAATTTCAAAGCACACCGTGCTCAAAAAGATATAAGTGAAGCACTAGAGCAATTCCATAGCTCAAAAAATTTAAGTGAAGCATATAGAGCAATTCTAACAAATCATAGCATAATTTTGGCTCTCTCAAATAGGTGTGTCCAGCAAGGATACTAGTAACAAACTAAAAAAGCAAACCAAGCAAAGACTCAAATAATACAAGACGCTCCAAGCAAAACTCATGATATGTGACGAATAAAAATATAGCTCCAAGTAAAATACCGATGGTCGTTAGAAGAAAGAGGGGATGCCACTCGGGGCATCCCCAAGCTTAGTTGCTTGTTTCTCCTTGGATATTATCTTGGGGGTGTTGTAGCATCCCCAAGCTTAGGCTCTTCTCACTCCTTATTCCTTCATCCATCGTGATCTCACCCAAAACTTGAAAACTTCAATCACACAAAACTCAACATAACCTTTGTGAGATCCGTTAGTATAATAAAGCAAATCACCACTTTAAGTACTGTTGCAAACCCATTCAAATTTTATTATTGCATTATACCTACTGTATTTTAACTTTACCAGGGCTTATACCCTTCAATACTAACGGTCTGTATTTTAACTTTAACCATATATTCATCACAACAAGCACACAATGCAACGAAAACAGAATCTATCTAAAACAGAACAGTCTGTAGTAATATGTACTCTAAAAATTCTGAAAAATTAGGACAACGTAAAGTATTTTTATAGCAACCCTGTGTTAAAATTTCAGCGCATTATCATGCTGAATTAAAAAATGAAAATTCGTGCACTGGAGTCAAAGTTTCTGTTTCAGATTCAGCATTGTTTCTACTCATCTTATGAATCATCCTAAAGGCTTTACTTGGCACAAGCACTAAATAAAACATAAAAACACAATCATAACAGAGGCATAATTGTGTCAACACTCAAAAAAATATAAAAATAAATTTATTTATTGGGTTGCCTCCCAACAAGCGCTATCGTTTTATGCCCCTAGCTAGGCATAATGCATAGATTCAAGTATTGTCATCTTTAGTTTTCGCTCCATAGGACGCTCTCATGACTGATTCATATGGTGGCTTAATTCTTGTTCTAGGTAAGTGTTCCGTACCCTTTCTTAGTGGAAATTGAAATTTAATATTGCCTTCTTTCATATCAATCACGGCACCTATAGTGCGTAAAAACGGTCTACCGAGTATAATGGGACAAGACGGATTACAATCAATATCAAGAACAATTAAATCTATGGGCACATAGTTCCTATTTGCAAGAATAATAACATTATTAATTCTTCCCAAAGGTTTTTTAATAGTAGAATCCACGAAGTGCAAATTAAGAGAACATTCTTCAATATTGGTAAGACCAAGCACATCACATAGAGATTTCGGAATCGTGGAAACACTAGCACCAAAATAACATAAAGCAAAGCACTCACAATTTTTAATCTTGACTTTAATGGTAGGTTCCCACTCATCATGTAATTTTCTAGGAATTGAAATCTCTAACTCCAACTTTTCTTCAAAAGATTTCATCATGGCATCAACGATATGTTTAGTGAAAGCTTTATTTTATTCATAAGCATGGGGTGAATTTAACATGGATTGGAGCAAAGAAATACATTAAATCAAGGAGCAAATATCATAATTAAAATCTTTGCAATCCAAAATAGTAGGGACATCACTAGTTAAAGTTTTGACCTCTTCAAGATTTTCACCCTCCAAATTATTAGGACGCCTTCTAACTAAAGTTGACTCTACTTCAGTCCCTTTGTCATCAATTTTAATATTACTAAACAAGGAATCAATAGAGGAAACACCAATCACTTTAAGATATTCATGATTTTTCTGAAAGCAATCACTAGAAAACGTTTTTTCTTAAAATTCTCTTTTAGCTGTAAGCATAGCAGTTCTTTTCTTACTTTCATCCATAGAAACATATAAAGCTTTAATTGATTCATCAATCTTAGGTGCAAAAGCTTTCAACTTGAGATTTTCTACATCATGAGAAATTTTATCAATGCTTTTAGACATATCATCAATTTTATTCAACTTTTCTTCTATCGTAGTATTGAAAACCTTTTGTGCATTGATAAATTCTTTAATATTACTCTCAAGATCAGAGGGGTTCCTATTATTATTGTAAGAAGAATTAATATAGTAATTACCATAATTATTAGAGGAATTTCCAGGAAAATGCCTAGGATTAAAATTACCTCTATAAGCATTGTTATTAAAATTGTTTCGCGAGATGAAATTCACATCTATGGAATCACTATTTTTCTCAATCAAAGTAGACAAAGGAACATCATTAAGATCAATAGGAGCATTTTTACTAGCAACCAACTTCATAAGAGCATCAACTTTTTCACTAAAAGTACTAATTTCTTCAACCGAATTGACTTTTTTACTAGTAGGTTCTCTTTCAGTATGCCATTGTGAATAATTCGCCATAATATTATCTAGCAACTTAGTAGCTTCACCCAAAGTAATTTCCATAAAAGTACCACCCGCGGCGGGATCTAAAAGATTTCTAGAGACAAAATTCAAGCCCGCATAAAAAAATTGTATGATCATCCAAAGATTTAAACCATAAGTAGGACAATTTCTTAGCATCAATTTCATTCTTTCCCAAGATTGTGCAACATGTTCATGCTCAAGTAGCTTAAAATTCATGATTTGTGTTCTAAGGGAAATAATTTTTGCGGGCAGAAAATACTTAGTAATAAAAGCATCCTTGCACTTATTCCAAGAATCGATACTATTGCGAGGCAAAGAAGAAAACCAAATTTTTGCACGATCCCGCAAGGAGAAAGGAAATAATTTCAACTTCACTATATCATTATCCACATCTTTTTTCTTTTGCATATCACACAATTCTACGAATGTGTTTAGATGGGACGAGACATCCTCATTAGGAGTACCGGAAAATTGATTTTTCATGACAAGAATCAACAAAGCGGCATTAATATCACAAGACTCCGCACTAGTGGCGGGAGGAGCAATCGGAGTGCTAATAAAATCATTGTTATTGGTATTGGAAAAATCACACAATTTGGTATTTTCTTGAGTCATCGCGACTACGCAAACAAGATAGCAAGCAAACAAGAGATCTGACGAGAAAAAGGGCAAACAAAAAAGAGGGCGAATAAAACGGCAAATTTGGTGAAGTGGGGAGAGGAAAACGAGAGGCAAATGGCAAATAATGTAATTGCAAGGAGATGAGATTTGTGATTAGGAACTTGATAGATGTTGATGATGTCTCCTCGGCGCCAGAGATTGGCACGTTTAAGAGACGGCTTCCTCCCCGGCAACGGCGCCAGAAACTCCTTTGACGTGGCTTAAGACTGCGTCGGTATTTCCCCAATGAGGAAGGGATGATGCATCACAGCGACGGTAAGTATTTCCCTCAGTTATGAAACCAAGGTATCGAACCAGTAGGAGGATCATGCAACACTATGTAAACAGCACCTGCACACAAAGGACAAATACTTGCAACCCGACGCGAAAGAGAGGTTGTCAATCTCTCCACGGTAAAAAGATAGATTAGGTTGTAATAGATTGGATAGATAGATCTCGCAAGAACACAAAATAAAAGAGGCAAATAAAAAGTGCAGCAAAGTATTTTTGGGTTTTTGGAATAATAGATCTGAAAACAAAAGCGGCAAAAAGATAGATCGGAAAGCAATATGTTGGAAAAGTAGACCCGGGGGCCGTAAGTTTCACTAGTGGCTTCTCTCATGAGTATAGCACACAGTGGGTGAAAAAATTACTGTTGGGCAATTGATAGAAGATCAAATAATCATGACGATATCCAAGGCGATGATCATTATATAGGCATCACGTCCAAGATTAGTAGACTGAAACGATTCTGCATCTACTACTATTACTTCACACATCGACCGCTATCCAGCATGCATCTACTGTATTAAGTCCATGGAAAAATGGAGTAATGCAATAAGAACGGTGACATGATGTAGACAAGATCTATTCATGTAGGAATAGACCCCATCTTGTTATCCTTAATAGCAACGATACATGCGTGCCTCGCTGCCCCTTCTGTCACTGGGAGAGGACACCGCAAGATCGAACCCATTACAAAGCACATCTTCCCATGGCAAGAAAAAACGATCTAGTTGGCCTAACTAAACCAAAGATTCGAAAAAGAAATACGAGGCTATAAGTAATCATGCATATAAGAGATCAAAGAAGACTCAAATAATATTCATGGATAGAAACTGATCATGAACTCAAAATTCATCAGATCCCAACAAACACACCGCAAAAAGTCATTACATCAAATAGATCTCCAAGAGAACATTGTATTGAGAATCAAAAGAGAGAGAGAAAGCCATCTAGCTACTGCCTACGGACCCGTAGGTCTATGGTGGACTACTCAGGCATCATCGGAGAGGCACCAATGAGGATGATGAACCCTTCCGTGATGGTGTTAGATTGGATCTCGCGGTTCTGGAACTTGCGGCGGCTGGATGTATTTTTCGTCGACTCCTCTAGGGTTTCTAGAATATTTGGGTATTTACAGAGCTGAAAGGCGGTGGCGAAGGTTCCCGAGGCGGCCACAACCCACCCGGGCGCGCCCGGGGCCCCTGGCGCGCCCGGGGCCCCTAGCGCGCCCTGGTGTCTTGTGGGCGGCCTGGGCTCCCTCCTGGTTACTTCTTTGGCCCACTGGCCTTCTTCTGGTCCAAAACTATTTCCAAAAAGTTTTGTCGCGATTGGACTCCGTTTGGTACTGATATTCTGCGAAGTAAAAAACAAGCAAAAACAACAACTGGCACTTGGCACTATGTCAATAGGTTAGTCCCAAAAAAATGATATAAACTTGCTAAAAATGATTTTAAAACATCGAAGAATTATAATATAACAGCATGGAACAAGGCAAAATTATAGATACGTTGGAGACGTATCATAGACTAGTGTAGTGTATAGTGTCGTGGGAATGGAGCTCCGTGCGGGCGGACGTGCACATAGTTTTACCATTTTTATTAAAATGTGCCCAAAATGTAATGGATTTCGCCCGATTTATATGAAATCCACTGTGTTTGCATGAAATTCATCTGGTTTGTTGAAATGTATGCGGGCAGCGTTTGATGGCTGGCTTCCGCATCACTGTCCTGGGACTAGCCCCCCCTGTCCGCGGATGGATACATGAGGGAATTTGTGAGTCTCGTTGTTGGACAGGCCCAAAAACAAGAATTTATTTCCTTTCATTGTATTTTATTTCTGCATGGTCATAGGTGATCTGGCTTGCAGTACATGTGTAGCATCATTGGATTCAACTCGAGATGCAAACCATAGCTGACGTCCATGAGATCAGTCATTTGGAACAATTTGTCCCCAAATGCAAATTCTTTGATTGGTTGATTATGAAAGATAGAGTTTGGAACGTTGACCACCTCTAGATAAGTGGATGGCTAAATTATGGTATTTGTCAGCTTGTAGGAGGGAGCCGGAGGCTGCCGGTCACATTATATTCAGGTGTCGTCTCTTCATTCGCATTCAGAAGATGGTTCAGAATTGGCTTGGCCTAAACTACTTTAATGTTGATCACTTGGTAAACTTCAACTCGGATCCCAAAGTGGTGGCTTGCGGTGACTCACTCATCGGGCAGTCGGAGTAAAGCAATGGCCACACTTGAGTTTTATCATGTCGCGAGAGTAGTCTTTCAATTATTCTTGCCTTTGAGTGACAGTCTTGTACTATCAAAACTTTCTCTTTAATAACCAATGAGAAGTGGTAAAACTTTTGCCCTTGTTTCAAAATAAAAAAGAGTTGGCGGCCGGCATGGCCAAGAAATGGTGGTTGAATCTGGCGTGGGAGACTATCATGGGAGAAGATTACGGGGATGACCCCCCCCCCCACCCACCCTAAACAGAAGGATGACTCAGATTAGTCCATACCTCTTCATAAGAAAGGACTTGATGGTCATATTTTATAAACTCTTCTCACTCCGTACAGTATAGATACATGCATTCAATGGTTTTCCTTTTCATTCTTTTGTTTGCCTATGTGCCTTGTGAATATGTACAAAATAATTACAGTTAATAATCTGTGGGCGGTAGAAAACAAAAACATGGTTTTTCCATTCAGATTATTTTAAATTTCGTCAACCAAACTATAAATCGAAATGAACAAGTAAAAGCAGTTAACCGATAATTCGATTCGGTGTTCAGTTTACACCGAGGAAACTCATCAAATATGTTGCTTTGTACTATGACACTTTTTTTTGAAAAAACACTCAGACTTTATTCATTAGAAATAACAAGTACATCTTTTGTGAGGATCATTACAACATCATTTAGAGGCTCCTCAAACCAATCTGAGGTCAAAGAAAATTTAGCTAATCTAGCGAGCTCATGAGCGACTTTATTAGCTTCTATATTACAATGTTCGAATTTAACATTTCAGAAATCACAAGCATAATGGAAACAGTCATCGAAGATTGCCGTCGCCGCGCCCGCCGATCGTCCTCCATCCTTCATAGTATCAATTACCTCCACGTTTTTTGAATTAATTATAAGACGATTACATCCGCCCTTTGCGCTAGTGCTAGACCGAATTTCAAAGCCAAAGCTTCAGCCATCAAAACATCTACGTAGTAGTCGATCTTTGCATTCCCTCCAGCGATAAATCTGCCTCTATCATCTCTAATTACTACCCCCGTCGTACCCCTAAGTAAATCGTGTCAAAAGAAGCATCGATGTTAAGTTTCACAAAACCACTAGGAGGACACGACCAACCCCCCCCCCCTTCATATAGGCCTTTGGAGACGATGCATTAACAAAAAAATCGTAAGGGCTAGAATTCCCATTGTAATCTAATGCATGTCTTGAGTAGTTTCCTTGTGCGCCAACTTTTGTCTTTCCCACCATAGATACCATGCTGAGATGGCAATCATTTCACGCATATTATGATGACCCAATATCCATACACTACTAGGGAAAAGCCTAGCAGTAGTGCGGGTCTTAGGTGTATCAGTAGCGCGGGTGTATCAGTAGCGTGTGTTGAAACGCGCTACTGCTATACATGGGTAGCAGTAGCGAGCTTCACCAGGACGTGCTACTGCTAATAGCTATAGTGCTCTACAGTAAGCCGCGCTACTGCTAAGTGCGCGCTGCTGCTAACTTTACTCCCCTCGCTACTGCTAGTTTTTTTAGTTTCTGATTTTTTTTCTGCATATTTGTTTTGTATTTGTACAGGCTTTATACAATAATCTCTAGCATATCATACACATACAAATGTAATCATAGCATACACATACAAATAGTCTCATTAAATCATGTCATCATCATAATCATCATCCAACACAAAGTGGTCTCTCGTCATCATCTCAAAAATAGCGATAGAAGTCTCGAATACTTGCAACTACATCGTCATCCATCTAAACAATGATATACACGAGAAGAGCTATCACTAT
The DNA here is from genome assembly GCA_039707655.1 of Elymus sibiricus. Taxonomy (NCBI): domain Eukaryota; kingdom Viridiplantae; phylum Streptophyta; class Magnoliopsida; order Poales; family Poaceae; genus Elymus; species Elymus sibiricus. The sequence goes on along the minus strand of CM077671.1, from coordinate 291,204,452 downwards.
GAGTGAGAGCGGAACTATGCATTACAGGAGGCGGTTATGAGTCCTCTCTCGCGCTAGCGTGAACCTCAAGTAACTAGCTTCTGCTTCTTGTCTGCTTTTGAAGCCTTTATGGCTGGCGCCCGAGAACTCATCCACTTGCGCCTGACACTCGTGCCACTCGTCGTACACTCCCGGAACCTTCCCTATGTACACGACATAGCACTGCTTCTTTGCCATCAAGGATCTAGGTACCTGTTAGAGATGCATCTTCATAAAGAGAATGTACAATCATATGCAACAAAATATACTTGAGCAACACGAAAAGAAAGGGTTAGAAACTAGATGCAACATATAGTACATAAATAATCAACGCAGTTTCATCGTACGCAAACTAATTAACTAGAGGTATGTAGGTCATCGTACCCAAACTAACAAAGTAGCGTTACACAAGTTCGGCAGGGACCGTGGACAGCACAAAGTTTCATCGCTACAGAAAGTATACAAGTTCAACCGACACATATCATCATCATCGACATCCTAAATCACTAGAACTTCCATCCTTCCAGATCATCGAGGATGCACCCTAGCTTCTTGAACGGCGTGAGGTCCTGACGTTGCATGCCTATGCGAGTTCGGACGTCAGCTCGCGATATAGGGCCGTGGTGGAACATCCCCTTCTCTTCGACGACTTCTTTCATGACGATCGTCGCAATGTCCCTATGGATGCGAAAGAAGTCATCTCTAAGTTTATAATCCGCTTCTCCTTGAGATTCTACCCACTTGCGGATATGATCATCGTTTCTGGTTTTCATGCGAAGCTTTTGGTGATCCCTTCTGAACTCCATCATGAGATGGAGGAGGTAGAATCCATTGTTCCTACTTTGTTTTGGGACATGGATGCCGCAGAAGTTAGTTTTATGCGAGAAACCCGTCTTGCGGTTCCTTTGTTTCCTGATCTGCAGGTGGCCACCCCTCAAGCTGAAGCCTTGGAGAGCATCATCTAGAATATTCATAACGTGGGTGTAGTCCTTCTTCTCGTAGTTTCTGGTAGGGTTGAAATACATGACGTGGGAGACTCGCGGGTATAGAACGATAAGGATGGCGCGTCCGTTGCTGCGGGGAAAAGAACACCTCAAATTATTCTCCATATGGGAGACTCGCGGGTAAAGAATGATTGAAATGTACGAAAGGGTTGTCCGACACTGACTTACTTTGGATGATAAGGCAGGAGGACAATTTCCTGGTCCTTATTCTGTACCATGAAGTTTTCGAGGTACTCCCTAGCAGTTTTATGCTCAAAGTCGCCAAGACTCAAGAAGGACTCGTGCATGTAGTATGGATCCGCCACACAGATTTGCGAGACTTCTTCTCTCTTCATGACGAAGCTCATATGTAGCGCAAAAAGGCGGACGATTGTAAAATTGAGCCGCCTTGTCAGAAACATCTCGAAGATATGCTCAAACCGCAGGAAGAACACCTCCGCGGGCCGTGTGTCGACGTAGCACTTCCCCTCAGGCACACGAGCCGCGTATGACGGATATCCTGGATCCTTCGAGGCTAGTAGGCTTTTCTCAGTCGACAGCACATGGTCGTGCAGTCTCCTGAGGTCCCCTGATATTGCCTCCAGCGGTTTCGGCGGTAGCATCGGCTCGCCCGTGACATGGAACATGGCCGCACCTTTGACGGGTACACGCTCTTCAAAATCCGCCATCTGGCTGCTATGTGCTCTGGCTTGTTTGTAGGCAGCAGAGCCTTTCCCCGCCGGTCTCCTCCTCTCCTTTTTCTTGGGCTGACCTTCCAGACCCTTCCTTAACCCCTGCCCCAGTGTTGTCGGGCTAAGCACTGTACGACCCTCGGCTAGTTGAGCCTGTGTTGAGGCGGCATCTTCAGGCGTGTCCTGTGAGGATTGCATGAAGAGAGACTTATTGCAATCAACCCTGCTAGGACGTTCCTGCCCGGGCAGATCATCCATCTCATCAGCATGCTGATAGCCCGAGTCGTCATATGGCTAACTCATCAATTCTAAGTCATCGTCATAGGCGCCTGTATTGAGGAACCGAAGAGGGTCCTCGTCCATCTCATCATCCATTCTTTGTTCTACGGGGGCGATTACATCAGCCACTATTGGACCCCCTTCCTCGCGTCATCCAACACTCTCACCCGACACTACACGCGCTGGTAATTGCGTAGGCGGGGTGGTGGTGTTCATACCTGCTTGCTGATGTGTGGTTATTGGTGTGCTCTCGGCCGGCTCCAGACAAAGAAGATTCTTTGGCCATAGCAGCACCCAACCCTTGCAGTTTCCAAGCCGCGGCGGGGTCTCGTCATTCTCTCCCCCTAGCCGTACTGGAGGAGGCAAATCCTCATGCCCCGATTTCACACTCGACAAGGTAACCCTAAAGTGCCCACCGGGCATTGGCTGGCCGTGGAACATAAGTTCCAAGGGCTTCGTTATCACCGCCTTTCCCACGTCCACCTTCTGGCCTTTGATCAAGTAGAGTACGGTGCACGGGGTTTCGTCGGCCTGCAAAGACATGTCTGCGGCGTAAAACATCTGACAGGCAACGAAAACGGAATATTCTAGATATATGTTGGTGCGACATGTAATTACCGTGAGGGCGTCGAGCTCAGCCAAAGACGAAGGCCCGCCTAGCGCGCCAGAGACTGAGCACGGGCTGCTATGAGCGGGTGCGGGTGCGGGTGCAGGAGCAGGCGCGGTTGCGTGAGCAGGTGATGGTGCGGTTGTGTTGTTCACCGAGTTGCTCCCGACGACGCTGGGCATGGGGAAATCATCTACCGTCTTGTCTGGATTTTCCTTCAACCAGTTGATGATAGCCGGGATCAAGTTAGTAGCGAAATCATTTCAGCGGGCATCTACAGCTGCAGCGACTGCCTGCTGTAGCAACTCATTTTTTTCCTCGGCTGCTTTTTTCTTGTCCTCAGCTGCTTTTTTCTCCAACGCAAGCTTCACCTTCTCGTCGATGTCCGCCTGACTGAACTTCTTTTTCTGCTTCTTGGCCTCCGGGCCCTCGTTGTAAAAGACCTTCCATGTGGCGTCGTCTCCGGCGCCGTGCACACGTCCATATTGCGGCCGCTGGTCCAAAGGGAGTCCCTTAAGTTCGTTCAAGGCCCGGTTGAGAGGGGTGTCCCACTTGGGCCTCATCGACGAAGACTGGCTTTCGACTGCAAGCTTGTGTTGCTTGTCCTGCAGAAGGAACGTGAACCGTTTACGAATGTGTAGTCGACTTGATTAGAAGCTAAATGTAAGGTGGTAAAAGTATAATTACCAGTATTCTAATCAATTTCCTCGTGATCTTGTCCGTGTAAAAAACCTTCTTTTCCTTGTCCCACTTGTAGCAGGCCCTGATGAAGTCACGCTCCAAGGGGTTGGTGAACTTCGCGAAGGGGTCTGGGAGACCCGCGGCTTCACGTTTCGCGTCCTCCTTATCCCATATGGGCCTTTTGCCAAGGTAGCCACGGCTTCCGAGGCGTTGGTTCCCCGTGTTCCTTTGCTGAAGGCTCTTGAATTTCGCAGCCTTAGCCTTGGTTGCCTCGGTAGAGCAAGTGTCCTTGAACTTTTGGAACTCCTCTTCCGTAAGTGTCGGATTTTCCTCCAGAATCTTGGACAGGGGTTCCTCAGCCTCAATAGCTCGTTTCACCCTCCCTTTCCAGGAGGCCAAATCATTGCTGAACATGCCCAGGGCATGATTGTTAATCTTTTTCATCTTCGGATCATCCCACGGGTGTTCTATGGCATCATCCCGGTCGGGGAACTTGAATCTCTTGTGCTGCTTCGTCAGGAGCAACTACATCAAATGTTCTTTACCCCTTATGTCATCGTCGTTGATGCTCGCGCATTCCCGTAGGATGCATCCGACTTGGTTCCCGTAGCACTTGCTAGGTTCTTCCGGCTCTAATGGCTCAAACTTGCCAGGGGCCATCTTTGTGATCACCAGTCGTTCGATGCCGAGTTTGTTAGGTTTTTCGTATCCTCTAATTCTTCTGCTTCTTATTTTCGGTAGCGGCTTCGGCGTCGGTACCTTCCCCGCCGGTACCTTCCCCGCCGGTGTCGGCGCCGCCATCGGTGTCGGCACCGTCGGTGTCGATGTCGGCGTCAGTACCATCATCGAGGCCGCCCTACAAACCTTGACTGTGCTTAGCAGACAAAAAGTCGAGGTACTGTTGTTCACCCTCATAATCCATCTCGTCTGCATCGTGGTCAGAAGGCCCGGTTTCTTCGTTGTTCGACATGTTTCCTATGATTAAGTCTCCTTGTTTAATTCCTAAACTATACTAAAAATGAGTAATGACATAAAAAAGGTCGATGGTTTGTCGGAATGCCGTTTCCCAGTAAATCCCGACACTTGATATGCCTACTTTCTAGCACAAGTCATGCCAAAATTCATGGGAAATTTCGGCATGACCTTTGCTAAAAAGTGGACATATCGAGTGCCTTAAATTCACCGGAACGGAAATGAATCAACATTCCGGCGAAACATAGGCCACTCGGATCATTTACCCTGCACATAACCATCATTTTCCTAACATCACATGTCCAAAATATCACATGTCCAAATTCCAAACATCACATGTCCAAATCACATGTCCACATATCAGATGTCCACTTCAAATTTGCATATACCAGCAAGAAAAATATATAACTTGAAGAAAATGCAATAAGTCCTTTTTCTTCACAATATTTGAAACTAAATTCATCCTACCTAAATTTCTGTCCTAATTTGAAACCTAGCTAAATTTCTGTCCTAATTTGAAAACCTACCTAGAATTCTGTCAACTACACCTAAAACACCTAAAATACCTAGAATTCATTTAACCCATACTAATTCTGTTTTTTTAACAAGGGTTCATACCAACTAATTAACTATAGGGATCATACTAGCTATTTCATCAACACATTTTTTGAAATTTTAATTCACAATTTTCTAGAACCTAACTACAAAACCTAGCTATTTCATGAACCCTAGAACCCTAGAACCTAACTACATGAACCCTAGAACCCTAGAACCTAACTACATGAACCCTAGAACCCTAGAACCCTTAGGCAGAGAGAGAGAAGGAGGGGCAGAGGACTTACAAGGGGCTAGGTTAGATGTCGGCGACGAGGTGGAGCTCGGGGGAGATGCCGGCGGCGAGGTGGAGCTCGGGGGAAATGGGTGCGGGTGGAGGAGCGGGCGGCGACGGAGGGCGCGTCGGCGGCGACGGACGGGGCGCGGGCAGGCGACGGAGGGCGGCGACGGACGGGGCGCGGGCAGGCGATAGAGGGCGGCGACGGACGAGGCGCGAGCAGGCGACGGAGGGCGACGGCGGCGTCAGAGGAGAGGGATCAAATGGGGAATGGGATGGAGGAGGAAGCCCGCGCGGGGGTTATGTCAAGATAGCAGTAGCGCGTTTCTATAAAACGCGCTATAGCTAAAGTAGCTATGGCGCGTTTTGCGAAAACACGCTACTGCTATCTTGACATAGCTATAGCGCGTTTTAGGAAAACGCGCTACTGCTACCTGACATAGCTATAGCGCGTTTTATAGAAACGCGCTACTGCTATCTTGACATAGCTATAGCGCGTTTTAGGAAAATGCGCTACTGCTACCTGACATAGCTATAGCGCGGTTTATAGAAACGCGCTACTGCAATCACTCATTTCCTATTTGTTTCTTCTATTTTCTTTTCCTTTTCTTTTCTTTTTTTTCTTTTTTTTCCGAGAGCAGGAATGAAGGAAAGGTGATACAATGTATATAACTAAGGCAATATATATTGCATCATTTGACGGTTAAGTGTGTATACAAAATAGGAACATATATATTACATCATTTGACCCATGCATAACGGTTAAGTGTGTACACAAAATAGGAACATATATATTACATCATTTGACCGATAACGGTTTCTCGATCAGCGTCGACGTTTTCGTTTTTGAGTGGGCTTCTTTCCCTTCTTGTTCGTTGACGAATAATTGAGCCCCTCATTGTGACTTTCCTTTTCCATGGAGTACGATCTTTCTTAGGTAATGTAGTATTGATTCTTCTTTTGACGTATACTTCATCGTCATCGTCATCTTCCCTCATCGGGTTGCCGTACTGGTCGTAGTCTTCCTCGTTGGCGACTCCATCCATTCCTATGATGTTCCTTTTGCCTCTCCTCACGACAACACGGCTGGGATTGCTCGAGTCGGTTATGAAGAAGCATTGTGTCACGTGCTTAGCGTGTACCCATGGCTCGTTTTTTGCGATGGCGTTCACGGTAGCGCTCTTGGCGTCGGGTATAGTCATGGTAGTGAAATGCCGGTTTTCTCTTTCGACATTCTTAGCCCATCTGACATGGAACATCATCGCGATGTGCTGTCCAGAGTAGTCAAGCTCCCAGATCTCCTCGACCCTTCCGTAAAATCTCTTAGTTGCGCCGTTGTCGCTGCCGGTCATGCATTCCATCGTCAACCCTGAGTTCTGAAAATCAATGTTCATATCTTTGGCCTCCGTGTAGAACGTGTATCCATTGATATTGTATGCCTGATAGGTCGCGAGGTTGGCCGAGGGGCCATGTGCTAAGGCGTATATGAGCAATCCGTCCTTAGAGCCCTCTTCCGGGGGATTAGCAAGAATATGCTCTTTGAACCAATGCAGGAAAGTGGAGTTGTGCTCTCTAGTAACTTCGGCGTCCGTCTTGCATAGCCCCCGGTCATGATACTTCTTTGTGATGGTTTCTTTGTGCAGTGTAACGAAAGGATCTACCTCGTCTAGGTGTTGTAGCACTACTAAGTTTGCTCTGTCAAAGTCGTTGCGTCGATCCGAGTAGGCCACATGCAGTTCCCTGCGACCGTTGGAGTGACCTTCTCCTTCGAGCCTCCCAAGGTGCTTCTTAACGGGCAAACCAACACCAGGCTAGTCTCCGCCATATAGATAATTCTCGCAGAAAGAGATGCACTCTTGCGTCAGATAGCCCTGGACGAGGCTTCCATCCGGACGGGACATGTTACGGACGAATCCTTTAATGACCCCATTCATCCTCTCGAACGGCATCATGTTGTGCAGGAATGACGGCCCCAGGTCTATTATGTCGTCCACAATATGGACACATAGATGCACCATGACATCAAAGAACGCGGGCGGGAAGTACATCTCAAGCTCATTTAGTATCACAACGATCTCTTCCTGTAGCCTTCGGAGCTGCTTCACACTGATCGACTTTCGAGAGATGACGTCGAAAAAGTTGCAGAGACCAATAAGCGTCTCACGGACGTGCTTGTCCATTATCCCTCTAAGGGCAACAGGTAGTATCTGCGTCATCATCACATGACAGTCATGGGACTTCATCGCGCTGAACCTTTTCTTCTTCTTGTCTAGAAATCTGCTTATCTTCCCACAGTAACCGGAACTAACTTTGATTCCGGTAAGGCACTTGAAGAATTGATCGATCTCAGCCGGACTTAAGGTGAAGCAAGAAGGGGGGCAATAATCATCTTCCTTCACTTTTTTGCCCTTCTTCTCCTGCGCCTCCGTCTCCGTCTCTGTCTCCTCTGACTTTTTACGGGGCGGCATGTGCAGATCTGCCATGATATTCAAATCTTACAAGTCTCTTCTTGCCTACGGCCCATCCTTGGTCTTATCCGGCATGTTCATCAATGTCGCAAGCAAGCTCCCAAGGACATTCTTACAGATATGCATTTGATCAAGGCAATGTGGCGTGTCGAGTTTGTGCCAGTACTCCAAGTCCCAGAAAATAGACCTCGTCTTCCATACCTTCAGCAGTGGCTCCGGCGCCTTTTTCATCGTCTTTCCCGGCACGGGGCACTGCTCCCAGTTTTTCAAGAGCTCATCGATTTCGGCGCCGCTCCGCTTACGTGGAGGTCCTCGATGCTCAGCCTCACCATTGAATAGATCTCCATGGTCTCTCCACGGGTCGTCCTTCTCGAGCCATCTTCGATGCCCCATGTACACGATTTTCCTAGACCCGCCATCTTTCGTTGACGTTAGCTGCTGAGACGTCGTATCATACATGCACCGCGTGCATCCGCAATATCCGTGGCACACCTGGCCTGCGACATATCCGTAACCAAGATAGTCGTGCACCATCGTGATCAGCGCGGCTCTCATATAGAAATACTCGCCTTTGCTGGCGTCCCATGTCTTGGCCGGTGTTTTCCATAACGTGTCTAACTCCTTTTGAAGTAGCCCCAGATACAGATTAATATTATTTCCCGGTTGTCTTGGCCCTTGAATCAGCATGCTCATGTGTATCTACTTTGACTTCATGCACAACCAAGGGGGATGTTGTACATCCATACAAACACGGGCCATGTGTTATGGTTGGTGTTCTGGTTGCCAAACGGATTCATGCCATCGGTACATGCGCCAAGCACGATGTTCCTTGCATCACATGCGAAATATCGATATTCGCCGTTGAACGCTCTCCACTGGCTTCCATCTATGAGGTGTCTCAGCTTCGGATCATCTCCATCGTCGGGCTTTGTCCTCTCCGCGTGCCAACGCATGAGATTTGCTTCCTTGGGATCTACAAAATAACGTTGCAGATGGGGAGTGATCGGTAAGTACCATACAACTTTCTGGGGAGATTTCTTCCCGACCTTCTTGTATCGAGAAGCATTGCACACCGGACAGCTGGTTTTTTTCGCGTTCTCCTTTTGATAAATTATGCAATCATTGATGCATGCATGGTATCTAACGTGCGGCAGATCAAGAGGGCACACGATCTTCTTGGCCTCATCCACACTAGTAGGACATAGATTCCCCGCGGGAAGAACATCCTTTAGGTACTTGAGATGCTCATCGAGGCTAGTGTCGGTCCATTTGTTTTTAGCCTTCGTCTTCAGAAGTTCGAGCGTGACACTCAAGCGGGTCACCTCGGGATCGCAACCATCATACAATGGAGTGTTCGAGTCTACCACCAGTTGCTGCAGCTTGGCCTCCTCTCTAGAAGCAGCTCTATCAGTACTCGTCTCCTTGCGAAGCAGTTCTTGAACATGAGGGCCCCGCACGATTGAACTTAGTACCGACGAAGTGTGCGTCGTGGAGTCCACGTTTTCTCCGCCACCATGTCCGGCCTCTTCCCCACCGCCATGCCCGGCCCCTTCTCCGCCGCCATTATCGGTCATCTCTTTGTCTTGCCCCGTGTCGTCATTGCCTGCCCCGTCGGCGTCCTCCTCCTCCTCATCATCATCTTCAATTATCCACCGAGTATAGCCATCCATGAAACCAGTCATGAGCAGGTGCGCCATCACACGACCATCCTCATAGGGGTCGAGCCAAACTCCTCCTTTGCATCTTCGACACGGACATATTATCTCTGTCCGGTTATTTTCATTCATGTCATGCACCGCCGACCGCCACCACCTTTCCACCATCGTTCCACTGACCATCATGAATGCCTGCACGGTAATAATAAAAAAATTGATTATAAAAATGCATGCATGCATCAAAGTCATACAAAAATTCGGCATGACCTTCCCTAAAAATAGGACATATAGAGTTTGCCCGAAATTCGCCGAAACGGAAATAAATCGACATTTCGGCAAAACATAGGCAACTCAAGCACAAATCGGCGGCAACTCATGCCACACACACAATTTCCATCATATCGCCCGATTATGTCATATCGCACACATACACATATTTCCATTCTTGCAAAAGCACAAATTTTTAATCACCTATCTCGAGATCGAGCACGGTGATGATGATGTCGATCGGTGTCGCCACACACCTAGGGAATGATCAAAAGTGGACAGAGCTTACTTCTTGACATGGCTAGATCTAGTTAGGGAGGTACATAGGTCACTTCACTAAATGCTAGATCTACCTAGCAAGTTTGGGAAGGAGATGAGTTCAACTACCTAGTGGAGGGGGAAGGAAAAAGATAAAGGAGATGCATTAATGGAGCTGGTGTACTTAGGTAGGAGCAATAAAGAGAGAGAGAGGGAGGTAGAAGAAGGCGGGTAATGGGGGGGAGAAGTAGTGAGGAAGAAGCAAAGTGAAGGAGAGAGGAGGTGGGAGCTAGGGGAAATGAAGGAAGAGAGGATGGGGGAGAGGGAGGGAGGAGGAAAAAGGTGGTGGGTGCGGTTTTAGCAGTAGCGCTGGGTAGTAAACTGCGTTGCTGCTAAAAAGCTAGCAGTAGCGCGCTCCACGGAGAGGCGCTACTACTAAGTGGGGGCCGCCATGTGGCCAGGTTCAAACTTAGCCGTAGCGCCCTACCCAAAAAACGCGCTACTACTAATCTGTTAGCAGTAGCGCGGTTACCCTGGGCGCGCTACTACTAAACCTAGCCTGGCGGCAATGGTGGGGCAATATTAGTAGTAGCACTTTTTTGGTGCCGCGCTACTGCTAACTACAATATTAGTAGTAGCGCTTTTTTTGGTGCCGCGCTACTGCTAAGTAGTTAGCAGTAGCGCCTGTCTTGGACGCGCGCTACGGCTATGTAGCAGTAGCGCCGCTTTTTATCCAGCGCTACTGCTAAGGTTCTGTGTATAAGGTTTTCCCTAGTAGTGATAGTTCTTGATCTGGTAGGAGAAGTAAGTACTCCAGCACCGCCTCTCCCGCCCGATCAACCTCACAAGCTTTATCAATGATATCATCCATACCCAACCTTTTCCAAACCTCCTTCGCTTTGCTACATATAAAAAGCATGTGTTTTGTATGTTCTGGACCCTCAGAGCAAGTAGGACAAGTGGGCGAGATCTTCATATGTCCATTAGCAAGATTAGCACGGCATGGTAATGTACCATGTAGTGTACGTCAGATAAAAAATTACCTTTGTCAGGAAAGATAAGCTCCATACCTTACTCCAAATAGGATTAACTACGGATCGTCCCATCCCATTAGAGTGTCTTAGTTTACTTCCATACTGATTGTCCCACTCCATTGAGTAAGCAGACCATATCGAAAACATACCATTTTTCGTATAACTCCAAGCTATGAAATCCGGCATATCGTGTTGCGGTAGAGGGATTGAAAGAATCCGCTGTACATCAATGTGCCACATAGTTTGTCTAAGCAGGTGTTCATCCCAGTTAATCAAAATAGGATCAATCAAATCACCCACATTAGATAAAAGTTGTCTCCCCTTCGGCGTCACAATTTTCCTAGTTGCGAATTAGGAATCCAGGCATCTTCCCAAATATTGATTTTCTGTCCATTCCCCACTCACAAAATATAACCATTTTTTAGAGAATTTCTGCCTGCCATAATACTTTGCCAGGTAAAAGAAGAGCCTGTTTTTAGCTAACTGTTCAACAGATCGCCATCGGGGTAGTACTTAGCTCTTAGAATAGTAGCACACAATGAGTCAGGGTTGTCAAGAAGACGCCACGCCTGTTTTGCGAGCATAGCTAAGTTAAAACAGTGAATATCACGAAATCCCATCCCTCCTTGATTTTTAGGCACGCACATTTTCCACCAAGCCATCCAACGCATCCTCCTCTGGTTCTCCTCGTCTCCCCAGCATAAATGTGCTATCGCGTCAATGATTCCTTTACAAAAAAAATTAGGAATTTTAAAGACCGACATTGCATAGGTGGGTATTGATGTCTACTACGCAACTTTATTCTTGTAGACTCTGTTGGGCCTCCAAGCGCAGAGTTTTGTAGGACAGTAGCAATTTTCCCTCAAGTGGATGACCTAAGGTTTATCAATCCATGGGAGGTGTAGGATGAAGATGGTCTCTCTCAGACAACCCTGTAATCAAATACAAGAAATCTCTTGTGTCCCCTACACACCCAATACAATGGCAAATTGTATAGGTGCACTAGTTCGGCGAATAGATGGTGATACAAGTGCAATATGGATGGTAGATATTGGTTTTTGTAATTTGAAAGTATAAAAACAGCAAGGTAACAAATGTAAAACAATAAGCAAAACATTGTATAAATGCTTAGAAATAAGGCCTAGGGTTCATACTTTCACTAGTGCAATCTCCCAACAATGCTAACATAGTTGAATCATATAACCATCCCTCAACGTGCAACAAAGAATCACTCCAAAGTTCCTATCAAGCGGAGAACATAAGATGAAATTGGTGTAGGTAGTAGAACCACCTCAAAGTTATTCTTTCCAATCAATCTTTTGGGCTATTCCTATAAGTGTCACAAACAGCCCTAGAGTTCATACTAGAACAACACCAATGATACATATCAATCAACCCTAATGTCACCTAGATACTACTCCAATGTCACCTCAAGTGTCCGTGGATAAATTATGCGACATGCATCATACAATTTCAGGTCTATCATATTCAATCCAACACAAAGAACTTCAAGGAGCACCCCAAGATTTCTATCGGACAACGTGGTATGAAAATGTGCAATCAACCCCTATGCATAGATCCCCAAGGTCACCGGAATCCGCAAGTTGATGCCTCAACATATATCAAGTGAATCAATAGAATACCCCAATGTCACTACGGGTATCCCATGCAAGACATACATCAAATGTTCTCAAACCAAAATATTCAATCCAACATAACGAGATCTCATAGGTAAAGACTCAATTAACACAACAAGGTAGCAAGAGAATAGCATCATGTGATCTGACTATATTAACAAAGCCCGTGATACATCAAGATCGTGACATCTCAAGAACACGAAAGAGAGAGATTGAACACATAGCTACTGGTACACACCCTCAGCCTCGAGGGTGAACTACTCCCTCCTCGTCATGGCCTCCGCCGGGATGATGAAGATGGCCACCGGTGATGGTTTGCCCTCTCCGGCAGGGTACTGGAATGTTTCCAGATTGGTTTTTTGTTGATACAGAGAGTTGCGGGAGCAGAACGGAGAGTCTCTGTTTATTTCTGGGGTTTCTGGGATTTATAGGATTTTTCAGCGTTGGAATCACGCGCAACGTAGCCTCGTGGGCCCCACCACATATCAGGGCGCGACCTAGGGGGGTCGCGTCCTGATGGCTTGTGGCCCACTGGTGGCTCCCCTTCGGTGGTTCTTCACTCCAATGTTGCTTATTTCCTTCAGAAAAAATCATCAAAAAGTTTCGGGCGATTCCGAGAACTTTCATTTTCTGCACAAAAACACCACCACGGTAATTCTGCTGAAAACAGCGTCAGTCCGGGTTAGTTCTAAATAAATCATATAAAGTGCATCAAAACCATATCAAAGTATTGTAATCATAGGTGAATATGGCATGAATACTTCATAAATTATCGATACGTTGGAGACGTATCAGGTATGGCTTGGACAACAGCTTTGAGCAGGATCTCCTTCCTTCCTGCAGACAGTAATTTTTCCTTCCAACCACTAATTTTCTTTACAATACGTTCAGTTAGGAATTGGAAACAGTTTGTTTTATCTACTCCCACATTTGCTGGCAGGCCCAAATATTTATCATTAAGGGCTTCAGTCATAATATTGAGTGTGATACACATTTGTTCTCTGATCTCCACCTTCGTGTTTGGGCTGAAGAAGACGCTCGATTTTTCAACGCTTATCAATTGTCCCGATGTCTCGCATTATAAGTGTAGCGCTGATTTCAGCGCTTCCGCACAGTGAGGATTGGCTTTCATAAGAATCAGCGAGTCATCCACAAAGAGAAGATTGGTAATGGATGGTGCATCTCTACATACTTTCACTCCCGAGATATTTTCATTTTCCTCTATATGCGTTAATAAAGCACTCAGCCCCTCTGTACTATGACACTTCGCTGCATTATATAGCAGAGCTTTGTGTCCCCATTTTCGTAGCTCAATGGGATAGGACTAAATTGGGTGTTATGGGCGGTTGGATGCACGTGTGACAAAAAGGCTCGCGGAGGTTTGGACCTTCGTGGCCATGTCAGCCCATGTGGTGTGCACATAGTGAGCTCCACTCGCTGCTTGGCTTGGGCTTGGTCGCTTGGCTTTTTAGCTCCACTCGCTTCAGCGACACTTTCCGTTTATTCTTTCATTCATTTTTTTTCTCCATTGTGATATTTATTGTTCTTTTTTAAACTTGTTTAAAATTTTGAAATATTTTTTGGATTACTAAAGAAAGTTTTTGTTTTCAAATATTGTTTAAAATTTTATAAAATATTATGGAATTTAAAAAATGTTCTGGTTTTTGAATTTTTTGTTCAAAAATTTAAGAATTTTTTCCATTTATATATATATATATATAGAGAGAGAGAGAGAGAGATAGAAAGAGAGAGAACGGCTTTCGTATCAATGCTTACTAGGGTAAACAAAAATCAGAACCATTGGGCTGCATCAAGATCCGAACTTTTGTGAGGATAAGGTTCCACTTTCCTGAATTATGGTGGATCACTTATTCCAAAGAGGAAGCCATATGTTGGTCTTTCTGGAGCAGGCGACGGAAACGGAAACCTACACCCCTGTCATGTCAGAACTATCCAGGGTATGCATACTTTTGCTTTCAAGCATTGGTTTTCGAGCGAGTGTTTTTTGCACTACTAGGAAAACGGCTATAGCTAATATGGACATTAATGGCGCACCATGTATGTGGTGCGCCATTAATGTCCATATTACTAATGGCGCACCTGGTGTGTGGTGCGCCACTGCTAAGTTTCTCCTGGGCACACCCCCCTCCCCAGACTTACCAGTGGCGCACCGGGGTGTGGTGCGCCATTACTAGTTTTAACTAGTAATGGCGCACCACACCCTGGTGCGCCACTACTAACAATTTTTTTTTCAATTTTTTTTTCAAAACTAGTAATGGCGCACCGGGGTGTGGTGCGCCATTACTAGTTTTAACACCGTCTCGATCAACACCGAGAACCTAAGGCATCGTGACCGAGGGAATTTGCGCAACCTCCTCTTCACGAAGCTGCACGAACGATACAAGTTCCCCGGTGACTTCGCAAACACACGCCTCTCAGGGAATAAAGTGAACAGTGCCGCCCTCACGAAGATGAGCACGGCCCTGGCTACTTGGAGAGCCGCGGTGAAGAGAATGATTCTAAGAGGTGATAGTTATGAGAAGATCAAGGAGAAAAATCCTTCGATCAGCGAAGCTGACTACCTGGAGTTCAAGATCAAGTGCGAGAGCAACGCATCTGCAGAATCAAGTCAGTGGGGGAAAGATATGCGGGACTTGAACTTAGGGGTCCACAAACTCGGTCCCGGCGGTTACAGAGTGGCGGAACCTAAATGGGACAAGGAGGACGCGGAGCGTGCCGAGCAAGGCCTACCGCCCCTCTTCGATAAATACCATGAAAAGCAGACCAGGAACTATGTCAGGGCCCGGTACGAGGTGGAACCGGTAACAAAGGAGCTTACCACGGATCCGAAGGTGAAGGATCTTGAGCGTGTTCTGGTAAGGAATACACCCCCGCGTAATTAGCTCCATATGGTTGCATTCTAATTAATGAAGCCAAATTTCTAAATGGTTCACGTTCCTTCCGCAGGAAACTGAAAGCAGTAGCGCGGGGTCTCAGAGCTCCCCGTCTGCCCCTTGGGACACCACTTTAAATAGGGCGTTGAACGTAATGAAACACAAGGATAAGTTCAGTAAGCCGTCGTCAGCTGGTCGTGTGGCCGGCAAAGGCTTGTCCACGAAATGGTCGGAATACTATAAGGTTGGGCGAAAGGAGAGAAAGACCAGCTCGGAAAGCCAGGAGCGCGAGGTTAAAGAACTCAAGGCACAAGTGGCGCGGATTCCAAAGATAGTCCAAGAGCAAGTGCAAAACCAACTGGGAGCGACGATCACCGCCATTATGCCTACCTTGCTTGAGGGGCTGCGGGGGTGGATTGCGGGCGGCCAACAGGGGCCGCCCCCGATTCCCAGCTTCACGGGCAGCAACTCGCACAACGCGCCGGCATTGGTGTCTCCGGCGGAGGCGGCATTGGTGTCTCTGGCGACGGCGACGGTATTGGAGCTTAATGCACCTGGGTGTGGGAAGAATACGCCGGCCGGCACCTCGGCAGCAAGCGGCCCCTCCGTCACTTGCACGCCCGCCGTTGGCGGTGCCTCGACATTAGCCGAGCTCGACGCCATCACGGTAACTAAGCCTCGGCCGATGACTTCATCTCCTTGCCTTTGACTGGGCATCCCTGACGCCCTACATGTTTTCGCAGGGCGCCGCCAACGTTCCATGCAATCTCCTGCACTTCGTGGACGACGAGTTGATCGATGTCGCCAAGGCCAAAATCGTTGAACCGGGCAACCGCGTGTTCCACGGTAATCCGATGCCACCCACCGTGTATAGGGTTCAACTGGTTCGGGTGCTGCGGGGCTGCGACTACTTGTTACCTCCGTATCGACCCCCTGGGGCCGACGAAGATGATGTGATGACCCTCAGCGCCTGCTTAAACTGGTCCATGCTTTGGCCGAAGAGCCAGATTCATTTGGGGGCGGGGGACACCACCCCACAGACAACACCGCCAGTCGTGCCGGCGCCAAGCCATGGCAAGACCGCCGCAACGCTACCGCCGTCAGCTGATCCGGACATGCATATGGCACAGGATGGGTACGGTGACGAATTCTTGGGGCCTCCTTCTCAAGAACCCAACCCTGCAAAAGACGATCGCGATCTAGCTGGTACCGCGGAGAAACCCAATTGCAACAGGCGTCGTCTGTTCAGTTCTCAGGAGACGCCTCCAGATGCCACCTTCACCGAGACTCAAATAGCAGAGGTGCGAAATATTATCAGCCCCAACACACTCAAGAAGGTGGTCTCTGAGCAGAACTCGATCCCATTACTGCAGAAGAAGCAGAAGGGACGGAAAAGAAAAAATAACAAGGGTGCGAGCCAGCCGGCACCGAGTACGATCCGTGCTCAGGACGGGCCACCAATACCTAAGGATATCTCGAGGAGGGTGCATGTGGCGGGTAGGCCGATGCTACCGACTAATCTGCTCAATGCTGCAACCGGTGCTATGCAGAGTCTGCATGACGCTGTTCTTTCTATGGAGAAGCGGCGTCTATCCTAGAATGATGTGGCATACCCGGTTTTCGTGGCCAAGGTGCCAGAGAGCAAGGGCTTTGTCGATAGCACCATCGGGCGTATGATCGTCCTGCGGTTTGATGACATCTTCGCTATGTTTAACCTTTATCCGCTGCACTACACCTTCATTCGGCTATTTTCGCTCAGTATGGAGATGCGGATCATTAGAGACAAGACCCCGGACATCGTGATAGTCGACCCCTTCTACATGCGTGCCAAGATCTTGGGCAACGCTGGGGACCGGCAAGTCGCGAGTTCATACCTCGAAGGCGTCATTCTGGCGAACCCAGATAAGGATAACTTCCTCGTGCCTTACTTTTCCGAGTAAGTCATCCCCTCACCGCCCCGTAACATATGATTTCTTAGATTTCGATCGTTCTTTTTTTTCTAACATTCCGTGCTTTGTGCAGTGACACACATTGCACACTCATCCTCTTAAGCCCGAAATATTCCATGGCCACGTATTTCGACTCGGACCGTCAGTCGAAGAAAGACTACACAGATATCAAGAAAGTTCTTGATGATGCTCTCCCCGGCTACGCCAAATCTGGAGGCACCTTCAGGAGGCCAATTTGTAGGTACGGCAAGCACGTGTTCACCCACGTAACGACGTTCCCCTGCATCAAGCAGCCGCCTGGCAGTCAGAAGGATGCCTACTACGCCCTCCATCACATGCGGGCGATCGTACGGAACCATCATCAGCGTATGCTACCAAATGATCTCAAAGAATTGGCCGCACGCTTGTCGGCAATCTAGGACGAGGACATCAGACAAGAATTCTTTCGCATCCAGTCGGAGTTAGCGGAAATCATCTATCAAGATGTCCTTCGTACCTCGGGGCAGTTCTACCTCAACTATCAACCGTCCAACAGTGAAATAGAAACAACGCTACAAATGCAGGCTGACAACGACCGCACATTCATGACCATCACGAAAGACGGCGGCTTCATCCACGCTCCGGTCCCTGAGTCGAGTCGAAAGTATTGATGCTATGTAGTTCTGAAATATCGATTAGCTCATGTTGTAATTAAACTTTAATGAACTTGTATGTCTCTTTAGTTTGGACAGTCGTTCAACTTATATGTAATCGATGCTACTTATTAGTAGGACCATGAACCGTGCTATTAATGTGTTGCTTTTCTCTTCCGATCCTTTTGTTGCATACTTATATATTACTTATATATTATCTGTGAATTGCTACTAACGTTTTGTTTGTCTAGTGCATAGAGATGCCGTCGTATGTCGTGTACAAGGGTGAGGTTCCCGGAGTCTACGACGACTGGGAGGAGTGTCGAAAACAGGTTCACCGTTTCAGCGGTAACAGTTACAAAGGGTACACCACTAGGGCGGAGGCGGAAGCTAGATACGCGCGCTATCTAGCGGGAGAGAGGAGGGAGCGGAGGAGGAACCGGATGAAGACCAGTTTCATCGCGATGATGCTCATCGTGACCGCAGCTCTCTTCTATGTGATGGTAGTTTAGATGATATCGACTTTGTAATGTGACGACAAACTCGCTACTCGGTCTCGAGACCTAAACTTGTCTAATATTTGAACTTTGTTTGCTATTTCGAATTCGGAGACTAATATGACGAATTGTATTATATATGTGCTGTTTATATTATGTGTTGTTTTTATTCTGTGCTGTGTATTGTATTCTGTAACCTGTGCAAATACCAGAAAATCAAAAAATAATAATTCCTAGAATTAATATTAGTGGCGCACCATAATTCATATTAGTGGCGCACCCAGTTAAATACCAGGGCCCCTAGGAGGCATATCAATGGCGCACCAGGAGGCATAGCAATGGCGCACCCGGCTAAATACCAGGGCCCCTAGGAGGCATAGCAATGGCGCACCAGGAGGCATAGCAATGACGCACCCAGTTAAATACCAGGGCCCCTGGGAGGCATATCAATGGCGCACCAGGAGGCATATCAATGGCGCACCATGTGGTGCGCCACTATTATCTGAGATACTAATGGCGCACCAGTGGTGCGCCATTAGTATTTGTTACTAGTGGCGCACCTATAATGCGCCATTAATAGCCAAAATAGGTGCGCCACTAACAGCCTTTTTTCTAGTAGTGTTGGAGTAACCCTACTGCATAGGTTTTGTTCTGTAGTACACACCGAAAGGTTTCATCTATTTTTAGCATATATGTGTATGCGTTCCTGATTTGCATCGTGAAAAGTTCAGAACCTTTTTTTGATACGGGAATGAATGCACCTGCTGGGAGCCGGTTTCCTATTTCGATGTCTGGCCCTGTTTCCCTGGCCTCTTGGTGCCATCATTTATTTTCCAACCTTTGTTCAAATTTATGGGTCATTTAAAATTTTGTGAAGTTCAAAACTTTTCTGACGGAAACTGTATGTACAAACGAAAGCAACATCAATTGCAGCCTCGAAACATGCTTTTGTATTGAATATGGTGGTATGAATTACATCCTAGCCGTCATTCTTACAACACCATTCATTGCACCAATCATTGTTGCAGATCGTGAAGCCGTGAGCCTCCATGAGCTGTATATAGTGATGCATATGCATTACAAGTTTTGGCACGCTTTTTGCGATGGCCTCAATGGTAGGTGCGGGAGATGCAAGTGGTTCAAGGGTGAGTTCATGAAAAGGTGTTGCGAAGGCTGATGATCATTCTGCTGGGATGGCCGGACCATCGTGCGACACTGTCCCTGCTGGAAGTGTTTCTGTCAACAAGTCAAGCAAGATGCAGGTATGTATTTTAAAGCGATTTTCTGTTCTTGTACTTGTGTCCAATGCAGTACGAAATTTCATGCAGCTATATGTTATCATTTTACTTGTGTCCATTGGGTTGAATGTCGTGATTTGCATAGCATCTTGAGCCACCAAACAACCTTGTCCCTCTGACTTTCAAACAAGCCACGATGCTCGTTCCTACTATGTAGTACAACGGTGCTCTGTCCATCCATGGGATGCCAGTCAGCACAGTAAGGAATTTTCACTATAAACTATTCGAATGCATTTCAATTATCATTCGCGGTGTCAAAGCCTCTAAATGTTGTTTGATTAAGGCACGCTTCATTGGATCCATGAGGAATCGACGTGACTTGGAAAGCGAGATCCATTTTTATTTCGATGACGGCATGGGCAGAATTCAAGCAAGGATATGGTATACTTCTGATGCGGTATAATTTTCATGCATACATTGCCTTTATCACATGTGTCGGTTGTCATATTTTTTATTTCGGGACGATGGATTCGGTGTACATGCGATCGATGCAGACCGTTAGGTGCTGTTATCACCCCTTAATATAAGTGATGTGTGTTTTTGTGGCTGTCGCTTATCTGTATGTGATGTTTGGTAATCATGATTGTAGAGACGGAGACTACATCGTATTGAATGGTAGTGTCCGGAGGCGCGAGAATGATCTTCACATATGTGTGTACTCCGTAAGGTGAATTGACAAGTTAATGCGTGTTGCCGTCCATTTTTCGTTTTGAAACTGGCATGCATCAAACTGTACATTTACTACCTCTGATAGTGCAGACTTGTGACGAACTATAACGACATCACTCACCATTTCCTTTCCTGCATATATGTGCATTTGGACCTGAAGAAGGAGGTGAGTTTGTTGTAGTTCAAAACATTCACTTTCGCGATTAATGTATGATCATTAATTTACTATAATATCGTTTTTATCTCAGGCTCGACTTAGGGAGATAGAGATGCATCGGCAGGAGGTCGTTTTGGTAGCACCATCGAACAGCAATTCTGATGAAAACGTCGGGAACAATTTGTTTGAATCCGTCCTGCGTGTGTTCAGTCGTCCAGGTATCATGTGAGTGCCACCATCTTTTGAGTACAATATACAAGTTTCAATGGAAGTGGGTAGTTATGATAGATACTCATCTGAAGCTTATTAAACAGAGAACTGGAAAATGGCGCATCATTCTCTCTTATTCAGTCCCAGACTAGAGCCGACGAAGACCGGCTTAGGTAAGTATTTTTATGACACATAACATGTCTCTTTAAGAATATACTCAAAGAAATCTTGCTGATATGTGATTTCGTAAAATGTCTAGGGCTATTATTGGTGCTCATGTTTCTATTGGTAACATGTTCACCACTGTCGATGAAGATCACTCTCGTTCAACGGGTAGTCTTCCGTTGACATCTCTCATTACCTTTGGTTCTCTAAAAACAACTGGAAACATTGATGGGTCTACCGTCCTTTTTTCATCTTCAAAAGCACTTCTCATAATAAAAAAATTCACTTGTACCAGACCTTGTACCGTGATGTCTCACCTATCTCGCATTTAAAAGCTCCGTCTTGCCTTTGAACGTTGTCCTTTTCAGTTTCAGTATGTTCTAGTGTGCAACTATCCATTAGCATTCGTAATTCAAACATTTCCAAGCGTGATGCATATCCTTTTCTACAAGAATGCATGTGATGTTTCATACCACGAATTGATTTCATGATCAAATGTACAAATGATGTCATTACAGACCTTCGTAGAACAGCATGTCAATTCTTGAGACACAGTAAAAAAAGTCACTTTCTACTAATAAAACGATACAGTGAGCGCCAAGTCCAGTCTGATACGTAGCACCCATTATAAATAGACACTTACTGGGTTCAACACTGTTTTCCATCGTTAAATGTCAGCTAGTCGTAGACACGCATGTTAACTTATAGTTTTTCAAGGATCAGCCATGCATATCTTGAACTGCGAAGGCAGCTGGCCAATGTTTCCAACTAATCCCAGCAGCTCATATAGCATCATCATTCTATACTGATCTATCTCACCTCCTATCTGCAACAATCAAGACATTTTGATGAAGGTCAACATTCTTTTCAGTCGTCTTCCACCCCAAATCATTTTATCTTCTTCCTAGCAATTTGATTGTTTTACACTTACCGGCGATAGAGTCATGTGTAATTTAGTACCCATCCATTGCCTTGCGAAATGTAGTTCTATAAGTCCACTACATGCCCTGGAATTTGTAAACGTATAAGTCGATTCGTGATTTTTTATAAGACAATGCATAGAAAAAACGAGGGAAACACTTGAGTATTCCATGAAAAATACCTTGTGCAGACCCAAGGTCCAGTGGTCTGTTTGGGGAAGCAATTTCGCCATCCCTTCGTCTTAGGTGTCCAGCCATCAAAAAATTCTCCGATACAATTCATTAGCACGGAGCGAAGCTCGTCGGCCAACTTTTCATGCTCATTGCGTACTTTATCTACTGGCCTGTCGCCGTTGTTAATCATAGGGTCCAGTATTGTTGCCCTCCTCCTAGGGAAGTCAAAAATGTATGTGGACCAAGAATGGTTGCGTGTCACTGGCAAAACAATCTGCACATTTTTAGAGGGTTTTGTCTGGTTGATGATCCGTCAGGGTAGTACAAACAAAAGAACGATGCTTTATATTTGTTACCATTGGGCATCTGTTGACGTCGTGTGATATATGATTTCCAACGAATATGCTCCTTATGTATTCTTGCTGAATGAATCGACCTCCTCGCAACACATGACTCTGCAGAATACATGTGTAAGTACTTCATAACATATCGTCAACCACTTTTTCGCAGAAGAATGCTAAGAATCAATGCTGGAAAAATAATGGTAGGAAGTTTGGCTTACCACAAATTCTAGCGCAAGATAATGCCTCCAAGATGCCTCGTCATACCTGCGCGCCCAATTGTTTTCCAACTATTGGAATCTCCTCATGAATACATTCATTACATCTATTTCAATGATACCGCCAACGCAAATTTGCTTCTTCAAAGTGCGACATGTTAACTATATCTAGCTTGGGAACGGGCTCACAACCCAGTTGCTGGCACACACAAAAACATCCAATAATCAGTGTTATGGTACACCATGAAAACTTTACACATAAAACGTGTATGAAATAATTTACTTGCTCAAGACTGGTCCAGTCATCTGGGAGAATATTAGGTACAAGCGTGTTGCGTCGCCTGATGCCCTCTCTGATAGCTTGTATTGCATCACAATAGGTGAACGTCCTGCTGGACAAGGAGCTACCCTTCGTTTAGGTGGTGGTGGGGACATAGAGCTTTCTTTAGCTGCCCTGTTTAGATTGACAGTCTCGGCCTCTACTTCCTCTCTAAAATCTAGCAGACATGTGGCTATTGACCTTGTGTAGCTGACAGGTGATATTGTTGCGACAATCCGTCTATGCTTCGTGATGTTCAAACATGTCTTCGCTAGATCAAATGGTGTGCATGGAGTCCCAGATGTTCCCATCTCTGCATACGAGTAGTTTAGGAACGTTATCTTACTGGAAACATAAACAAAAAAATTGTTTATATGATGGATGGAGCTATAAAAATACCAGCATTTTTGTTGGAAAAGTCCCAAGCTCCGAAAAGGTCGCGTCGTGTCACGTCATTTATGCATGCATTCCTTGCTGAAGTCTGTTCCTTTGACTTTGACGAATCCTTATATGCGGACTAAAAAGAAACAGAGGGAGTACATACAAATATGCACTCATCCGTGGGTGCAAGACGACAGACGCGACGCGAGGGTGCACGGTGTGATTAGGAAGGGTGCACGCGTGCAAGTGTGAAGGGTTCGTCACATTGAACATGAAGGTTCCCGGTCCTGGAGCGGTGACGCCAAGCTAGCCATGCCTTGCGCGTTTATGGTTACAAAAATGTTCATTCGTTATTGTTAAAAACGTCTTAATAAGAGAGGGATGGAGGGCACGCCCAACCGCCCCAGCCGAGCGATTTGCTTTTATTGTGTTGTAACTTTTTTATCATATGGTTGTGCTGTAGAGGAATGTGAAACAATTGATATGGTTTGTTTGGTGAGATATTAAAAACAAATGCTCTGGAGACTCCAACCGTCCATGAAACACAAAATGGCCGGCTGCCTTATCTGTTCGCTCGGAGCAAATGCCCCACCCCTCTCGCCGGCTCGAGCAGCAGAATAGTCGGCGGCAATCCCTGGATAGCAACGGCGTCGCACACGTAACTCCCCACACCGGTGACCTCCTCCTCCGCTGCTTCACCTCCCCTCTTGGGCAATTCTCCTCCTTCCATATAGTCGCTTGTACTTTGCCCCCGTGGGCGCCATGGCTTTGCCGCGATCCGTCCGTGGCACTCCTACTCCTCTACCCGATGTCCTCATAAATTGTGCTCCCTCGTCAGCCAGATCTAGTCACCCCCTCTCCCTCGCTGCATCTACTTTCTTTGTCCTGTACAATAGTTACAATTCCTTGCCTCAAACACCCCCCTCCCTTTCCAAACTAGCAAATGTTTTGCTCCGACTTTCTTTAACCAATGATTATTCGTGTTGCATATCTTGCTGGGAAACTGGGACCCAGAAGCCCGATCTAAGGTAATACCATGGTATGACCTTGTACAAATGATGTTGTTGTATGCTGGTTACTAAACCATTATGACATGCGTTGCTTGCGTCCGCCCATTATTTTCATAGAAATGGTTGGAATTTCTGAAGTTATGTGGCGACACTCAATTTGGTCTAATGGGGTGGTTTGTCATGAAGTTGCGAGTCATGCTTAGCTCCAAGTAGTTCTCCTTTAATATGAAGTCAAGAAATTCCAAACAAACTAAATTTAGATGAAGGAGACGAGATAAAATAGTGCTGAGAGAAAAAAAGAACATATTACATATCAAGTATAAATGTCGACTTCTCACCCATGGCTACAAAATGAAAGCAAAATGACAATTGACCTATATTTTTCTAAAGCAAAACAAATACTTCGCAAAAAATCCTATAAGTACTACATGGCTTGCGCAGCCAGAACATAAAACTTAAAATAATTTCTAAATGCAAAATTATATGAGCAAAACAAAGACTTGTGATATACTCGTGCAATTTTTTTTATGATCAATCAATGCTTTTTTGTGGAGTGCTTCAAGTACAACATGTCGATCCCGTTGTCATATGTTTTAAAAGATTGACACTTGTAGCAGCACCGTGAGTTCTTTGTGCTGAAATATCCTGTCTCGCTTGTGCTTATCAAACCCCAAGGCGTGACCATTGTATTTGCAAGGTTTCGTGGCATATGAAAAACCCGGCAGACAGCATGGTATTGTTAAGTTCCAGATGTTGCATCTGGTGGTTCCCATCTTAATTATGTTATCGCGGCCGGAGACTGAGAGCTTTTGCTTTTATTTTTCACCCCTGTTTAATAGGGATTTCACCTGATACAACGTTGTTGTTCTGTTTTCTACTCTGTAGGCCATGGCATGCTCTGTTTGCAAGAATCCCAACGCCGTGTGTGCGGATGTTCAGGAACCGCCTTGCCATGTGACAATACCAATGATATCTTCATACCAGGAACAAGTGGTAAGATTGTATTTTTCATATGATGATGATGTCCCCTGATACATCTTGCTAACAATCCTTTGGCACAACATGTATGTTGCCCCCTTTACAACTTGATGATGTTGTTCTTTTTTTTGCGACACATTTGTGCAGCGTGTGCCTTGTGTCAGCAGTCATCTCATAGGCTCTATGATTGAACGAGCCTACTCTAAGGCGATTCGTAAAAAATAATCATTGGCAATCCTTTGTTCAAAACCAAACAATCACTACAATATGAAGTGCTGATCAATCAGGGTGAGGAAACGACGACAATTCACGGGGACGGCTGGAAGAAGCTTCTAGACGATTATGTGGTTTCTCCAGGGGACACAATTCATATTTGTTGCCCTCACCGTGGTCCTGCATTCTATGTTGATGTGGAGAGTGATGACGTCCAGCTGACACCCCTGCACTTTGTTGGTAAGATGAAAAAACAACCCCTATGGATCCTATGGTTTTGTGATAGTATACTTCCAATGAAATGTATCAATGTACCATGCTTGTGAACCAGAAAATGGGTGATGTGGTTTTTCTGTCACTAATCTGGCACAAACAAACATGTCCTTTATCTTAATCTTGTGTCAAGCATTCGATGGACTTAGCGCCCAAAATCTGCAAATCGTCAATGAATGTGTCTACACCCTGGGTGTAAGCCTCGGTTATAATCAGACGAGAAAGATGGTTCAGAGAGTTTTTGGACCTTCAAAGAATATTTGGTCAATTTTTGTTCACAAACTGACTAATGCAAACATTGAAGGTGCCTACCTGGTATGTGATGACACACTTCTTTGTGTTTCCTTCATGTCCCATGTATATATTTTACATTCATCCATTTTATCAATTGATTAGCAAGTTTGTATTCTGGTTCCGTTCGCAGGTGGTTCCTAAGAAAATCATAGATCTACTTCAGCACAACAGGGTTCTCTTGGCCAGAACAGGGGTGCTTTTGTTGGTGGATGATCTGCAAACCTAGGTTGAGGCTTCGTACAAGACGACTTAAGATGGCCATATGGTGATACAAGGAGGTTTCAGATAGTATGCCCATAATCTTGGATTTGAGGTTGATCAGATTGTGGTATTTGCGTTTCAGAAATGCAGGGTTCATCCTCGGGTCAATGTCTGCTTTACCATAATAGGCTAGCTGACCACCTTGCTCCCTTTTGGTTAGATGGAGACCGTTGTTTATGCATGTATATTTTGGGTAAAACTGTCCACATTATGAACTTGTACGCCAACTAGTGAAGATTACCCACAATGAAGCTTACATTCTATGCGGAATTCATATGTTACTTGTTGTTGGTGAACTGTTTGTGATCTCTATTTGCACACTGCTTTGTTCAACCTACTTTTATGGTTAAGTATCAAAAGATGTGTTTCATATGCAAGACGTCGTGAATAAGGTGATGCTTCTTGAATTGGTGAGAAATAACATGAATAACTTCCTCATAAATGAGACAAATATCACCACAACAATGAAGATGGCCAGAACATGATAAAAGGCCCGTCAAGAACAAACTTTGAAGGATATCAGTTCTAAAAAATATTACATGATACATAGATTCCTGAAATTGTCTTACATCCATGAATGGATTTGAAAGACGTTGCTCTAAAAAATATTACATGACATTGATAGAATAAAAATGTTCTGCCTTCCTGCTAGTTATAATCTGAATAACACCTAACATAGACCATGATTGGACGATTAAGAGTGACATAGCAATGCAGCTACTGTGCAACCTATATATGGATGGGGGAATGACTTTGGCCATGGCATGGTGACCGGGATGACGGAACACACGGAGAGCGGGTTTATCAAAGACGACATTCTTGTGGCCTGATGACTGCCAAGGTCAACAAGGTATATCCATGGACTAAAACCAAATGTAATAATTGCGTAAGATCCATTATCTCCTGCAGCTCTAATCCTCATGGCGTAAAAAACTTCATCCACCACGTAGTATGGCCCACCATCTATGATCCTCACCCAAAATGATGGGGCGATATAATGGCCAATGATCTGCTCAACATCATACATGCCAAGAAGGATCCATCGATTGTCTTGGACGGCCATATTGTCGTCGTTTTCTCACGACAGATGCCATGGGGTGGCTTATCGAGAGTGGTTGGGGCCGAAGGACGCCGACGGACTCCGGGAGCGGGATTAGGCACAAGCGGTGAGGGACACACGATGTACCCAGGTTCGGGGCCCTCCGTGGGAGGTAACACCCCTAGTCCTGTTTGTCTAGTTGATGGGTGGTTGGTATTACAATGGTGCTCCTTGAGCTGTTGTCTAGAGGAAGAAGAAGGAGCAACCGGCTCTTCTTCCCTTGCTACGTGGGAGTGAGAGTGTGGGATGGGGAGAATGCCTTCCCCGATGCATGGGGGGCCTCGGGGGGTTTTATAGGCCAACCCCCCGGCTTATAATATACACGAGGTACTAAATGGGGGCCCCGGCCGGCAGCCTCCCTAACCGGCCAGCGGCCCCACCGACCGGGCCGTCTTGTCGCTCGTAGGCCCTACCGGCTGCGCGGTCCCATCGCTGACTGGGGCCCGCCAGCTGGCTCTTCTATTGGCCCGCGCCTACCTGCCACGGCATGGGCCGCCCCGCGGGGCGTCGACTTGCGTCCGCCGGCCGTGGTCAGCGGTACGGCCGGCTGCGTTGTAGCCACGCCGGGGCAGGTAATGGAGTAGACGGCGGCGTGGCCGCACTGTTGCCCCACCGGGTCTCGATCGGTCAGGGCAAGTAGTACGACCGCCCGGACTGTAGCCACGCGCGCCCGCGCGTCAGCAGTCGCTGTAGCCACGCCGGAGTCCATCGCGGGGGTCGTGTCCTGTCGGTGTACTTGGTCGCAGCGGGAGGGGACAAGTGCCTGCTCGTCCAGAGGTCAGCGGAAGGGCCGGCCGCGGGGCGGCCGGTTGCGGGCTGGCCGGGGGCCAAGCGGCCGGCTCCTGTCCAGCCGGCCGTGGGCCAGGAGGCCAGCCGGTCACGGACCAGCCGGCCGTGGGCCAGCCGGTTACGGACCGGCCGGACGTGTAGTTTTTTTCTAAAAGGGGCTTGAACTCCCTTGTCTTGGCATACCCCGGGGTAATATCCCCGTCAGTAGTCCCCGAAGCCGGCGGGGGCCCGCGTCCTCCTGACGAGGGGGAGCCGGCGGCTTCTCCTGGCGGCATCGGCCTGGTACATGGAGTCGATCGGCGGGCCGCGCAGGCGGCCACGCCCGTTGCCTCGGGTTCCACCGCGCCGCCTCGAAACCCGCGTTGAGCGGCGACGTGCCACGTGGGGTGCGGCGACGTGGCGGGCCCCGCACCCGTGGGCGCGACGGGACGTTGCCCTGGGGCTAGCCCGGTAGGCCATGGGCCTAGCCCAGTAGGCCTCGGGCCGCAGGCCTAGATCCTCTGCGCCTGGATCCCAGCGGTCACGGCCCGAGGCGCCCCACGCCCCGCGGATTTCCCGGGGGAAGTGGGCGCAGTTAATCCCCCCCCCCCCCCGGGCTTCGCCCCCTTATTTATAAGGGGGAGGGGGAGAGACGGAGGCAGTTTAACGCGCCCCTCTCCCGTCGTCTTCCTCCTTTCGCTTTTGTCGCTCCGAGCTCACACCGCCGCAACGCCCGTTCGCGCCTCCGCTCCGGCCCTCCGTAGAGATGGTCGGCGGCCCCTCCGGCAGCTGGGGAGGCTCCATCGTCATCGAGGCGGACATCGCATACCTCCGCCACGCCCGTATGTTGCCGTCGGAGGACCGCGTCGTCGCCCGCCGTTCGGGCGGCGAGGTGGTGCCGGAGCCCGAGGAGGGAGAGTGCGTGGTGTTCGCCTCGCACTTCTCGCGCGGCTTCGGGCTGCCGGCGGGCCAGTTCTTCAGGTTACTTCTTGATACTCTCGATCTGCAGCCGCATCATTTGGGGCCGAACTCCATTCTGCAGCTGTCGAGCTACGTGACCCTCTGCGAGGGCTACCTCGGCCTTCTTCCCTTCATGGCGCTGTGGAGGAAGCTCTTCTATCTCAAGAGCTTGAAGAACGACAATGAGCCGTATGCCTGCGGGGGCGCGGTGGTGTGTGTTCGCGACACTCTCTTCCCCCGCCTCTCCCTCGTCGAATCCGTCAAAAGATGGAACCGGACGTTCTTCTACGTGAAGAACGTCGACCCGGCTTGAGACTACATCCGGCTGCCGCCCTTCGTCAACGTCCCGTCTTCCGGGACAAATTGGACGGCCGAAGTGGCGGCCGAGGAGCTCGCCGGGATGCTGGGGCGGCTCCACACTATGAGGAGTGGGGAGGGGCTGGTCGCGGCCGATCTGGTGGCCGCCTTAATCGACCGCCGGGTGCTTCCCCTGCAGCTGAGGCCGCACCGGATATGCGATATGGGGGGCCGGCGAGAGACTTGCCGGCTGTCCACCTTCGAGCTGACAGCGGCCCAGGTGGCGGTGCGGGTGAACGCCGTCACCAACTTCAAGTTGGCGCCGCGCACCTGGCACTTCGGCAAGCTGCCGTACAGCCGGCTCGACCCGGCGCCTCTGGTACGTCCCGTCGTGGCGCCTCCCCTTTTTCTGTGTTTCTCCAGCCGGCCTCCGTGCTCATGTGCCGTGCTGACCGCAGCGCTTTGTGCGACAGAACACGACGGACGGCCCGCACATTCAGGTGTTCGAGGCGGATCGCGCCGACTCCGACCCGGAGGACTTCGAGCTGGGAGGAGGCGTCGAGGAGGAGGTCGAATCCTCAGGGGAGGTCGAGGCGGACGGGACAATGGGTGACCCGGGAGCCGGCGGGTCTAGAGCGGCTGGTGAGTTCACCTCCGAACCCACGATCAGAGATTGGACTTACGACGATGATGATGATGATGATGATGATGATGATGTCCGGATCTTGGACGCGCCTCCCCCCACAGCTCAGCGGGAGCCACGCGGATGGAGCGAGGAGCAGCCGGCTCGCGGCCGGATGGCCGAGGCCTCCCGTCGGGAGAAGAGGCCGGCCTCAGGGCAGCCGTCGACGCAGCCGCCGGCTCGCAAGAAGGTGCGAGCGGCCGTCGCAAAACCGCCGCCTCGGGCCAGGCGACCCCTTCCCGTTGTCATCGGGTGAGTGTATTTCTTAACTTTTGTAGGTGTTTTCGCGTTATGAGCCGGTGGGCGCCTGAGGGCCCTTCTTCCATTTTTGCCAGAGACGCCATCGAGCTCCACGACACGGAGTCGACCGCCGACCCGGTGGACGCCGCCAGCCGGCAGGCCCAGGAGCATGCGGCCACAGTGTGGGAAGAGAAGAGGAGGATCGCCGAAATGCGAGCCGCGAAGGCAGGGGCGAAGGGTGCGCCCTCGCGTTCGGGGGCCACGAGTGACGGGAGGCGGAGGCGGCCCTCGGACCCGGCGCGCGCCACGGACTCAGCGGCGGAATCGACGCGGATGTCGAGGCCTCCATCGAGCGAGCCGCGGGGGCCGGTGCCGGACACGGCCGCGGCCCCGCCCTTGGCGGAGGTGGTTCGGCCGAAGGACACAGCTCCCGTGCCAGCCAGGGAGGCGGACCCGCGAGCGGAGCCGGTCGGCACCCCGTCTTCCGTCGAGCCGGCCACGACAGAGGAACCCGCCGCTCCGGCCGTGCCGGAGACGGTACGGGAGATGACGGTGGGCGGAAGGGGCGAGCCGGTTCACCCGGCTATCAAGCCGGTCTGGCAGGCGGTGGAGCCGGCCGCGCTGGTTGTAGAGGGGCCCGAGGCTGGTTCCCGAGCCCTTGTGGTCACCACCAACCTTCCGCCGGCCGCCGCCGCGGCGGACGCCGGGTCGAGTGGTGGGGCAATCCGGTCGAGGAGGACCATGCTCGACGTGATCCGGGACTCGAAAGCGTTGGTCCTCGCCCCAGCCGTCCTGGCACCGCCGGCCAGCAGCCAGGCCCTTGTGCTTGGGGAGCCAGGTCGCATCATGGCGTACTGTCGTGAGGGGCTGGCCAGGTTCGCGGAGGCCGCCGAAAGCAATTTCCGGCGCGTGGAGGAGGCTGTGGAGGTGAGACTCCTCTATCTTGCGTTGAACTTTCAGTGGGGGCGTGCGAGCGCACCCACTGGGTGTAGCCCCCGAGATTCGGGCCGACTGCTCGGCTGCGTGGCAGCCGGGCCGGATCTATCCCTTTTTTGGCTAACTTCTCGTCTGTTGGCACGGAGCAGGCTGAGAACTCCAAGCGGTAGGTGCTCTTCGATGAGGCGGTTGCCATCCACAACCGTGGCAAGGCCGGCTTTTATCAGGTCCAGGAGGAGCTGCGGAAGGAGCGAGGTATTGTTGCTCTAGTGGGGGCACGCAAGCGCACCCACTGGGTGTAGCCCCCGAGAGTCGGGCTGGCTGTTCGGCAGGCGGCTCGAGTCTTCCGCATTTCGACTAATCTGGGTTGGTTATTTTGCAGAGGAGCTGGCCGTCCCGACCCCGAACCGCCAGAAGAGGGACGAGGTGGCCTCCGAGCGGGACCGGCTGGAGTGGGACCTCCAGGCGGTTACGTCGGAGCGGGACCGGCTGGGCGGCCTGGTCGTGGATGGGCAGGCGGCACAGGAGTGCCTCACCGCGGAGCTGCGGAGGGAAGTGGCAGCCCGGGAGGAGGCCGTCAAGCAGGCGACCGATGCCAGCCGGTGGGTCACCGCCCTGCAGGACGAGGTGGCTCGCCTTGGTGGCGAGCTTGAGAGGCGTGAGGCCGCCCTCGCCCATGCGGAGGAGGCGCGTGAGAGGGAGCGGAGCTTGGGCCTCCAGTTCGCCATCGAGGTGGACGAGGCCTTTCAGCGTAAGTTTCTAGTTTTTAAGTCTTCTTCCTTTGCTGGTTGTTTCGACTTGTTTTTTGATTCCTCGTCCTCCCTTAGACCGGTTCCCGGACACTCAGCGCCGCGCCGAGCGGGTCGTGGCGGAGCATCGGGAGTGCCTGTGGCAGCGCGGGCAGGAGATTGAGGAGCACACCGGCTGGGACTTGCCGGAGTTTGCGCTGGCTATCGAGAACCGGCTGCTCTCCCTCCAGCACGGTATGGACCGGTTCCACACGGCCGGCATGGAGGTGATTTCGGCCCTCTGGCCGGGTCGTGGGGCCCCAGCAGGCCGCGTGGCACTATGGCTGGAGAACGCGGTGGCCCGGCTCGAGGTTTGGAAGGCATCGGCGGCCCGCTCCGGGGCACAGATGGCCCTTCGGTTCGTCACATCGTCGTACCCCGGCGTCGACTTGGGCCGGCTAGCCACGATGCGCGAGGTTCCCGAGGCGGAGCGAGTCGCCCGCGAAGGCGCCCTCGTCCGTCGAGCCAACGAGCTGGCTTCGTACGTCGACCCGGACGAGCTCCTGCCAGCGCTTGGCGAGGATGGCGAGCCGATTGCCGAGAATTCCTTCGGCATTCCCCAAGGGCCCGAGGACGAGGAGGTCACCGACGAGAGCACCGCCTCCAGCACCGGCAGCGACACCGAGGTCGCGGAGGCCATGGAGGAGGATCCGGCTGCCGCTCCAGGGTAGTCTGCCAGGCCGGCTGGCGGACCAGCTGGCGACGCGCCGGAGGCTTAGGCGGCCCTTCATTTACCGTATCTTTTTCTTTGCTGCGAGGCTTGTTTAAGACGCATTTCCACCCACTGGGGGTGTATTGTAAAGAATCTTCGGCCTGTGGCCTTTTGTTTATAAGTTTGCTTGAAGTCTGAAATGTTTGCGTGCCGGCTCATCCTTTGCTTTTACTTTTCGACTCATATCTCACGCAAGGATTCCTTCTGGCTTCCGCCCCGCCTGTCAGCCAGCCGGGAGCCGGACTGGGACAGGGACGGGGCATCGTCCTTGGGGAAACCGTGCGGGCCTTAGAGTCGTCCGGCTAGAGCTGGGGCGAGCCGGCAGAGGCCAGTTTCTAGGGATAACATGGTCCGGCTGGACCTATCCGGCTGCTACTCTTCGGGCAGCGTTCGTGTGGTAAGTTCCTTCCTATCCCAGGGTCCCGCCAGCCGGGCAGCCGGGGGCCGGTCTGTGGCTGGGCGGGGGGGGGGAGGTTGCTTGTTCACACTACTTGACCGCCTTGGAGGAGAGCCGGCGAGCCCCCGGGCCCAGGGAGCTGGGCCCGGGTGGCCTTGCTTAAGTAAATGACTAGCCTTTGATGGAATTGAAAAAAGGGGGTGTGCCCTAAGTGCCGGCTTGGGGCCCCCGCTGCATTCATTAAGTTCCAACAGAAAGGAAGATACATACATACACTGGCACTTTCTAGCAGTAGAATGGTCGAAGGAGCGCCGCGTTCCATGGGCGCTCCGTCTCCTCGCCGGAGGCGTCTCTTTTGCACTTCTGCGACTTCTGGGCGTCTATCAAGTAGTACGCGTTGTTGTGTAGTGCCTTGCTGACGATGAACGGGCCTTCCCATGGGGAGGACAGTTTGTGCTGGCCAGCGGTCCGCTGGATCCGCCTGAGCACCAGGTCTCCTTCGCGGAAGGAGAGGGGCCGGATCCGCTTGCTGTGGCAGTGTCGGAGCTTCTGCTGGTAGATGGACGTCCGGCTCAGGTCCAGCTCGCGTGCTTCTTCTTGTAGATCGACACCGTCTTCTCTTGCCTCCTTCGCTTCTTTTTCCGTATACAGGGTGACTCGAGGCGAGTCGAACTCGATGTCCATGGGGATGATCGCCTCGGACCCGTATACGAGAAAGAAAGGGGTGTAGCCGGTCGACCGGTTGGGCGTGGTCCTGAGGCTCCAGAGGACGGCCGGCAGCTCATCGATCCAGCAGCTGGCTGACCGCACGAGGGGCGCCACGAGCCGAGGCTTGAGGCCGGCCAGGATCAAGCCGTTTGCCCTTTCTGCCTGGCCGTTTGACTGTGGGTGGGCCACCGACGCGAGGTCGAGCCGGATGCCCTCCTGGGAGCAAAAACGCGCCATTGTGCCTTTGGCGAAATTCATGCCGTTGTCGGTGATGATGTTGTGGGGAACGCCGTAGCGGACCGTGATATCCTTGATGAACCGGACGGCTGTGGGGCCGTCCAGCTTCTTGATGGGCCTTGCTTCGATCGACTTGGTGAACTTGTCGACAGCCACCAGTAGATGCGTCATGCCGGCCTACCATGTCCAACCCCCAGACGGCAAAGGGCCACGAGAGCGGGATGGTCTGGAGGGCTGTCGCCGGCAGGTGGCTCCGTGTGCTGAAGCGTTGGCACCCCTCGCATTTGTTGACCAGCCGCTTGGCCTCTTCCAAGGCCGTCGGCCAGTAGAAGCCGTGGCCGAACGCCTTGGCCACCAGGATTCTGGAGGCGGCGTGGTGCCCGCACTCGCCCTGGTGGATGTCGCGGAGGATTTCTTGACCCTTCTCCGGCTCGACGCAGCGTTGGAACACGCCGGTTGCACTGCGATGAACCAGCTTGCTGTTGATGATGCTGTAAGCCGGGGCCCGGCGCTGGATTTGCCTTGCTGTGGCTTCGTCAGGGGGGAGCTCGCCGTGCAAGAGGAAAGCCAGAATGGGCTGGGCCCACGAGGGGGCCGAGACGGGAGCCGGCTCGAGCGCAAGTGGAGCGCCGGGGGCAGCCGGAGCCCCCGAGTCTGTTACCGGAGCCCCCGGGTCCGGCCCGTCAGTCCCCGGGGCCGGCTCGCCAGCAACCCGGGACTGGGTCGCCAGTCCCCGAGACTGAGACAACGGGTGACGCGTCGATCGCCATCATGACGGCCGTGGAGCCGGAGCCGACCGCCACGGTGGTGTCGGACGTCGGAGCCGACGGGATTGGCACGACGGCGGGAGCAGGCAGCGTTGGTGGAGCAGCCGGACCCGGCGTAGAGCCGGCGGTGTCAGCCGGTACGAAGATAGACTCTGATTTAGGGGAGGGCTTGATCGAAGGCTTGAGCAGCCGTTCGAGGGAGACGCCGGCTAGGATGGCCTGCCGGGTGGAGCCGATCTTCGCCAACGTATCGACCGCCTCGTTGTCCGCCCGGGGGACGTGGTGGAACTCGCAGCCCTCGAAGGAGCCGGTGAGCTGCTGGACAAGGAAGCGATAGCTGGCCATGTTGGCGTCCCTGGCGTCCCATTCGCCAGAGACCTGTTGCACCACGAGGTCGGAGTCGCCAAAACAGAGGATGCGCCAGATCCCGATTTCCTTGGCGAGCCGGAGGCCGTGGACGAGCGCCTCGTACTCGGCCACGTTGTTGGAGGCGGCGAAGAGGATTTGGAGTGCGTACTTGAGCTGGTCCCCCTTCGGGGACGACAGGACGATGCCGGCTGAGCGAGGCGAGGCAACCAGCAAACTTCTGGACGTCGCGGAGCTTGGCCGGCTTGTGCATGCGCTCGATGGCCCCGATCTTCTCCGGGTTAGCCTCAATGCCGCGGGCGGACACGAAGAAACCCAGGAGCTGGCCGGCAGGCACGCCGAAAACACACTTCTCCGGATTGAGCTTGATCTTGTATTCGCGCAGGTTGACGAAGGTCTCTCGGAGATCGTCGAGGAGGCTGAAATGCTTCTTGGTTTTGACGACGATGTCGTCCACATAGACGTGGACGTTCCTGCCGATCTGGGGCAGGAGGCATTTCTGCATGCAATGCTGAAAGGTGGCGCCTGCGTTCTTCAGGCCGAAGGACATGGTGATGTAACAGTAGGCCCCGAAAGGGGTGATGAAGGAGGTCTTCAGCCGGTCGGCTGGGTCCAGCTTGATCTGGTGGTAGCCGGAATAGGCGTCCAGGAAGGACAGCAGATCGCAGCCGGCCGTGGAGTCAATCACTTGATCGATCCGGGGCAGGGCGAACGGGTCCTTAGGACAGGCCTTGTTCAGGCTGGTGTAATCGATACACATGCGCCAGGTCTTGTTTTTCTTCAGCACCAGGACTGGGTTGGCCAGCCAGTCCGGGTGGAATACTTCCATGATGAAGCCGGCGGCGAGCAGTCGGGCGATCTCTTCTCCTATAGTACGCCGCTTCTCCTCGGAGAAACGGCGCAGGGGTTGCTTGACCGGCTTGGCATCCGGCCGCACATGAAGTTTGTGCTCGGCGTACTTCCTCGGAACACCCGGCATGTCTTTTGGAGACCATGCAAACATGTCCCGATTCTCACGGAGGAAGTCGACGAGCTCGCCTTCCTATTTGTTGTCGAGGCGGGCGCCGATGGTGACGCACTGCTTGGGGTTGGCCGGGTCGAGTGGCACCTGCTTGGTGTCTTTGGACGGCTGGAACGATGCTTTGCCGGCCGACTGGGACGGAGGAGCCGGCACGGCCGGCTGGTCAGAGGCGTGAGGCACGAGCCAGTCGAGCTGCTGCCTCTCCTCCGCTATCTCCAGGGCCTCGGCCTGCCGGCTGCTGTCGCGCGCACACTCGATCGATTTTTTGTAGTCGCCATCGATGGTGATGATGCCCTTGGGGCCCGGCATCTTGAGTTTGAGGTAGGCGTAATGAGGTACCGCCATGAATTTGACGAGGGCCGGCCTGCCCAGCAGCGCGTGGTAGGGATTGTTGAGGT
Source organism: Elymus sibiricus (assembly GCA_039707655.1). NCBI lineage: Eukaryota > Viridiplantae > Streptophyta > Magnoliopsida > Poales > Poaceae > Elymus > Elymus sibiricus. The sequence goes on along the minus strand of CM077671.1, from coordinate 291,167,840 downwards.
ACACCACCTCGAACCATATTGGCTCGCGGCGGAAGTGGCTCTTGTTGCCGAAGAGGACGTCGAGCTGGATCTTGCCGATGGGGGTGCAGGATTTTCCCGGCACGATGCCGTGGAAAACCGTCCGGCTCGTCTGCAGGTCCTTCTCCCTGAGCCCAGTTTAATTAGTGTGTCACGGTAAAGGATGTTGATGCTGCTGCCTCCATCGACCAGTACTCGCGAGAAGCGGCAGGTGAGCCTCTCGGAGGCGATGGTAGGATCGAGGACGATGGCGTAGCTGCCGGGGTTTGGCATTACAGCCGGGTGGTCCGCCCGGCTCCAGGTGACCGGCTTCTCGGACCAGTGCATATACTGGGGGACCGAGGGGACGGTGGCGTTCACCTCGTGCCGGTGCTGGCGCAAGCTATGCTTGTCGGTTTCCTCGCTAGTGAAGACGACGTAAGCCCCGTCCTGGTCGGGGAACTGGTCATGAAGGCGGCCGTTGTTGGCAACCGGAGCCGGAGCGGGTGGCTGGGCCGGGACCGGAGCCAGTGCGCGGGGAGCCAGAGGTGGAGGAACCGGAAGGCCCTCGCCTCGGGCTAGCCGCTGGGAGAAGCTGCACTGCCGCATCGTGTGCGTGGCTGGTTTCGCCCCGGAGTGCATTTTGCACGGAGCGTCGAGCATCTGCTCGAAGGTGAGCTTGGGCTGCCAGGCGGCCTTGCCGGTCCGCTGACGCTGGCTAGGGGCCTAGGCGGCCGGCTGCTCTTCCTCGATAGTGGCGACCTGCCGGCTCCCATAGCGGGGATCCGGTTGGTCGGTTTTGCGCTTGTTGTTCTGCTGCTGCCAGTTGTCGGCAGCCGCCCGCGGCGTGGCAGGCGGCGGGGTCGGTTTGGCAGGCGTGGTGACCTTCATCCGCATTGCGGAGTCGGCCGTGGCGTACTTGTCCGCCTTGGTCATCAGATCCGCCAGGGTGGCCGGCTCGGAGCACAGGAGCTTGTGCTTGAGGTGAGTGCCGTCGCGGCAGCCCTCGATGAAGTACTGGATGGCATGTACCTCGTGTACCCCCTCGCAGGAGTTGCGGAGCTCGGTCCAGCGCGTGAGGTATTCACGGAGGGACTCGTCCGACCCTTGGACGCACATAGCCAGCTCGCGGGGCCGGCCGGGCCACTTGTAGGTGCCGGTGAAGTTGCGGACGAACGCCTCCTCAACGTCTGTCCAGGTGTTGATGCTGCCGGCAGACAGGCTGTTGAGCCAGGTCCGAGCCGAGCCAATCAACATGAGGGAGACGTAGCGCACGGCTACGCGCTTGTTTCCCCTGGCTATGCCGACTGCGGTGGTGTAGTCGACTAACCAGTCTTCCGGCTTGGCGGTGCCGTTGTACTTTGGGGTGTCGCGAGGGAGTGTGAAGCCGGTTGGGAACGGCTCGTTGCGGATCCGTGGGCCGAAGCATGCCGGACCAATTGGACCCTCCTCCTCCAGGAGAGCGGACTGCGCCAGCCGGTCGATGCGGGTCCGGGCGTCGTTCTCGCTCCACGGGACGCGCGGGCCGAGCCAAGCGGCGAGCTCGGGACGGCCAACCGAGGCGGGCGAGCGCGCGCGCTCCCGCCGCGGGGGCGGGGTATGGTCCCGGCTGCGTCGGCTGCCGCCAGCCGGGGCGTCGTTGGGCCGGCTGTTGACGGTCGGCAGCTCGTCTCCGTATCGGGAGCGTCCGTTATGGGACCCGGCGCCCCGCCGGCCAGAGCCGCGGGGGGAAGAGGCTTGCTGGACCGGCCGGTGCTGGCCAGCAGTTGGCGGGGCGTCCCCCTCGGGGGCGAGAATTTCGGAGCCGGTGTAGGCGTCATCGAGCCGGGCCTGCTGGGCGTTGGCGGTGGCGATGAGGTCTTGGATGTGCCGCTCCTGCTGCTCTCGTTCGTCGCCCATCAGGTCGGCGAGGTCGGCATAGACCACCTGGGCGGCCCTCGGGTTGGCAGCCGGCGTGTCGTAGGTGGGGAGCCTGCCACCGAGGATTTCCGCGACTACGCGGCCGCGGTTGCGGACGTCGCCGCGCCGGCTGGGCTCGTTGCCGGCGGGGGTGAGGCCGTAGGCGGAGTTGTACTCGCGCTGCGCGGACTCCATCCGGCGCTTGGTGGTGGCGAGCGTGGTTGCCTCCGTGAACAGCAGCCGGCGAGCGGCCTCCAGCTCGGCCGTAGCCGTGGCTGGATTCGTTGTAGGCGCGACGGGGGTGCTGAGGCCCCGAAGCACAGAGCCGAGGGGGTCGGAGGTGACGGTGCAGGCGGCCGCCTCCGCCTCCTCCCTGACGCGGCCGGAGGTCGTGGAGGAGCCGGTGGCCATTACCCCCACGCGGGCGCAGGAGTCATCAACATCAGCCGGGGCGAGTGCGCCCACGAACGAGGGCGGGTCGAGGCAGTCGAGTACCTCGCTGGGGTACTCATCGGCAGTTGGTTCGCCGGCAAGGCTCAACCTACCGAAGCGCTCGGTGAGGATGGCGACGTCGGAGAGAGGGTCGCCGCTGCACCCCTCGTCGGAGAGGTCGGCAGCGGCGTCCGCAGGGCCGACGGGAACGGGGTCCCGCCCCACCAGCGTGCAGTTCCGCCCGGATGCGGGGCGGCCGGGGGAGATGGTGAAGGGTCCCGCCCGGAGCGTGACTTCGGCCGACGCCGCGGACAGCCCCACGGTGGGCGCCAACTGTCGTCGTTTTCTCACGACAGATGCCATGGGGTGGCTTATCGAAAGTGGTTGGGGCCGAAGGACGCCGACGGACTCCGGGAGCGGGATTAGGCACAAGCGGTGAGGGACACACGATGTACCCAGGTTCGGGGCCCTCCGTGGGAGGTAACACCCCTAGTCCTGCTTGTCTAGTTGATGGGTGGTTGGTATTACAATGGCGCTCCTTGAGCTGTTGTCTAGAGGAAGAAGAAGGAGCAACCGGCTCTTCTTCCCTTGCTACGTGGGAGTGAGAGTGTGGGATGGGGAGAATGCCTTCCCCGATGCATGGGGGGCCTCGGGGGGGTTTATAGGCCAACCCCCCGGCTTATAATATACACGAGGTACTAAATGGGGGCCCCGGCCAGCGGCCCCACCGGCCGGGCCGTCTTGTCGCTCGTAGGCCCTACCGGCTGCGCGGTCCCATCACTGACTGGGGCCCGCCAGCCGGCTCTTCTATTGGCCCGCGCCTACCTGCCGCGGCACGGGCCGCCCCACGCGATTTCGGCTTGCGCCTGCCGGCCGAGGTCAGCGGTACGGCCGGCTGCGTTGTAGCCACGCCGGGGCAGGTAATGGAGTAGACGGCGGCGTGGCCGCACTGTTGCCCCGCCGGGTCTCGATCGGTCAAGGCAAGTAGTACGACCGCTCGAACTGTAGCCACGCGCGCCCGCGCGTCAGCAGTCGTTGTAGCCACGCCGGAGTCCATCGCGGGGGTCGTGTCCTGTCGGTGTACTTGGTCGCAGCGGGAGGGGACAAGTGCCTGCTCGTCCAGAGGTCAGCAGAAGGGCCGGCTGCGGGGCGGCCGGTTGCGGGCTGGCCGGGGGCCAAGCGGCCGGCTCCTGTCCAGCCGGCCGCTCGCCAGCCGGTCACGGACCAGCCGGCCGTGGGCCAGCCGGTTACGGACCAGCCGGCCGTGTAGTTTTTTTCTAAAAGGGGCTTGAACTCCCTTGTCTTGGCATACCCCGGGGTAATATCCCCATCACATGTCGCATGACCAATGCTGCAAGGCGGGTGCAGCTTCGAATATGTTGTCCGAATGAAGATGATGTCGTGTTGTCCATATTGGAGCCACTATCGAGCGCTTGGTGTATCCTCTCGGATGCCCGTCTTCTCTCACGACAACTTCACCATTGCCGCAGAAAAGCACGGTGGCGTGGCTAAACTCGCCGGAGAATGAAGACGCTGCGTCCTGAACGTGCGGGGCGAGAGATGACTCCATGCCCACCATGGGCTTGAACTCCACATATCTCATGTATTGGACGACGACGCGCAGCAAAGGCGGCGAGCGTAGTGACATGAAGCCCAAGAGCATCGGCTCGCTCATCACGACGCTGAGCGCCAGTGCTTCGAAACAACGCTAGCACGTACAATGCTTTTTAAGCTATCTACCCTACCAAGAACCGTCTCTAGCATGTAACTTAGGCGAAAAACTTGCTCCATGGAGCTCTCGTACTCGTCAGTGGAGCCGACCATGGTGGTGGGAAAGGCTATTGCTCGGGGTGGAACACACTAGGATGTGGAGTGAAATGGTTCTCCATCCAAAATATATGATATGAACACCTCACACCCGTGCACCGATGCATGGATGGAAACTGATGCACGCTCCGTTCGATGTGAAGAAATGCGAGAGCTGACCATGCCAAAAATATGCAGTAGACTAGGCTGCGCATATGCGCAAACGCAACCGGTCCGTCTGTTATAGATGCATCAGACCATCGATTTGTGAACGACATGCCACCATCCATCCCTTTATGTGATGTGATGACCTGCCGGTCCATGATATTAGTCAATGTCCACGCTGGAATTGCGGCGGAAAGATGTATGGGCTTGGGCTCCTGTAAAAACACGTGGGGTCGAACACATGCATGGTGAAAAGAGAGTCCTCTTGATGCTCCTCCCATGTACGTCCACCTACAATAAGCCAAAGCCCTCGGTGTGGCAACCATGCAATTCATATCGCCTTCTTATGCCACAGGAGTCGGACTAGACCATTGAGCCTGCAAACAAAAACCTTAAACAGAAAATGCAGTATGCTCAAAAAATTACAGTATTGTTCGTAAAAATAAAGGTTATAATTAACCACATTGGAATGCTGAAACTATCATGAAGCTAATTGAGAAATTTACAAGCTACTATATTTGCTTGAAAAGGATAAATATTTCACAATACAAAAACAATAACATTGGATCCATTACAAAAATTATATTATATTTATTACATAGATTCAGGCAGACATGAATTCTCTACCTGCACTAACATGGGATCAGTATCGACTTCTTGTCTGTTGTTAGCCGGTCAAAAGAAATTCAATGTATTGTGAATTTGTGACCATGGCTCCACCCTACTTTTCTACTGATGATGTGGCAAGATAAGTACCAAACTAATGTCCACAACACACGTACCCGCTGAAAACGACTGTATCTCTCCCATTTGACTGTCTTATGCATCACTTCCACATCTCGTGTATATTTTAGCAGCACACTCATATTGCTCAGTCTTAAATTATTATTGTAGACTCATGCAGGACGGTCTTGTTAGACCCTTGTATTGTGTTACAATAAGGCCCAAAACATCCAAGAGTTGACAGCAACACAGAAGTAAACAAATGTGGTCACACAAAAATAGAGCCGAGCCGAAAGTGTCGAACCATCCGTGCACGGCACCGTTCCCTGGGGCTGAACCCTTTGCGCACGGCCCGAGCACTATTCCCGCTGCATCTGTGACAGCCTATGGGCTGGGCCTAGTGCTTAAGCACATGTGACAGTTGTCCAAAACTAGCCCAAAGAGGAAATAAAATGCACACACTCAAAATGTTGGAAAAGATTGGAGGGCAAGAAATGGGACCATATCCCAAGGCGCGCATGTGGCTGAGATATCCAACTCCAGGAAGAAACACAATAGCATGCTTCTCTCTCTCTCTCTCCCTCTCTCTCTATATATATAGCCGGTCTATTCTGCTAATATTAGCAGAATAGTTATTCTGCTAACACTTCCGAACTACACACTCAACGGAAGTGCACGTCATTGTTGAAGCAACCGCACTGCAGTACTGATGCGAGTGGACTTCCCGTCGCAAAAAACTGCACGCGTTTTTTCGACACCGTTTTTGCTTCAGTTTTTAAATCGTTTGTCGGAACAAGGCTTATAATATACCGTTGGATAGCTATGGAAAATTCGCAACTTCGTCATGTTGAACACTTTTCGAGATTCCTCGCAGTTTAAGAGCAGTTTCGGAAAAGGTGGACGCGTGACGGATGGCAGCGAGCGTATTTTCCTATTTTTTTCTAAACCGCTAGTCGGAATGAAGCAAATGATACGGCGTTGAAAAGATATCGTCGAGCCGCAACTTTTTTATGTAGATTACACTCGCCAATTCCTTACGATTTAAGAGCAATTTCAAATTTACCGAAACGCGAAGTTCTGTTTTACAAAAATTCTGATTTTTTCGGTACGGTTTTCGCTGCAGTTTTTCATCCGTTTGTCGGAACGAGGCGTGTGATACGGCGTTGGAAAGCTATGGAATATGCGCAAATTCCATATGTTGGTCATTTGTTGAGAGTCCTCACGGTTTTAAAGGAATTTTGAAAATGGTGCCGCTGCCTACGAGTGGCAGCGAACGTATTTTCGTAAAAAATTTCAAACCGCTCATCGGAATGATGCAAATGATACGGCGTTGGAAAGATATCAACGAGGTGCAACTTTTTCATGTAGAACACTCTCTCTAATCCCTTACGGTTTAAGAGCAATTTTGAAATTACCGAAATGCGGACACTCTGTTTTTCGCGACACCAAAATCGACGCGTGAACCGCATCAGACAGAAGAACGTACTGCATCAGACTGAAGGTCACACTGCATCAGACGGGGAAGCGAACTTCATGATATTTTTTTCATCACACATAAAATTTCCCAAATGAGGAAGTGAATTACGCTTCATATCGGGAATAAGTGAACCGCGACACTACCTTAATCGAAATGCAACACTACCGAATGTGAACCTCATGAGTTTTTGTTGTCTTTTCTCATACTTGTTATTTTTTACGCGCGTAGACCAGCAAGTGCACCACATGGACTAAGTGAGTGAACTACATATAATGTAAAGCGATCCTTTTTTGAGATGTTTTTATTTTTGTTTACCAAGTAAACCAAGGAGGGGTTTTACTGTTTTTGAACACACGACACTACGCGGGAACGAGTGCACTTCACGTGGGGTCATAGGGAACCACGACACAAATAGAATCAAACTTCATGACATTTTTGTAGTTTTCTAACTTTTTTAAGCGCACCGGACTACACTAGTGAACTTCACACACGAGCCGCGCGAACCGCAAGCAGTGCGTCAAGAGACTGCATCAATTTTATAAAATTTTAATTTTTTTTCTCGCACATTCAATAACAAAGTAAACTTCGATTTTTCTTTATGTAGTCCCCGGCGTACTGTACATCCACATCCGCATGACTTTACACGTCGGGCGCATGGACTGCAACCAAACTGCACACGTTCTGCATTGTACGAACGAGACTACCGCACAACAATAACACGTCCGGAACTCCACCGAACTGCCAAAAAAAAAACAATCCACATATATATAGAGTGAATCACTCCCATCAAATTTCACAAGCAGCTTTGGCGCCCTGCTACATCTGGTTGTCCCCTTCCCTGCTCTACTCCATCTGGATCCATTTTGATCGATCCGTGGAGTAGCAGACAGAGTAGTGCGGGCTGTAGGAGCTGGAGCTGCCGATTGTAGACCTCGAGGGGGAGCTGCCCACTGCCCACTCTAAGATGCTTAGCAGGCATGTCATTTGGAGCAGAGAGTGTGTGGTCGAGAAGCTTTAAGAAGGTGTACCTTGGAAACGGCTCCAAATCCATCGGGCCCAAATTTTCTCTCTTCACAGGAATCAACTATGCTTTCGTAAGTGGCACAGTGTGTTATGTGAAAGTAGAGCATGGAAAAATTAGCGTGGCAGAGACACAAATACAGGTTTGGAGAAATTGGTAGCATAGAAATGCCTACCTGCTGCTGGATATTCTTGACCATGTACTCATGTATGTAGTAAGTAGTGTATGAAGGAGAGAAAACTTAGGGACTACACCAAGTGATTGATTTCTTCACATTAAAGAACATGCTGACCAAATCGATGCCTGCACATAGAAAAGAAGAAACACCTGTTACTGTTGCACCAAACACCAAAAACACTATATATATTTGACTTGTTGTATACTACTCGTACTTGCATATTCATTGAGGATTTCAGAGGATTCGAAAATTAATCAATGGGAAGCACCAAACACCAAATTCGAATTCCACGGCGATAGCACCAAATTGCTAACTAAGAGGTTCAGATGCTATATATAGCCTCTTTACAGGAAGTGAGGTGAGATTGGGGGAAGAAATTACCTGGGAGAATGGAGAGGATCATGCCGTGGTTGGGCTGGACGCCGCACGTAGGAACCACACGCCGCGAACGGCTGCCGAACTGCATCATGCGAAATGCCGCACTGCGTGCCTATAGAAACTGACCTGCACGAGACGATCCGCTGTCAAAACTGCATGGCGGTGGAATCCGAGCTGCCACCGCTGGAGATGCGGGCTGCGGCAAACTCCGGCCGTGTGAACAAGACGAGATCAACTGCATATCTATTTTCTTCTTCACTGTTTTTGTTGTTCTCCATTTAGTACGCACGGAAAAAAAAACTTCAAACAAGTAAACCACTATGGTAGGAACAAGCGAACCATCTGCATAAGTGAGTGCAAAAACAAAGCAAAAAGGCAATGTTTGCATTTAAAAAATGAAAAAAATTGTACTGCAATGCACTTCAGTTTTCTTCCCTGCAGTGCACTTGTCTCACGCGGACGGCAAACAGGAAGGAGTGGAGGAGAATGCTGCGGGTGAGGGTCGTGGCGTTCCCTCGCACTGCATGCCACGCTCGCCCGCACTGGAGGCACCCAAAAAAAGAACTGCACTTCACCCAAGTTGTACATCCAAATTCTGAAAACGCAAAAAGGAAAGCTTCTGAACTGCTTCTGAAGGTTCGTCTTACCCAGCAGAAAACTGCACGGCACACACATAACCAAGTTTAAAGCAAAATCTGGGACGCAAACTAGTTTAAAGGCGGCAAAATCTGAACAAAAAATATCTGAATTGAAAGGACTCCTTGCCGAACTGTAATAAGTACAACACTATGAGTGTTCTGACGGACTTGTGGTGGAGCACCTCGCTGCTGTTGTTGGGAATTGAGGGAAGAGCTCATAGTGTTGTCCGTAGTGCTCGCCGGAGGGTAGGTGATTGTCCCGGAAGCGGTGGTTGTAGCACTCGTGGGGCTAGTCGGGGAGCTGCGCGCTCAAGCGAGCTGGCTGGAATCCAGCGGCAGCCTCACTACTGCTCCCTCCCCCACATCCTGCCACGAGGAGTAGCTGTGCACGATGACTAGGGGTAGGTCGCCGTGGTTGACGCCCACGGCGCTCTCGCGTCTCACCTCAGGCCCTCCTGTAGTCGGAGCAGCCACGCCCGCACTGCAGCCGCCTGGGATCTACACCACTAGGCTGCCGCCCACCTTCAGCCCCCTTTTCATCTCCGTCCTTGCTCCTCAACAACATCCGGCCACAACCATAGGAGGACGAGGTTCTTCAGCTTCCGTGGTCGCCTAGGAGACCAGATCGGGGGAGGGTGTGACCAGATGGAGGTAGTAGGGAGGTGGAGACCGGCGGCGGCGGGTTGGTGGAGATTGGTGGCGACGCCGCCCGTGGAGGCCGGATCCACTGCTCCCACCTCGCTGGGGCCCGGCGGTGGCTGGATCCTGCGCTGGTGGCTACTTGTGGGAGGGGCCGCCGCCGGCCTTGCAGCACACCTCCCGATCCAGTGCAGCGGCGATGGTGAGCAGCCGTGGCTACTCCATCTGGATCCATTTTTCTGAAGGGACTGTCCAAGACTCAGTCGGCTGACGTCATCTAAGGAAGATTAGGCCTGTTTTTTAGCTTGTCATCTGCTGGACTATATCTAGCTTAGGTTCTGGGCTTTTTTTTGTTTTTTATTTTGGGCCGGTCTCTTTACTGTGTTTGTGTATTTCGGCAGCCTGTTCATTTGTTCTTTTGACACAACAGAAAAGGTACTCAATAGAAAAAGAATAGGCCCCGGTGATATGTGTTTAAGTGCTTGATCTTTGTACCAAGAAGCACTCAACTCGTTGTGTGTGTCTGTGTGCTTGTTTGGTACGCTTGGGAAAAAATAAGAAAAAGCATCAACTATGCATATGTATGCTGGTTTGCTGAAAATTTTCCGTAGCATTGTAAAATTTGTGTGATTATGTTAGTAACCAGCAGCTATAAACCTGTGTTTATAAACAAAAAATAAAAAATAAAATAGCTGCTATGATTTTTTGACAAAAGAGAATTACTACTACCGCTTATAACTGATAGTAATTCAGCATATCATGCCCTGGCGCACAATTTGCTAGCGACGCCACTCTGAGACTTGACAGATGCGCATTTCAAAAATGAAAATCTGAACAAAAATAGTTATGATGTCTAAACAAATTTGCAAGACAAAAATGACTTGCCACATCAATTAAAATCTCCATCAACCTGTTTCTACAGAGTTTACAATATAGTACAAAAAATGAATTCCTATAGAGATTGGAAATATATTGTGCAGCATATAAAAAAAGTCTAAACAAAATATATTCTAACTATCACATGTAAACAAGGGGACTGGACAACAAATATAGACAAAAAACTTTGGCTACTTCACTATTTTCATCGATAGTGTAGACACACACAAAAATAAGTGGGACTTTATAACCGATTTAAATAACAAAAAAAAGAAAAAAAGATAATATAACTTTTTTATGTAATATAATGAAAGCAACAATAAAAATGGTACCTCCACACTCTAGGTAAAAAAAGACATGCAGTTGCCACCCTCTCCCGCCGCAACCCTTCGACCAAACAAAGGTGAGTTGCACTCGGATAACTAGACATGCAATTGCAGTCGGTGGTGACACTGCAGTTGCGTGCCTAGTAGCAGACATGCAACTATCCCTCCCTCTCCCGCCATCCTCCGACATAACAAAAGGTCAGTTGCAGTCGGGAGGGTGGCCATGCAGTTGCATTCGAGGACAACACTTGCAGTTGCATGCCTAGTGTCAAACATGCAACTCCCTCTCTTCATCCGCTACCCTCCAACAAAACAAATGTAAGCTGCAGTTGGGTGGGGGCACATGCAATTGCAGTTGGGGGCACCGCTTGCAATTGTGTGCCTAGTGTTAGACATGCAACTACCCTCCCCCTCTCCCGTCGCCCTCCGAAAAACAAAGGTCAGTTGCGGTCGGATGAGTGCACATGCAATTGCAGTTGGGTGGCACACTTGAAGTTGCATGCCTAGTGTGAGACATGCAATTGCCCCCCTTCTACCACCACCCATTGTCGGACATGCAACTATCCCATACTTCTCTCACCATTTTGTGACATAACAGGATGTCTGTTGCAGTTGAGAGGGTGGACGTGAAATTGCAGTTAAGGACGACACTTGCAGTTGCATTCCTGTAGGGTAACGCAGCAGAAAACAAAAAATTTCCGACCTACGTACCAGCCCAGGATCACTATGGAGACTGCATACAAGGTTTGATCCTTTTCGTTACCGACTCGTAGCGCAGTAGAAGTAGAGTCGATGACGATCGGCGGTGCAGATCCCCGCAGCTAGGATTTTACAACCTCCCAACCGCGAGGATGTACTCCCTCGTCAGCTCACCGGACGGATCTCCGGGCAGCCCTTCGAGAGGCCTCGGGACAGTCCCTCGGATAGTCCCACCGGACGGATCCTCGGACAGCCCTCCGAGAGGCCTCACAGACAGCCCTTCGGGAGGACCCCCGAAACTCGGACAGAAACTCGGACAGCCCTTCGGGAGGACCCTCGAACAGCCCCTCGGGCAAAAAGATCGAACCTACGACCTCTCTACGGGGTTGCACACATACGGTGTCATCTATCCGGTAGGGCTTTGCCGTCCAGAACTAGTTCCCACCGGAAGCCAGACAGCCTTTCGGCTCTACGAAACTATTTCGCTGGGAGGGAGAGAGAAGCCAGAAATGTCATGGCACTTGTATGTGAGAAGGCATCAGTGTGGAGGCAGCCCCTCCACCTCTATTTATAGGAAATCCAAGGGGTAGGGTTTCTTGGCCCCCAAGCCTTCTAGAAACCTTTTGGGAAAATATCCCAAAAGGTGACTTTTCCATAAATATCCCAAAAAGCACTTTCACTATTCACGACGACATTTTTCAGCGTCCGGTCGAACTGAAAATATTTATGTGGGCTTAGAACATTTCCAGTACCCACTAAAATAATTTTCAATGCGATCCGGAACAATTCCGGTTTAGTGATTTTCATCTGCGAAAAGCATCTGAAGCGGTTTCGGCAGCTCCGGAACATTTCCGGTTTTCATCCCGGAAAATTCCAGAAAGTTTCCAGAATGATTCTGGCACCCTCCAAGAATTATCAGGCATGTGCCAAAACCAATTTGACTTTATGGTATCCCCTGAAACAACCTTTCAGTTTTACCGAAACTGTTCCGGTGTTCTCTCTGCGGAACTTTTCCGCTGTCCGAAACTTTTCCGGTGTCCGAAAACTTTTTCGGTGATTTTCTCTCAGACTCCCTGTCTAGTATTCAGCAGATAGATGACCCTTAAGCGTGTGACCCTATAGGTTCGGTGAAGCATAGACATGACCCGGAACCCCTTCCGATCAATGATCAACATCGGAGCCGTGGACACCCATATTGACCCCTATACCCACACGAATGAATATTCGAGTGAACCTCCAGTTGCCGTGTGCTATTCCTGTTGCTTCGCGATATGTTTCAAATACCCGAGATGAGACATGTAGGCATCCCCGTGGATCAACAACTTGTCCACTATGCCAGTTACCTCGTTACCGGTATTGTTCTCTTTTCTCGTTCCCGTGTTCCGGCATCCCCGTGATCAAATCACAAAGTGTCTGGCCAGACGATGATGGATACCGTAACACCGAGAGGGCCCAGAGATATCTCTCCATCGTCGGAGGAGCAAATCCCAATCTTGAGCTATCAAGTTACTTGACATACTTTTCCATGAACCCGTAAGCCGCCGTAATAGCCACCCATTTACGGATGACGTTTAACAAACCCCAAAGTTCATGAAGCAAGCATGAAGTAACTCGATACTCTCATGGTCTAAGGAATTATGCAAACGTTAACCATCTCTGTGTTATTAACCATTAACTTATGACGAATGAATCTCATAGCATAACATCAATTCGGGTCGATTCAACACAAATGTTCTTCTAACATTGTGCCCTCAAAATTGCCGGCATAGCCATGCCCATGATCAGGAAAACAGGATCATCATGCAATACTTGAGCCAGTCTTAGAGGCCAGACTAGGAATACATTTTACCGTTTATTATTCCACACATGCATATGAGTCTTCCTCCGAGCCTCGTGGTTATTGTAGACTCGAGAACCATAGCAGTTATAGCATGGAACATAAACCTAATTATGAACAGGGAGATAATCAATAACATATATGATTGCCTCTAGGGCATATCTCCTACAGACTCCCACTTGCACTAGAGTCAATAATCTAGTCAATGCTAATGCACTTTACACCTATGGCATACTGGTGTAAAATATGCTTCGCATGTGGTATAGCCTGATGTCCAACGGATCTGACGACTTCAGCTCCGTGTGTAACTTTGCATATCCTCGCGTTTTCACGCTTTCACAAAATTCATATTTTGTGTGGACTTGGCTTTGCATATGTGTGAATCATTGGTCGAAACCTGATTCCTCAGACTGAGCTATGGAGCAACTATCTGCAATAGTGTCCAATAGACCAAAGCCATCTTGGAACCATACTAAGTTCATGAATGAACTATATGATTCAACAACTTCTTTTTCGCTTCTTAAGCGTCAACATACTTAGCCTTTGTTATAGAATTCGCCACAGTATCTTGTTTGGAACAATTTCCAACTACCGTGCCACCATATTGTGTATTACACAAAACTCTTAACTTAAATCGAAAATCGCATGGAGCATTGATGAAGACTGTATCGATGTAATTACTTACAACGAGCACTTCATAATCTCTGCTTGCGAGAAAACATGTCATCACTACTACTCTAGTACTTTAATGACATCTTTCACTGTTGTCCTATGATCAGTACTTTGATCACTTTGGTATCTATACTCGCAACAACTTTGGAGTATTGGACATATCTGGTTGATTTACATACCATGGAATACATGATTAATCCAAACACAAGAGTGTGTGGAATCTCCATCATGTATTTTGCTCATCAGTGTTTTGAGACACCGAGTCTTGCAAAACTCTTTCCATGTGACTTCGGCAAGAATCACTCCTTGGCGTTTTAAATGCTAAAAAGTTTTAGCATCTTGTCAATATGTATTCATAGCTTAGCCCTATTAGGTAAATCTATCTCCATAGATCATCATGCCTAATATTGAGGCTATTTAGCCTAAGCACTTCATCGAAAAACTATTTTCAAATGAAGTCCTAATTCGTGTCAAGAAATTTATTTCCAATCAACAATGTGTCAAGTACACAAGGTTTTTAGAAATATTATCATGCTCCCACTTACTTTTTTGAATCACAAGCATCTTCGATACCCATTTGATGAAGTCAAACCCTTTTGACCATTCCATCAAAAACGAAGATTCCAACTCCACTTTGCTCTCTTCTGTCCATTGCTGGAACTCTGAAGTTTGCATACTTACTAGCATCCTCTGGATCGACAAATTACTTTGGACTGTATCATATACAAGTCCTAGGTTTCATTTCCATCAGATGGAAATCCTTTTGTCATCCATGTTTCATATCTCATGATTGAAATATGTATTAATTGCTAGTTCAACCCGAACCGACTTTAAGCATCGCTACGGTGAGACAATCTCATCGTAGTCAACTCCTTGAACTTGTTATTGCATCAAGTCGAGCTTTATGGATAAAACATTTTATCCGTATCAGTTTTTAGTTCCATAAATATTTGTTAGACTCTAAGTCTTCCGAAAGGTGTATCAAGATTTTAATCTTGAATCACTTATATGGAAAATATCTCGGATTGTATTGGCATTTAGCCAATTCTGGAGTCAGGGCCCATCAACGCTTCCTTGTGTATTGTAGGTATACTGTTGTCTAACAACAATATCTCGTTTGCGCACCTGATAGGTTTGCACGAGCTTTGCCTATGTGGTTTAGCTGCAAGTTCGACCGAAGTCCATACATTTTATTGTAGAGACTTCCGTATCAGTCGCAGTAGGAAACTCCGGAATCACTTCCAAGGTTCCTTTCCTTTGACCTGATGACGAAGATACTGGTTATCTCGTCGAGTTGCACTGTCCTCCCACTCACCTTTTGTAAGAACTATTCTCTTTAAAAGCATACCGTTTTGTGGCAAAATCGTTTGCCTCGGTATAGTGGTGGGGGAATACCCAATGACTTGGGATAACCTATAAAATAGCACTTGTCTGATTTGGAATAGGTTTGTAACCTTTTACACAAGCCCCATATTCCAAATGTTAAGAAAAGATATAACATGGTTGGGCGTACCATACCATGGCGTCATTTCAACAGACCTGATGGATCTCTTTTCAGTGTAAAAGCCGCAGTCTCTAAAGCATTACTTTTTAAAAGGGATAATGGCAAATCTATTTATGTCATCTTTGATCTTACCATGTCATAAATGGTTCGATTACATCTTCACGGACTTTCCATTTGCAGTGGTGTTCCGGGAGGTGCAAGTTATGAAACCCCTTTCACAACTCATCAGACATTCGCTAAACTTGTAACTCAAATATTCCTTTCTGCAATCGAATTGTAGAAACATAATTTTCTTGTTACAATATTTTCTTCTTCATTTTGAAAACCTTTCGAATGATTTCAAAAGATCCAGACTCACGTCTTATCAAGTAAATATCCATATATCTACTTGAGTCATTTCTGAAGATAGATAAATCCACTACTTGCAATAACATTTATTGGACTACACACATCATAATGTATGATCACCAATATGTTCTATGCTCGTTCCTTATGGCTTGTGAACAGTATTTCAGTCACTTCACTTTTCAGAGGAAAGTTGCAAGTGTCAGATGATTCAAAATCAAACGACTTCAAAATCCATCATAATGGAATTTTCCATGCGGGTTTCTCCAATGTGACCAAATGCAGTGCCACACTTGTGTGGTATTCTTTTAGTCTTGCGACATTTAGCGTCAGTGTTATGGATGTGTCATATTTCCATCAATATTCATAACATACATCCCATCTAGGATGGAAGCATGGCCCCTCATGTCATTCATAATACTGAACAACAATTGTTGTTTTATGAACAACTCTTTTACAACAATCATTGTGCAATGGGCTAGAGTGTATGAAACTCTAAAATGAATTATGAAAGTAAACCCAGAGGTAATGTATTATTATCAATATTCATAACATACATCTCATTCATAATGAAAGTATGGCCCTCATGTTATTCATAACACCGAACATCAAAAGTTCTCTTATGAACAACCTTCTTGCAAGATACTTTATGCAAAGGACTAGAGTGTGAAACTCTAAAATGAATTATGAAAATAAATACATAGGGAATACACCGATGGAAGGCATAGTAACATTTACTATGTTCCCTCCGTGTATCTAAACCTCATCCCTGGCTAGTCTTTCAGGCCATAGTAGTTCTTACATCGAGTTGCAACAGAATGCAATCGAGCGGGTATCTTTGTGATTAACTCACAATACCCAAGAATTAGTGATTAACATGTTTAACCATAATTCCCAAGAACTATATCTTTGACCAGCCTTCTATACATCAAAAACTTGTATGACATTCATACATGAGCTGGATACTCCAGTCTTCTTTCCTTTTGCCTTTATACTTCTAACAGTTTAACTTTTAGTATTTCTCCTACTCTCAGAAGAAGCATCCAACTTAAGAGTGGCGTTAGCCCCATACTTCCTAGGCGTGAAAGTCTTACTAACACCCTTCGGACACTTCCTTTCTCTTTAAGTTGTTGTTTTATTCACCTTTCATCATATGACAGGCGTTCTCCTGGATCCCTCTCTTATCAGTCTAATGCATAGTAAACTCCTTTACTAATAGTTTGCAAACAAACATTGCTTTGGATATCTCATATCTTTTAGCCTTTGTCTGTCTCTGAAAATGATTTTCAGATTCCATGAATATCACATAACTATCCAAACTTTCGAAGTTCGGGTCTCATGGAAGCAAACATTTTGCACTTTGACTGAAAAGGAATTCTAGCTTTTGGATCGAAGGACGAGAGTCATATGATCCATAGCATTAGCGGGAGAATACCGAAAGCATGCGATAGGACAAAATCCTTCTCGGCACTCTAGAGGACAATCCTCACATTACGTTACCAACCGTAAAGTTTTAACCAGATATTTAACAGCTATTCAATTTTAATAGGGAAGGTGGAAACGCGAGCCATTATTCTACAACTATTTTGCAAATCACACTTTAGACAGTGTTCAAAATTAATTGCACTGAGAATTAAAAGAAGTTAATTCTACAGTGCGCTCCCACTCAAATCAATATCTCTCATAATCGATTGTGAGTGATTCAAGACCCACATTTCCATTCAACGCCATTGTTCGAGATGAACACTGATGGCGCGAACTTCAATTGGTAGGCAAACTTGCCAATCACATCTCCATGTGACTCTTGTTCATCTTTCGATGCGTGTGTTCCGAGCTCAGGACGATCCTGCCTTGAACGTCAAGATAACCAAGTGATCTTGCTGCGAGGTCTGACCTCACCCGCCTTACACCCGTACAATCGTTCGTACCCATATAGATCATGGCGCACCTCGAAAGGAAGGATGCTGTGACGGTGCTACACTTGGGAGAACACTAACTACTTGATATTTTGTGAGAGATCACCCTAATAAAAGCGACTACCACGCAATCAAGAAGGGTGCATCATAAGGGATAAACATCTCAGGCAATTCATAATAGCATGATATGGTACAACCCTTTCTGACGGAGAAGTCTTTTATTTCTTCGTCTCCGGCATTCGCGTCGGTGTTCACCTTCGCGAAGATTGCCACCACCTTGTCGATGCACCAGATAATATTGCTATCTCTATAGCTAATAAAATAAGTGCATTACATAAGGTTGACACGTAGGTCATTAAAGTGCAATCATATGGCTCCAGCCATCATGCCGAATCATGACACGCAGGTCATGTTAATCAAATTACATCATATAGTCATCTCATACATAATCAAATTAATATGAGCACTGCTATACCACATCATATGCACATGCAAACCATCCTGCAAAACCAAGTTAGACGCCTCTAATCGGTTCATGCAAAAACTTGTTTTACGTGGCTTCTAAGGTTTCGAAACAAACCGAAGCTACCAACGTCCATCATCAAGCATGATAATCCAAGTTGCTAGATTAACTTTCCAGGGTGTATGAAACACGAGATAATAAAATCTCGAGCCCCATACTAAACTTCGTCATACGCGTGACCCCCGTGCAGATCATATCTGCATTGCCCTTTCGTTTGCGAAACATCCATCTTTCTTTAACTATGGTGGAACCCAAAGAACTGTTAGCACTTCGTTGATCTGTCAATCAGCATACTCAGGAGCAGCATGAAAGGATCGCGGATTGCCAGAACTTTGTGAGATTCCACCATGCCGTCAAGATCAGGACTACGCAAATTAAAGGGAAGCAACAAGAACATCGGGTAACAGATTTCATCTGCTACCCGCACAAATAATTTTCAGCAATAGATCTCATCTACTACCTAATTATATTGTGCAACACCCATACATCTCTATGTATTCTAGATCGCAACATGCATCTACGCATAGCACGGCTCTTGATGCCACTGTAGGGTAACGCAGCAGAAAACAAAATTTTTCCGACCTACGTACCAGCCCAGGATCACTATGGAGACTGCATACAAGGTTTGATCCTTTTCGTTACCGACTCGTAGCGCAGCGGAAGTAGAGTCGATGACGATCGGCGGTGCAGATCCCCGCAGCTAGGATTTTACAACTTCCCAACCGCGAGGATGTACTCCCTCGTCAGCTCACCGGACGGATCTCCGGGCAGCCCTTCGAGAGGCCTCGGGACAGTCCCTCGGATAGTCCCACCGGACGGATCCTCGGACAGCCCTCCGGGAGGCCTCTGGACAGTCTTTCGGATAGTCCCACCGGACGGATCCTCGGACAGCCCTCCGGGAGGCCTCTGGACAGTCTTTCGGATAGTCCCAACGGACGGATCCTCGGACAGCCCTCCGGGAGGCCTCACGGACAGCCCTTCGGGAGGACCCCCGAAACTCGGACAGCCCTTCGGGAGGACCCTCGAACAGCCCCTCGGGCAAAAAGATCGAACCTACGACCACTCTACGGGGTTGCACACATACGGTGTCATCTATCCGGCAGGGCTTCGCCGTCCAGAACTAGTACCCACCGGAACCCAGACAGCCTTTCGGCTTTACGAAACTATTTCGCTAGGAGGGAGAGAGAAGCCAGAAATGTCATGGCACTTGTATGTGAGAAGGCATCAGTGTGGAGGCAGCCCCTCCACCTCTATTTATAGGAAATCCAAGGGGTAGGGTTTCTTGGCCCCCAAGCCTTCTAGAAACCTTTTGGGAAAATATTCCAAAAGGTGACTTTTCCATAAATATCCCAAAAAGCACTTTCACTATTCACGACGACATTTTTCAGCGTCCGGTCGAACTGAAAATATTTATGTGGGCTTAGAACATTTCCAGTACCCACTAAAATAATTTTCAATGTGATCCGGAACAATTCCGGTTTAGTGATTTTCATCTGCGAAAAGCATCTGAAGCGGTTTCGGCAGCTCCGGAACATTTCCGGTTTTCATCCCGGAAAATTCCAGAAAGTTTCCAGAATGATTCTGGCACCCTCCAAGAATTATCAGGCATGTGCCAAAACCAATTTGACTTTATGGTATCCCCTGAAACAACCTTTCAGTTTTACCGAAACTGTTCCGGTGTTCTCTCTGCGGAACTTTTCCGCTGTCCGAAACTTTTCCGGTGTCCGAAAACTTTTTCGGTGATTTTCTCTCAGACTCCCTGTCTAGTATTCAGCAGATAGATGACCCTTAAGCGTGTGACCCTATAGGTTCGGTGAAGCATAGACATGACCCGGAACCCCTTCCGATCAATGATCAACATCGGAGCCGTGGACACCCATATTGACCCCTATACCCACACGAATGAATATTCGAGTGAACCTCCAGTTGCCGTGTGCTATTCCTATTGCTTCGCGATATGTTTCAAATACCCGAGGTGAGACATGTAGGCATCCCCGTGGATCAACAACTTGTCCACTATGCCAGTTACCTCGTTACCGGTATTGTTCTCTTTTCTCGTTCCCGTGTTCCGGCATCCCCGTGATCAAATCACAAAGTGTCTGGCCAGACGATGATGGATACCGTAACACCGAGAGGGCCCAGAGATATCTCTCCATCGTCGGAGGAGCAAATCCCAATCTTGAGCTATCAAGTTACTTGACATACTTTTCCATGAACCCGTAAGCCGCCGTAATAGCCACCCATTTACGGATGACGTTTAACAAACCCCAAAGTTCATGAAGCAAGCATGAAGTAACTCGATACTCTCATGGTCTAAGGAATTATGCAAACGTTAACCATCTCTGTGTTATTAACCATTAACTTATGACGAATGAATCTCATAGCATAACATCAATTCGGGTCGATTCAACACAAATGTTCTTCTAACATTGTGCCCTCAAAATTGCCGGCATAGCCATGCCCATGATCAGGAAAACAGGATCATCATGCAATACTTGAGCCAGTCTTAGAGGCCAGACTAGGAATACATTTTACCGTTTATTATTCCACACATGCATATGAGTCTTCCTCCGAGCCTCGTGGTTATTGTAGACTCGAGAACCATAGCAGTTATAGCATGGAACATAAACCTAATTATGAACAGGGAGATAATCAATAACATATATTATTGCCTCTAGGGCATATCTCCTACATTCCTAGTATCAAACATGCAACTCCCCCTCTCCTGTCGTCGCCTCCAAAAAAACAAATGACACTTGTAGTCGGGTGGGTGCACATGCAATTGTAGTCGGGGGTGATGCTTGCAGTTGCATGCCTAGTGTTAGACATGCAACCACCTTCCCCTTCTCCCGCCACCCTCCGACAAAACAAAGGACAATTGCAGTCGGATGGGTGCACATGCAATTGCAAGCGAGGGCAACACTTGCAATTGCATGCCTAGTGTCATACATGCAACTACCCCCTCTCCCGCCGCCAATCGACAAAACAAAAGGTCAGTTACAATGGGTAGACAGGTAGTTGCAGTCAAGGGAAAAACACCACTGGCCCTTCCCCCGACAAAACACCACTGAGTTGCAGTCATGCTGAAGATATGCAGTTACAGTCGATGCCTACACCTGCAGTTGCATGCCTAGTTGCAGACATGCAACTACCCCCCACTTCCCCTCCTCCCACAAAACACCATAGAGCCACATGCGGTTGGATAAAGAAAATGAAAAACAAAAACGTCATCGTCGAGCCACTACCTCCACCTAGAGCCACATGACGCGCACGCGCCCGCACACACACACACACTTACACTTGGGGGTTGTTGCGTGTCGATGAACATGCAACTGGTCGGCGCAGTTGGTTGTCAAGGGTGGACATGCAACGGGCTACCTCCGATGGGAGTTGCGTATTAATGGTGAACATGCAATCGGAGAAGAAGGAAAATTCCCCCACAAGGGGGTGGGAGGTGGGGGTCGTCTTGGGATATTGTTCTTGTGAGGTGGGAGATAAAAACAAAAGAAATGAAAAACACCGCGTTGGATCTTCCCCTAGCGGCGCGCGCATACAAACACACACAACACACACGTGAGGAAATTCCATGTCGAGGGTGGAGATGCAACTGCCACCGCTAGGGGGCATTTCGTGTCGAGGGTGGACATGCAACTGGAGAAAAAAAGGACACCCATCCACCGAAAATTGTCTTGGAACATTATTCTCGTGCAGTGGGAGAAAAACAAAACAAAAGAGGAAGAGAAATGAAAAACACCACTGCCAAATGTCTAACTAGTGCCTCCTAAGGTCGTGTCACATGTTAATCCTAAGAAAAAGGTTGCGACACATATAGTTGTGCATTGAACTTGTTGCCTATAGTTGCAACTTGTGCAATTAGACATGAGGGTCAGATATGCCACATGTAGGCAAAAACAAATAGTTAGTAGAAGTTCAATTTCTAGCAACACAGTGTTCGTTATGTTAGGGCGCACGACAAAGTTAGTAAAAGTTTTTTTCTAAAACAAAAAGGAAATTTTAAAAAATATCGCCAACCCTACCTTTAGTTGCATTCTGCCTCTTCCTCGACACCATAAACCAATTTGTAAAAACAACTTTAGCCAACAAAAGAAAGTACATGCAACTTTTTCTTGCGGGAAAAACTTCCATCTATTCATCAAACATCATGGCGGTACAAAAGAAAACCAAGAGTAAGAAAAATTCCATCCATGCATGTAGATCATCTCTAACGACAACTAAAAGCACCAGAACAAGTCAAAGGCGGGCCCCATCAACGTCCCTCCCTCACCGGAGTAGAACTTTAGTCTACTAACGAGTACAACCGCAAGAAAATAAACTAAATAAAAGAAAAACATACATTATTGTTTATTCTAATTTTAATTTTTAAAACACGTGTAAGCCAAAAAGAAGTATAACTGCAAAAAAAGGAAAGTAAACATGTATAAAATTAGTCATATTTGGATAAATTACATAAATTAAAAAAAATACAAGATGACAAGTTTGACACTCTAATATGGTTGGTTGCACCAAAAATTACGTGCAGTTTAAATGTATGAAAAGCATACTGTAAAACAAGAGCTCACCTTCCCCTAAAAAAAAGTGGTCACCTAAAAAAAGGCAACATCAAGAACACCCTTTGAATTTCTCCTCCTAAGCCCTGTGTGTTTAAATTTGCGACACAAAATTATTTTTAACAAGAAACCTGAAACAAACAATGAAAAATGGGCCCAGACTAGCTACCCCAAACAAAGAAGATCAAAAGGACAGAGCCCAGCCCAAAATCAAACAGAGAAAACGAAACTAATGGGCTGGTAGCACAGTTGCACGAATCCTAAAGCATCCAATGATCCAACGGATGGGGCGTCGACTGAGACTTCGCGAAGTCTCAGTCGACTGAGATTTAGCATCTCCGTTTTCTGAAAGTGTAGAAGTGGTAGCAAAATAAGCTAGTGTTAACAGAATAAGACTCTTAAGGGGTGTTATTAGAATAGACCCACCCTCTATATATATATATAGGTGGGTCTATTTTGACAACACCCCTTAAGACCTTATTCTGACATCAAACGCTTATTCTGACAACACTCTATCTAACCGATCCGACGCGCCCACCACAAACATAAAAAAACCACCCCACCATCCCACCCACCCACTCTTCCTCCCCCGATCCATTCCCCCGGCCAGCACCCACTCCCCGATCCACCCCCACTCCTCCCCACGTGTAACAGCCCAAGAGCATTCCTTGCCTTATCTGTAATATATTTCTCATGTGTGACCTTCTATGGATGTTATCAATGCCATCATGAGTTTGAGTTCTCTTGCCATTGTCATTTCATGCATCATGTCATCATGCTCATCATACCAAGTGCATATTAATTATTGACATGCTTGTGCTTGTGTTTGTTGTGATGTGAGTGTTTGTGTTGTGGAGTGGGTGCATGTGTGGCCTTGATTGGAGTGCTCCTCTATTTATTGCCCATTTCAAAAACTACCCCACTATTTCAACTATCCCATTGTTTCCCTTATTCAAGTAATATAGCATGTGGGATTTGTAGTTGTTGTTTTAATAGTTTAAAAATGTTCCAACTTCTCTAAATAATCTGATAAGATTTGTGGATCAACTCTCATAAATGTTTGGATTTATTTTGCCTGTTGGTTATTTGCAAAACAGTTTGCATTCTATTAAAATATGATTTTATTTTATTGCTCTAAAAATGCCATTTTCATTTGAATAAAATAGTATGCATTTTTGTGAGCTCAAAAGTATCTTCATTGATTTCCCCAACTTTTCTCTCTGTCCTCTGTGTATTTTGTTTCCATGGCTTTAAATAAAAAGGAAAACCCCTTTTCTGCGAGGGAGAGAGAGAATCCAGTGAGTTGGGCCTCTCTTGGCCCAACTAGCGCAGCCCAGCCAACCTCCCACGCCCTCGCTGTCGTCCACCTCTGTACGGCGGCAATCCAGAGAGCCACGTCGCCGTCTCTGGTGATTTGACGGCCGACGGCAACCCCCTGCTCCTTTATAAGATGTCCCCGACCTAGCCCTAGCGTCCCTCGACCCATTCCCTCCTTCATCTCGCCGTGCCGCCGCCAGGTAAGGTAGCCAAGCTTCTTGCCGTCGCCATGATCCCGGTGCTCCGGCCGAGCGCGAGCTCAAGCTCGGGGTAGCCTCTCCGCGTCGTCTCCGGCCCTCCTGTCCGCGTAGATCGAAGGCCGGGAGTGCCTGTCGTCTTCTTCCTCTACGCACGCGTCGTCTGCGAGCCCGGAGCCCCCCTCGCCGTCATCTTCTTCGTCCCTGTACCGGACCCGAGGCGTTGCAGTTTCCCGTCGGGCCAGCCGTCGCCTCCAGCTCGACCCCTTCCTCCTATCCATGTCCTAGGTGAGGTGGTATGCCCCTCTTCCCTTTCCCCCTCTCCGTAGAGTCTCTAGCCGTCCGTGCTCGTAGATATGCTCATGCCGTCGTCGCGCTCCCGTAGCTTCGGCGAAAGTCGCGTTTTTTTTGTGGTGCGTGAGATGTGCGTGTCGAGCCCGAGCTTTCCTCTGCGCGTGTGCTGCTGCTGCACACCCCGCGCACGCGTCGTGTGCTGTGCCTTGCCTCGCCGCGCGCTCTCAGCCTGCCTGCTTGCATCGTGTCGTCGTCGCCGCATCGCCATGCCCGGCCGAGCTGAAGCTCGGGCCCGAGCTCTGCTGCTTTGCTTAGTGGATAGATGCCCCGGGAACGGGTTCCTCGAGGGTCCCGCAGCCCCCGTCGGTGCATCCCCTTGCCGGAGATGCCGTCGTTGCCGCGTTGCGCCGCCGTCGCGCCGTGTCTGCGTCTGTAGATTTCTTCAGTTTCGTCAGAGTTAGCAGCGGATAAGTCAATAAGAGCCGATCCCCTATAGTACCAGTCGTCGAGCCGTAGCCCGCTGGTCCGCGCCTCCTCTCTCCAGCTGAGAGACCGGGGTTCGATCCCCCGGGCGCCCAGCACCCCCTGCCCTTTTATTTTTTCGCGGCTGTGCGTGTGTGGGTGTGTCTCTGTGGCCCTGTGTGTGTGTGGATCTGGTGTGGCTACACGTGGATCCCGTGTGGCTGTGCGTGTGTGTTCTGTGTGGCTGTGAGTGTGTGATCCTGTATGTGTGTGCTCCTGTGTATGTGTGAGTGACAGGTGGGCCCGTGGGTCCAACCTGTCATACTCAGGAGGGGCCTGGTGAGTATGACCAGTGGGTCCCCTCCCTTTTTTTCTGTTTGTTTTATTGTGTTGTCTTGTCTGTTTGTTTTTTACTCCATTTCTGGCAAACTTCCAAATCAGTCCACTGCCATATTTGGAGATAGCCATTTTGGGCAATAAGTGACTTATAAGTGCATGTGTGTGTTGTCGAATTGCATTGTGGGCATTTTATCAAAACTAAAAATATGAATGTGATATATGATTTTGGGGTAGAATTCCCCAAGGAATCCAGTGGTGCAATTTGTTTTATCATTTGGGCAAGTTTGCAAAATGTCATTTTTGTCCCAACATGCCATTTTGTCATTTTCATATGATTTAATCTATGTAATATTTGGGAGACTTGTCAACATGATTATGCTAGTGTTTTATGGTTACTAGGCCCTGGTATTTTTGTTTGGCATAATAAACTTGTGGATAAGTGGGTTTCTTGCTGTTAACATGCTAAGAAAATAACACTGGTTTCATGTCTCAAATTTTTGCGAAGTGTTAGGAGCAGTTATTTTCTTGCTATGTTTAGAGGATGGTTCCCATGGATGTGTTGATCCTTTGAGTTTGGGGCCTTAACATGTTTTGTTGTGCTCATCATACTCTACTAAATTGAGCTAAGAACTTGAGCATTAAGCCCTTGCATCATATTTAAAACCTGCTGTCAAGTTGCTATTCTGTTAACATGTGTCCAGCTTTGCCCTTGCCGATTTGTCTAAGTCTGAGAATCTGTTGTTATTTTTATGCTATGTTTAGAGGATGCTACCAAGTGATATGTTGTGTTATAGCTCATGCTCAGTGCTAGTGTTTTGATGTAGAGGTTGCCCTCTACCATCCTGTTAATTTTCATGCCATGAAAGTTGCTGTAGCATATATAAACCATGCTGTCAATATGCCATCTGGTTAACTCAGATTCCAGAAAACTGGAATTTTCACTAAGTCCCTAAAAACTGATTCAACATGCCATCTTGTGAGCTTCATTGCTATTGATCCATGCTTCCTTTCAAGTTTGTGTAGATGTATGATTTGTTAAGCATGCTGTATAGTTGCTGTCCATGCCTTGATTGTGATTTAAAAACCTGCTGTAGCTCTGGCTATGTGTGTGACAAGATGCCATGTTGCTGTTTGTGGACAGATTGTGTGTTTGATTGTTTTGTGACTTGTGGGAGCTATACTCCATTGTTTTGCATGATCTTTAGCTCTATTCTTACTAGATTTTCATTTCCTATCCAGTGGCATCCTTGGAACACCAAGGTATGGCCCAGAGATTGCCTCATGTTGTGTTTTGTCTCCGTTAACATTCGTACCTTGCCGTGAGCGTACCGTGAGCTACGTTACTCCGTTTGCAACGTTCTCATATGCATTTGCATCGTTTTTGCATGAAGCATCCATATTTGCCATGATCATGCATGTACAAATAAGCAATATTGAGGTTCTGTCCAGAATACTAAACAACTTAATAAATGCATGGGAAACATGACTAGCATAGGCTTGCCATGCTATATTTCTTAACATGACCATGCATCATCTTGTTTGTGCATTGCACCTCGCTGTTTGTTTATTTGGTGCTGTTCTCTTTGGGTAGACGCGAGTGTTGAGCCTGAGTACGAGGATTCCGGAGAGTACAACTACGAGGACCCAGCTCTTTGTCCCTCTGAAGAACCAACAGGCAAGATGATCATACCCGGATCCCGACACTATTTTTGCCTTGCTAGTTGTCTCGTTTTCTCCGTTATGCTACGCTACCTACCACTTAACTGTTAGCCTCCTAAATTGCCATGAAAACCTCTAACCCCCCTCCACTACCTAGCAAACATTGATTGGCTATGTTACCGCTGCTCAGCCCTCATCTTATAGCGTTGCTAGTTGCAGGTGCAAGCTTTCCCATGTGTCAACATGGATTTTGTTTATATCACTCTATTTACTGCTATTTAAATTAATGCACATATATATCTGGCAACGGTGGAAGGCTTGGCCTTTTGCTCAGTGTTTTGTTCCGCTTTTGCCGCACTAGTTCCGAGTACCGGTGTTTTATTCCATATTTGCGCTCCTAACATGCTCGGGGTTGTTATGGGGACCCCCTTGACCATTCGTTTTAGATTAAAACTTGTCTGGCAAGACCCAACTTTGGTACTACATTTTCTAAACAACTTAATAAAATTGCATAGGGCATAGCTACCCCGAGGATTAATCAACAACCCGGGCCAGTGCTCCTCATGAGTGTTGGTCCAAAATGGCAGTAGCCGGGGCCACCAACGGGTGTGCCAGCCGGAAACTTAGCCCATCTGTCGTGTCCTGAGAACGAGATACGCGGCTCTTATCGGGTTCGTCGACACGTCGGGCGGTCTTGCTGGACTTGTTTTACCTTTCTCGAATGTCTTGCGCGAGGAATTCCGGTTTTTCTTCGGGCTATCTCGAGGTTGCGGTTTTCCAGTGGAATTGCCTAGGAAGATCACGAGATTCGTGGTCGAGGTTATTCCCACGGCGTGTGGTTAGTTTGTGATGGATGAGTTGGAGCACCCCTGCAGGGTTTAATCTTTTCGGAAAGCCGTGCCCGCGGTTATGTGGCAACTTGGAAATTTGTTTAACACCCGGTTATAGTTAACTTGAAGTAAACTCAATATAAAATACACCAACTGTGTGTGTAACCGTGACCGTCTCTGCTCGTGAACACAAACCGAGAGAGAACACGGTGGGGTTATGATTGACGTAAGTAGGTGTTCAGGATCACTTAGTGATCATGCTAATTCACGATCGTCAAACGTATGCCACCATATTTACATTCATGTTCTCGTAAGTTAGCCACCAAATATATGCTTAGCGCTTGCTGCAGCCTCACCACTTAACCAATTCCTTACCCAATGGCTTACATAGTTTCGGTACCCGGGTTATGAGATTGCTGAGTCCCTGTGGCTCACAGATTACAACAATACAGGTGCAGGTGTAGATGAGAATGTGCCAGACGATGTGACTCAGCTCCAGTGGGAGTATGACGAGGAACGTGGTCGGATGTACGTTACGTATCCAGACGAGTAGGGAGCTTCATGGTGGTGATCCTGGGATAGCGAGACAGTTTTACATTGCTTCTTTTATCGTTTGTTTTCGTCCGTAGCCGGACCCTGTCTTCTGAATGATGTATGAATAATATTTGTGTGGACTTGTAAGATAGCGCAGTGGCGAGTGTAAGCCAACTCATATACTCATCTCTTCCTACATGTATTGCAATGTTTTACTGTACTTGCGAACGACGAGATGCGCTTCTATCCCCGTCGAGGCCACGAGCCTTAATAGGGATAGGACCGCATCTTGGGCGTGACACCATGGCCGACCCCCCACCCCCGACGCCTCCCCCTCCTACCTCTCTCCGCCACCGGCCAACGGGCCTGCCGGATCGCCCCACCATCCCTCCCTCCCAGCCCCGCCCAGATCCCACCGCTGGCCGCACCCATCCCCACGCGCCGCACCACCTAGCGCCGCCCCGACACCATCACGCGCCGCCGGAGCTCCCGCCCACGACGCGCCACCGGAGCACCCCCCTCCCCACGGGTCACCGGAGCCCCGTCCCATCACGTGCCGCCGAAGTGGATCCACCCCCGCCGCCCCTAGGAGCCACACGCGGCTGCCGGAGTGGGTCCGCCCCCGCCGCCCCTATGCGCCACAGGCGGCCGCCGACGTGGATCCGCCCCCGTCGCCCCCAGGCACCTCGCGCTGCTGCCGGCGTGGGTCTACCCCCGCCGCCCCACCGTGGCCCGCCCAATCCCCACGTCGGTGACCCAGCCTCGTGCCCTGGTTTGTCATCGGCCTCCTGGATCCAGCCACGGGGAGGTGTGTCGATGTCGTCGGCCTCCTGGATCCAGCCACCCGTCGCCGGAGCCCCCTCTCCCTCCTATCATTCTGCCGGCCACCTCCAAAATCCCTCCCCGCATCTTTGGATCCATCGAGCCCCAGGGGGGTTCCCATGGGTATGCAGTTCGGTGTGAACCCCCGAACGGTGCGGTTCTGCCTGCAATCAGTTTGGTGTGTCCATCGAGTTCCAGATGCCTAGAGGATGCTACCAGCGGTGATATGACATTGACATGTTTGTAATTTGTCTTTGCAGTCCAGTGGGCGTAGCATGCGGTGCAGTGTGCACGGCATTGCAGTCCAGCACACAACCTGTTGTGTATTTCGGTCTTCGGTAGATTAATTTTCATGTTTCTTGTAGCTCACTTGCGGTGCGCATGTAGTTCTAAAAAAATGAGTGTACGTTAATGGTTTGAAAAAAATGTACGCTACCGGAAACAATGGCTGAAAAATTTTGCAGTTTATTTTTGCTTTGCAGTGCGGAACACAAAATAGAAAGAACAGAAAGAAAAAATGTAGCAAACATGTTGTTCACTTCGTCGTGATTGGGAGTCCATCTTAGATGACAAAAAGTCAACTTTTGTAACGGAAAGAGAAAAGCAATATAAAACTATGCAGCCCACTCGCTCAGTCTCTGCGGTCCACTCGTTCGGGCTACACGCGTAAAAAATAATAGGTATGAGAAAATGACAACAAAAGCTAATGCGGTTCACTTTTCATAGTGTTGAGGCTCACTTTCCACATTGTCGTGGTTCACTTACTTCCAATGTGAAGTGCACAAAAATGTAACGGAAACGACAAAAAAAGCAATGCAGTTTACTTCTCCTTACTGTTGCGGATCACTTACTTCCGATGTGAAGTGCATTCCACTTCCTCGTCTGGGAAAATCCACGTCTGACAAGAAAACAATGCAGTTCGCTTACCCGTAGGATGCAGTGCGGTTTTCCGTCTGAAGCAGTGCGTTTTTCTGTCTGATGCGGTTCATGCGTCGATTTTGGTGTCGCGAAAAACAGAGTGTCCGCATTTCGGTAATTTCAAAACTGCTCTTAAACCGTAAGGAATTAGAGAGAGTGTTCAACATGAAAAAGTTGCGTCTCGACGATATCTTTCCAACGCCGTATCATTTGCATCATTCCGACGAGCGGTTTGGAAAAAATCACGAAAC
Organism: Elymus sibiricus; assembly: GCA_039707655.1. Taxonomy (NCBI): domain Eukaryota; kingdom Viridiplantae; phylum Streptophyta; class Magnoliopsida; order Poales; family Poaceae; genus Elymus; species Elymus sibiricus. Next base: position 291,137,598 of record CM077671.1, on the reverse strand, counting down.
TACGCTCGCTGCAACTCGTAGGCAGCGGCACCGTTTTCAAAATTCCTTTAAAACCGTGAGGAATCTCAACGAGTGACCAACATATGAAACTTGCGCCTATTCCACAGCTTTCCAAAGCCATATTACATGTCTCGTTCCGACAAACGGTTAAAAACTACCGCAAAAACCGTACCAAAAAAGTTGAAAATTTTGAAAAACAGAATTCCGCTTTTGAGTAAATTTGAAATTACTCTCGAACCGTAAGGAATTAGAGAGTGCAATATACATGAAAAAGTTGCGGCTCGATGATATCTTTCCAACGCCATATCGTTTGCTTCATTCCGACCAGCCGTTTAGAAAAAATCGCGAAAATACGCTCGCTGTTACTCGTCGGGCGTCCATCGTTGTCAAAACTGCTCTTAAACCGCGAGGAATCTCAAAAAGTGTACAACATGGCGAAGTTGCGGATTTTCCGTAGCTATCCAACGGTATATTATACGCCTCGTTCCAACAAACGGTGTAGAAACTGAAGCAAAAACGGTGCCGAAAAAACGCGTGCAGTTTTTTCTGCTAACATTGCAGTGCTCGTTTGATAGGGATACAGTGCACTCGCGTCAACCGTGCAGTTCGAAAGTGTTGTCAGAATAGTTATTTTGCACCCCGTTGTCAGAATAGACGGTCTGTGTATATATATATATATATATATATATATATATATATATATATATATATATATATATATGGAGAGAGAGAGAGAGAACGGCTTTCGTATCAATGCTTACTAGGGTAAACAAAATCAGAACCATTGGGCTGCATCAAGATCCGAACTTTTGTGAGGATAAGGTTCCACTATCCTGAATTATGGTGGATCACTTATTCCAAAGATGAAGCCATGTGCTGGTCTTTCTGGAGCAGACAACGAAAACGGAAACCTACACCCCTGTCATGCCAGGACTATCTAGGGTATGCATACTTTTGCTTTCAAGCATTGGTTTTCGAGCGAGTGTTTTTTGGAGTAACCCTACTGCATAGGTTTTGTTCTGAATTATGGTGGATCACTTATTCCAAAGAGGAAGCCATGTGCTGGTCTTTCTGGAGCAGGCGACGAAAACGGAAACCTACACCGCTGTCATGCCAGAACTATCTAGGGTATGTATACTTTTGCTTTCAAGCATTGGTTTTCGAGCGAGTGTTTTTTGGAGTAACCCTACTGCATAGGTTTTGTTCTGTAGTACTCACCGAAAGGTTCCATCTATTTTTAGCATATATGAGTATGTGTTCCTGATTTGCATCGTGAAAATTTCAGAATCTCTTTTTGATACTGGAATGAATGCACCTGCTGGGAGCCGGTCTCCTATTTCCATGTTTGGCCCTGTTTCCCTGGCCTCATGGTGCCATCATTTATTTTCCAACCTTTGTTCAACTTGATGGGTCATTTAAAATTTTGTGAAGTGCAAAACTTTTGTGACGGAAACTGTGCGTACAAACGAAAGCAACATCAATTGCAGTCCCGAAACATGCTTTTGTATATTGAATATGGTGGTGTGAATTACATCCCAGATGTCATTCTTACAACACCATTCGTTGCACCATTCATTGCACCATTCATTGCAGCAAATCGTGAAGCCGTGAGCCTCCATGAGTTGTATATAGTGATGTGTATGCATTACAAGTTTCGGCACACTTTTTGCGATGGCCTCAATGGTAGGTGCGGGAGATGCAAGTTGTTCAAGGGCGATTTCATCAAAAGGTGTTGCGAAGGCTGATGATCATTTTGCTGGGATGGTCGGATCATCGTGCGACACTGTCCCTACTGGAAGTGTTTCTGTCAACAAGTCAAACGGGATGAAGGTATGTGTTTTAAAGTGATTTTCTTATACTTGTGTCTAATGAAGTACGTAATTTCGTGCAGTTATATGTTATCATTTTACTTGTGTACATTGGGTTGAATGTCATGATTTACATAGCAGCTTGAACCACCAAACAACATTGTCCCTATGACTGTCAAACAATCCACGATGCTCGTTCCTACTATGCAGTACGGCGGTGCTTTGTCCATCCATGGGATGCCAATCGGCACAGTAAGGAATTTTCACTACAGACTGTTCGAATGTGTTTCAATTATCATTCGCTGTGTCAAAAGCCTCTCAATGTTGTTTGATTAAGGCACGCTTTGTTGGAGCCATGAGGAATCGACATGACTTGGAGAGCAAGATCCATTTTAATTTTGATGATGGCACGGGCAGAATTCAAGCAAGGATATGGTATACTTCTGATGTGGTATAATTTTCATGCATGCATTGTCTTTGTCACCTGTGTAAGTTGTCATATTTTTTTTATTTTAGGACGATGGATTCGGTGTACATGCGATCGATGCAGACCGTTAGGTACTGTTATCACCCTTGAATATAAGTGATGTGTGTTTTTGTGGCTGTCTCTTATCTGTATGTGATGTTTGGTAATCATGACTGTAGAGACGGAGAGTACATCGTATTGAATGGTAGTGCCCGAAGGCGGGAGAATGACCTTCACATACGTGTTGACTCCGTAAGGTGAATTGACAAGTTAATGCGTGTTGCCGTCCATTTTTTCGTTTTGAAACTGGCATGCATCAAACTGTACAATTACTACCTTTGATAGTGCAGACTTGTGATGAACTATAACGACATCACTCACCATTTCCTTTCCTGCATCTATGTGCATTTGGACCTGAAGAAGGAGGCGAGTTTTTTGTAGTTCAAATCATTTACTTTCACATTTAATGTATGATCATTAATTTACTATAATATCATTTTTATCTCAGGCTCGGCTTAGGGAGATAGAGATGCATCGACAGGAGGTCGTTTCGGTAGAACCATGGAACAACACTTCTAATGAAAATGTCAGGAAAAATTTGTTTGAATTCGTCCTGCGTGTGTTCAGTCGTCCAGGTATCATGTGAGTGCCACCATCTTTTGAATACAATATACGAGTTTCAATGGAAGTGGTTAGTTGGATAGATACTCATTTGAAGCTTATTAAACAGAGAACTGGAAAATGACGCACCGTTCTCTCTTATTCAGTCCCAGACCGGAGCAGACGAAGACCACCTTAGGTAACTATTTTTATGACATGAAACATGTCTCTATAAGAATATACTCAGAGAAATCTTGTTGATATGTGATTTTGTAAAATGTCTAGGGCTATTATTGGTGCTCGTGTTTCTATTGGTAACCTGTTCGCCACCATCGATTAAGATCACTTCAAATGCTCGTTCAACGAGTAGTCTTCCATTGACATCTCTCATTACCCTTGGTTCTCTAAAAACAACTGGAAACATCGATGGGTCTATCGTCCTTTTTTCATCTTCAAAAGCACTTCTCATAATATGTTTTGTCACTTGTACCAGACCTTGTAGCATGATGTCTCACCTATCAGGCATTTAAAAGCTTCGGCTTGCTTTTGAACATAGTCTTTTTCAGTTTCGGTATGTTCTAGTGTGCAGCTGTCCATTATCATTCGTAATTCAAACATTTCCAAGCGTGATGCATATCCTTTTCTACAAGAATGCATGTGATGTTTCATACCACGAATTGATTTCATGATCAAATGTTTAAATGATATCATTGCAGACCTTCGTAGAACAACATGTCAATTCTTGAGACACGGTACAAAAAAGTCATCTTTCTGCTAATAAAACGATACAGGGAGCGCCAAGTCCATTCTGATATGTAGCACCATTATTAAAGGACACTTTTTGGGTTCAACATTGTTTTCCATTGTTAAATGCCAGCTAGTCGTAGACGCACATGTTACCTGATAGTTCTTCAAGGATTAGCCAGGCATATCTTGAACCCCGAAGGCAACTGGCCAATGTTTCCAACTAATCCCAGTAGCTCATACAACAGCATCATTCTGTATTGATCTATCTCGCCTCCTATCTGCAACAATCAAGTCATTTTGATGAAGGTCAACGATCTTTTCAGTCGTCTTCCACCCCAAATCATTTTATCTTCTTCCTAGCAATTTGATTGTTTTACACATCACTAGTAGAAAACAGGCCTTCCGTTTCAACCTTTAGTCCCGGTTTTGCTTTGGACCGGGACTAATGTGTCCATTAGTCCCGGTTCCAACGGCTAGGAGCTGTCAGGGGGTACGGGCCCCATTAGTCCCGGTTCATTTGGAACATATAGTCCCGGTTTGTATCACAAACCGGGACTAAAGGAGTGGTGGCAGGCTGGTGTCAGCCTGGGGCCCCCATGAGCCCTTTTAGTCCCGGTTTGTGATACAAACCGGGACTATAGATGGACCTTTAGTCCCGGTTTGTATAACCAACAGGGACTAAAGCTCTCCCTATATAAACCCTTCGTCGAGCCCGACTCCATTTCTCTGTTTTCTCCATTCGAATTCCCCTCTCTGTTCTTCCCCTAGCTCGAGCTCCTCCCTCCATTTTTGCCAAGATTTGTCAAGATTTGAGGCACCCCAATCCATCCAAGTGTCCACAAAGGTTAGCAACTTTGTCCTTTCATCTCTTATTGCTAGATCAGCTCGTGCTATGCTTTATAAGTATAGTGATTTGTGGGTTTTAGTTTGGGTGTAATTATGTGGTAGTTTTTTTGATTTATATGCAATTTGAGCTCAAATTAACTCCTTAGTTTGCATATGTGTAGGTGTGGTTTACTTAGTGTGCCTTCCCGTCCCCGTCCTAACCACCGTCGATCGACCGCACCGTCCCGTCGCCGGCACCACCTTGGTGAGCCTCTTCTTGTGTTCTTATCATTTTTATAAATAAAATCGTATTTGTATGATTTAGATAGTTACTTGCATAGTTTTCTTACTTGTATGATTGTTGTTATATATAGTGCCATGGTTATGATATCCGTGCCCGTCGGCCCTCGTCCGGTTTACGATTCAGATGTGGTATATTCTCTTTTATAACTATTTGTTGCATTTCGTGTTAATGACAATTATGCCCATCAAGTTGACATAGATATTTTTATCTAGGAGGTAGTTGAACCGGAAATGCCAACCGACCCTATTGTCGAGAAGTTAAATTTAGTTGAAAAAGAAAACGAGGATTTGAAAGAAAAATTGAAAAGAGTTGAAGAAGAGAAGATGAAATTGGAGTTGTACGTTGCCGATGTCGTCGATGATCACAAGATCAAGATGGATGCAATGCGCTTGAAGATTAGAAAGATTAGAAAATATGCCATTAAATTAGAGGCTTGGTATCATTATGCTGTTGGATCAATTTTTACCTTAGTTGTGATTTTGATCGCATTTGTTGTTGCATTTAAAATGTTTTAGCTAGATAGTTTTATGTTGTTTTATGAGAATAAGTGTGTATGAACTTGTATTAATTTGGTCTTCTCGGTGTTGTGTAATGAAGATGAACCGGCAATGAATGTACGTTGACCGACGCTCTCCCCAGTTCATTAATGGCGTGCAGAGTTTTTTGCGTGCGGCTGAGGCAAACAAGCGGGATGGTTTTATGTGTTGTCCATGTGGTGTGTGTAAGAATGATAAGACTTACTCTAGCTCAAAACAGATTCACGTCCACCTGTTTACGTCCGGTTTCATGTCTGGCTATAATTGTTGGACCAAGCACGGAGAAAGAGGGATTCTAATGGAAGAGAATGAAGAAGAAGAGGATGACGACAACTATCCTGGGTGTCCTGAATATGATGGTAGTACAATGGGGGAAGAGAATGAAGAAGAAGAAGCTGAGGCATCAGATGAGCCCGCTGATGATCTTGGTCGGGCCATTGCTGATGCAAAGAGAAACTGCGAAAATGAAAAGGAGAAGTTGAAGTTGCAGCGCATGTTAGAGGATCACAAAAAGCGTTGTACCCAAATTGCGAAGATGACAACACAAAGCTCGGTACCACACTCGAATTGCTGCAATGGAAGGCAGAGAATGGTGTAGCTGACAAGGCATTTGAAAAGTTGCTGAAAATAATGAAGAATAAGCTTCCAAAGGACAACGAATTGCCCGACAGTACATACGAAGCAAAGAAGGTTGTCTGCCCTCTAGGATTGGAGGTGCAGAAGATACATGCATGCCCTAATGACTGCATCCAAGGCCCAAGGAACGTATGGTTTGGTTTAAGTGCAGATGGCATTAATCCATTCGGGGAGCAGAGCAGCAAGCATAGCACATGGCCTGTGACTCTATGTATCTATAACCTTCCTCCTTGGTTGTGCATGAAGCGGAAGTTCATTATGATGCCAGTGCTCATCCAAGGCCCTAAGCAACCCGGCAACGACATTGATGTGTACCTAAGGCCATTAGTTGATGAACTTTTACAGCTGTGAAATAAAAAAGGTGTACGTGTGTAGGATGAGCACAAACAGCAGGAATTTGACCTGCGAGCGTTGCTCTTTGTAACCATCAATGATTGGCCTGCTCTTAGTAACCTTTCAGGACAGACAAACAAGGGATACCATGCATGCACGCACTGTTTAGATGATACCCAAAGTATATATTTGGACAAATGCAAGAAGAATGTGTACCTGGGACATCGTCGATTTCTTCCGGCCAAGCATGCCTTAAGAAAGAAAGGCAAGCATTTCAAAGGTGAGGCAGATCACCGGAAGAAGCCCGTCCTCCGTACTGGTGATGACATACTTGATATGGTCAAGGATTTACAAGTAATATTTGGAAAGAGTCCTGGCGGACAATCTGTTCCGACTGACGCTGAGGGACGCGCACCCATGTGGAAGAAGAAATCTATATTTTGGGAGCTAGAATATTGGAAAGTCCTAGAGGTCCGCTCTGCAATCGACGTGATGCACGTGATGAAGAATCTTTGCGTGAACCTGCTAGGATTCCTGGGCGTGTATGGGAAGACAAAAGATACACCGGAGGCACGGGAGGACCAGCAACGTGTGCACGAAAACGACGGCATGCATGAGCAGTATGAAGGTCCTGCCAGCTACGCTCTTACCAAAGCAGAGAAGGAAATCTTCTTTGAATGCCTGCTCTGTATGAAGGTCCCATTTGGCTTCTCGTCGAATATAAAGGGAATAATAAATATGGCGGAGAAAAAATTTCAGAACCTAAAGTCTCATGACTGCCACGTGATCATGACGCAACTGCTTCCGGTTGCGTTGAGGGGGCTTCTACCAGAAAATGTTCGATTAGCCATTGTGAAGCTATGTTCATTCCTCAATGCAATTTCTCAGAAGGTAATCGATCCGTAAATCCTACCAAGCTTACAGAATGATTTGGTCCAATGTCTTGTCAGTTTCGAGTTGGTGTTCCCACCATCCTTCTTTAATATTATGACACACGTCCTTGTTCACCTAGTCGAAGAGATTGCCATTCTGGGTCCTGTATTTCTACACAATATGTTCCCCTTTGAGAGGTTCATGGGAGTCTTAAAGAAATATGTTCATAACCGTGCTAGGCCAGAAGGAAGCATTTCCAAGGGCCATGAAATAGAGGTTATTGAGTTTTGTGTTGACTTTATTCCTGACATTAAGCCGATTGGTGTTCCTCAATCGCGGCATGAGGGGAGACTGCGTGGAAAAGGCACGCTTGGACCAAAATCAATAATATGTAGGGACGGGCATTCTTGGGCGCAAGCACACTACACAGTTCTACAGAATTCTACCGTGGTCACCCCATATATCGAGGAACACATGGATATTATACACTCGAAGAACCCGGAGAAGTCTGACCCCTGGATTCAACGTACACACATTGAGGCTTTCGGCGGTTGGTTGCGAACACATCTCATGAATGACGACAATGTTGAAGATGACTTGTACTTGTTGGCCAAGAGACCATCTTCGACTATATTGACTTTCCAAGGGTACGAGATAAATGGGAATACATTTTACACGATCGCCCAAGATAAAAAGAGCACCAACCAAAACAGTGGTGTTCGCTTTGACGATGCGGAAAACACCAAGGAAAAGGACACATATTATGGTTACATAGAGGAGATATGGGAACTTGACTATGGAGGTGATTTGAAGGTCCCTTTTTTCTGGTGCAAATGGGCCAATCTGACTGGAGGAGGGGTAATGGTAGACCCGCAGTACGGAATGACAACAGTGGATCTCAACAATCTTGGGCACACAGACGAACCATTCGTTCTAGCCAATGATGTGGCGCAAGTTTTCTATATGAAGGACATGTCTACCAAATCGAAAAAAGGAAAGATAAGAAAGCGGATACATCATACGATGAGCCAAAGCGCCACATAGTTCTTTCTGGGAAAAGAAACATCGTGGGAGTGGAGGACAAGACAGACATGTCAAGAGATTATGAAAAGTTTGATGAAATTCCTCCCTTCGCAGTGAAGATTGACCCAAGCATCATGTTAAATGATGAAGATTGTCCATGGTTACGGTGCAATAATCAAGGGACACACGCGAAGAAAAAGTTTTATACCCCAAGATCCCACTCTGGGATGTGATTGGCTGCACCGTCATCACTTTTCTTCTCTAGTGAGTAGCCGGGATGGTTCAGTTTGTACACGAAGTGCATCCAGTTTTTGTTGTAACCCTCTCAACTTTTTACCACTTGCTATGTGGGTGAAATGATGGTACCATGCCAAGTTTCAACCTTTTCAGAGTTCATTTGTGGTGCTTTTTAATTTCAGGGTCATTTAGCTCAAAACAAATCATTAAATGCATGAAAAATAGCAAATGAAGTTAGATAGGGTTGAAATTTTAGTATGTGGCTTCTAATGGTTCATATTGAATGCACAAAAAGTCTGGAGTTGAAATAAGTTAAAAAAATTGAAATCCTTTTGTAACAGACGAGTTTTCTTCCGAAACCCCGATACTTCGAAGGAGATTGTCCATTTTGTACACGAAGTGCATCCAGTTTTTGTTGTAACCCTCTCAATTTTTTAGCACATGCTATGTGGGTGAAATGATGATACCATGCCAAGTTTCAACCATTTCAGAGTTCATTTGTGGTGCTTTTTAATTTCAGGGTCATTTAGCTCAAAACAAATCATTAAATGCATGAAAAATAGCAAATGAAGTTAGATAGGGTTGAAATTTTAGTATGTGGCTTCTAATGGTTCATATTGAATGCACAAAAAGTCTGGAGTTGAAATAAGTTTAAAAAAATTGAAATCCTTTTGTAACAGACGAGTTTTCGTCTGAAACCCCGATACTTCGAAGGAGATTGTCCATTTTGTACACGAAGTGCATCCATTTTTTGCCGTAACGCTCTCAACTTTTTAGCACATGCTATGTGGGTGAAATGATGATACCATGCCAAGTTTCAACCTTTTCAGAGTTCAGTTGGGTGATTTTGATTAAAACAAATGAAGGTATAAAACTAAAAGAGTTAAACATAATCTGATTTTGATTAAAACACCTATTTAAATTATCCTAAAAATTCCCAACTTTAACATAATGATAAAACATACTAATATTAAACAACAGGAAAAACAATCACTCAAAAATCTATTTTTAAACTAAAGTTATTCACAAATTACTGTTTCACACAAATTTCAAATGAATTCAAATTTAAACTATTTCAATTTGAAAACTACTGGCACTAACAGAAAGTTTGTAATTGTTTTGACCTAAAGCAAAAAAGATTCATTAAAAAATTATAAATATTCTAACAGTTATTCCAAATATAAAAACAGAAATTAGAAAAACAAAACAAAACAAAAAAGAGAAAATACAGTTGTAGTCCCGGTTGGTGCTACCAACCGGGACTAAAGGTCCCTTCCCGCGCGTAATTTGGGCCACCGAAAAGACCTTCCCGTGCGGAATCCCGGGAGGACCTTTAGTCCCGATTGGTGATACCAACCGGGACTAAAGGTCTGTAGTCCCGGTTGGAGCCTCGACCCGGGACTAAAGAGTCCCTCTATATATGCAGGACTTTGCCGTTTCTTCCCCAACCTCTCCCATTCTGCCCCCCGACGCTGCCCCTGCCCCGTCGAGCCCGCTGTCGCCTCGACCTCGCCGTCGAGACCGCTGTGAGCCACTCTCTTCCCTCTCCTCCCTCTTCTCCTGAAGCCCCCCTCCCCGTCCGCCATTGCCGCCATGCATGGCCGCCCCTCCCCGTCCGCCATTGCCGCCATGCATGGCCGCCCCTCCCCGAGCCCATCCCCCACCTAGAGCCACCACCGGAGATGCCCGAGAGCCGCTGCCCCATCCATCTCCGGCGTAGGAGCCCCGCCGCCCCGTCCATCTCCGACATAGGAGCCCCGCCGGTGCCGCAAACACACACACACACACACATATTGTTTAAAAACGTGCAAATATTTTATAATTGTTAGAACATCTTTTTAGTGTTATGAACATTTTTGTGGTTGGTACGCAACATTTTTTCATTAAACAATGTGTTAAGAAAATTGTAGTAGATGGATAAGTAGATTGATATTGTTAGATGATTTTGTTTATGATGCTTTTTATGTTTTAGTTGTTTTATGTTTTAGTTAATTAGGAGTCCTAGGAAAAATTAGTATGTGTATGTTAGATTAGAGAAAAATTCTTGGGTTTTGAAAAATTCTTGGGTTTTGAAAAAATTAGTGATTAAACGATAAGAAAATGTTCTCATAGGAATTTGTCTCGACGTCGACGATGCCTGGCCCGCATCCTCGTCGTCGTCGAGTCGGCGTCGACATCCTTGAGAGGCGCAATGTCCGGGACTGGGCTCCGCCGGGCTGGCACTGGGAGGTGCTACCTTCCCGGGCTCGGAGCTTGGTGAGGAATCCTGGTCTCGTCGTCGACCCGGAGCTTCTTTGGTGGCAGTCACGTGGGCCACTTTCGGTGCAGAGGGAGCGGGCCCCCGCGGAGGTGGTATGTCGCCGTGTCAGGGAGGAGGACGAGCACGTCCGTCGCTACATGGCGGCGTTGTACGCCAGGTTCAACAATACCTGGCAAATTCTTCAGGGATCTCACCCGAGTTATGATCCCGTGATGGTTCCTTATCTTTGGGTGTCCACCACCCGCGACTCAGGAACCGCTAGTGACTTAGATTATTCGATAGTATTCGATCTGTATTAGTGATCTTATATGATAATATTCGAGATGTATTAGTTAATATTTGATGATGCATTAACTGGATTATTCGAGATGATGTATTGGTGACATTATATTCGAGTTCATTATAAATGTATTAGTGATATTTTATCGGTATAATGCGTGTGTGACTTTCGGTCTGTCGTTGCTCCTTGTGTGACTTTCATGTGTGTTCTTGATGGAGGAATCCCGACTGTTGTCGTGGGGGGCGCCTCCTCTTCTTCTCTTCTTTGCGATATATTCATCGGTATAATGCGCAAGAAGAGAAGAGGGGGGGCGTCCATCACCGACGGTCGAACTATTACTGTGAGAGAGTGTCCACCAACATATATACACCACCATATCAGTGTGAGAGAGTGCGCACCAACACACCATGAGATATGAGAGTTATTTAAGGAAAGCCTCGACGGACCGAAAGTCACACACGCATTAGGATCCAAGCGTGCCATAATTCTTGAATCATGAACACAGGAAATGTCGTCGTCATCAGACGACGATAGGATCCAAGCGTGTGAACTTTGCGGTGAAGATAAGGGTCTTTGCGACCAGCCTGGGCTATGAGACGGCAGGTTCTTCACTATGAAGCTTTACGAGGACTTTGATATTTCTACGGTACGCAACGATGACAACTGTTTTTTCGTAATTAAGCATGACTTCTTTTTCTTTCCTTCAACGCGTAATTTCTGTTTTATACAATTCGACTAGTTCATCCCCTGTCATGCAAGACGGTATTTCTTGGAGAGGCTCGGTTTCGAAGAGCACGAGATTTTCGAGACGAGGACAGCCAACCTGAGGACTAAACATGGTCACACATTTCTGGTGAAAGTAATGAATGCACCTAATAACACAGAATTAGGGTGCTCAAATTGGTAAGCTCTTTGCAAGGCATATGGATTTCAGGAGGATATGGAAATAACCTTCGATCTTCGTCCTGAAGATCATATTGAAGGAAACATCGACATTTGGGTGGATGTCGATATGCTTCCTGTTTTACCTCCATGTGAGTTTGTCAACCATGCATATTTGTCAAGTAATTTGCATTCTATATTTAAAAATATTTGGTGTTTATCCATACTAAATTTGTTAATTTATAATTTACAGCTTATTTCGTTTCTTCGAGTGAAACACAGAACATAATCGACACGACACACTACACTTATGGATCACATCTAACTTAGGAGGAGAAGGATGATCTTATCAACTTTGTTATTGGTGTCCTAGTTGGTAGGGAGATCTTCCCGTATAATTTGGGAACTAGCCCAAATTATACATTGTACAGGACACTAGTGCATAGGTTGAGGGCGGATGGCATTCGCCGAAATATCTTGGTAAGAGTTGCTAATTAAGTACACTAGTATTGTTGCGTAAATGGTATTGATTACATTGCTAACTAGGCTACTATTATGTTCTTCAACAGAAACTGCCAAATGAAGTTGTGCCTCTGTTTATGCAACCCGAAGGTAATATGACAATTAAAAGCCCCTTCCAGCCCGAGTTCTCTTTTGCATACTCGACTGAGCGCAAACCACCAAGACGGCTCCAAATTGAAGCATGGGGACAAATAAAGAAGGATCGCAAGCCACAAGTTGGAGAGCGTTGGATCTCTTTGCTTCATCATGGAGACATAGGTGTTATTCTGTTTTATGTCATTTTACCTAGGAGGGAGGACTAGGTCCTATGAGGGAGGACTATGTCATTTTATCTTTTTTTGTTTTATGAGATTTTAACTTGGTATGATTAAGATGATGATGATGAGTTGTTAGATGAGTAAGATGATGATGAGTTATATGACATATATTTGATTAAAGTGGATGGATGCAAGTGATCATGTTGAATTAGAGGAAAACATTAAATGGAAAACACAAAATGAAAAGAAAAAATAAACAATGAAGCCTTAACCTTTAGTTCCGGTTGGTGCTACCAACCGGGACCAAAGGTCCCCATGCCCTGGCGCGCTCTGCCGCCCACGTGGCCAGGGTTTAGTCCCGGTTCGTAGCCAACCGGGACTAAAGCTTTAGACCCTTTAGTCTCTATACTTTAGTCCCGGTTGGGGAACCGGGACTAAAGGCCCTTTCCAACCGGAACTAATGGCATGTTTTCTACTAGTGCATACTGGTGATAGAGTCCTCTGCAACTTAGTACCCATCCATTGCCTTTTGAAATGTAGTGCCATAAGTCCACTACATGCCCTGGAATTTGTAAACGTAGAAGTGGATTCAGGATTTTTTACAAGCCAATGCATAGAAAAAACGAGGGAAACGCTTGAGTCTTCAATGAAAAATACCTTGTGCAGACCCAAGGTCCAGTGGTCTGTTTGGGGAACCAATTTTTCCATCCCTTCGTCTTAGGTGTCCAGCCATTGAAAAATTCTCCGATACAATCCATTAGCACGGAGCGTAGCTCGTCGGCCAACTTTTCATGCTCATTGCGTACTTTATCTGTTGGTCTGTCGCCGTTGTTAATCATAGGGTCCAGTATTATTGTCCTCCTCCTAGGGAAGTCAAAAATGTATGTGGACCAAGAATGGTTGTGTGTCATTGGCAAAACAATCTGCACATTTTTAGAGGGTTTGTCAGGTTGATGAACCGCCAGGGTAGTACAAACTAAAAAACGATGCTTTATATTTGTTACCATTGGGCATCTGTTGACGTCGTGTGATATATGATTTCCAACGAATATGCTCCTTAAGTATTCTTGATGAATGAATCGACCACCTCGCAACACATGACTCTGCAGAATACATGTGTAAGTACTTTGTATCATACCGTCAAACACTTTTTCGCAAAATAATGCTATAAGAATCAATGCTGGAAAAATAATGGTAGGAAGTTTGGCTTACCACAAATTCTGGCTCAAGATAATGCCTCGAAGATGCCTCGCCATACCTGCGCCCAATTGTTTTCCAACTGTTGGAATCTCCTCCAAGATGCCTCAAAGATGCCTCGCCATACATTCATTACGTCTATTTCAATGACACCGCCAATGCACAATTGCTTCTTCAAAATGAGACCTATTAACTCTATGTAGCTTGGGAACTGGCTCACAACCCATTTGCTGGCACACACAAAAAACATCCAATAATCAATGTTATGGTACACCATGAAAACTTTACGCATAAAACATGTATGCAATATTTTACTAGATTAAGACTAGTCTAGCCATCTGGAAGAATATTAGGTACAAGTGTGTTGCGTCGCCTAATGCCTTCTCTGATAGCATGTATTGCATCACAAAAGGTGAACGTCTTGCTGGCCCAGGAGCTACCCTTTGTTTAGGTGCTGGTGCGGACATAGAGCTTTGTTCAGCTGTGTAACATCTCGAGAGCGACGCTCCAGAAGATTCCTGTTTTATTCCGTTGCCTTCGTGTGTTTCGTCTGGTTGTCGCATTCATCATCGAATCATTCGCATCATCTTGCATAGCATCGTCACTCGTTTTCGAAAACTTGCATCCGTTCGTAGCTGCCGGTTCTTTCCGTTCGTGTCATCGACCGTTTCAAGACCAACCACACTCGCACGCGCCCGCGACATCGTTTTAAAAAATGTTTTTAAAGGCGCGCGAAAAATATTCTCGGATTGGGTCGAAACTTGGCGTGCGGTCTTAATATAGTGTAGCTAGACTGCCTGCCAAATTTCGTCGCATTCCGAGTTCGTTTGATACCCGAACGGTCATCCGTAGCGGCACCGTCATCGGCTTATTTATCGGATGCTTTTCGGTTTTCAAAACTTTGTCACGGGCTCACCTCCCTCTCATCTTAGGCCAACCCCTCTTCACAGCCCACCTAGCCCATTAAACCCCACCTCCGTTCGTGGCCTTCGGATCGTCATCGAATAGACGCAATTCATCCCACCATAATCCCATCCCTATATATAAACACCCCTAGTCAATTTTGGACAACCTAAACCTAATCCTTAAAAATCCTCCACCTTGCCCAACCCGCCGCCGCCAGTCTCTCCTCCCTCGGGATCCTCCCGATCCCCAACCTCCAACAGCCTCCGACCACCTCCCTTGTTTTCCGCGCCGCCCAACCCACATCCCCCACCGTGCATCCAACCCAGCGCCGGAACACTCCTCCTTGCTCCATCCCGGTCGGGAGAGGACCCCGACGCCTCCTTGCCTCGTGTCCGTCTTCCCAGCCGAGCAGCCCCTCTTGATCGGATCGAGAGGAGTTCCTCGATCCTGAGCTCGAGCTCGCGAGGCACCGGCCTCCTCAGCTCCTCGGCCCTGCAGCAACATCGCCGGAGTTATATCCAGGACCTCTCCCTTCCCTCCTTCTCCTTCCCCATCAAGCTCTCTCTCTTTTCTCTCATGCCCGTCTCTCTCCATGTCTTTTCCTTCACCGCTCCACCATGGTTGTCGTGGTGCTCCTCGCCCAACCGGGAGCTCCTTCCGAACCGGCAGCAACTCCAGGAGACCATCCATTTCCGCCAAGAGAAGCTCTCGTCCTGGCATCCGCAGCTTCCCTTGCTGCAGTTTGCCTGCGGCAGTCGCGCCGGTGAGCTCAGCCGCCGGAGCATCGAGACCCTTCTGCCATGCCCTTTCTCTCTTTCTTCTTCTCTTCCGCAAATTATTTCCTCTCTGAAGTCTCTGTTCGTCTCCTTTCTTCAGGCAACAACAGCCTTCAGGAACGCCAACTCCGGCAGCCTCCCGTCCTCGCTGCCTCATGCCGGACCTCGCCGGTAAGACCGAGCTCCCCCGCTCACCACCTGTTCCCTTCTCCTCCTTCCTCCGGTTCTCCTCCTGCTCAAGGCTGCTCTCTCTCTCTCTCTCTTGTGTATGTGCCGCAGGGAACCCCATGGCTACCTACAGGAGCTCCAGGTTCGACCATGGCGCCGCTGGAGCACCCCGCCATGGGACCTCGCCTTAGCACCGCTGGATCCGCGCCGAAGGCACGATCCGCCCGTCCCCCCGCTGCGAAGAGCCGCGCCGGAGCAAGCCCCCTCCGCGCCATGGCTGCCTCCTCTGTTCGCCGGCCTCTTGTTTTCCCCCGCTGTGAGAACCTTCCGCCTCAACTGAACTCTGTTCTTTTCTCTGATCCGTTCTGCTATGTATATGTCATAAACGTATCCATCAGGAGATCATGGGATCGAATCCCAGCGCGCACAAGTTTTTCATTGCATTTTCGTTCAGTTTAGCGCTAGCATATTGTTCATATTCAGTAAACTCCTCAAAGCATCATAATCTGAACCATAGCGCACTGGTTAGCACCTCTGAATTTTACCCAGGCGACCAAGGATCAATTCCCCGCGGCTGCGCTTTTATTTTGCATTTTTTTGCCTCTCCAGAGGATCAGCTCTTGCCCTATTAAGGACAGTAAAACAGAACCATTTTCCAGCCCTCTCACGCTCTCACGCCCTCAGCGATTTTGGCCGTCAGATTACACATTTGGATCGTTTCTGACCGTCAGATAATTGTTTCAGCGACAGTTCACCGCGCATGGGCCGCCTGTCCTAAGGGCAGCTATTCTGGAGACTTTTTTGCAGGCCTGTCGTTGATTGGGCTTCAGTGGCCCATTTATCATGGGCTTCCAGCCGACGCTAGCTACGGAACCGGCGGTCGAGGGGATCCAGCGGACGCCAGCGCTCGAACGGCCGCTTCCAGGTCAGTTGGCTCCCCCCTGAAAATACCTAACCGCGCTGGCGGCTGCGGCAACGAGCCGGCGACGCCTCCGCTGAGATTGCGGCTATGGAACCCGCGCCAGGGTCCCGTCTTCCCTGGAGGCGTCCAGCGCGTGCGGCGGGCGAGGCCACCTGAACCAGCGACACCGCGTACGCCCTCTCAGCGTCCCGCATGCCCGTGGCCATCGACGCCATGTCCAACTTCTCCGCGTCACGCGATCCCGCGGCCCGCGTGCAGACTTCAGTGCATCGTCATCTCGCTGGCTGCCCGATCTCTACCACCGCACAGAAAGCAGCGGGGTTGACCTTGTCGGTGGCTGGACCACTGAAGCTCGTCGCCGCGGCCGCCTCGAGCATCCATCTATAGTCGGGCCCAACCTCGCCCGTGGGTTGCCGGTTTCGCACCTGCAGGGGAGCAACTGGTTGGATGTCCGCGTCTCTCCGTCGTCTCTTATTTCGTGAAATGTAAGCATTTCAAATCTGGAGAGTCGAGTATTGACGCCACCTTGGCGTGTGTTTAAATTGCACGGATTGGGTCACCATTCTACCACTGTTTTTATTGATTACACGCGCTGCACACTGATCCTTATGTATTTGTTCTCCTGTCCATCGGTTGGCAATAGCTTTTCACTTTCGACATATATGAGTTGTGGAATTTTTCAGTAGTTGTCTATGCTTGACATTCATCTCTCGAATGGTCGTAGAACAAGATCATCATGCAGCACTGCAAACTTAGAAATTTCAGTTTGAACCAACGAGGTAATTTGCTCTACATGTTTTTCTCTGAGGTATTATCCTTCCGTTGTGCTGAACTAGCAATTGTATAGTTATAAAATTGTTGCTGCAATATTGTGATGGAGATTGCAATGTTGTATTTACCATATACTTCAGTTCATATGCGAGAGCAATTATTCTTTTCGATATGGGAATCATGATTGGAAGTTGATAATCCAGAATTTGAGAAGCATATGAGATATCTGTAATAATTTGTGTTTGCTTTAAAGATTTCTTAGGGAACTTGCATAAGATCTTATAAAACCATCTTATCATACATATTATTTCTGAATTGGTGTCAGTTGAATTGGCATCAGCAGGTACTAGGCAGTGTGTTTGGACTTGGTTGATGTGAATATGTACTCTTGGTTTGTAGTGGTGTTGAAAGTTGACGAGGATTGACAACATGGACTAGCAAATTATCCAAGCCATCATAGCCACACCTGGGGCAGTAGCTGTTGCCGCCTGCCGACCCGTGGTGATCAAGGAGGCGCATGGTATACTCTTCTAATCAGTGTGATGATGGTACTCTCATTTATTTTGCATAACAATCTTCAGATTTTGCATTGACTCAAAGCCCTTAAAAATAAATGAAAAGAATTTGGTATACAATAAATTTCTGTCTTATATTGTAATTTATATTATCAATGATTTTTGATGAATTAATACTTGAAAACGAGGCACCATCTCTAACACAGTAAAGCTATGTTTAGAAATATCCACTAATTAACTTGTGAAGAGATCAGAAACATGCTTACCCACTATCAGAAAAAATGAATGGATCTGTACAATAATCAGTTGGGTACCTTCTTTTAGTTTGATTCATAATTGGAGAGTGTTATTCTTAATTGAACTATGGATTGCTATTGTTGTTCCATGTATTTGTTATGCACTATTGTCCCACCTTATGTTAATTGACAATATTGTTGTTCCAGATTTAGTACAGTTAAATGATAAGACAACACATCTTATCCATTCATTATTGTCTTAGCCAGACCACGAACTAAAATTATTGGGAGATGACACATTTTTCCGTTACCAGATATGTCATCTTACCATTTAACTGTACTAAATATGAATGCTGTTAATTGGCGCTTAGATTATTCCATGCCCTGCTAGCTTTTGGAGAGAAAATTATAACCGATCAGATTGGGAATTTGTCTGAACATTTCCGTGGGAACGAAGGATTATGTCATTGCTTTACCTGGTACCATTTGTTTGTAGCTACAGCCCATTTGTTTGTCCTAAAAGTACTATACCATGTTTTGTGGTATCATATACTATTGAAATTCCTATCATTCTATTGATAAAATGGACGGGCGCAGCAACGCGCGTCATCAATGATCTAGTTTTATCTAAGGCCGAGCCAACTCATGTCACAAGCACCGGTTGTAGGTTGGTGGCTAGTGCCACATCTCTTAGCCGAGAGATCCTGGGATCAAATCCCAGTGCATGCATTTTATTTTGTCTGTTTAGTTTACCATCCCTCTATGACAGCTGGGACCCAGCGCCCCTGTTAACCTTTCCACATTGACTCGGTTGACCACCCTTGCGGCCCCACTGTCATTGGCAGTGGCTAGCCCAGCCTGTGTCTATTGTTGGTAGTTTCGTTTTATCAAATAGACTGCATAATTACACATAATGCCCTGGTTTTAAAAATGTTAATAACTAAACACGCGTGCATCGTATGAAAATGATTTATATATGAAACTTGACTAAAATTTCGTGTAGATTCACAATATGCCACTTCCATGCATGTTAACAATGTTTAACTTGCTGTTTTAATTAAATTTGCATCATTGCCATGTTAAAATGATTCATTTCATAACTAAATAACCATAGATCCAAATTTAATGAACTTTATATATAACTTGACTAGAAAAACGTGTAGAATAACATGGTGACATTTATTTATTTTCTGTTTAACAACTCTAAAATTGTGTTCTAGGCAGAACAGTACCGAAATCTTAATTTGCATATGGGGACTTCCCGGAATTGTTATCTGTTGTTTCCGGCCTCATTTAATATGCCTAGATGATGTAGTTGTTCATGCTTCACCTCTTGCTATGTTTAACAACATTTAATATTGTCGTGTACCTAAACGAGAGTGAACTAAATATTCGAATGTGGAGTTTCGTCAATATGCAACTCGTTGCATATTGAGCTTCACTTAATGTGTAGGAATTGATTGTTGTGCTTTGTCATGTCATGCATAACATGCATCATCCTTGTTGTGCATCATATCATGAATGTGTTGTGGTGTTTATCGTGTGTTGATTGTGTTCCCGATTCGCTTCTTCTCGATAGAGTTCCGAAAGCATTCGGAGTGTGAGGATTCGTTCGACTACGTTGGCTCGTCTTCTTCACGGATTCGTTCTTCTTCCAAGCGGGATCTCAGGCAAGATGATCATTTCCCTGGATACCATTACTATCATTGCCATGCTAGTTGTCTCGTTTCTATCGCTGTCTCGCTACCTACCACTTGTATGTCAAGCCTCCCAAATTGCCATGAAAAGCCTCTAACCTCTCCACATACCAGCAAAACATTGTTTGGCTATGTTACCGCTGGCTCAGCCCTTCTTTTAGTGTTGCTAGTTGTAGGTGCAATTGTTTCCATGTTTCAACATGGATTTCCTTTTGATATATCACAATATTATTGCTATTTAATTTAATGCACATATATACTTGGTAAAGGGTGGAAGGCTTGGCCTTTTGCTTGGTGTTTTGTGTTGGAAATATGCCCTAGAGGCAATAATAATTTAGTTATTATCATATTTCCTTGTTCATGATAATCATTTATTATCCATGCTATAATTGTATTGATTGGAAACTCAGATACATGTGTGGGTACATAGACAACACTGTGTCCCTAGTATGCCTCTAATAGACTAGCTCGTTGATCAAAGATGGTCAAGGTTTCCTAGCCATAGACATGAGATGTCATTTGATAACGGGATCACATCATTAGGAGAATGATGTGATGGACAAGACCCAAACTATAAACATAGCATATGATCGTGTCAGTTTATTGCTATAGTTTTCTGCATGTCAAGTATATGTTCCTATGATCATGAGATCATGCAACTCACTGACACCGGAGGAATACCTTGTGTGTATCAAACGTCGCAACGTAACTGGGTGACTATAAAGATGCTCTACAGGTATCTTCGAGGGTGTCTGTTGAGTTGGCACGGATCAAGACTGGGATTTGTTACTCCGTGTGACGGAGAGGTATCTCAGGGCCCACTCGGTAATACAACATCACAACAAGCCTTGCAAGCAATGTGACTAAAGTGTTAGCCACGGGATCTTGTATTACGGAACGAGTAAAGAGACTTGTCGGTAACGAGATTGAACTAGGTATAGAGATACCGACGATCAAATCTCGGGCAAGTAACATACCGAAGAAACAAAGGGGTTCAACCGATAAAGATCTTCGTAGAATATGTGGGAACCAATATGGGCATCCAGGTCCCGCTATTGGTTATTGGCCGTAGAGGTGTCTCGGTCATGTCTACATAGTTCTCGAACCCGCAGGGTCTGCACACTTAAGGTTCGGTGACGTTTCGGTATAGTAGAGTTATGTATGGTGGTGACCGAAGGTTGTTCGGAGTCCCGGATGAGATCCTGGACATCACGAGGAGCTCCGGAATGGTCCGGAGGTAAAGATTGATATATAGGAAGTCCTGTTTTGGTCACCGGAAAAGTTTCGGGTACTTCGGTAGTGTACCGGGAGTGCTGGGAGGGTACCGGGGGCCATCGGGAGGGGTGTCTCGACCCAAAGGACCTCATGGGCTGTGGGAGGAGTCAAACCAGCCCCTAGTGGGCTGGCCGAACCCCCCACTAAGGCCCATGCGGTTAGGGATGGGAAAACCCAAAGGTGGAAAGGTGGAAAAGGTTTCCAAGTGGAGAGGAGGAATCCTACTCCTAGTAGGATTTGAGTAGGACTCCTCCACCTCCAATTTCGGCCAACCCTTAGGGTTTGAGGCTGCCTCCTCCCCCCCCCTCCCTCCTATATATACTAGAGGATTTAGAGGGGAGAGCTAACCCTAATTGCCACGTGCTCCCTCTACTTCCTCTAGATCGTTTTCTCCTCTAGTCTAATTTCGTCGGTGCTTAGGCGAAGCCCTGCCGGAATAGTTCCACCACCGCCGCCGCCGCGCCGTCGCGCTGCCGGAGAACTCATCTACCTCTCCGCTCCCTCTTGCTGGATCAAGAAAACGGAGATCGTCATCGAGCTGTACGTGTGCTGAACGCGGAGGTGCCGTCCGTTCGGCGCTAGATCGGAAGGACCGTGATCAGGATCGCGAGACGATTCGTGATTTGATCGCGGGACGGATCGTGATGAGATCGAGGGACGGATCGTGATCGGGTCGCGAGATGGATCGTGATGGTATCGCGGGACGCTCGGCGATTTGGATCGCGAAGACGTTCGACTACATCAACCGCGTTTCTTAACGCTTCCCACTTAGCGATCTACAAGGGTATGTAGATCCACTCTCCCTCTCGTAGATGCTCATCACCATGGATAGATCTTGCGTGTGCGTAGGACATTTTTTGTTTCCCATGCAACGTTCCCCAACATTTTGTTCCACTATTGCCGCCCTAGTTACTTATGTACCGGTGTTATGTTCCATAATTGAGCGCTCCTAACATGCTCGGGGTTGTTATGGGGACCCCCTTGATTTTCGCTTTAGGATAAAACTTGTCTGGCAAGGCCCAACATTGGTACTACATTTGCCTAATAACTAATAAAATTGCATAGGGACTTTTCGGACCCAGTGGATAATTAATCAACAACCCGGGCCAGTGCTCCTCATGAGTGTTGGTCCACCTACCTAGCAGTCGGCGGTGCCACCTCGGGGCAACTCGAGGCATTTTCAGGCTACCGTCCACTTCGCATAGACGGATGATGCCCGTAGATAGAGAGCGCGCGGCTCTAGATGCGGATCTGGCTCACCGGGAGGCCTTGCTGGATTTGTTTTACCTTTCTCGAACGTCTTGTGTGAGGAATTCTGGTAATACTTCGGGCTATCTCGAGGTTGCGGTTTTCCAATGGAATTGCCTAGGAAATCACGGGATTCGTGGTCGAGGTTATCCCCGCTGCGTGTGGTTAGTTTGTGATGGATGAGTTGGAGCACCCCTGCAGGGTTAAATCTTTCGGAAAGCCGTGCCCGCGGTTACGTGGCAACTTAGAAACTTTGTTTAACACCCGGTAATAGCAAACTTAAAGTAAACTCAAATAAAATACACCAACCGTGTGCGTAACCGTGACTGTCTCCTCTCATGATTCTGAACCGAGAAAGAGAACACGGTGGGGTTATGTCTGAACGTAAGTAGGTGTTCAGGATCACTTAGTGATCATTACTAGATCACGTCCGTTTATACGACAATCACCCCCCTTTATTCTTGTACTCGTAAGTTAGCCACTCAAATAATGCTTAGTGCTTGCTGTAGCCTCACCACTTAACCATACCTCACCCATTAAGCTTTAATAGTCTTGATACCCTTGGAAATGAGATTGCTGAGTCCCTGTGGCTCACAGATTACTACAACAACAGTTGCAGGTACAGGTAATGCGATGCTTTGACGTGAGAGCGATGCTTGTTTGATTTGGAGTTCTGCTTCTTCTTTATCGGTCTAGGATGGGTTCCAGGTGGCAGCCTGGGATAGCAAGGATGGATGTCGTTTTATCGTTTGTTTACGTCCGTAGTCGGACCCTGCTCTTCTATATGATGTTTGGATATGTTGTTGAATTGATGTGAAATTGATGTAGCTTGTGGCGAGTGTAAGCCAATTCCATATACTCATCTCTTCTTTACATGTACTTGTAATGATATCCATTCTTGCGAAACGACGAGATGCGCTTCTATTCCTGTCGAGGCCCTCGTGCCAAAATAAGGATAGGATCGCATCTTGGGCGTTAGAAGCTGCCTTGTTTAGATTGAGAGTCTCGGCCTCTACTTTCTCTCTAAAATCGAGCAGACATGTGGCTATTGACCTTGTGCAGCTGACAGGTGATATTGTTGCGACAATCCGTCTATGCTTCGTGATGTTCGAACCTGTGCTCGCTAGATCAAATGGTGTGCATGGAGTCCCAGATGTTCCCATCCCTGCATACGAGTAGTTTTGGATCGTTATCTTACTGGAGACAAGAAACAAAAAAATTGTCTATATGATGGATGGAGATATAAAAATACCAGCATTTTCGTTGGAAAAGTCCCCAGCTCCGAAAAGGTCGCATCGTGTGACATATTTTATGGATGCATTGTTTGTTGAAGTCTGTTTCTTTGACTTTGACCAAACCTTATATGCGGACCAAACAGAAATGGAGGGAATACATACAAAGATGCACTCATCCGTGGGTGCAAGACGACAGAGGCAGCGCGAGGGTGCGCGGTGTGATTAAGAAGGGTGCACGCGTGCAAGTGTGAAAGGTTCGTCACATTGAACATGAAGGTTCCCGGTCCTGGAGCGATGACGCCAAGCTAGCCATGCCTTGCACGTTTATGCTTACACAAATGTTCGTTCGTTAGTGTTAAAAACGTCTTAATAAGAGAGGGATGGAGGGCATGCCCAACTACCCCAGCTGAGCGATTTGCTTTTATTGAGCTGTAGAGCAATGCGAAACGATTGATCCGATCTGTTTGGTGAGATATTAAAAAGAAATGCTCCGGAGACTCCAGGCGTCCGCGAAACACAAAATGGCCGGCTGCCTTATTTGTTCGCTCCGACATCAAATCCCCAACCCTCTCGCTGACCCGAGTAGGAGAACAGTCGGCGATGATCCCTGGATAGCAACAACGTCACCCAGGTAACTCCCCCCATGCCGGTGACCTCCTCCTCCACTGCTTCACCTCCACTCTCCGGCAATCCTCCTCCTGCCGTATAGTCGCTTGTCCTTTGCCCCTGTGGGCGCCATGGCTTTGCCGCGATCCGTCCGCGACACTCCCGCTCCTCTACCCGCTGTCCGCAGAAACTGTGCTCCCTCGTCAGCCAGATCTAGTCGCCCCCCCCCTCTCCTTCGCCGCATCTACTTTCTTTCTCATGTACAGTAGTTCCAATTCCTTGCCTCAAACACCCCCTCCCTTTCCAAACTAGCAAATGCTTTGCTTTGACTTTCTTTAACCGATGATTATTCGTGTTGCAGATCTTGCTGGGAAACTGGGACCCCAAAAGCCCGATCTAAGGTAATACCACGGTATGACCTTGTACAAATGATGTTGTTGTATGCTGGTTACTAGACCATTATGACATGCCTTGCCCACGCCCGCCCATTATTTTCGTAGAAATGGTTGGAATTTCTGAAGTTATGTGGCGACACTCGATTTGGTCTAACGGGGTGGTTTGTCACGAAGTTGCGAGTCATGCTTAGCTCCAAGTAGTTCTCCTTTAATATGAAGTCAGGAAATTCCAAACAAACTAAATTTAGATGAAGGAGACGAGATAAAATAGTGCTGAGAGAAAAAAAGAACATATTGCATATCAAGTATAAATGTCAATTTCTCACCCATGGTTACATAATGAAAGCAAAATAACAATTGACCTATATTTTTCTAAAGCAAAACAAATACTTCACAAAAAATCCTATAAGTACTACATGGCTTGCGTAGCCAGAACATAAAATTTACAATAATTTCTAAATGCAAAATTATATGAGCAAAACAAAGACTTGTGATAAACTCGTGCAATTTTTTTATGATCGTCAATGCTTTTTTGTGGATTGCTTCAAGTACAACATGTCGATCCCGTTGTCATATGTTTTAAAAGATTGACACTTGTAGCAGCACTGTGAGTTCTTTGTACTGAAAATTCTGTCTCGCTTGTGCTTATCAAACCCCAAGGTGTGACCATTGTATTTGCAAGGTTTTGTGGCATATGAAAAACCCGGTAAATAGAGTGGTATTGTTAAGTTCCAGATGTTGCGTCTGGTGGTTCGCATCTTAATTATGTTATTGCGGCCGGAGACTGAGAGTTTTTGGTTTTATTTTTCACCCCCGTTTAATAGCGATTTCACCTGATACAGCGTTGTTGTTCTGTTTTCTACTTTCTAGGCCATGGCATGCTCTGTTTGCAAGCCCAACGCCGTGTGTGCGGATGTTCAAGAACCGCCTTGCCATGTGACAATACCAATGATATCTTCGTACCGGGAACAAGTGGTAAGACTGTATTTTTCATATGATGATGTGCCCTGATATATCTTGCTAACAATCCTATTGCACAACATGTATGATGCCCCCTTTACAACTTGATGATGTTGTTCTTTTTTTGCGACACATTTGTGCAGCGTGTGCCTTGTGTCAGCAGGCAGCTCATAGGCTCTGTGATTGAACGAGCCTACTCTGAGGTGATTCGAAATAAAAATCATTGGCAATCCTTTGTTCAAAACCGAAGAATCACCACAATATGAAGTGTTGATCAGTCAGGGTGAGGAAACGACGACAATTCACGGGGACGGCTGGAAGAAGCTTCTAGCCGATTATGCGGTTCGTCCAGGACTCTGTGGGGACCCCGACTCATAAGTCGTGATCACCGAATGTACATGCATAGTGATCCCAGAGATCAATGCTCACTGAACACACAGAAACTAAATAACAAGAGTCTTACATCCATTACATACCGTTTGTACTCAAATATGGCCTTTATGGCCAAGTCTTCATAAACTTGCAGCGGAAATCTTCAACGATAGTGTGAACCCATGCCATCTGCCTTAACACTACAGGCATTCTGACTGGGAAGCGTCCTAGCTCGCACGCTCGTCACCAATGTAATCTTCATCATAACCTGATCTTTCATGCCTGGCCAATAAAATAACCAGTGGCAAGCCAATGAGTACTTTGAATGTACTCGCAAGCAACCCATGTTTGGAACAAGGTACAACAGCGCATGGTGTATCACTAATAGGTAATTTTGCGAAAAGCTAGTTTGAGTGCAATGACATGTTCAATCAACTTGTAAAAGCATGCGTCAACAGGTTGCAGATATCCGTATGAACAAGTTACAGATATCAACATAAGCAGGGTTTGAACATCACATGTTCCGTCATTTCATCAAGTCTTCCGACTTAGCTCAAGTATCTCTTTGTCACACACACACACACCAAGTTTTGTGAAAAACATCTGGACTTAGTTTAAGCAGCACCACCCAACTATCCTTGACCGTGGACACGGCTATTCGAATAGTTTTACACTCTGCAGAGGTTGCACAGTTTACCCACAAGACTCGAGGAACTTCCGTGTCATCCACGACTCGCGGTATATTACATACCTGAGGTAAGCACCCGAACAATGCCTTTCCCCTGACGATACTAAACAAAGAGTCCACTCGATTGGTACACAACCCTCATGATGTACATCATACGAGCCTCGCTCCAGATCGTACCATCCATGAAGGGACCAACGGTGTGCCTGGTGCCTGTAAAGACAGCGCATGTTCGCCCTACCAAGCACGACCCCGTATCGAGAGTGACCACATCACTCCCGCCACTAGTAATGCGGGCTCCCTGCTAGTACCCATCAAAGTAATCAACAAAGCCCCGTCCCATAAGGGGTATCGTGGTTGTACATGTAAGGTTGGGACGGTCGACAAATCTTAAATCTAATCTGTTTTCGAAAACACACACACTCACTTGCTCCGGTAGACCACTTCTTTCTCAAGTGGTTACCTAACTCAACATCATCTCCGTCGGGCATTAGTGGCACCCGACGGGGTTTTCAAAAAGTCTTTGAAATCATTTATTTCCATCACCATGCATATTCCTGATCCCACTTGCGTAGCATCTACTGAGCATCCTATCTACTCCCACCCGCACAAACCTCATAAGGAGGTAGGGTCATGCACGATGCAACTATCAACAAGAAAGTATCGGAGGCATCCCACCGAAGGGGGGGGGGGTACCTCATCAACATGATCAATTCATCGGAACAACAAGTGCTATATGACATGCATGAAAAGTTTCTTAACATGGTCAAAGGGCTGCTTGCCTGGCTTATCCAAGTCTTCGAGGTCTTCACATGCTTCTCGTCCACACCGAGCACTTCGTCTACTTCGTCAGCTATCGCTGGAAACAACCGCAATAAGCAACACAACAAGCAGAGAAAAAGAAGTGCTCTATAAATAGGAAATATACTTTTCTTGGACATCTCTGGTCCTAAGAAAAATATATAAAGTGGCTCTACAGGAGTTGGATCAGTGAGGTTTTAAAAATGGTGGAAATGAAGGAAATGATGATCCTATAAGATGTCCACAGGAAATATTTTTATAAAAATGGGTGGATGTACCCAACAAGTAGGGCATGATTTTATAAACATTTAGGAATTGGTTTCACTGTGTTTGGAGTTGGTATGAATATTCTAGGGATTTGCAAAGTGGGTCACATATGAAGAAATGGCCCACTAATTGACATAGCAAAATAAGTGTAAGGAAAAATGTTCACCACTTGGTGCATGAATTTAGATACACCTAGGAACTTGAATATTTCCATTTGGAGTTGATTTGAATCCCCTAGGGATTTTACAATGTGGGCTCTTAATAGCTCAAATTTGAATTTGAAAATGAACAGGGCAGAAACTTGTGGTGGAAAAATATGAGAGTTGCATCATTGGATAGGTGGAATTTTTAGGCGTATGCAGAAATTTGAATCATCAAAATTGGAGTTAGTATCAATTTCCTAGGGATTTTTTAGCTACTCTAAAAAAAGAAAAAAGAAATAAATCATACCTAAATGGGTAAGCAGCGCACAGGGTGCTGGACTGCCAAATGGGCCGGCCCAGTGGCTCGGCCAGGCGAGCAGTGTGCCACGCCGAAGGCGTATTCCAAAGAATACGCCTTCTCCGTGGAGAGGCGCAGAATCGGGAGGCCGCCTCCACTTATGCGCGGGCCCGGCCGTTCGGGTCACTTACAAGCGGGCCCCACCGGGCTCCTTCTCTCTCCCCTATCCCCTTCTTCTTCCTCCCGACAGGAGAGAGAGGGGGGCATCGGCCGCCGTGGCTACGGCTGCTCCACCGCACCAAATGTCGGGCCGGAGGCGTCGGCGGATGCCCCACTCCCTGTCGCGCTTGGGGGAGGCCTCGCCGATCGCGGGGACGGCCGGGAGCGAGTGGCTCATCGGGCGGGGCGGACGGCAGCGTCAGACGTCGCCGGGGAGCATGACACGGCCTCGGGGACGGAGTACGGAGGAGCCTGGGGATCTTCTCTCGTCGAGGGCGTCCTCCTGGTGAGGTCGGTTGAGGGGAGGGAGGGCCGGTTAGCTCGGGCTTGAGCGGAGCCGAGAGGCCGCAATGCCGGCCATGGCGAAGGAAGAGGGCGTGGGGAAGAGCTGCGGGTGGTCCGGGAGGTCCACGGAGGGGAGAGTGGTGGTCTTTGGGCGTCCAGAGAGCTCGGGGGGAGGTAAATGGTGGAGGGCAACGAAGAGGGGCTCGGGTGGCCGCCGTGATGGCCTCGGACGCCGAGCACGCGCGTGCCTGGGCTCCTTTGGCTGCGCCCTGGCGTCGGGGAGGGACATGGGAGGTCGAGGGGAGGTTATTAGCGCGCGGGGATGCCCTGCCGAACCTTGTTGCGAGCTACAGGACAAGATGCATGGCAGAGCACCGTTACTGCATGCCGACAGCGTGGTCACCACGCCATTTCGTGTCTAGAGCATCATTGTGGTCAGCCCATGTTGTCTAGCGTGTGAGGCACGAGTGCAGGAGAGCACTAGTGAAGATTAAAGGGGAATGGAGCCGGTTGGGCTAGGTTTCTACTGCAGGTAAGTTTGTAGCAGCAAACTTGGGAGCCATTTCAGGGGCTCTTACTGAAGAGTAAATGAATAAAAAGGTTGTCTGGTGTTCTTAGACATGGAAGGAGAAGATGCCCACAAAGTTTCAGCTCCTGGAGATAACTCTATAGGGTACTTCCAGTACAAAGCTATATTTGCTGCCATAAACTATGTTTGGATGAATTGCTCATATTTTTCATATGAGCAAGACCTATATGGGTTTGGTTTGATGTAATAGCATGCAAATGGAATTGTGTAAGAGTTTGGGGGCAGTAGCATGATCAGAAAGGAAGGAGAGGGGGGGGGGGGGGAGAGGTGTTGCCATGGTAAAAAGGAGGGGGAAAGTGAGGAAGTTACCCCCCAATAATTGAGTAGAGGCCATAGCAATCTTACTGGGGGTAAATTGGGGTTAGAATATACTGTGGTAAAAAGTTGGAGGCAAGGGGAATCTTTTTGGGTCAACTTTCCTTGTCCACAAGTTTATGGCTGAAGGTGTTTGTGTTGTGATTTGGCTAGGCAGAGGAATCCTGGCCTTGATATTTACCAGGATTAAATGGTAAGTCTAGTTGGTACTGATCACAAGTTTTAAGCTTATTATAAGAAAGTTGATAATGCAAACTTGGTAAACCCTAGAAATCAACAGAAATAGGTTTCTATAGATTTAGTCATGCAAAACTATTCTCCTTGATGCACCACTTGGTGTGGTGGCATCATTAGGTGAATATAACATGCCCACAAAATTTGGGATCAAGAGAAGATAGTTGGTAATGTAGAGTTGCTCAAATTTGGATCTGGACAGGAATGGTTTTCGAATATTTTGGTGAACCAAAACAATTGTGATTGGTATGAAACTTTGCAAGATCATCACATATATCATATGTGACATGCTAGAATTTTCTTGGATTTATTTGATAATATTTCTTATAGAAATATTTCAAATGCTTGAAATAGGCAGAAATGGTTTTGAAGGGTTTTGTCCAATATTTTGAACATTACCATGTGCTTAAACACTTATATATGGACAATATATGTCCACTGAGTTTTCCTAAATTTTCTCAAATATTTTTAAAGCATTTAAATATTTTTCCCTATAAAAGACCATTTCTGGCCTTAACAAAAACCTTTAAATAAAATAGGAAAATAATCTTTAAAATAATAATTGGTGTTTTTGGGAAGTCATATATATAGTAGGTTTCAAATAAAGGCTTTGGGGAAAAAGGATCCACCCAATTTGAGGACTTGCAGTGCAAACCTCAACTCAGGGGTTTTTGAAAACCTACTTTGAATAAACCCTTTTTGGTCAAAATAAATTTTTATAAAAATATTTTTAGGTCCTATACACATGGTATGATCATTGGACAAGAGTTTTAGTTCAAGGAAAAGAGTTTTGAGAGTAGGAGGGAGTTTTACGAATATAAAGCACCAGCAAGCAATCAAACAAGCAAGCAAATAGCACACAAGTCAAACATTCATAGGCACTCAAAAAGTTTTAATTGGACCTAATTTTTGAGTCATGCTAATTTATTCATGAGGAAAAACACAGGGTGTGACAGACCTACCCCCCCTTACAAGAATCTCGTCCCCGAGATTCCTAAGCTAGGCATAGAAACGATGCGACAATTCAGAGGTGAGGTAGTCTTCATGTTCCCATGTGGCTTATTCTTCGATGTGATTGCTTCATTGGATCTTGAACTGCCTGATGATATGTCTTCGAGTGCATCGTTGACTTCGTCTAAGGGTGAACGGGGTTCTTGCAATATGCTAGGCTTGCCTAATGGTTAAGGGTTTGGTGGACGAGGTTCTGGCAAGGGCCTGGCTTGCGTGTGTATTCCAAAGTCAGAATATGTGGCCAAGGTAGTGTGTCTGCGTGCTGGTCCTGGGGTTACTCACGTTGGTTAGTGACATCTAGATGTCTCGGGTTAGAATAGAAGGGTCGAGACTTGGTGTAGCTTCTTGTCGACGAGGAAGTCCTTATCTTCCTTAAGCAGGAGGTCCTCAGTCGCAGGTGGTCTTCATCCTTGAGAGTATTGAAGAGCATCATCGTAGGCTTCGCGTCGAGGACTTCTGCTTGAATAAGTTGGCCAGGTATGTTCTTCATTCATCTTCGGCCATTAGTCTTCATTGTCACGGGCGCATGTTTCTGGTGGGTCTTCGAGTGTTTGGTATACTTGTCTCTTCGTAGACATTTGTGGCAAGGTTTGTGCCGAGTCTCGTCCCTAAGATTAAGCTTAGAGACTTGGTGCCAAAACAGGTTCTACCGTCTAGGAAGGTTTCTGAGGGGTTCTAAATAAGCTGACTATCCAGAAGTATAGAACAGCCATCTAGTCCCCAAGGTCCGAGGCTTGGCAAGCGGGGTGAACTACCTTTGACAGGTGGTTTACCATGATCGAGTCAGGGTTTACACCTTAGATTGTCTAAAAAGGGGCTGGTAACGAAGTCATGACAGTCGTCCACTCCTTTCCAGGTCTGAAAAAGATGGGGACGTCATGCTCACCATACACCGTCAAGGTGGTGGAGTGAGGGGGTGCTATCAACTTCTCGGTCCCTTCCTAGTCAGGAACTGATAGGTGATTGATAAGACAAGGGCCACATACTCCCCCTTGATGTCCAAGGGCTTCATCGTACCCTGAACGTTTGTGCTTCTTGATACAGTCTAGCTGATGAAGCCGGCAGAGGAGCGATGGTTTACTCCTCTCGCTTCTTCTTCTTCGTCTTCGTGGTCTCTCAACCGTAATGGTTCTTCATATTGCTTGGGTAAGAATGTCGTCTGCTATAGGGAGGGTACTTCAAGGAGTCCAACCTTTTCAAGGTGAAACCTTTTACTTGAGAGGCATGGTAATTGGTGTTCCTGGGGCTGATCCAAACAGGACTAAGGTATTCCTTCCCTTGTTGGGTAAATAAGTATGTCATCCCGGAGGACAACAAACTATTTCTCCAAGCATCACATAAACACATTGCTCATGGGATATGTGAGAGGAGCGGGCATTTGCTCCGAATGGTCACTAGTTTTGGGGGTTCGTGATCCAACGTAATCTAGTTCTTCGTGTCCACCTTCCTTTTGAACATGATTGGTGGTGGCCAAGGTGGAGTATTGGCCATAGTCTAATGACTTAGAGCCAAGACCAATGGTCATAATTCCGACCATATTGTGGCTCGGTAAAGCTTCGGGGTTTCAAGGAGCTTAGGATGTGAGTGAACGTCTATCACCTTATCCTTGAGCACAGTTATTAGATGCCAATAGTCCTACTATTTACTCCAAACAAAATCATCCTATATCATTGAGGGTATCATCCAAGGTCAAACGTGCTATTCAACCCCAAGGTTTTGAGAGAAGCACTATTCCCAAAATCTCATATGTATACTATAGTTAACTCATATATATTCCTATGTAAAAATCCTCGGGAGAGCATACAAGATGCTAAGCTTGCACAAGACATTATAAATCCAAGTGTCCTACTGACCTATCCAAGGTCTAAGGCACTGCATTACTATGCTACGGAAACATGTAATAAACCAATCCAAGATCTTGTTTCCTTCCTACGAATCCAATTAATCGATCCACGAATATCATCCACTATTACATGATCCACTACTGCTACAAATCCAGCATCGATGGTGTCCCGCATAATCTCCTAGAGTTCATATAATCCACATATCATTGCAAGGGCTATTATCACAGTATACCCACGAACTTCCAATCTCATGACCAACTAATACTCCAAGGTCGAGCTTATATATATCCCTAACATCATCCGATTCTTTCTACTTATCATCCACCGAGAAACATGGTATCATGGTCAAGATCATTGGACTAAATCCAAATTACTCCGAAGCATGTGGTCTTGATTAACACCGACACTCTATTAGGATTACCTATTTAAATCCAAATCTCATGTCCACTAAGAATTCCTACTTGTTCCTCCAAGAATCTCAGCTTATGATCATAATTGTCCTACTAAATCCAATTTGCTCAAGGGAGAAATAAGTTATGCTACTCTATCAATCTTGATCCACCAAGTTCGTCTACCACTGTTAAGCCTTGTAACCCACCAAAGGCTCTCAACTACTTCCTCAAGATATCTATTACAACCTCGTCAAATCATTAGCCTACTAGTTATATATCCTCAGAACAATCTTCCCTATGGCATCATCAGTTCAAGTGCTGGCTTAGGGATGTAATGTGTCTATTCACTATGATCACTAGTCTCGTAATGAACCCAGTGGTAAGCAGGGGTTATTGATGCTCATCAGGTGATCTGGCAAATCCGTGTATTAAACACGTGATGAGAGGTTTGAGCTGCGGGAGCTTGTGAGGTCTAGGTTGGGTTAGGGAGGGGTTTCCAATCTTGAGGGAAAAGTATAGTTCTACGGGGTTGCGTCTGGTTGAGTACATTGTAGTCATAGTCTTCAACGCCAGCTGTCCGTCGAGGTGAATCCTGGGTGCATCTTATCTTGCCGGTCTTCAGTTGACGAGAGGGGGAAGAGGGAAAGTAGCATAGAGGAGAGTGCCTAAGGGGGTGGTATAGTGCAAGTGCAATCAAACAAGTGCCAAAAAGGCAAAACATACTTATTAAGATAAGGTGGGTGCTTAGTCGCGTACTTGTTGCCTGGGGCAAAAGTGCGACTTACACGAAAGCACAAACAAGCAACACACAATCATGGTTCTATCAGAACCATCATACGGTCTCGACTTTGCATGGAGGATACACGACTCATCCTAGCCTAGGGGTCCTCGGACTCAGTAGTTGTGCTTGCTTCACGTCTCGGAGAGGAGTCCGCTCACCCTTCAGGGTCTTCTTCAGTTGTCCCTATGTCTCTTGTTGTTGTTTGTCGAAACTATCCGGGTTGTGCCTGAAGAGTCCTTGACAACTTCGGGTCTGGTGAGTTGACGACGAAGGTGATTCTTCACAGCTGTTGTTGACTGGGTCTTATGGTTTCTTCGTAATCGTGACAATGCCTCCTTGTCTTCTGAGACGTCGAGGGTTCCAGGTAGGCAATCTTTTATGCAATGCCATTAACAAGGCATGGTAGAGTTATATCCTGCCGATCACGTTGATGATATCATCGACACCAAGAGCGGGGGATGATGAGAACCGTTTTCCTGCTCAATATAGTGAGGCGCACCAAATGGCGAGGTTCTCATCCATCGGTGGTTGCCGACACAACAGCGAGAATGAAAGGATTGCTCTTTTAGCAATGCATATCATGATCTTGCATATCGTATGCCTTGATCATCGTAGGCCAAGGTTGCATCAACCTGGGGCGGTGTTGATGGTGTCACCATCTTTTGAGTCTTGATATCCTCATTCCTTGAGAAGGTATCTTCTGTTGGTATTGTCTTGTCGTGGGGTCGTCAAGCTTGTGTGAATATCTGGCAAGGTGTCTTCCTTCCAGGTTACCCACGAGGATTTTCAAGGAAACCAGTGGTCAGGGGCACAAGGGTAGTAGCGACCGTTTGCAAAGTTTTGAAAAGCAGACGAAGAGAGCTTAAGAGAAAAATGGTGGAAGTGCTAAGGCAAAAACCTTTGCTTGCTTTGAAATTTTAGGAGAGGTGAGAATTATGGTGGTTTTGTAAGTAATTTTGAAGGGTCTGGAAAAATAGTTTTATCCTAACTAACGTCCATGCTAACTAAGGGCTTCCTACAGTCAGGATGACTTTGATACCAGCTCTGTGGGGACCCCGACTCATAAGTCGTGATCACCGAATGTACGTGGACAGTGATCCCAGAGATCAATGCTCACTAAACACACAGAAACTGAATAACAAGAGTCTTACATCCATTACATACCGTTTGTACTCAAATATGGCCTTTATGGCCAAGTCTTCATAAACTTGCAACGGAAATCTTCAACGATAGCGTGAACCCATGCCATCTGCCTTAACACTACAGGCATTCTGACTGGGAAGCGTCCTAGCTCACATGCTCGTCACCATGGTAATCTTCATCATAACCTGATCTTTCATGCCTGGCCAATAAAATAACCAGTGGCAAGCCAATAAGTACTTTGAATGTACTCGCAAGCAACCCATGTTTGGAACAAGGTACAACAGAGCATGATGTAGCACTAATAGGTAATTTTGCGGAAAGCTAGTTTGAGTGCAATGACATGTTCAATCAACTTGTAAAAGCATGCGTCAACAGGTTGCAGATATCCATATGAACAAGTTACAGATATCAACATAAGCAGGGTTTGAACATCACATGTTCCGTCATTTCATCAAGTCTTCCGACTTAGCTCAAGTATCTCTTTGTCACACACACACACCAAGTTTTGTGAAAAACATCTGGGCGTAGTTTAAGCAGCACCACCCAACTGTCCTTGACCGTGGACACAGCTATTCGAATAGTTTTACACTCTGCAGAGGTTGCACACTTTATCCACAAGACTCGGGGAACTTCCGTGTCATCCACGACTCGCGGTATATTACATACCCGAGGTAAGCACCCGAACAATACCTTTCCCCTGACGATACTAAACAAAGAGTCCACTCGATTGGTACACAGCCCTCATGATGTACATCATAGGAGCCTCGCTCCAGATCGTACCATCCATGAAGGGACCAACGGTGTGCCCGGTGCCTGTAAAGACAGCGCATGGTCGCCCTACCAGGCACGACCCCGTATCGAGAGTGACCACATCACTCCCGCCACTAGTAATGCGGGCTCCCTGCTAGTACCCATGAAAGTAATCAACAAATCCCCGTCCCATAAGGGGTATCGTGGTTGTACATGTATGGTTGGGACGGTCGACAAATCTTAAATCTAATCTGTTTTCGAAAACACACACACTCACTTGCTCCGGTACACCACTTCTTTCTCAAGTGGTTACCTAACTCAACATCATCTTCCTCGGGCATTAGTGGCACCCGACAGGGTTTTCAAAAAGTCTTTGAAATCATTTCTTTCCATCACCATGCATATTCCCGATCCCACTTGCGTAGCATCTACTGAGTATCCTATCTACTCCCACCCGCACAACCCTCATAAGGAGGTAGGGTCATGCACGATGCAAGTATCACCAAGAAAGTATCGGAAGCATCCCACCGAAGGGGGGGGGTACCTCATCATCATGATCAATTGATCGGAACAACAAGTGTTATATGACATGCATGAAAAGTTTCTTAACATGGTCAAAGGGTGATACGTCTCCAACGTATCTATAATTTATGAAGTATTCATGCCATGTTTACAATAATTCTATATGATTTTGGTATGATTTTAGTAGAACTAACCCGGACTGACGCTGTTTTCAGCAGAACTACCATGGTGTCATTTTTTGTGCAGAAATAAAAGTTCTCGGAATGGGCTGAAAATTTACGGAGAATATTTTTGGAAAATATAAAAAATACTGGAGCAAAACGATACCGGAGAGGAGTCCCGAGGCAGCCACAAGCCTAGGGGGCGCCCCCCCTAGGGTGCGCCCCCCTGGCTTGTGGGCCCCTCGGGAA
This sequence comes from Elymus sibiricus, assembly GCA_039707655.1. Taxonomy (NCBI): domain Eukaryota; kingdom Viridiplantae; phylum Streptophyta; class Magnoliopsida; order Poales; family Poaceae; genus Elymus; species Elymus sibiricus. The sequence goes on along the minus strand of CM077671.1, from coordinate 291,101,041 downwards.
CCCCCTTGACGTGAGACCGACGCCAAATATTCCTATAAATACCAAAACCCCAGAAAGAAACCTAGATCGGGAGTTCCGCCGCCGCAAGCCTCTGTAGCCACGAAAAACCAATCGGGAGCCCGTTCCGGCACCCTGCCGGAGGGGGAAACCATCACCGGAGGCCATCTTCATCATCCCGGCAGTCTCCATGACGCTGAGGGTATGTACCAGTAGCTATGTGTTTGATCTCTCTCTCTATCGTGTTCTTGAGATGGCACGATCTTGATGTACCGCGAGCTTTATTAATATAGATGAATCATATGGAGTTTTCCCGTCTCTATCTTCTTGTGATGAATTGAGTTTTCCCTTTGAAGTTTTCTTATCGGATTGAGTCTTTAAGGATTTGAGAACACTTGATGTATGTCTTGCGATGGGATATCCGTGGTGACAATGGGATGTTCTATTGATCCACTTGATGTATGTTTTGGTGATCAACTTGCGGGTTCCGTGACCTTGGGAATCTATGCATAGGGGTTGGCACATGTTTTCGTCTTGACTCTCCGGTAGAAACTTTGGGGCACTCTTTGAAGTTGTTTGTGTTGGATTGAACATGATGAATCTGAAATTGTGTGATGCATATCGTATAATCAAGCCCATGGGTACTTGTGGTGACATTGGAGTATCTAGGTGACATTAGGGTTTTGGTTGATGTGTATCTTAAGGTGTTATTTTAGTACGAACTCTAGGGCTGTTCGTGACACTTATAGGGATAGCTCAAACGATTGATCGGAAAAGATAACTTTGAGGTGGTTTCGTACCCTACAATAATTTTTTTGTTTGTTATCCGCTATTTGTGACTTTGGAGTGAACTCTTTGTTGCACGTGAGGGATTTACATATGATTCAACTATGTTAGTATTGTTGAGAGAACTTGCACTAGTGAAAGTATGAACCCTAGGCCTTGTTTTCAAGCATTGCAATACCGTTTGTGCTCACTTTTGTTACTTGCTACCTTGGTTTTTTTATATTTTCAGATTACAAAAACCTATATCTACCATCCATATTACACTTGTATCACCATCTCTTCGCCGAACTAGTGCACCCACTACTGGAATCAGGGACTTTGCCATCTGCCAGCTCTTTGCCGTCTGCTGGCAGACGGCAAAGAGGTTGTTTGTCGTCAGCTTTCGGAAAGCAGACGGCAAAGAGCTGGCAGATGGTGAAGACACTATTTGCCATCCGCCAGCTCTTTGCCGTCTGCCAGCGGACTGCAAAGTTTATTTGCCGTCCGCTAGCAGACGGCAAAGAGGTGGGGTGGGGCCCAGTGGAGGCTGCAACGGCCCACCCCACCTCTTTGCCGTCTGCTAGCGGACGGCAAAGAAACTTTGCCGTCCACTGGCAGACGGCAAAGAAAACAACCCCCTAACGGCCGTTACCCCCCTCCTCTCTCTCTTCTCTCTCTCCCTTTTAATTTTCGTTCCCGCCGCGGCCGGCCTCCGCTCCCCCGCCCCTCCCCCTCCGCCGCCCCGCGCCGCCCCCCCTCCGCCGCCCCGCACCGCCCCCCCGCCCCCCCGGCACCCGCCCCGTCGCCTGCCGCCCCGCATCGCCCCCCCGCCCCCCGGAGCTCGCCCCGTCGACCGCCCCCACGCCCCCCGGAGCTCGCCCCGTCGACCGCCCCCCGCCCCCCCGCCCCCGACCGCACCCCGCCGCCGCCCCGACCCCACGCCGCCCTGGCCCGCCTCCCGCAGTGCGCCGCCACCGACGCCCCCCCGACGCCCAGCCGCCCCGCGGCCCCTGCGGCCCAGCGCCCCGCCGCCCCGACGCCCACGCCGCCCTGGTGCCCCGTCGCCCTCGCCGCCCCGCCACCCCAGTGCCCCGCCGCCCCACTCCGGTGAGCTCTCCCCCCTGTTTTTTTCTTTTTTTTGCTGTTAGTTAGGTTAGTTACTACTGTTAGTTAGGTTAGTTAGATTAGTTCTAGGTTAGTTAGGTTAGTTCTAGGTTAGGTAGGTTAGTTTCTATGTTAGTTAGGTTAGTTCTTGAAAAAAAATTATTAGGAGAAGAAAAGAAGAAGAATAAGAAGAATAAGATGAAGAAGAGGAGGAGGAGGAGAAGAAGAAAAGGGGATGGAGAAGAAAAGAAGAAGGAGAAGAAGAAGAAGAAGAAGAAGAAGAAGAAGAAGAAGAAGAGGAGGAGGAGGAGGAGGAGAAGAAACGGGGGAGGAGAAGAAAAGAAGAGGAGGAGGAGGAGGATCGAGGGGTCGAGGGTCGCCGAGGGGTCGAGGATCGAGGGGTCAAGGGTCGAGGGTCGAGGGGTCGAGGCTAGAAGAAGAAGAAGAAGAAGACCCCCGACCACCGAGGATCGAGGGGAAAAGGAGTCGAGGGTCGCCGAGGACACGACACCACCGACACCCCGACCCCCGACACGACACCCCGACACCCCGACACGGCAGCACCGACCCCGATACGACACCCCCTACGTTCGTGGGTGAGCACAAATGACACCCCGACCCCGACACGACACCCCGACACCCCGACCCCGACACGGCACCCCGACCCGGACACCCCGACACCCCGACCCCGACACGGCACCCCAACCCCGACACCCCTGACACCCCGACACCCCGACACCCAGACACGACACCCCCGACACCCCGACACCCCGACCCCGACACGACACCCCGACCCCGACACGACACCCCGACCCCGACACGACACCCCGACACCATGACACCCCGACACCCTGACACGACACCCCCGACCCCCGACACCTCTTCGGCCTCCTGTTGACCGAAAGGGTGCTCTTCGGCCTTCCAGAGGCCGACGGGGTCATATATGTGTGAATTATGAGTTAGGTCATATAATTTCCGATTTTGTTATGAAAAACATCATATATATTTGTGTTGATCGGGTGGATTTAAATGTGCAGTTGTTTCATCGCTGCGAGGGTTTGGTGTTCGACGACCTCCCCGTGCGTTCGACGAGCTCCGCCCCTGCGTTCGTGGGTGAGCACAAATGACATCTCCTCCTCCCTCTTCATTTGCTCTGTTCCGGTCTTCGTGCCGATGAAACTTGCTAGCTGTAGGTAGATTGAATCATCAGTATGCGTGACCACTATGCGTCTCCCGTTCGAAAGGGTTACATCTATAAATATGCATGCATTTGCATATTTATAACCGTGATTCTTTCGAATTGTCCAACGTTATCCATGGACAGCCCGAGTATGTGTAGATTGGGTTCGTTTTCCCATATGCTCTGCTCCGGATCCGATGCAGAATTTTGTCAGTGCCTCCCTGTTGTTCTCCGGGTACACATCCTCTCTGCTTATTGCCGAGACGTGTATCAGGAGAACAGCGGGGAGGTGCTGCCGAAATTTTGCTTCGGATCCGGAGCAGAGCATGGGAAAACGAACCCAATCTACACATACTCGGGTGGGATTAGGACCTATCATTACCTACTAGCGTCTAGGTTGCATGGACGTAATAAAACTAACAAACTTGATTAACGGATGAATATAGATGATGAATTATATATATATTTCTTGTGTGTTTAGTAGGTAGGCAAGATGAGTGATCGTGCTTGGATGTACACCGGTCACCCTAGTCAGAAAGAAATGACCATTGAATGGTTAACAAAAACCAAGGAGTTTCTGAGCGCCGCATTTGCAAATGGCCAGGAAATAACCTGGTACCCCTGTGTCTGGTGCGACAACCATAAAAAGTGGACACGGGATGAAATGGGTAAACACTTGCAGAAGTGGGGTTTTACGACTGATTATACGGTGTGGAGATTTCATGGCGAGTCTGCCCAATGTGCCAGAGCTGAGGTGGTTCGTCGTCGCACCGACGAGCATGGTACCGGGATCGAAGACATGGTGCAAGACTTTGATGATGCTCGGGATTCGGACGATGAGATGGAGGAATCTGCAAAGGCCTTCTATGAAATGTTGGAGTCTTCAAAACGTCCTCTCCACGAGCACACTGAGCTTTGTCAGCTGGATGCCATCGCGCAAGTAATGGCTCTCAAGGCTCAGTTCAACCTGGGCAGAGAATGCTACGACGCGATGATGACGATATTTGGACGCTTTCTACCCAAAGGCCATGTATTGCCAGCAAACCTGTACCAGTCGGACAAAATCCTACGTGCGCTTAAGATGCCCTATGAGAAGATAGATGCCTGTGAGAATGGATGTGCCTTATTTAGGCTTGAGTATGCGGGCTTCAACTATTGTCCCATTTGCAAGTCTTCCAGGTATGTTGTGGTAGACAACGGTATGGGTGAGAAGAGTCAGACCAAAATCCCAGTTAATGTTCTTCGGTATATGCCAATCATACCAAGACTTCAACGTCTTTTCATGGTCGAAGAGACGGCCAGACAGATGACGTGGCATAAATTGGGCAAAAGAACCGAACTAGATGCAGATGGGAATCCGATGTTGGGACACACTTCAGACGCTTTTGCGTGGAAGCCTTCGATGCTTTACGTAAGGACAAAGTGGCAGATCTAAGGCATCCTCGAGTCGCCATCAGCACGGATGGGTTCCATGTTGGGGAACGTTGCATGGGAAACAAAAATTTTCCTACGCACACACAAGATCTATCCATGGTGATGAGCATCTACGAGAGGGAGAGTGAATCTACATACCCTTGTAGATCGCTAAGCGGAAGCGTTAAGAAACGCGATTGATGTAGTCGAACGTCTCCGCGATCCAAATCGCAAGTCGTCCCTCGATCCGATCACGAACTAGCGCCGAACGGACGGCACCTCCGCGTTCAACACACGTACGGCTTGATGACGCCTTCACCTCCTCGATCCAGCGAGCGATGGTGAAGTAGTGGTTGAGTTCCAGCAGCACGACGGCGTGGTGATGGTGGTGAGGAACAATCTCTGCAGGGCTTCGCCAAGCGCTACGGAGATTATGACGGAGGAACTAGAGGGCTAGGGTTGCCGGCACACGGCTTGGGAAATCCTGATGTGTCCCGTGTGCTAGCCCTGCCCCTCTATTTATATGTTGAGCCTTGGGGTCTAAACTTGGAGTAAAAGCCTCCTCCAGGTCGGTTTTGCCCGCACAAGGTCGGTTTGGCCCGCAGGGAAAGAGTCCAACTCGGATCCCTGCCGAACCGTGCACAGCCGCGCACAAGCGGTAGTACCGCTTCACACAAGCGGTAGTACCGCTTGGGCGGTAGTACCGCTTCACACAAGCGGTAGTACCGCTCGGGCGGTAGTACCGCTTCACCAAGCGGTAGTACCGCTTACGCGGCAGCAAAACTACTTTTGCACTTTCCAATACCTCGTGGGCTTTATCCCTTTGGCCCATATAAAGTGTTGCTGCACCCGAACACTTCGGTAAACATCCGGAACCCCTTCCGGTGAATTCCGGAACCCTTCCGGAGATCAAAACACTATTATCACATATATCAATCTTTACCTCCGGACTATTCCGGAGATCCTCGTCATGTCCGGGATCTTATCCGGGACTCCGAACAACCTTCGGTCACCAACAAAATAACTCAACTATACTAATCGTCACCAAACGTTAAGTGTGTAGACCCTGCGGGTTCGAGAACTATGTAGACATGACCGAGACACCTCTACGGTCAATAACCAATAGCGGGACCTGGATGCCCATATTGGCTCCTACATATTCTACGAAGATCTTTTATCGGTCGAACCTCTATGTCAAGGATTCAGTTAATCCCGTATGCTGTTCCCTTTGTTCTTCGGTATGTTACTTGCCCGAGATTCGATCGTCGGTATCACTATACCTAGTTCAATCTCGTTACCGGCAAGTCTCTTTACTCGTTCCGTAATACAAGATCCTGTGGCTAACTCTTTAGTCACTTTGCTTGCAAGGCTCAATGTGATGTTGTATTACCGAGTGGGCCCTGAGATACCTCTCCATCACACAGAGTAACAAATCCCAGTCTTGATCCATGCCAACCCAACAGACACCCTCGGAGATACCTGTAGAGCACCTTTATAGTCACCCAGTTACGTTGCGACGTTTGATACACACAAGGTATTCCTCCGGTGTCAGTGAGTTGCATGATCTCATGGTCAAAGGAACAGATACTTGACATGCAGAAAACAATAGCAATAAACTGACACGATCAAATGCTACGTTTACAGTTTGGGTCTTGTCCATCACATCATTCTCCTAATGATGTGATCCCGTTATCAAATGACATCTCATGTCAATGGCTAGGAAACCTTAACCATCTTTGATCAACGAGCTAGTCAACTAGAGGCTTACTAGGGACACAGTGTTGTCTATGTACCCACACATGTATTTGAGTTTCCAATCAATACAATTATAGCATGGATAATAAACGATTATCATGAACAAGGAAATATAATAATAACCAATTTATTATTGCCTCTAGGGCATATTTCCAACATTCCAAGTGTTTGGTATGACGGCAACCCAATACAGTTGCTGGCCTGTATTTGTCATTCCACTCAATCTCCCCCCCGGAGAGATTATGAAAAGAAAGAACATTTTCTTGACGTTGATAATTCCAGGGCCCAACTATCCGGGGAAGAATATGAATGTGTACATGTAGCCTCTTAAGGATGAATTGCAAGAAGCTTGGGATAATGGGATCAAGACATATGACGCCGCTACAAAACAAAACTTCAAAATGCATGTGTGGTACATGTACTCGACGCATGACTTGCCGGCGTATGCGCTATTCGTTGGCTGGTGTGTGCATGGAAGGTTCCCGTGCCCCACATGCAAGGCAGCTCTTCAGTTCCGTTGGCTGCAGGCGGGTCGCAAGTATTCTTGCTTCGACTTGCATAGACAGTTCCTGGATCCTGGCCATAAGTTCAGAAAAGACAAGAAAAATTTCATGAAAGGTAGAGTTGTCAAAAACTCTGCACCACCTGCATTGACAGGCCAACAGGCCCTGGATCAGTTAAACGCTCTCGAGCCTAATCCAGAGCGTCCAGGATATTTCAAAGGGTATAATTCGGAACACGCCTGGACTCACAAGATATGCTTGTGGGATCTGCCTTACTTTAAAGACCTCATTTGCCCACACAACATCGACGTGATGCACACTGAAAAGAATATCGCCGAGGCCCTTTTTGGTACATTGTTCGGCATAGAGGGGAAGTCAAAGGATAACCCTAAGGCTAGAGTCGATCAAGAGGCTCTATGTGATAGACCGTTACAAAACATGCGACAACCGAAAGGAAAGAAGAACTGGAGGAAGCCAAAGGCATGGTTCAATCTTGGAAGGCCAGCTATGAGGGAAATGATCTTGTGGGTGAAAATGCAGTTGATGTTCCCCGACGGGTATGCAGCGAATCTAAAGAGGGGAGCGAGTCTTGACAAATTGAAAATATTTGGTATGAAGAGTCATGATTGGCACATATGGCTTGAGCGGGTAATGCCGGTGATGTTGCGTGGCTTTATCCCTGAGGATGAATGGCTAGTACTGGCAGAGCTGAGCTATTTCTTCCGTGCTCTTTGTGCGAAAGAACTATCGCCTGACGTGCTAGACGAACTGGAAGAGTTGGCGCCGGAGTTGATCTGCAAGTTAGAAAAGATCTTTCCACCGGGATTCTTTAATCCAATGCAGCATTTGATTTTGCATCTCCCGACCGAGGCAAGATTGGGGGGGCCCGTGCAAAATCGTTGGTGCTTCGCAACTGAGAGGATGCAGAAGACGCTTCGAGCAAAATGTAAAAATAAACGTAGAATTGAAGCATCGATGGCCGAGGCATTCATTACTGAGGAGGCCGCAAACTTCGTGACAGCACACTACAAAGCCAAGAATCGTCATTTGCATAATCCGAAGCCTCGGTACAATGATGGCGACCGTGAAAAAGGTCGATCCAACCTCAGCCTATTCAAAGGGAAGCTCGCACCAGCCGGTGCTTCTAATTCCTTACCGTTGGATGTCGAAGAATGGCGGACCATTTCGTTGTATATCTTCAACAACCTAACAGAAGTGCGGCCGTACATCGAGTAAGTTCTCGGTACATTGTTTCGCAACTTCTAATTCCTTTGAAATGCTCTTATTCCCGGATATGTGATACAGTCGATACGTCGCCAAATTCTCGGATGGAGCGGTGATCCAAAAGGATTCCATCGAAGAGTATGAGCTTCTGGCAAAGCATGGAGGAGGCTATCCCGGTTTCATCTCTTGGTTCAAACAAACGGTAATTTCCATTAGACCATTTCATTTCTTCGTCTAGTTTGTGGCTAATGCAACAATCCTTTCGTATTAAACTTGTAGGCTAATGCAGAGTCTATGGACTCCGAATTGAGACAAGTCGCAAATGGTTTTGACTATAAGGTCCGTTCATTTGACAAATACGACATCAACGGGTATCGCTTTCGTACTTTTGGCAAAGAGCTATCTATGGCCGACCGAAAGTCTATAAATTGTTGTGTCTCCGCTGTCGGCGAAGGAGGGGTCGAGTATTATGGAAGACTTGAAGCAATTTTTGAACTTACATTCTTTGGTGAAAACCCACCAAACGTCGTAGTCTTCAAATGTTATTGGTTCCAGCCAAAGGAGACTAGAAGGACTCATGAACATATAGGGCTAGTCGAAATCAAACAAAGCACCCATTTAGATGTTCCCGATGTCTATATTACGGCTCAACAGGCGACCCAAGTTTTCTATCTACCGTGGGCCTGCCAAACTGATCCAAATCTGAATGGTTGGGATGTCGTTTATGATGTGCCGCCACATTTTAGACCACCTCCCCTCAATGAAGATGATTATGACCCTCACATTAACCCAGACACATATGAAGGAGAATTCTTCCAAGAAACACGTGTTTCCAAAAAACGTTTCAAGAACCGCTCTACTTCACCCCAGAACATTGAGGTAGACAGCGACAGTGAATCCGACTTCACCCCTGAGCTGGAACAAGAAGAGACGGAAGAAGAAGAGGTTACTGCTGCGGATGACCTGTCAATGCTTGACCGATTACATAAAGGAGGCCTTCCACATGTTGATGCATTTATTGATGATGCTGATGAGCACGTCATTACTGATAGTGATGATGATTCTGCATTTATTGATCCCGGAGCATATATAGACGATGAAGATTAATATTAGTAATGTCAGGTATTCAATTATTATTATGTACATATATATTATTAATTAGTTCATGTTATTAGGTATTCAACAAAATGACATTGACTTAGCTTATTTTCCTCGAAAATGACATAATAACCTTACTTAGCTCCAAACTGACATACTTTACCTAGGATAGCTATAAAATGACCTATACTTAGCATTTTTCCTCCTAAATGACTTAATATGCTTAGTTAGCTAAAAAATGGCATAACTACCTAGGATAGCTCCAAAATGACCTATACTTAGCTTCTTTAGTTCATTTATGACATACTTAGCATACTTAGGTAAAAAATGGCATGATAACCTTGGTTTAGCTCCAAAATGACATTGACTTAGCTTATTTTCCTCCAAAATGACAAAATAACCTTATTCTTCTTCTTCTTCTTCTTCTAGTCTTCTTCTTCTTCTTCTTCTAGCTAGTCTTCTTCTTCTAGTCTTCTTCTTCTTCTTCTTCTTCTTCTTCTTCTAGTCTTCTTCTTCTTCTTCTTCTTCTTCTTCTTCTTCTTCTTCTAGTCTTCTTCTTCTTCTAGCTAGTCTTCTTCTTCTAGTCTTCTTCTTCTTCTTCTTCTTCTTCTTCTTCTTCTTCTAGTCTTCTTCTTCTTCTTCTTCTAGCTAGTCTTCTTCTTCTAGTCTTCTTCTTCTTCTTCTAGCTAGTCTTCTTCTTCTAGTCTTCTTCTTCTAGTCTTCTTCTTCTTCTTCTTCTTCTTCTAACTTTCTTCTTTCCCAATTTGCAGATTTGCTTTCGATGAGGAAGCTTGCGTTGATGGAGTCTACTCTTCTTCTTGTGCTTCCTTTTTGTTTTGATTTTGTAGGATGAACAATGTCAAACTTGCTACCTATGTATGTATGTATGGATGGAACTATATGGACCTTTTGCTTAATTGTTGGATATGTTGGACTTTTCATTTGGTGTATATATGTGTTGGATGATCATATCCATATGGCAGGGATATGTTGGCTATGTACTTGTTGAAATATTTTGAAATGAATATATATATATATCTGTGAAATTGATTGAATTTAACAAAAAAAACAGCGGCAATATAGCCACTTTGCCATCTGCTAGCAGACGGCAAAGGTCTTCGCCGTCTGCCAGCAGACGGCAAAGAGGCCACGTGGCAGCAGCCTGTGCAACCTGGGCTGGCCTATTTGGCCTCTTTGCCGTCTGCTAGCAGACGGCAAAGAGGCCACGTGGCAGCAGCCTGTGCAACCTGGGCTGGCCTATTTGGCCTCTTTGCCGTCTGCTAGCAGACGGCAAAGGTCTTCACCGTCTGCCAGCAGACGGCAAAGAGCCTGCGTTGGCCCAGCTGACGGCTGACGACAGCTGACGTCAGCTGCTACTCTTTGTCGTCTGCTGGCAGACGGCAAAGAAGCAAAGGTCTTTGCCGTCTGCCAGCAGACGGCAAAGATCGCCGTTAGCCCCCTAACGGTGCTGGTACCTTTTGTCTGCCGTCCACGCTCTTTGCCGTCTGCTGGCAGACGGCAAAGAAGGAAAGTTCTTTGCCGTCTGCCAGCAGACGACAAAGCGGCCTTTGCCGGCAGCCGTTCGGCCGGAGTGTTTGCCGTCTGCTGGCTGACGGCAAAGCCTTTGCCGTCCGCCAAGCATGCCTTTGCCGTCTGCTATAGCAGACGGCAAAGTGCCTGATTCCAGTAGTGACCTATACAATTTACCATTGTATTGGGTGTGTTGGGGACACAAGAGACTCTTTGTTATTTGGTTGCAGTGTTGTTTGAGAGAGACCATCTTCATCCTACGCCTCCCATGGATTGATAAACCTTAGGTCATCCACTTGAGGGAAATTTGCTACTATCGTACAAAACTCTGCGCTTGGAGGCCCAACATGAGTCTACAATAAGAAGGTTGCGTAGTAGACATCAAGCTCTTTTCTGGCGCCGTTGCCAGGGAGGTGAGTGCTTGAAGTTATATCTTTAGATCTTGCAATTGAATCTTTTAGTTTCTTGTTTTATCACTAGTTTAGTCTATTAAAGAAAAGTACAAAAAATATATGGAATTGAGGTTGCCTCATATGCTTCATCTTTTTAATGTCTTTCGTGAAAATAATGGAAAAGAAAATTGTGCTCAAGTGTTAGAAGAAGAAGTTATTAAAATGTTTGGCACTAAATCTTTGAGTGATGAGCATGATTGCAATGTTGTTTGTATGAATTCTTTTAATATCCATAGTACTAATGATGATTGCACGAGTCATGATAAAAAGATTTCTTATAAGCATGTCAATTTTTGTGGAGTGCATAGAGTTTGTGAAGACATGCCTAAAAGGGAAGATATATTTTGTAAGAGGCATAAGTATTTAGAAACTAAATGGTTGCAAGAGAGGCTATATGTTTGTGCTGAAAGACTTAATATTTCTCGCCGTCCTTGTGAACTTTGCAATGAAAGTGGTCATTTTAATTTCCAATGTGAATTATTTCATGATCGAATTGTGTCCAAAAATTGTGATAAGCTCATTACCCTTGAGCATCATAATGAACTTAGTCTATTTTTGGGGTATGAAGAAATGAAACATAAAACTAAGGATGTTCCAGCTTGGGTTCTCATGAAAATGATTGATTTTGATCTAAATGAAATCTATATGTATTGCGTGGTAAATTGCATTGAGAATCCTTATATTGCCAATTACTTAAAGACAAGAAAACAAATAAAAGATGAAGAGAATACTAATGAAGGGGAAGAGGTTTCCCAATATCCTCCTATTTTTTCTTATGATGAATCAGGTAACGAGGAGGAGCTTTTTATTCAACCAACCTCTTCAAAAAGAAGCTTGGAGGAATTAAATAAACCCACACATAATGTGGTGAAGAAGAAGAAAAGAAGGAAAAGTAAAGGTAAAGAGGTATCTCTCCCAAATAATGTTGCTCCCATTATTGATAGGCCTCATGAGAATGAATCAAAAATAGTTGTGGAAGATGATACACTTGAGGATGATTTTGTTGTGCCTATTGCTTGTTGTGATAATTATGATTGGGAAGATAATGATACTTCTTATAATCTTGAAAATATTTATGGCACCAACTTGGAGGATGATGATAATAATTGCTATACTATTGGTGCTATTCATACTATTAATGATGAGAGTGATTATGTTTATGATATACAAAGCCACAAGCTTGGGGATGCTATGTTTGATGAAAATGACATGTTTGAGAATTTATTTGCTGCAATTAATGTTTGTCTCAAGCTTGGGGATGCTATGCTTAATGAAGATGATCTTTTTATTCCCCCTACTTTGAATGATCAAATTTGTTATAATGATTGCATGCCTCCTACTTATGATGACTATTGTGATGATACTTATGCGATGAAAAAGAGTGATGATTACTATTATGATACTTTTCATAATTATGAATATACTTTTACTGAATATTACTCTTTTAATGTGGAACCAATTTGTAGTATTCAATTCTTTTATGATACTCCCACTATTAGTCATGAGAAGAAATTTTCTTGTGTGGAGAGTAGTAAAATTTCTATGCTTGTAGATCATGAAAAGAATGCTTTATGTGCTGGTTATATTGTTGAATTCGTTCATGATGCTACTGAAAATTATTATGAGGGAGGAACATATGCTTGTAGGAATTGCAATAATATCAAGTTTCCTCCCTATGTGTTCAAAGTTTTGAAGTTATGCTTCTTTTGCCTTCCTATGCTAGTTGATTATTGCTCCCATAAATTGTTTGTTCACAAAATCCCTATGCATAGGAAGTGGGTTAGGCTTAAATATGCTAGTCATATGCTTCATGATGCTCTCTTTGTGTTTCAATTCTTATCTTTTTTGTGAGCATCATTGAAATCATCATGCCTAGCTAAAAAGGCATTAAAGAAAAGAGCTTATTGGGAGACAACCCAATATTTATACCTACTGTTTTTGTGTGTCCACATGATTAAGCTACTGTATAATCATGTTTTATAGCTTTTGTTTCAATAAAGAGCCAAGTAAAGCCTTTGGGATAGTGTGGATGATAGTTGACTTGATTCTGTGCAAAAACAGAAACTTTTGCTCTCTGTCGAGGAATTTTGTAAATTCACTGGAACGTGCTTTTGATCTGAATTTTTTACACATGATTGATATACAAATTTCCTGGATTTTCCTAATTTTTCAGAGTTTTTAGATACAGGGAAGTATGGTTATACTACAGATCTTCACAGACTGTTCTGTTTCTGACAGATTCTGTTTTGCATGCATAGTTTGCTTGTTTTAGTGTTTCCATAGCTTATGTTTAGTGGTATAAATTATGGGAATGATATAATACAGTAGGTATGACTTGGGAACAATTATGAATCTTGTCTTGACAGTACCTAAGTGAATGATTTATCTTTACTACACTAACCCTTCTCACGAAGTTCCGTTAAGTTTTGTGTGATTGAAGTTTTCAAGTTTTGGGTGAGACACCGATATGAGGAGAATAAGGAGTGAAAAGAACCTAAGCTTTGTGGATGCCCAAGGCACCCCCAAGGTAATATCCAAGGAAGACTCAAGCGCCTAAGCTTGGGGATGCCCCGGAAGGCATCCCCTCTTTCGTCTTCAACACTATCGGTATATCTTACTTGGAGCTATATTTTTATTCGTCACATAATATAAGTTTTGCTTGGAGCGTCATTTTATTTTGTTGTTCTCTGTTAGGTGTTATTTATAATCTTGTTTTTCAATAAAAAGTTCCAAGAATTGCCTTAGGATGCTTGCATTGCATGTTTGATGTGTGCTGTGTAAAAAACAGAAACTTCTGCTGTAGTGTTTGAATTTTCATATTTTACTGGAACGTGGAAATTTTCTGAAATTTTTACACAGTATTTTCATATAAATTTTTTAGCATGTCCTAAAGTTTCATAATTTTTTGAGTTACAGAAGTACACTGGTTTAATAGATTGCTACAGACTGTTCTGTTTGGACAGATTGCTGTCATAGTTTCGTTATGTACTTATCCTATAGTTTCCATAGCCTATATTGGTAGATATAAATTGTGGAAATGATAGTATACAGTACCTAATATTTGAAAATTATTATGCAACTTGTCTTGGCAGTACATAAAGTGTTGATTTATTCTTATGTGTACTAACCTATCTCACGAGTTCTTTTCGAGTTTTGTGTGGATGAAGTTTTTGAGAATAGGTGAAACCATGATATGAGAGGATTGAACGAGATACAAAAGCTCAAGCTTGGGGATGCCCAAGGCACCCCAAGTAAATATTTCAAGAAGTCTCAAGCATCTAAGCTTGGGGATGCTACGCATCCCACCTCTCTTCATCAACAATTATCGGTTAGCCTATGTTGAGCCTAAATTTTTATTTGTTCACATGATGCGTGCTATTCTTGGAGTGCTATTTTTGTTTTGCTTGCTGTTTAATAAAATACTTAAGATATGAAATTCTTAGATTAGAGAGTCTTCACATAGTTATTTAATTGTTGACTACGCATTGATCTTCACTTATATCTTTTTGGAGTAGTTTGTCATTCACTCTCGTGCTTCACTTATATCCTATGAGTAAATGGTTGAATGAATTGAATATCATAAATCTGAAATTAAATATGCTTCATATACTTATCCCATGGGGAGTAATGACTTCACACATAATAAGTATAGGTGGTAAAATTTATTGAAAGTTAGCAAACACCGCATTGGTCACTTGAACAATTCATGAAAGAATATTGAAGGAAGAGAGATTCCACATATAAATATACTATCTTGGACATCTTCTATGATTGTGAGCTCATTAATTATTTTCAAACTCGAGCAAATTAGTTAAAATTGGACAAGGAAGACAACTTAATGAGTTATGTTTGGGTATATTTGTATAGAAGTTATAACGTTATGGATCCTCCAACATGTGGTGCTTGCTTCCACCTCATACTAGCCAAAACTTCCGCACCAAGTAGAAATACTACTTGTGCATCCAAACACCCTTAAACCAGTTTTGCCATGAGAGTCCACTATACCTACCTATGGATTGAGTAAGATCCTTCAAGTAAGTTGTCATCGGTGCAAAAAGCAATACAAATTGCTCCTAAATATGTATGATCTTTTATTGTAAAGGAAAATAAGCGTTGTACGAACTTGTGATGGTAAAGAAATAAAAGCGACGGACTGCATAATAAAGGTTGCTATCACAAAGGGCAATACAATGTGATGTTCCTTTACATTAAAGGTTTTGCACATCCAAAAACAAAAAGCGCATGACAACCTCTGCTTCCCTCTGCGAAGGGCCTATCTTTTACTTTCTAGTACTTACCTTTATGCAAGAGTCATGGTGATCTTCACCACTTCCTATATTTTGCCTTTTTCTCTTGGCAAGCGTCATGTGTTAGGGAATGATCTAGACATATATATCCACACAAATATATTTGATCATGAATTATTATTGTTGACAATTATCTATATGATAAATAAGTTGGGAGGCGAAACATTAAGCCCCTATCTTTCTCTGTGTTCGATGGATGCTATTTGTTCTAAAAATATGCTTTGAGTGTCAATAATCATGGAAGACTATATGATAGTTGAGTATGTGGAATTTGCTAAATCAAAGCTCTTACATAGACCCTTCCTGAAAATAAGATGAATTGCAATTGTTCGATGACTAGGAATATGGTTTGTTAGTTTTCAAGAAACTTTCTGGTCTATACTTTAACATGTGAATTGCTTGTTACTTGATCATGAGAAGTTTTATGAGATGAGCTACTATTTATGGTTTCTATTGATGCTAGAAAAAGTGATTGGAATTATCATTGATCAAACTTGTGCACTTGCTAGCATTCACACTTCATAAATTATTTCTTTTATCATTTACCTACTCGAGGACGAGCAGGAATTAAGCTTGGGTATGCTGATACGTCTCTAACGTATCTATAATTTATGAAGTATTCATGCCATGTTTACAATAATTCAATATGATTTTGGTTTGATTTTATTAGAACTAACCCGGACTGACACTGTTTTCAGCAGAACTACCATGGTGTCGTTTTTTGTGCAGAAATAAAAGTTCTCGGAATGGGCTGAAAATTTACGGAGAATATTTTTGGAAAATATAAAAAATTCTGGAGCAAAAATATACCGGAGAGGAGTCCCGAGGCAGCCACAAGCCTAGGGGGCACCCCCCCTAGGGCGCGCCCCCTGGCTTGTGGGCCCCTCGGGAACCCCCTTGACGTGAGACCGACGCCAAAAAATCCTATAAATATCAAAACTCCCAGAAAGAAACCTAGATCGGGAGTTCCGCCGCCGCAAGCCTCTGTAGCCACGAAAAACCAATCGAGAGCCCGTTCCAGCACCCTGCCGGAGGGGGAAACCATCACCGGAGGCCATCTTCATTATCCCGGCGGTCTCCATGACGAGGAGGGAGTAGTTCACCCTCGGGGCTGAGGGTATGTACCAGTAGCTATGTGTTTGATCTCTCTCTCTCTCGTGTTCTTGAGATGGCACGATCTTGATGTACCGCGAGCTTTATTAATATAGATGAATCATATGGAGTTTTCCCCTCTCTATCTTCTTGTGATGAATTGAGTTTTCCCTTTGAAGTTTTCTTATCGGATTGAGTCTTTAAGGATTTGAGAACACTTGATGTATGTCTTGCGATGGGATATCCGTGGTGACAATGGGATGTTCTATTGATCCACTTGATGTATGTTTTGGTGATCAACTTGCGGGTTCCGTGACCTTGGGAATCTATGCATAGGGGTTGGCACATGTTTTCGTCTTGACTCTCCGGTAGAAACTTTGGGACACTCTTTGAAGTTCTTTCTGTTGGATTGAACATGAAAAATCTGAAATTGTGTGATGCATATCGTATAATCAAGCCCATGGGTACTTGTGGTGACATTGGAGTATCTAGGTGACATTAGGGTTTTGGTTGATGTGTATCTTAAGGTGTTATTTTAGTATGAACTCTAGGGCTGTTCGTGACACTTATAGGGATAGCTCATACGATTGATCGGAAAAGATAACTTTGAGGTGGTTTCGTACCCTACAATAATTTCTTCGTTTGTTTTCCGCTATTTGTGACTTTGGAGTGAACTCTTTGTTGCACGTGAGGGATTTACATATGATTCAACTATGTTAGTATTGTTGAGAGAACTTGCACTAGTGAAAGTATGAACCCTAGGCCTTGTTTTCAAGCATTGCAATACCGTTTGTGCTCACTTTTGTTACTTGCTACCTTGCTGTTTTTATATTTTCAGATTACAAAAACCTACATCTACCATCCATATTACACTTGTATCACCATCTCTTCGCCGAACTAGTGCACCTATACAATTTACCATTGTATTGGGTGTGTTGGGGACACAAGAGACTCTTTGTTATTTGGTTGCAGGGTTGTTTGAGAGAGACCATCTTCATCCTACGCCTCCCACGGATTGATAAACCTTAGGTCATCCACTTGAGGGAAATTTGCTACTGTCCTACAAAACTCTGCGCTTGGAGGCCGAACACGAGTCTACAAGAAGAAGGTTGCGTAGTAGACATCAAAGGGCTGCTTTCCTGGCTTATCCAAGTCTTCGAGGTCTTCACATGCTTCTCGTCCACACCGAGCACTTCGTCTACTTCGTCACCTATCGCTGCAAGCAACCGCAATAAGCAACACAACAAGCAGAGAAAAAGAAGTGCTCTATAAATAGGAAATTTACTTTTCTTGGACATCTCTGGTCCTAAGAAAAATATATAAAGTGACTCTACAGGAGTTGGATCAGTGAGGTTTTAAAAATGGTGGAAATGATGATCCTATAAGATGTCCACAGGAAATATTTTTGTAAAAATGGGTGGATGTACCCAACAAGTAGGGCATGATTTTAGAAACATTTAGGAATTGGTTTCACTGTGTTTGGAGTTGGTATGAATATTCTAGGGATTTGCAAAGTGGGTCACATATGAAGAAATGGCCCTCTAATTAACATAGCAAAATAAGTGTAAGGAAAAATGTTCACCACTTGGTGCATGAATTTAGATACACCTAGGAACTTGAATCACTCCATTTGGAGTTGATTTGAATCCCCTAGGGATTTTACAATGTGGGCTCTTAATAGCTCAAATTTGAATTTGAAAGTGAACAGGGCAGAAACTTGTGGTGGAAAAATATGAGAGTTGCATCATTGGATAGGTGGCATTTTTAGGCATATGCAGAAATTTGAATCATCAAAATTGGAGTTAGTATCAATTTACTAGGGATTTTTGAGCTACTCTGAAAAAAAAAAGAAAAAGGAAATAAATCATACCTAAATGGGTAAGTAGCGCACAGGGTGCTGGACTGCCAATTGGGCCGGCCCAGTGGCTCGTCCAGGCGAGCAGTGTGCCACGCCGAAGGAGTATTCCAAAGAATACGTCTTCTCCGCGGAGAGGCGCAGAATTGGGAGGCCGCCTCCACTTATGCGCGGGCCCGGCCATTCGGGTCACTTACAGGCGGGCCCTGCCGGGCTCCTTCTCTCTCCCATGTCCCCTTCTTCATCCTCCCGACAGGACAGAGAGGGGGGCGCCGGCCGCCGTGGCTACGGCTGCTCCACCGCACCAAACGTCGGGCTGGAGGCGTGGGCGGATGCCCCACTCCCTGCCGCGCTTGGGGGAGGCCTCACCGGTCGCGGGGATGGCCGGGAGCGAGTGGCTCATCTGGCGGGGCGGACGGCAGCGTCAGATGTCGCCGGGGAGCATGACACGGCCTCGGGGACGGAGTACCGAGGAGCCTGGGGATCTTCTCTCATCGAGGGCGTCCTCCTGGTGAGGTCGGTTGAGGCGAGGGAGGGCCGGTTAGCTCGGGCTTGAGCGGAGCCGAGAGGCCGCAATGCTGGCCATGGCGAAGGAAGAGGGCGTGGGGGAGATCTGCGGGTGGTCTGGGAGGTCCACGGAGGGGAGAGTGGTGGTCTTTGGGCGTCCAGAGAGCTCGGGGGGAGGTAAATTGTGGAGGGCAACGAAGAGGGGCTCGGGTGGCTGCCGTGATGGCCTCGGGCGCTGAGCAAGCGCGTGCCTGGGCTCCTTTGGCTGCGCCCTGGCGTCGGGGAGGGACATGGGAGGTCGAGGGGAGGTTATTGGCGCGCGGTGATGCCCTGCCGAAGCTTGTTGCGAGCTACATGACAAGATGCATGGCAGAGCGCCATTACTGCATGCCGACAGCGTGGTCACCACGCCATTTCGTGTCTAGAGCATCATTGTGGTCGTCCCAGGTTGTCTAGCGTGTGAGGCACGAGTGCAGGAGAGCACTAGTGAAGATTAAAGGGGAATGGAGCCGGTTGGGCTAGGTTTCTACTGTAGGTAAGTTTGTAGCAGCAAACTTGGGAGCCATTTCAGGGGCTCTTACTGAAGAGTAAATGAATAAAAAGGTTGTCTGGTGTTCTTAGACATGGAACGAGAAGATGCCCACAAAGTTTCAGCTCCTGGAGATAACTCTATAGGGTACTTCCAGTACAAAGCTATATTTGCTGCCATAAACTATGTTTGGATGAATTGCTCATATTTTTCATATGAGCAAGACCTATATGGGTTTGGTTTGATGTAATAGCATGCAAATGAAATTGTGGAAGAGTTTGGGGGCAGTAGCATGGTCAAAAAGGAAGGAGAGGGGGGGTGGGAGAGAGGTGTTGCCATGGTAAAAAGGAGGGGGAAAGTGAGGAAGTTACCCCCCAATAATTGAGTAGAGGCCATAGCAATCTTACTGGGGGTAAATTGGGGTTAGAATATACTGTGGTAACAAGTTGGAGGCAAGGGGAATCTTTTTGGGTCAACTTTCCTTGTCCACAAGCTTATGGCTGAAGGTGTTTGTGCTATGATTTGGCTAGGTAGAGGAATCCTATGGCCTTGATATTTACCAGGGTTAAATGGTAAGTCTAGTTGGTACTGATCACAAGTTTTAAGCTTATTATAAGAAAGTTGATAATGCAAACTTGGTAAACCCTAGAAATCAACAGAAATAGGTTTCTGTAGATTTAGTCATGCAAAACTATTCTCCTTGATGCACCACTTGGTGTGGTGGCATCATTAGGTGATTATAGCATGCCCACAAAATTTGGGATCAAGAGAAGACAATTGGTAATGTAGAGTTGCTCAAATTTGTATCTGGACAGGAATGGTTTTGGAATATTTTGGTGAAACAAAACAATTGCGATTGGGATGAAACTTTGCAAGATCATCACATATATCATATGTGACATGCTAGAATTTTCTTGGATTTATTTGATAATATTTCTTATAGAAATATTTCAAATGCTTGAAATAGGCAGAAATGGTTTTGTCCAATATTTTGAACATTACCATGTGCTTAAACTCTTATGTATGGACAATATATGTCCACTGAGTTTTCCTAAATTTTCTCAAATTTTTTTAAAGCATTTAAATAATTTTTCCCTATAAAAGACCATTTTTGGCCTTAAGAAAAAGCCTTTAAATAAAATAGGAATATAATCTTTAAAAATAATAATTTGTGTTTTTAGGAAGTCATATATATAGTAGGTTTCAAATAAAGCCTTTGGGGAAAAAGGATCCACACAATTTGAGGACTTGCAGTGCAAACCTCAACTCAGGGGTTTTTGAAAACCTACTTTGAATAAACCCTTTTTGGTCAAAATAATTTTTTATAAAAATATTTTTAGGTCCTATACACATGGTATGATCATTGGACAAGAGTTTTAGTTCAAGGAAAAGAGTTTTGAGAGTAGGAGGGAGTTTTACGAATATAGAGCACCAGCAAGCAAATAGCACACAAGTCAAACATTCATAGGCACTCAAAAAGTTTTAATTGGCCCTAATTTTTGAGTCATGCTAATTTATTCATGAGGAAAAACACAGGGTGTGACAGACCTACCCCCCCTTACAAGAATCTCGTCCCCGAGATTCCTAAGCTAGGCGTAGAAACGATGCGAGAATTCAGAGGTGAGGCAGTCTTCACATTCCCATGTGGCTTATTCTTCGACGTGATTGCTTCATTGGATCTTGAAGTGCCTGATGATATGTCTTCGAGTGCATCGTTGACTTCGTCTAAGGGTGAACGGGGTTCTTGCAATATGCTAGGCTTGCCTAATGGTTAAGGGTTTGGTGGACGAGGTTCTGGCAAGGGCCTGGCTTGCGTGTGTATTCCAAAGTCGGAATACGTGGCCAAGGTAGTGTGTCTGCGTGCTGGTCCTGGGGTTACTCACGTTGGTTAGTGACATCTAGATGTCTCAGGGTAGAATAGAAGGGTCGAGCCTTGGTGTAGCTTCTTGTCGACGAGGAAGTCCTTATCTTCCTTAAGCAGGAGGTCCTCAGTCGCAGGTGGTCTTCATCCTTGAGAGTATTGAAGAGCATCATCATAGGCTTCACGTCGAGGACTTCTGCTTGAATAAGTTGGCCAGGTATGTTCTTCATTCATCTTCGGCCATTAGTCTTCATTGTCACGCGCGCATGTTTCTGGCGGGTCTTCGAGTGTTTGGTATACTTGCCTCTTCGTAGACATTTGTGGCAAGGTTTGCGCTGAGTCTCGTCCCTAAGATTAAGCTTAGAGACTTGGTGCCAAAACGGGTTCTACCATCTAGGAAGGTTTCTGAGGGGTTCTAAATAAGCTGACTATCCAGAAGTATAGAACAGCCATCTAGTCCCCAAGGTCTGAGGCTTGGCAAGCGGGGTGAACTACCTTTGACAGGTGGTTTACCATGATCGAGTCAGGGTTTACACCTTAGATTGTCTAAAAAGGGGCTGGTAACGAAGTCATGACAGTCGTCCACTCCTTTCCAGGTCTGGAAAAGATGGGGACGTCATGCTCATCATACACCGTCAAGGTGGTGGAGTGAGGGGGTGCTATCAACTTCTCGGTCCCTTCCTAGTCAGGAACTGATAGGTGATTGATAAGACAAGGGCCACATACTCCCCCTTGATGTCCAAGGGCTTCATCGTACCCTGAACGTTTGTGCTTCTTGATACAGTCTAGCTGATGAAGCCGGCAGAGGAGCGATGGTTTACTCCTCTCGCTTCTTCTTCTTCGTCTTCGTGGTCTCTCAACCGTAGTGGTTCTTCATATTGCTTGGGTAAGAATGTCGTATGCTATAGGGAGGGTACTTCAAGGAGTCCAACCTTTTCAAGGTGAAACCTTTTACTTGAGAGGCATGGTAATTGGTGTTCCTGGGGCTGATCCAAACAGGACTAAGGTATTCCTTCCCATGTTGGGTAAATAAGTATGTCATCCTGGAGGACAACAAACTATTTCTCCAAGCATCACATAAACACATTGCTCATGGGATATGTGAGAGGAGCGGGCATTTGCTCCGGATGGTCACTAGTTTCGGGGGTTCGTGATCCAACGTAATCTAGTTCTTCGTGTCCACCTTCCTTTTGAACAGGATTGGCGGTGGCCAAGGTGGAGTATTGGCCATAGTCTAATGACTTAGAGCCAAGACCAATGGTCATAATTCCGACCATATTGTGGCTCGGTAAAGCTTCGGGGTTTCAAGGAGCTTAGGATGTGAGTGAACGTCTATCACCTTATCCTTGAGCACAGTTATTAGATGCCAACAGTCCTACTATTTACTCCAAACAAAATCATCCTATATCATTGAGGGTATCACCAAGGTCAAACGTGCTATTCAACCCAAGGTTTTGAGAGAAGGACTATTCCCAAAATCTCATATGTATACTATAGTTAACTCATATATATCCCTATGTAAAAATCCTCGGGAGAGCATACAAGCTGCTAAGCTTGCACAAGACATTATAAATCCAAGTGTCCTACTGACCTATCCAAGGTCTAAGGCACTGCATTACTGTGCTAAGGAAACACGTAATAAACCAATCCAAGATCTTGTTTCCTTCCTACGAATCCAATTAATCGATCCACGAATATCATCACTATTACATGATCCACTACTGCTACAAATCCAGCATCGATGGTGTCCTGCATAATCTCCTAGAGTTCATATAATACACATATCATTACAAGGGCTATTATCACAGTATACCCACGAACTTCCAATCTCATGACCAACTAATACTCCAAGGTCGAGCTTATATAGATCCCTAAGATCAGCCGATTCTTTCTACTTATCATCCACCGAGAAACATGGTATCATGATCAAGATCATTGGGCTAAATCCAAATTACTCCAAAGCATGTGGTCCTGATTAACACCGACACTCTATTAGGATTACCTATTTAAATCCAAATCTCATGTCCACTAAGAATTTCTACTTGTTCCTCCAAGAATCTCAGCTTGTGATCATAATTGTCCTACTAAATCCAATTTGCTCAAGGGAGAAATAAGTTATGCTACTCTATCAATCTTGATCCACCAAGTTTGTCTACCACTGTTAAGCCTTGTAGCCCACCAAAGGCTCTCAACTACTTCCTCAAGATATCTATTACAACCTCGTCAAATCATTAGCCTACTAGTTATATATCCTCAGAACAATCTTCCCTATGGCATCATCAGTTCAAGTGCTGGCTTAGGGATGTAATGTGTCTGTTCACTATGATCACTAGTCCCGTAATGAACCCAGTGGTAAGCAGGGGTTATTGATGCTCATCAGGTGATCTGGCAAATCCGTGTATTAAACACGTGATGAGAGGTTTGAGCTGCGGGAGCTTGTGAGGTCTAGGTTGGGCTAGGGAGGGGTTTCCAATCTTGAGGGAAAAGTATAGTTCTACGGGGTTGCGTCTGGTTGAGTACGTTGTAGTCAACGTCTTCAACGCTAGCTGTCCGTCGAGGTGGATCCTGGGTGTATCTTATCTTGCCGGTCTTCAGTTGACGAGAGGGGGAAGAGGGAAAGTAGCATAGAGGAGAGTGCCTAAGGGGGTAGTATAGTGCAAGTGCAATCAAACAAGTGCCAAAAAGGCAAAACACACTTATTAACATAAGGTGGGTGCTTATTCACGTACTTGTTGCCTGGGGCAAAAGTGCGACTTACACCAAAGCACAAACAAGCAAAAACAAGCAACACACAATCATGGTTCTATCAGAACCATCATACGGTCTCGACTTTGCATGGAGGATACATGACTCATCCTACCCTAGGGGTCCTTGGACTCAGTAGTCGTGCTTGCTT
Organism: Elymus sibiricus; assembly: GCA_039707655.1. NCBI lineage: Eukaryota > Viridiplantae > Streptophyta > Magnoliopsida > Poales > Poaceae > Elymus > Elymus sibiricus. Next base: position 291,076,973 of record CM077671.1, on the reverse strand, counting down.
CGCGTCTCGGAGAGGAGTCTGCTCAGCCTTCAGGGTCTTCTTCAGGTGTCCCTATGTCTCTTGTTGTTGTTTGTCGAAACTATCCGGGTTGTGCCTGAAGCATCCTTGACAATTTCGGGTCTGGTGAGTTGACGACGAAGGTGATTCTTCATAGCTGTTGTTGACATGGTCTTATGGTGTCTTCGTAATCGTGACAATGCCTCCTTGTCTTCTGAGACGTCGAGGGTTCCAGGTAGGCAATCTTTTATGCAATGTCATTAACAAGGCATGGTAGAGTTATATTCTGCCGATCACGTTGATGATATCATCGACACCAAGAGCGGGGGATGATGAGAACCGTTTTCCTGCTCAATATAGTGAGGCGGACCAAACGGCGAGGTTCTCATCCATCGGTGGTTGCCGACACAACATCGAGAATGACAGGATTGCTCTTTTAGCGATGCATATCATGATCTTGCATATCGTATGCCTTGATCATCGTAGGCCAAGGTTGCATCAACCTGGGGCGGTGTTGATGGTGTCACCATCTTTTGAGTCTTGATATCCTTATTCCTCGAGAAGGTATCTTCTGTTGGTATTGTCTTGTCGTGGGGTCGTCAAGCTTGTGTGAATATCTGGCAAGGTGGCTTCCTTCCGGGTTACCCATGAGGATTTTCAAGGAATCCAGTGGTCAGGGGCACAAGGGTAGTAGCGACCGTTTGCAAAGTTTTGAAAAGCAGACGAGGAGAGCTTAAGAGAAAAATGGTGGAAGTGCTAAGGCAAAAACCTTTGCTTCCTTTGAAATTTTAGGAGAGGTGAGAATTATGGTGGTTTTGTAAGTAATTTTGAAGGGTCTGGAAAATAGTTTTGTCCTAACTAACGTCCATGCTAACTAAGGACTTCCTACAGTCAGGATGGCTCTGATACCAGCTCTGTGGGGACCCCGACTCATAAGTCGTGATCACCGAATGTATGTGCACAGTGATCCCAGAGATCAATGCTCACTGCGGGTGGTCCGGGAGGTCCACGGAGGGGAGAGTGGTGGTCTTTGGGCGTCCAGAGAGATCGGGGGGAGGTAAATGGTGGAGGGCAACGAAGAGGGGCTCAGGTGGCCGCCGTGATCGCCTCGAGCGCTGAGCACGCGCGTGCCTGGGCTCCTTTGGCTGCACCCTGGCGTCGGGGAGGGGCATGGGAGGTCGAGGGGAGGTTATTGGCGCACGGGGATGCCCTGTCGAAGCTTGTTGCGAGCTACAGGACAAGATGCATGGCAGAGCGCCGTTACTGCATGCCGACAGCGTGGTCACCACGCCATTTCGTGTCTAGAGCATCATTGTGGTCGTCCCAGGTTGTCTAGCGTGTGAGGCACGAGTGCAGGAGAGCCCTAATGAAGATTAAAGGGGAATGGAGCCGGTTGGGCTAGGTTTCTAATGCAGGTAAGTTTGTAGCAGCAAACTTGGGAGCCATTTCAGGGGCTCTTACTGAAGAGTAAATGAATAAAAAGGTTGTCTGGTGTTCTTAGACATGGAAGGAGAAGATGCCCACAAAGTTTCAGCTCCTGGAGATAACTCTATAGGGTACTTCCAGTACAAAGCTATATTTGCTGCCATAAACTATGTTTGGATGAATTGCTCATATTTTTCATATGAGCAAGACCTATATGGGTTTGGTTTGATGTAATAGCATGCAAATGAAATTGTGGAAGAGTTTGGGGGCAGTAGCATGGTCAAAAAGGAAGGAGAGGGGGGGTGGGAGAGAGGTGTTGCCATGGTAAAAAGGAGGGGGAAAGTGAGGAAGTTACCCCCCAATAATTGAGTAGAGGCCATAGCAATCTTACTGGGGGTAAATTGGGGTTAGAATATACTGTGGTAACAAGTTGGAGGCAAGGGGAATCTTTTTGGGTCAACTTTCCTTGTCCACAAGCTTATGGCTGAAGGTGTTTGTGCTATGATTTGGCTAGGTAGAGGAATCCTATGGCCTTGATATTTACCAGGGTTAAATGGTAAGTCTAGTTGGTACTGATCACAAGTTTTAAGCTTATTATAAGAAAGTTGATAATGCAAACTTGGTAAACCCTAGAAATCAACAGAAATAGGTTTCTGTAGATTTAGTCATGCAAAACTATTCTCCTTGATGCACCACTTGGTGTGGTGGCATCATTAGGTGATTATAGCATGCCCACAAAATTTGGGATCAAGAGAAGACAGTTGGTAATGTAGAGTTGCTCAAATTTGGATCTGGACAGGAATGGTTTTGGAATATTTTGGTGAATCAAAACAATTGTGATTGGGATGAAACTTTGCAAGATCATCACATATATCATATGTGACATGCTAGAATTTTCTTGGATTTATTTGATAATATTTCTTATAGAAATATTTCAAATGCTTGAAATAGGCAGAAATGGTTTTGAAGTGTTTTGTCCAATATTTTGAACATTACCATGTGCTTAAACTCTTATATATGGACAATATATGTCCACTGAGTTTTCCTAAATTTTCTCAAATATTTTTAAAGCATTTAAATAATTTTTCCTTATAAAAGACCATTTTTGGCCTTAAGAATAAGCCTTTAAATAAAATAGGAAAATAATCTTTAAAAATAATAATTGGTGTTTTTGGGAAGTCATATATATAGTAGGTTTCAAATAAAGCCTTTGGGGAAAAAGGATCCACCCAATTTGAGGACTTGAAGTGCAAACCTCAACTCAGGGGTTTTTGAAAACCTACTTTGAATAAACCCTTTTTGGTCAAAATAATTTTTTATAAAAATATTTTTAGGTCCTATACACATGGTATGGTCATTGTACAAGAGTTTTAGTTCAAGGAAAAGAGTTTTGAGAGTAGGAGAGAGTTTTACGAATATAGAGCACCAGCAAGCAAATAGAACACAAGTCAAACATTCATAGGCACTCAAAAAGTTTTAATTGGCCCTAATTTTTGAGTCATGCTAATTTATTCATGAGGAAAAACACAGGGTGTGACAGACTCCAGGGGACAGAATTCATATTTGTTGCCCTCACCGTAGTCCTACATTCTATATTGATGTGGAGAGAGATGGCATCCAGCTGACACCCCTGCACTTTGTTGGTAAGATGAAAAAACAGCCCCTATGGATCCTATGGTTTTGTGATAGTATACTTCCAATGAAATATATCGACGTACCATGCTTGTGAACCAGTGATACGTCTCCAACGTATCTATAATTTTTGCTTGTTCCATGCTGTTATATTATCATTCTTGGATGTTTTACAATCATTTTATAGCAACTTTATATTTTTGGGGACTAACCTATTGACACAGTGCCAAAGTGCTAGTTGCTGTTTTTGCTTGTTTTTTACTTTGCAGAATATCAGTAACAAATGGAGTCCAATCGTGACGAAACTTTTTGGAGATTTTTTTTGCACCAGAAGACACCAAGTGGGCCAAAGAAGTGCCAGAGAGGTGGGCTGTGGAGAGCACTAACGTGGCTTGGACTGCGTCGGTATTTCCCCAAAGAGGAAGGGATGATGCAGCACAGCGACGGTAAGTATTTCCCTCAGTTATGAAATAAAGGTTATCGGACCAGTAGGATGATCGCCACCACCCAATAAGCAGCACCTGCACACAAACAACAAATACTTGCAACCCGACGCGAAAGAGAGGTTGTCAATCTCTCTATGGTAATAAGATAGATTAGGTAGTGATAGATAGGAGAGATAGATCTCTCGAGAACACAAATAGAAAGAGTAAATATGCAGCAATATGTTTTTGGGTGTTTGGTTTTGTAGATCTGAAAACAAAGATTGCAAAAAACGTAGATCGGAAAGCAATATGATAGGAAAAGTAGACCCGGGGGCCGTAGGGTTCACTAGTGGCTTCTCTCATGAGTATAGCGCACGGTGGGTGAACAAATTACTGTTGGGCAATTGATAGAAAATCGAATAGTCATGACGATATCCAAGGCGATGATCATTACATAGGCATCACGTCCAAAATAGATAGACCGACTCCTGCCTGCATCTACCTCTATTACTCCACACATCGACTGCTATCCAGCATGCATCTAGTGTATTAAGTTCATGGAAAAACGGAGTAATGCAATAAGAACGATGACATGATATAGACAAGATCTATTCATGTAGGAATAGACCCCATCTTGTTATCCTTACTAGCAACGATACATGCGTGTCTTGCTGCCCCTTCTGTCACTGGGAAAGAACACCGCAAGATCGAACCCATCACAAAGCACCTCTTCCCATGGCAAGAAAAATCGATCTAGTCGGCCTAACTAAACCAAAGATTCGAAGAAGAAATACGAGGCTATAAGTAATCATGCATATAAGAGATCAAAGAAGACTCAAATAATATTCATGGATAGAAACTGATCATGAACTCAAAATTCATCGGATCCCAACAAACACACCGCAAAAGTTTACATCAAATAGATCTCCAAGAAACCATTGTATTGAGAATCATAAGAGAGAGAGAAGAAGCCATCTAGCTACTGCCTACGGACCCGTAGGTCTATGGTGGACTACTCACGCATCATCGCAGAGGCACCTATGAGGAAGATGAACCCCTTTGTGATGGTGTTTTGATTGGATCTCGAGGTTCTGGAACTTGCGGCGGCTGGAATTGTGTTTCGTCGACTCCCCTAGGGTTTTTGGATTTCCAAGGAATTTATAGACATGATAGTGGGTTGAGGGGGTGCCCGAGGTGCCCAGCACCCACCAGGTCGCGCCAGGGGGCCTCTGGCGTACCCTGGTGGGGGCTGGCCACCCTGGGCCCCCTCTTCTGGTGTTCTTTGGCCCATCTGGTATCTTCTGGTCCGTAAAAAATCCACAAAAATCCCCGCAGCGTTTCATCTCTGTTTGGTACTGGTTTTCTTCGAAGTAAAAAACAAGAAAAAATAGCAACTAGCACTTTGGCACTATGTCAATAGGTTAGTCCCAAAAATGATATAAAGTTGTAATAAAATGATTGTAAAACATCCAAGAATGATAATATAACTGCATGGAACAAGCAAAAATTATAGATAGGTTGGAGACGTATCAGCATCCCCATGCTTAATTCCTACTCGTCCTCGAGTAGGTAAATGATAAAAACAGAATTTTTGATGTGGAATGCTGCCTAACATGTTCATCATATTATTTTCTTCTTTGTATAGCATGGACATTTGGACTTGTAAATGATTCAAAGCAATAGTCTAGTTTTAACATAATGACTTCAATACTCAAGCATGTCAACAAGCAACCATGTCTTTCAAAATATCAACACTAAAGAAAGTTATCCCTAGCCCATCATGCTCAATCATTGATCCATTCATGAAACACACTCAAATATTAGCTATGCCCAATGCTCAAGTACGATCATAGTGCCCCCTAGTTGGTGCTTATAAGAGAAGATGGAGACTCAAAGCAAACATAAAAATTGCATAAAGTAAATAGATAGGCCCTTCACAGAGGGAAGTAGGGATTTGTAGAGGTGCCAGAGCTCAAAGTTTTAAATTGAGAGAGAAAAATATTTTGGGTGGCATGCTTTTCCTGTGAAGGAAAACAACAAAGTAGCTCACAATACTTTCCATGCTAGATATATCATAGGCGGTTCCCAAACAGAAAATAAAGTTTATTCCTTTTTCCACCAAACTTTCACTTTCCATGGCAGGCCGTATCCATGGGTGCCTTCCATACCAACACTTTCCAAGGAATTTCTTATTTGACAACATAAAGTAAATATATTTTTTTCATTTCGGGAATGGGCATCCCTATTACCGCCGCACTCTCGTGCAATGACAAGTGAATAAACACTCATCTTGAGAATAACACATCTAGCATGGAAACATATTGGACACTCCCCACCGTTTCATGAGCGGTACGGGCACACAAAAGAGAAAATTTATTTTGAAAATTTAGAGATGGCACATACAAATTTTCTTGGAACGGCATGGAAATACCGCATATAGGTAGGTATGGTGGACTCATAAGGCAAAACTTGGTTTAAGGATTTTGGATGCACAAGTAGTATTTCTACTTAGTACAAATGAAGGCTAGAAAATAGATTGGGAAGCAACCAAACCAAGAAACGAAAAATCACATAAGTGAGCATTGAACATAACTAACACCGAATCATGCACCACAAGTAGGATGTAACTTCATTGCATAACTATTGACTTTCGTGCATGCATAGGGAATCACAAACCTTAACATCAATATCCCTACTAAGCATAATTACTCATTAACATGACTCACATATTACTATCATCATGTTTCAAAACTATTACAATGAATCAAGTTTAATTTGTCCAATGATCTTCATGAAAGTTTTTATTATATCCTCCTTGGATATCTATCACTTTGAGACTAGTTTCATATATTGCCATTGCTTTTTGGTAAGCTCAAACAAATTTAAGTGAAGCACATGAGCATAAAGATTTCATCTCTCAAAAAGGTATAAGTGAAGCATGAGAGGATTTCTACAAAAGTTTTCTAACTCTCAAATTAATCTAGGTGAAGCATGAGAGTATTTCTACAAAAGTTTTCCAAGCACAGCGTGCTCAAAAAGATATAAGTGAAGCACTAGAGCAATTCTATAGCTCAAAAAGTTTAAGTGAAGCACATAGAGCAATTCTAACAAACCATAGCATGATTTTGGATTTATCAAATAGGTGTGTACAGCAAGGATACAAAGGAAAAACTAACAAACAAAGCAAGCAAAGATACAAGACGCTCCAAGCAAAACACATGATATGTGACGAATAAAAATATAGCTCCAAGTAAAATACCGATGGTCGTTAGAAGAAAGAGGGGATGCCACTCGGGGCATCCCCAGGCTTAGTTGCTTGTTACTCTTTGGATATATCTTGGGGGTGCGGTAGCATCCCCAAGCTTTGGCTTTTGCTACTCCTTATTCCTTCATCCATCGTGATCTCACCCAAAACTTGAAAACTTCAATCACACAAAACTCAACAAAATCTTTGTGAGATCCGTTAGTATAAGAAAGCAAATCACTACTTTAGGTACTGTTGTAAACCCATTCAAAATTTATAATTGCATTATACCTACTGTATTTTAATTTTACCATGGCTTATACCCTCCAATACAAACCATAGATTCACCAAAACAAGCACACAATGCAACAAAAACAGAATCTGTCTCAAACAGAACAGTCTGTAGTAATCTGTACCATACCCATACTTCTGTAACTCTAAAAATTCTGAAAAATTAGGGCAACGTAAGGAATTTGTATAGAAACACTGTGTTAAAATTTCAGCTCAAGATCACGTTCCAGAAAAAAAATTAAAATTCATATACTGGACGCAAAGTTTCTGTTTCAGATTCAGCATCACTTCTACTCATCCTATGAATCATCCTAACGGTTCTACTTGGCACAAACACTAAATAAACCATAAAAACACAATCATAACAGAGGCATAATTGTGTCAACACTCAAAAACAGAAAGGAAAAGGCAAAAATTTGTTTATTCATTGGGTTGCCTAACAACAAGCGCTATCATTTTACGCCCCTAGCTAGGCATATTGGATAGATTCAAGTATTGTCATCTTTGGTTTTGGATCCATAGGATGCCCTCATGATTGATTCATATGGTGGCTTAATTATTGTTCTAGGTAAGTGTTCCATACCCTTTCTTAAGGGAAATTGAAAACGAATATTGCCTTCTTTCATATCAATCACGGCACCTATAGTGCGTAAAAACGGTCTACCAAGTATAATGGGACAAGACGGATTGCAATCAATATCAAGCACAATAAAATCAATGGGCACATAATTCCTATTTGAAAGAATAAGACCATCATTAATTCTTCCCAAAGGCTTTTTAATAGTAGAATCCGCCAAGTGCAAATTAAGAGAACATTCTTCTATGTTGGTAAGACCAAGCACATCACATAGAGATTTTGGAATCGTGGAAACACTAGCACCCAAATCACCCAAAGCAAAGCATTCATAATTTTTAATCTTGACCTTAATGGTAGGTTCCCACTCATCATGCAATTTTCTAGGAATAGAAATCTCCAACTCCAACTTTTCTTCAAAAGATTTCATCATGGCATCAACGATATGTTTAGTAAAAGCTTTATTTTGCTCATAAGCATGAGGTGAATTAAACATAGATTGCAACAAAGAAATACATTAAATCAAGGAGCAACTATCATAATTAAAATCTTTGCAATCCAAGATAGTGGGCACATCACTAGTTAAAGTTTTGACCTCTTCACACCCACTTTTATCAAAATTTTCATCAAGATTTTCACCCTCCAAATTATTGGGACGCCTTCTAGATAAAGTTGACTCTACTTCAGTCCCTTCATTATCAATTTTAACATTACTAAACAAGGAATCAATAGAAGAAACACCAATAACTTTAAGATCTACATCACTTTTATCTCCTAGAGAGATTGGTTTGGCGGCCATTTGATTTATCAAAGTAGCTTGCGCATCGGAGATTTTACCAAGCAAATTTTCAGCATGAGCATATTTAGATTGGAGATTGCAAACTTCCCTACTAATATCATCAAGTTGTTTTGTTATGGCATCTAGCACGGTAGAGTGTTCTCTAAGCTCATCGGTAAAATACTTATTATGCTCAAATTGTGTAGTCATATATTCCTTAGTACTTTTCTCAATTTCAAGCAAAATATTGGGATAAGGAACTTCATAGTATTTTCGTTGGGGCATCATGACTATGCAAACAAGATTGCAAGGAAAGAAGAGATCCGGCAAGAAAAAGGGCAAACAAAAAAGAGGGCGAATAAAACGGCAAATTGGTGAAGTGGGGGAGAGGAAAACGAGAGGCAAATGGCAAATAATGTAATTGCAAGGAGATGAGATTTGTGATTAGGAACCTGGTAGATGATGATGGAGTCCCCTCGACGCCTACGATAGGCACGTAGAAGAGACTGCTTCCTCCCCGACAACGGCACCAGAAATTCCTTTGACGTGGCTTGGACTGCGTCGGTATTTCCCCAAAGAGGAAGGGATGATGCAACACAGCGACAGTAAGTATTTCCCTCAGTTATGAAACCAAGGTTATCGAACCAGTAGGAGGATCACCACCACCCAATAAGCAGCACCTGGACACAAACAACAAATACTTGCAACCCGACGCGAAAGAGAGGCTGTCAATCTCTCTAAGGTAATAAGATAGATTAGGAAGTGATAGATAGGAGAGATAGATCTCTCGAGAACACAAATAAAAAGAGTAAATATGCAGCAATATGTTTTTGGGTTTTTGGTTTTGTAGATCTGAAAACAAAGATTGCAAAAAGCGTAGATCGGAAAGCAATATGATAGGAAAAGTAGACTCGGGGGCCGTAGGGTTCACTAGTGGCTTCTCTCATGAGTATAGCGCACGGTGGGTGAACAAATTACTGTTGGGCAATTGATAGAAAATCGAATAGTCATGACGATATCCAAGGCGATGATCATTATATAGGCATCACGTCCAAGATAGATAGACCGACTCCTGCCTGCATCTACCTCTATTACTCCAGACATCGACCGCTATCCAGCATGCATCTAGTGTATTAAGTTCATGGAAAAATGGAGTAATGCAATAAGAAAGATGACATGATGTAGACAAGATCTATTCATGTAGGAATAGACCCCATCTTGTTATCCTTAATAGCAATGATACACGTGTGTCTTGCTGCCCCTTCGGTCACCGGGAAAGAACACCGCAAGATCGAACCCATCACAAAGCACCTCTTCCCATGGCAAGAAAAATCGATCTAGTCGGCCTAACTAAACAAAAGATTCGAAGAAGAAATACGAGGCTATAAGTAATCATGCATATAAGAGATCAAAGAAGACTCAAATAATATTCATGGATAGAAACTGATCATGAACTCAAAATTCATCGGATCCCAACGAACACACCGCAAAAGTTTTGATCAAATAGATCTCCAAGAGACCATTGTATTGAGAATCATAAGAGAGAGAGAAGAAGCCATCTAGCTACTGCCTACGGACCCGTAGGTCTATGGTGGACTACTCACGCATCATCGGAGAGGCACCTATGAGGAAGATGAACCCCTCCGTGATGGTGTTTAGATTGGATCTCGAGGTTTTGGAACTTGCGGCGGCCGGAATTGTGTTTCGTCGACTCCCCTAGGGTTTTTGGATTTCCAGGGAATTTATAGGCACGATAGTCGGTTGAGGGGGTGCCCGAGGTGCCCAGCACCCACCAGGCCACGCTAGGGGGCCTCTAGCGCGCCCTAGTGGGGGCTGGTCACCCTGGGCCCCCTCTTCTGGTGTTCTTTGGCCCATCTAGTTTCTTCTGGTCCATAAAAAATCCAAAAAAATCCCCGCAGCATTTCATCTCTGTTTGGTACTAATTTTCTGCGAAGTAAAAAATAAGCAAAAACAACAACTGGCACTTTGGCACTATGTCAATAGGTTAGTCCCAAAAAATAATATAAAATTGAAATAAAATGATTGTAAAACATCCAAGAATGATAATATAACAGCATGGAACAAGTAAAAATTATAGATACGTTGGAGACGTATCAAGCACAACCCACCAAGGCGCACCAGGGGGCCCCCGGCGTGCCCTGATGGGTTGTGCCCTCCACAGGGCCCCTCTCCGCCGCCTCTGATGCCTATAAATTCCCAAATATTCCAGAAACCCCAAGGGAGTCGACGAAAAACACATCCAGCTGCCGCAAGTTCCAGAACCTCGAGATCCATTCTAACACCATCACGGAGGGGTTCATCATCCTCATTGGTGCCTCTCTGATGATGCGTGAGTAGTCCATCATAGACCTACGGGTCCGTAGGCAGTAGCTAGATGGCTTCCTCTCTCTCTCTCTTTTGATTCTCAATACAGTGGTCTCTTGGAAATCTATTTGATGTAAACTTTTGCGGTGTGTTTGTTGGGATCCGATGAATTTTGAGTTCATGATCAGTTTCTATCCATGAATATTATTTGAGTCTTCTTTGATCTCTTATATGCATGATTACTTATAGCCTCGTATTTCTTCTTTGAATCTTTGGTTTAGTTAGGCCAACTAGATCGATTTTTCTTGCCATGGGAAGAGGTGCTTTGTGATGGGTTCGATCTTGCGGCGTCCTTTCCCAGTGACAGAAGGGGCAGCAAGGCACGCATGTATCGTTGCCATTAAGGATAACAAGATGGGGTCTATTCCTACATGAATAGATCTTGTCTACATCATGTCATCATTCTTATTGTATTACTCCGTTTTCCATGAACTTAATACACTAGATGCATGCTGGATAGCGGTCGATGTGTGGAGTAATAGTGGTAGATGCAGGCAGGAGTCGGTCTACTTATCTTGGACGTGATGCCTATATAATGATCATCGCTTTGGATATCGTCATGATTATTTGATCTTCTATCAATTGCCCAACATTAATTTGTTCACCCACCGTGTGCTATACTCATGAGAGAAGCCACTAGTGAAACCTACGGCCCCCGGGTCTACTTTTCCAACATATTGCTTTCCGATCTATCTTTTTGCCTCTTTTGTTTTCAGATCTATTATTCCAAAACTCAAAAATATATTTCTGCACTTTTTATTTGCTCTTTTTATTTTGTGTTCTTGAGAGATCTATCGCTCCTATCTATCACTACCTTATCTATCTTTTTACCGTAGAAAGATTGACAACCTCTCTTTCGCGTCGGGTTGCAAGTATTTGTTCTTTGTGTTTAGGTGCTGCTTATTAGGTGGTGGTGATCCTCCTACTAGCTTGATACCTTGGTTTCATAACTGAGGGAAATACTTACTGTCGCTGTGCTGCATCATCCCTTCCTCTTTGGGGAAATACCGACGCAGTCTCAAGCCACGTCAAAGGAATTTCTAGCGCCGTTGCCGGGGAGGAAGCGGTCTCTTCTATGTGCCAATCTCTAGCGCCGAGGATACACCATCATCATCTACCAGGTTCCTAATCACACATCTCATCTCCTTGCAATTACATTATTTGCCATTTGCCTCTAGTTTTCCTCGCCCCCACTTCACCAATTTGCCATTTTATTCGCCCTCTTTTTCGCTTGTCTTTTCCTTGTCAGATTTCTTGCTTGCTTGCAATCTTGTTTGCGTAGTCACGATGACTCAAGAAAACACCAAGTTGTGTGATTTTTCCAATACTAATAACAATGATTTTATTAGTACCCCAATTGCTCCTCCCGCCACTAGTGCGGAGTCTTGTGATATTAATGCCGGTTTGTTGAATCTTGTCATGAAAGATCAATTTGCCGGTACTCCTAATGAGGATGCCGCGTCCCATCTAAGCACGTTCGTTGAATTGTGTGATTGATGTCTACTACGACACCTTCTTCTTGTAGACTCGTGTTGGGCCTCCAAGCGCAGAGTTTTGTAGGACAGTAGCAAATTTCCCTCAAGTGGATGACCTAAGGTTTATCAATCCGTGGGAGGCGTAGGATGAAGAAGGTCTCTCTCAAACAACCCTGCAACCAAATAACAAAGAGTCTCTTGTGTACCCAACACACCCAATACAATGGTAAATTGTATAGGTGCACTAGTTCGGCGAAGAGATGGTGATACAAGTGTAATATGGATGGTAGATATAGGTTTTTATAATCTGAAAATATAAAAACAGCAAGGTAGCAAGTAACAAAAGTGAGCACAAACGGTATTGCAATGCTTGAAAACAAGGCCTAGGGTTCATACTTTCACTAGTGCAAGTTCTCTCAACAATACTAACATAGTTGAATCATATGTAAATCCCTCACATGCGACAAAGAGTTCACTCCAAAGTCACAAATAGCGGAGAACAAACAAAGAAATTATTGTAGGGTACGAAACCACCTCAAAGTTATCTTTTTCGATCAATCGTATGAGCTATCCCTATAAGTGTCACGAACAGCCCTAGAGTTCGTACTAAAATAACACCTTAAGATACACATCAACCAAAACCCTAATGTCACCTAGATACTCCAATGTCACCACGAGTACCCATGGGCTTGATTATACGATATCCATCACGCAATTTCAGATTCATCATGTTCAATCCAACACAAAGAACTTCAAAGAGTGCCCCAAAGTTTCTACCGGAGAGTCAAGACGAAAACGTGTGCCAACCCCTATGCAGAGATTCCCAAGGTCACGGAACCCGCAAGTTGATCACCAAAACATACATCAAGTGGATCAATAGAACATCCCATTGTCACCACGGATATCCCATCGCAAGACATACATCAAGTGTTCTCAAATCCTTAAAGACTCAATCCGATAAGAAAACTTCAAAGGGAAAACTCAATTCATCACAAGAAGATAGAGAGGGGAAAACTCCATATGATTCATCTATATTAATAAAGCTCGCGGTACATCAAGATCGTGCCATCTCAAGAACACGAGAGAGAGAGAGAGAGATCAAACACATAGCTACTGGTACATACCCTCAGCCCCGAGGGTGAACTACTCCCTCCTCGTCATGGAGACCGCCGGGATGATGAAGATGGCATCCGGTGATGGTTTCCCCCTCCGGCAGGGTGCCGGAACGGGCTCCCGATTGGTTTTTCGTGGCTACAGAGGCTTGCGGCGGCGGAACTCCCGATCTAGGTTTCTTTCTGGGGGTTTTGGTATTTATAGGAATACTTGGCATTGGAATCAAGTCAGGGGGACTCCTGAGGGACCCACAAGCCAGGGGGGCGCGCCCTAGGGGGGGCGCCCCCTAGGCTTGTGACTACCTCGGGACTCCTCTCCGGTATCTTTTTGCTCCAGTATTTTTTATATTTTCCAAAAATATTCTCCGTAAATTTTCAGCCCATTCCGAGAACTTTTATTTCTGCACAAAAAAACGACACCATGGTAGTTCTGCTGAAAACAGCGTCAGTCCGGGTTAGTTCTAATAAAATCATACCAAAATCATATAGAATTATTGTAAACATGGCATGAATACTTCATAAATTATAGATACGTTGGAGACGTATCAGTGATATGCAAAAGAAAAAAGATGTGGACAATGATATAGTGAAGTTGAAGTTATTTCCTTTTTCCTTGCGGGATCGTGCAAAAATTTGGTTTTCCTCTTTGCCTCGCAATAGTATCGATTCTTGGAATAAGTGCAAGGATGCTTTTATCACTAAGTATTTTCCGCCCGCAAAAATTATTTCCCTTAGGACACAAATCATTAATTTTAAGCAACTTGAGCATGAACAAGTTGCACAATCTTGGGAAAGAATGAAATTGATGCTAAGAAATTGTCCTACTCATGGTTTAAATCTTTGGATGATCATACAAAAAATTTATGCGGGATTGAATTTTGTCTCTAGAAATCTTTTAGATTCCGCCGCGGGTGGTACTTTTATGGAAATTACTTTTGGTGAAGCTACTAAATTGCTAGATAATAATATGGCAAATTATTCACAATGGCATACCGAAAGAGCACCTATTAGTAAAAAAGTTAATTCGGAGGAAGAAATTAGTACGTTGAGTGATAAGGTTGATGCTTTGATGAAGTTGGTTGCTAGTAAAAGTGCTCCTATTGATCTTAATGATGTGCCTTTGTCTACCTTGATTGAACAAAGTAGTGATTCCGTAGATGTGAACTTTGTCTCGCGAAACAATTTCAATAACAATGCTTATAGAGGTAATTTTAATCCTAGGCCTTTTCCTGGAAATTCCTCTAACAATTATGGTAATTCCTCTTAAAATAATAATAGTAACACCTCTGATCTTGAGAGTAATATTAAAGAATTTATCAATGCGCAAAAGGCTTTCAATACTACGATAGAAGAAAAGTTGAATAAGATTGATGATATGTCGAGAAGCATTGATAGAATTTCTCATGATGTGGAAAATCTCAAGTTGAAAGCTTTTGTGCCTAAGATTGATGAATCAATTAAAGCTTAATATGTCTCCATGGATGAAAGTAAGAAAACAACCGCTATGCTTAGAGCTAAAAGAGAATTCTTAGAAAAATCGTTTTCTAGTGATTGCCTTCATAAAAATGATTAAGATCTTAAAGTGATTGGTGTTTATTCTATTGATTCCTTGTTTAGTAATATTAAGATTGATGATGAAGGAACTGAAGTAGAGTCAATTTTAGCTAGAAGGCGTCCCAATAATTTGGAGGGTGAAAATCTTGATGAAAAAATTGACGAAAGTGGGTTTGAAGAGGTCAAAACTTTAACTAGTGATGTGCCCACTATTTTGGATTGCAAAGACTTTAATTATGATAGTTGCTCTTTGATTGAATGTATTTCTTTGCTGCAATCCATGTTGAATTCACCCCATGCTTATGAACAAAATAAAGCTTTCTCTAAACATATCGTTGATGCCATGATGAAATCTTTTGAAGAAAAGTTGGAGCTGGAGATTTCTATTCCTAGAACATTACATGATGAGTGGGAACCTACCATTAAAGTCAAGATTATAAATTATGAGTGCTTTTCTTTATGCGATTTGGGTGCTAGTGTTTCCACGATTCCGAAATCTTTATGTGATGTGCTTGGTCTCACCAATATTGAAGAATGCTCTCTTAATTTGCACTTGGCGGATTCTACTATTAAAAAGCCTTTGGGAAGAATTAATGATGTTCTTATTCTTGCAAATAGGAACTTTGTGCCCATAGATTTTATTGTTCTTGATATTGATTGCAATCCGTCTTGTCCCATTATACTTGGTAGACCGTTCTTGCGCACTATAGGTGTCGTGATTGATATGAAAGAAGGCAATATTAGGTTTCAGTTTCCACTAAAAAAGGGTATGGAACACTTCCCTAGAACAAGAATTAAGCCACCATATGAATCAACCATGAGAGCATCCTATGGATCCAAAACCAAAGATGACAATACTTGAAACTATGTGTTATGCCTAGCTAGGGGCGTAAAACGATAGCGCTTGTTGGGAGGCAACCCAATGAATAAACTTATTTTTGTCTTTTTCTTTCTGTTTTTGAGTGTTGACACAATTATGCCTCTGTTATGATTGTTTTTTTATGTTTTATTTTGTGTTTGTGTCAAGTAGAGCCTTTAGGATGATTCATAAGATGACTAGAAGCGATGCTGAATCTGAAACAGAAACTTTGCGTTCAGTGTTCGAATTTTCATTTTTTACTGGAACGTGATATTGAGCTCAAATTTTAGCACAGTGTTTCTATACAAATTCTTTACGTTGTGCTAAGTTTTCAGAATTTTTAGAGTTACATAAGTATTGTTAGAGTACGGATTACTACAGGCTGTTCTGTTTAAGACAGATTCTGTTTTCGTTGCATTGTGTGCTTGTTTTGATGAATCTATGGGTTATATTGAAGGGTATGAGCCACGGTAAAGTTAAAATACATTATTTATAATGCAATAATAAAATATGAATGGGTTTGCAACAGTACCTAAATTAGTGATTTGCTTTATTATACTAACGGATCTCACGAAGATTTTGTTGAGTTTTGTGTGATTGAAGTTTTCAAGTTTTGGGTGAGATCACGATGGATGAAGGAATAAGGAGTGAAAAGAGCCTAAGCTTGGGGATGCTACAGTACCCCCAAGATATATCCAAAGAGAAACAAGCAACTAAGCTTGGGGATGCCCCCGAGTGGCATCCCCTCTTTCTTCTAACGACCAACGGTATTTTACTTGGAGCTATATTTTTATTCGTCACATATCATGAGTTTTGCTTGGAGCGTCTTGTATCATTTGAGTCTTTGCTTGCTTTGCTTGTTAGTTTGTCACTTGTATCCTTTCTGGACACACCTATTTGAGAGAGCCAAAATTATGCTATGATTTGTTAGAATTGCTCTATATGCTTCACTTAAACTTTTTGAGATATAGAATTGCTCTAGTGCTTCACTTATATCTTTTTGAGCACGGTGTGCTTGGAAACTTTTGTAGAAATACTCTCATGCTTCACTTAGATTAATTTGAGAGTTAGTAATTTTGAAGAAATCCTCCCATGCTTCACTTATGCCTTTTTGAGAGATGAAATCTCTATGCTCATGTGCTTCACTTAAATTTCTTCGAGCTTGTCAAAAGCAATGGCAATATATGAAACTAGTCCCAAAGTGATAGATATCCAAGGAGGATATGATAAAAACTTTCATGAAGATCATTGGACAAATTAAACTTGATTCCTTGTAAGAGTTTTGAGACATGATGATAGTAATATGTGAGTCATGTTAGTGAGTAATTATGCTTTAGTAGGAATATTGGTGTTAAGGTTTGTGATTCCCTATGCAAGTACGAAAGTCAATAGTTATGCAATGAAATTACATCCTACTTATGGTGCATTATTCGGTGTTAGTTATGCTCAATGCTCGCTTATGTAAATTTTTGTTTCTTGGTTGGTTGCTTCTCAATCTATTTGCTAGCCTCCATTTGTACTAAGTAGAAATACTACTTGTGCATCCAAAATCCTTAAACCAAGTTTTGGATTATGAGTCCACCATACCTACCTATATGCGGTATTTTCATGCCGTTCCAAGCAAATTTGTATGTGCCATCTCTAATTTTCAAAATAAATTTCTCTTTTGTGTGCTCGTACCGCTCATGAAACGGTAGGGAGTGTCCAATATTTTTCCATGCTAGATGTGTTATTCTCAAGATGAGTGTTTATTCACTTGTCATTGCACGAGAGTGCGGCGGTAATAGGGATGCACATTCCTGAAATGAAAAAAAATGAAAATTTTACTTTATGTTGTCAAATAATAAATTCCTTGGAAAGTGTTGGTATGGAAGGCAACTGTGGATACGGCCAGCCATGGAAAGTGAAAGAATGGTGGAAAAAGGAATAGACTTTATTTTCTGTTTGGGAACCGCCTATGATGTATCTAGCATGAAAAGTATTGTGAACTACTTTGTCGTTTTCGTTGTCAGGAAAGGCATGCCACTCAAAATATTTTTCTCTCTCAATTTAAACTTTGAGCTCTGGCACCTCTACAAATCCGTACTTCCCTCTGCGAAGGGCCTATCTATTTACTTTATGCAATTTTTATTTTTACTTCGAGTCTCCATCTTCTCTTATAAAGCACCAACTAGGGGGCACTATGATCGTACTTGAGCATTGGGTGTAGCTAATATTTGAGTGTGTTTCATGAATGGATCAATGATTGAGCATGATGGGCTAGGGATAACTTTCTTTAGTGTTGATATTTTGAAAGACATGGTTGCTTGTTGGCATGCTTGAGTATTTAAGTCATTATGTTAAGATTAGACTATTGCTTTGAATCATCTAAAAGTCCAAATGTCCATTGCTACAAAAAAAAGTATATGGTATGAACATGTTAGGCAGCATTCCACATCAAAAATTCTGTTTTTATCATTTACCTACTCGAGGACGAGTAGGAATTAAGCTTAGGGATGCTGATACGTCTCCAATGTATCTATAACTTTTGCTTGTTCCATGCTGTTATATTATCATTCTTGGATGTTTTACAATCATTTTATAGCATTTTATATCATTTTTGGGACTAACCTATTGACATAGTGCCAAAGTTCCAGTTGCTGTTTTTGCTTGTTTTTTACTTCGCAAAATATCAGTACAAACGGAGTCCAATCGCGACGAAACTTTTTGGAGATTTGTTTTGGACCAGAAGACACCCAGTGGGCCAAAGAAGTGCCAGAGAGGTGGGTTGTGGAGAGCATAACTCACCAGGGCGCGCCAGGGGAACGAGATTGAACTAGGTATAGAGATACCGACGATCGAATCTCGGGCAAGTAACATACCGAAGAACAAAGGGAACAGCATACGGGATTAATTGAATCCTTGACATAGAGGTTCGACCGATATAGATCTTCGTAGAATATGTAGGAACCAATATGGGCATCCAGGTCCCGCTATTGGTTATTGGCCGTAGAGGTGTCTCGGTCATGTCTACATAGTTCTCGAACCCGCAGGGTCTGCACACTTAAGGTTCGGTGACGTTTCGGTAGATTTGAGTTATGCATGTTGGTGACCGAAGGTTGTTCGGAGTCCCGGATGAGATCACGGACATCACGAGGAGCTCCGGAATGGTCCGGAGGTAAAGATTGATATATAGGAAGTCCCGTTTTGGCCACCGGAAAAGTTTCGGGTATTTCCGGTAGTGTACCAGGAGTACCGGAGGGCCATCGGGAGGGGCCACCCACGCCGGGAGGCCACATGGGCCTGAAGGGGGTTGCACCAGCCCTTAGTGGGCTGGGAAAACCAGCCCTACAAGGCCCATGCGGCTAGGAATAAGTGGGAAAGGAAAAACCCCAAAGAAAAGGGAAGGGAGACCAAATATGGAAGGTGTCCTATTTGGACTAGGATTGAAGTGGAGGAGTCCACCTCCTCCACCTCCAAATTTCGGCCAGCCCTTGAGGGTTTGAGGCTGCCTCCTCCCCTCCCTCCCTCCTATATATACTAGAGGATTTAGAGGAGAAAAATAACCCTAATTGCCACGTGCTCCCTCTACTTCATCTAGATCGGTTTCTCCTCTAGTCTAGTTTCAGCGGTGCTTAGGCGAAGCCCTGCCGGAATTGTTCCACCACCATAGCCGCCGCGCCGTCGCGCCGCCGGAGAACTCTTCTACCTCTCCGCTCTCTCTCTTGCTGGATCAAGGAGGCGGAGATCGTCATCGAGCTGTACGTGTGCTGAACGCGAAGGTGCCGTCCGTTAGGCGCTAGATCGGAAGGACCGTGATCAGGATCGCGAGACGATTCATGTTTTGATCGCGGGACGGATCGTGATGGGATCGTGGGACGGATCGAGATTGGATCGTGAGATGGATCGTGATGAGATCGCGGGACACTCGGCGATTTGGATCGCGAAGACGTTCGACTACATCAACCGCGTTTCTTAATGCTTCCGCTTAGCGATCTACAAGGGTATGTAGATTCACTCTCCCTCTCGTAGATGCTCATCACCATGGATAGATCTTGTGTGTGCGTAGGAAATTTTTTGTTTCCCATGCAACGTTCCCCAACAGTGGCATCTGAGCTAGGTCTATGCGTAGATGAGATCTCGAGTAGAACACAAAGGAGTTTGTGGGCGTTGATATTCAGATTGCTTCCCTCCTTAGTCTTTTCTTGATTCAGCGCTATTGTGGGATGAAGCGGCTCGGACCAACCTTACTCGTCCACGTACGAGAGACCGGTTCCATCGACTGACATGTAACTTTGTTGCATAAGATGGCTAGCGGGTGTCTGTCTCTCCCACTTTAGTTGAATCGGATTCGACAGAGGCGGTCCTTGTAGAAGGTGAAATAGCAACTTTTATATCACCGTTGTGGTTTTTGCGTAGGTAAGAATCGTTCTTGCTAGATACCCGTAGCAGCCACGTAAAACATGCAACAACAATTAGAGGACGTCTAACTTGTTTTTGCAGGGTATGTTGTGATGTGATATGGCCAATTACATGATGAGATATATGTGATGTATGAGATGATCATGTGTTGTATAGAATATCACGACTTGCACGTCGATGAGTACGGCAACTGGCAGGAGCCATAGAGTTGTCTTTAATTATTGTATGACCTGCGTGTCAATCATTAAGCGCTATGTAATGCTTTACTTTATCGCTAAACGTTAGCAATAGTCGTGGAAGCAACAGTCGGCGCGACAACCTCATGGCGACACGTTGATGGAGATCAAGATGATGGAGATCATGGTGTCATGCCGGTGACGATGGAGATCATGCCGGTGCTTTGGAGATGGAGATCAAAAGCACGAGTTCATGGTCATATCATGTCACTTATGATTTGCATGTGATGTTAATCCTTTTATGCATCTTATTTTGCTTAGGACGACGGTAGCATTATAAGGTGATCCCTCACTTAAATTTCAAGATAAATTGTGTTCTCCCCGAGTGTGCACCGTTGCGAAAGTTCGTCGTTTCGAGACACGCCGTGATGATCGGGTGTGATAGATTCTACATTCGCATACAACGGGTGTAAGCCATGTTGCACGTGCGGAACACTCGGGTTAAACTTGACGAGCCTAGCATGTACAGACATGGCCTCGGAACACAAGAGACCGAAAGGTCGAACATGAGTCATATAGTAGATATGATCAACATGAAGATGTTCACCATTGAAACCACCTCAACTCACGTGATGATCGGACTTGAGTTGGTGAATTTGGATCATGTGACACTCGAATGACCGGAGGGATGTCAATTTGAGTGGGAGTTTTAAGTAATATGATTAACTAAACTCATTATCATGAACATAGTCAAAGTGTCTTTGCAAATTATGTTGTAGATTACTAGATCGCGCTGTAGCTCCCTTGAATTTTTATATGTTCCTAGAGAAATAGATTTGAAAGATGATGGTAGCAATAATGCGGACTGGGTCCGTGATCTGAGGATTGTCCTCAAATTGCTGCACAGAAGGCTTATGTCCTTAATGCACCGCTCGGTGCACCACCCCCTCTAGCGTCGTCTGTAGATGTTGTGAACATCTGACAGGCACGTTCCGATGACTACTTAATAGTTCAGTGTGTCATGCATTACGGCTTAGAATTGAGGCTCCAAAACGTTTTGAACGTCACAGAACATATGAGATGTTTTAAGAGCTGAAATTGGGATCTCAGACTCGTGCCCATGTTGAGAGGTATGAGACCTCCAACAAGATTCTTTGCCTGCAAGATGATGGAGAATAGCTCAATCGTTGAGCATGTGCTCAAATTGTTTGAGTGCTACAATCACTTGAATCGAGTGGGAGTTGATCTTCCAGATAAGATAGTGATTGATATAGCTCTCCAAGTCACTGTCACTAAGCTACTAGAGCTTCGTGATGAACTATAAAAGGCCAGAGATGGAAATAATGATCCCTGAGCTATTCGCAATGTTTGACACCGCGAAGGTAGAAATCAAGAAGGAAGCATCAAGTGTTGATGGTTAGTGAAACCACTAGTCTCGAGAAGGGCAAGGGCAAGGAGGGATACTTCATGGATGGCAAGCCAGTTGCTGCTCCAGTGAAGAAACCCAAGGTTGAACCCAAACCCGAGACTAAGTGCTTCTATTATGAGGAGAACGGTCGCTGAAGTGGAACAACCCTAGATACTTGGTAGATAAGAAGGTTAGCAACATCGACAGAAGTATATTTGATATACGTGTTATTGATGTGTACCTTACTAGTACTCCTAGTAGCACCTGGGTATTAGATACCGGTTCGGTTGCTAAATGTTAGTAACTCGAAATTAAAGCTACGGAATAAACGGAAGCTAGCTAAGGGTGAGGTGACGATGAGTGTTGGAAGTGTTTCCAAGGTTGATGTGATCACCATCGCACGCTCTCTCTACCTTCAGGATTAGTGATGAACCTAAATAAATGTTATTTGGTGTTTGCGTTAAGCATGAACGTGATTAGATCATGTTTATTGCAATACGGTTATTCATTTAAAAAGAAATAATGGTTATTCTGTTTACATGAATAATACCTTCAATGGTCATACACCCTATAAGAGTGGTTTATTGAATCTTGATCGTAGTGATACACATGTTCATAATATTGATGCCAAAAGATACAAAGTTAATAATGATAGTACCACATACTTGTGGCACTGCCGCTAAATGTCATATTGGTGTAAAACGCATGAAGAAACTCCATGCTGATGGATCTTTGGACTCATTCGATTTCGAATCGGTTGAGACATGCGGACCATGCCTCATGGGCAAGATGACTAAAACCCCGTTTTCCGGTATGATGGAGCGGGCAATTGACTTATTGGAAATGATACATATTGATGTATGCGGTCCAGTGAGTATTATAGTGTGCGGTGAATATCGTTATTTTCCTACCTTCACTGATGATTTGAGTAGATATGGGTATATTTACTTAATGAAACACAAGTCTGAAACGTTTGAAAAGTTCAAACAAAATCAGAGTGAAGTTTGAGATCATCGTGACAAGAAGATAAAATGTCTACGATATGATCGTGGAGGTGAATATCTGAGTTACGAGTTTGGTATACAACTTAAGACAATGTGGAAGTTGTTTCACAACTCACGCCACCTAGAACACCATAGTGTGATGGTGTGTCCGAACGTCGTAGTCATGCTCTATTGGATATGGTGCGAACTATGATGTCTCTTATCGATTTACCACTATCGTTTTAGGGTTATGCATTAGAGACAACCACATTCACTTTAAAAGGGGCACCATCTAAATCCGTTGAGATGACACCGTATGAATTTTGGTTTGGCGGAAACCTAAGCTGTCATTTCTTAATGTTTGGGGCTGCGACGCTTATGTGAAAAAGGGTTTTCACCTAATGAGCTCGAACCCAAAGCAAACAAATGCATCTTCATAGAATACCCTAACGTAACAGTTGGGTAAACCTTCTATCTTAGATCCAAGCACAAAGTGTTTGTTGCTAAAACGGGTCTTTTCTCGAGAAAGAGTTTCTTTCGAAAGATTGAGTGGGAGGAAGATAGTACTTGATGAGGTTGTTGAACCTTTACTTCAACCTGAGAGTAGCGCAGTGCAGAAAGTTGTTTCTATGGAGCCTATGTTAGTTGAAAAGGAAGTTAATGATGATGATCATGAAACTTCGGATCAAGTTACTATCGAACATCGTGGGTCGACAAGGACGCGTACTGCTCCTGAGTGGTACGGCAACCCTGTCTTAGAGGTCATGTTGTTGGACAACACCGAACCTACGAGCTATGGAGAAGCGATGATGGGCCCGGATTCCGAGAAATGGTTAAGACCATGAAATCCGAGATGGGATCCATGTAAGGAAACAAAGTATGGGCTTTGGAAGTATTACCTGAAGGGCGAAAGGCCATTCAGAACAAATGGATCTTTAAAAGGAAGACGGACGCGGACGGTAATGTCACCGTCTATAAAGCTCGACTTGTGGCAAAGGGTTTATCACAAGTTCAAGGAGTTGACTACGATGAGACTTTCTCACCCGTAGCGATGCTCAAAGTCTGTTGGAATCATGTTAGCAGTTGCTACATTTTTCAATTATGAAATCTGGCAGATGGATGTCAAAACATCGTTTCCTTAACGGTATCCGTAAGGAAAAGTTGTATGTGATACAACCGGAAGGTTTTGCCAGTCCTAAGGATGCTAAAATATATGCAAACTCCAGCGATCCTTCTATGGACTGGAGCAAGCATCTCGGAGTTGGAATATACGCTTTGATGAGGTGATCAAAGTTTTTGAGTCTATACAAAGTTTATGAGAAACTTGTATTTACAATAAAGTGAGTGGGAGCACTATAGAATTTCTGATAAGTATATGTGGTTGACATATTGTTGATCGGAAATGATGTAGAATTTTTGGAAAGCATAAAGGGTCGTTTGAAAAGAGTTTTTCAAAGGAAGACCTAGAATGAAGCTACTTAAATATTGGGCATCAAGATCTATAGAGATATATCAAGACGTCTGATAAGACTTTCAATGAGTACATACCTTGACAAGATTTTGAAAGAGTTCAAAATGGATCAGTCGAAGAAAGAGTTCTTGCCTGATTTGTAAGGTGTGGAGTTGAGTGAGACTCAAAGCTCGACCACGACAGAAGAAAGAGAAAGGACGAAGGTCGTCCCCTATGCCTTATCCATAGGCTCTGTATAGTATGCCATGTTGTGTACCGCACCTGATGTGTGCCTTGCCATGATTCTGTCAAGGGGTACAAGAGTGATCCAGGAGTGGATCATTGGACAGCGGTCAAGATTATCCTTAGTAACTAGAGGACTAAGGAAATATTTCTCGATTATGGAGGTGATAAAGAGTTCGTCGTAAAGGGTTACGTCGATGCAAGCTTTGACACCTATCCGGACGACTCTAAATAGTAGTCAGGATACATATAGTGGAGCAGCCATTTGGAATAGCTCCAAGTGGAGTGTGGTAGAAGTGTCTACAGTATGACATAGAGATTTGCAAAGTACACACGGATCTGAATGTCGCAGACCCGTTGACTAAAGACCTCTCTCACATGCAAAGCATGATCTGATCGAACCCCAGAACTCATTGGGTGTTAGATTCATAACAATGTAAATCACATGGTGATGTGAACTAGATTATTGACTCTAGTGCAAGTGGGAGACTGTTGGAAATATGCCCTAGAGGCAATAATAAATTGGTTATTATCATGTTTCCTTGTTCATGATAATCGTTTATTATCCATGCTATAATTGTATTGATTGGAGACTCGAATACATGTGTGGGTACATAGACAACACTGTGTCCCTAGTATACCTCTAGTTAACTAGCTCGTTGATCAAAAGATGGTGAAGGTTTCCTAGCCATGGACATGAGATGTCATTTGATAACGGGATCACATCATTAGGAGAATGATGTGATGGACAAGACCCAAACTATAAACGTAGCATATGATCGTGTCAATTTATTGCTATTGTTTTCTGCATGTCAAGTATCTGTTCCTATGACCATGAGATCATGCAACTCACTGACACCGGAGGAATACCTTGTGTGTATCAAACGTCGCAACGTAACTGGGTGACTATAAAGGTGCTCTACAGGTATCTCTGAGGGTGTCTGTTGGGTTGGCATGGATCAAGACTGGGATTTGTTACTCCGTGTGACGGAGAGGTATCTCAGGGCCCACTCGGTAATACAACATCACAATGAGCCTTGCAAGCAATGTGACTAAAGTGTTAGCCACGAGATCTTGTATTACGGAACGAGTAAAGAGACTTGCCGGTAACGAGATTGAACTAGGTATAGAGATACCGACGATCGAATCTCGGGCAAGTAACATACCGAAGAACAAAGGGAACAGCATACGGGATTAATTGAATCCTTGACATAGAGGTTCGACCGATATAGATCTTCGTAGAATATGTAGGAACCAATATGGGCATCCAGGTCCCGCTATTGGTTATTGGCCGTAGAGGTGTCTCGGTCATGTCTACATAGTTCTCGAACCCGCAGGGTCTGCACACTTAAGGTTCGGTGACGTTTCGGTAGATTTGAGTTATGCATGTTGGTGACCGAAGGTTGTTCGGAGTCCCGGATGAGATCACGGACATCACGAGGAGCTCCGGAATGGTCCGGAGGTAATGATTGATATATAGGAAGTCCCGTTTTGGCCACCGGAAAAGTTTCGGGTATTTCCGGTAGTGTACCGGGAGTACCGGAGGGCCATCGGGAGGGGCCACCCACGCCGGGAGGCCACATGGGCCTGAAGGGGATTGCACCAGCCCTTAGTGGGCTGGGCAAACCAGCCCTACAAGGCCCATGCGGCTAGGAATAAGTGGGAAAGGAAAAACCCCAAAGAAAAGGGAAGGGAGACCAAATATGGAAGGTGTCCTATTTGGACTAGGATTGAAGTGGAGGAGTCCACCTCCTCCACCTCCAAATTTCGGCCAGCCCTTGAGGGTTTGAGGCTGCCTCCTCCCCTCCCTCCCTCCTATATATACTAGAGGATTTAGAGGAGAAAAATAACCCTAATTGCCACGTGCTCCCTCTACTTCATCTAGATCGGTTTCTCCTCTAGTCTAGTTTCAGCGGTGCTTAGGCGAAGCCCTGCCGGAATTGTTCCACCACCATAGCCGCCGCGCCGTCGCGCCACCGGAGAACTCTTCTACCTCTCTGCTCTCTCTCTTGCTGGATCAAGGAGGCGGAGATCGTCATCGAGCTGTACGTGTGCTGAACGCGGAGGTGCCGTCCGTTCGGCGCTAGATCGGAAGGATCGGGATCAGGATCGCGAGACGATTCATGTTTTGATCGCAGGACGGATCGTGATGGGATCGTGGGACGGATCGAGATTGGATCGCGAGATGGATCGTGATGAGATCGCGGGACACTCGGCGATTTGGATCGCGAAGACGTTCGACTACATCAACCGCGTTTCTTAACGCTTCCGCTTAGCGATCTACAAGGGTATGTAGATTCACTCTCCCTCTCGTAGATGCTCATCACCATGGATAGATCTTGTGTGTGCGTAGGAAAATTTTTGTTTCCCATGCAACGTTCCCCAACACTTAATACACTAGATGCATGCTGGATAGCGGTCGATGTGTGGAGTAATAGTGGTAGATGCAGGCAGGAGTCGGTCTACTTATCTTGGACGTGACACCTATATAATGATCATCGCCTTGGATATCGTCATGATTATTTGATCTTCTATCAATTGCCCAACAGTAATTTGTTCACCAACCGTGTGCTATACTCATGAGAGAAGCCACTAGTGAAACCTACGGCCCCCGGGTCTACTTTTCCAACATATTGCTTTCCGATCTATCTTTTTGCCTCTTTTGTTTTAAGA
The DNA here is from genome assembly GCA_039707655.1 of Elymus sibiricus. NCBI lineage: Eukaryota > Viridiplantae > Streptophyta > Magnoliopsida > Poales > Poaceae > Elymus > Elymus sibiricus. Next base: position 291,049,888 of record CM077671.1, on the reverse strand, counting down.
TCTATTATTCCCAAAACCCAAAAATATATTGTTGCACTTTTTATTTTGTGTTCTTGAGAGATCTATCTCTCCTATCTATCACTACCTAATCTATCTTTTTACCGTAGAGAGATTTACAACCACTCTTTCGCGTCAGGTTGCAAGTATTTGTTCTTTGTGTGTAGCTGCTGCTTATTAGGTGGTGGTGATCCTCCTACTGGTTCGATACCTTGGTTTCATAACTGAGGGAAATACTTACCGGCGCTGTGCTGCATCATCCCTTCCTCTTTGGGGAAATACCGACGCAGTCTAAGGCCACGTCAACCAGAAAATGGGTGTTGTGGTTTTTCTGTTACTAATTGATACGTCTCCAACGTATCTATAATTTTTGATTGTTCCATGCTGATATATTATCATTCTTGGATACTTTTTGGGTCTTTATTTACCAATTTATAATATTTTTGAGCACTAACCTATTGACCCAGTGCCCAGTGCCAGTTGTTGTTTTCTATGGGGTTTTTTGCTTTTCAGGTTCATTACCAAACGAAGTCCAATTGCCACGCAAATTTTTCATGATTTTTTCTGGACCAAATAAGACCTGGAAGCTTCGGAAGGAGGCTGAGGCCGCACAAGGGCCGCACAAGCCAATAGGGTGCGCCCCAGGGGGGGCGCGCCCTGATGGCTTGTGCCTTCCTTGGCTGCCTCCTGACGCCCCTCTCTGGCCTATAAATTATTTTTCACCCTAAAAATAACAGAGGCAGTCCCAAAACCCTTTTTCCCCCGCCGCAAGTCTCTGTTCTGTCGCGAGCTCATCTGGAGCTCTGTTCCGGCACCCTGTTGGAGGGGGGATCGATCACGGAGGGCCTCTACATCAACCTTGCTGCCCTCATGATGATGTGTGAGTAGTTCACCATAGACCTACGGGTCCATAGCTAGTACCTAGATGGCAATCTCTCTATCTCTTGATCTTCAATACAATGGTCATCGCATCTTCGCTTTCATCTATCGGACGTAATCCTATTGTGCGGTGTGCTTGTTGGGATCCGATGAATTGTGGGTTTATGTTAAGATTATTCATGAAAGTAATTGAGATACCTCTGATATATATTGTCTCTTAATTGCATGATCATTATATCTTTGTAATGCTCTCCGGTTTATTGATGTGCTTTGGCCAAGTAGATTGATATTTCATCGTTGGGAGTGGTGCCTTGTGGTAGGTTCAACCTGGCAAGTTTCTATATCCTAGTGAAAAAGTAGGGGACAAGTGCGTCTTTGTGTTGTTGCTACTAAGGACAACACGATGGGGTTTATTCATATTGCTTGAGTTTACTTTGTCTACATCATGTCATCGTTCTCCATGAGTTACTCTGTTTTACTTAATACTCTAGATGCATGCTGGATAGCGGTCGATGAGTGGAGTAATAGTAATAGGTGCAGGCAGGAGTCGGCCTATTTGTTTATGGACGTGATGCCTATATATACATGATCATTGCCATGAAAATCGCATAACTATTCGCTTTTCTATCAATTGCCCAACAGTAATTTGTTACCCACCGTACTAGGGAAAACTATGGCCCCCGGGTCTACTCACTTATATATTTATAAACACTACTATTACCTTGCTGCGTTTATTTACCTTTTATTTTATTTTTCAATTTACAATTATCTACAAAACTCATTTGCTTGCAAATAACGAGATCAAGGGGATTGACAACCCTCTTGCCTGCGTTGGGTGCAAATTGTTTGTTCATTTGTGTGCAGCCGCTGAAGACGGTTGAGGATTGATATTCCTATTGGTTCGATAAACCTTGGTTTCATAACTGAGGGAAATACTTACCCACTTTTTGCTGCAATTACCCGTTCCTCTTCACGGAAAACCCAACGCAGATCACAAGTATCAGGAAGGATTGCTGGCGCCGTTGCCGGGGAGTATCATCATCAACTATCAAGTTACTTCACACAAATTTTCATTCACTTGTTCTTCTTTTTATTTTATGTTATATTTAGCTTGTATTATAAAAATAAAAAATACAAAAATATTTATCTTTACTTGTTGCTAGTTTACTTCTTCGCTTGCTAGTTTGCTTGTCTTGCTTGTTACTTTGCTTGTTCGGTCACCATGGCTCAAGATACTACTAAGTTGTGTGACTTCTCAAATACTAATAATAATGATTTTATTAGTACACCTATACCACCCGCCACTAGTGCGTAGGCTTTTGATATTAATGCTGCATTGCTAAATCTTGTCATGAAGGATCAATTTTCGGGAAGTCCTAGTGAGAATCCCGCGTCACATCTTAATACCTTTGTTGAAATATGTGACATGCAAAAGAAAAAGGATATGGATAATGATATTGTGAAATCAAAATTATTTCCTTTTTCACTAAGAGATAAAGCTAAAGCTTGGTTTTCATCTTTACCTCGTAATAGTATTGGAACATGGGATAAGTGTAAAGATGCTTTTATTCCCAAGTATTTTCCTCCTGCTAAGATCATCTCCCTTAGAAATCAAATAATGAATTTTAAACAGCAAGATCAATAGCATGTTGCACAATCTTGGGAGATAAAGAAATTAATGATAAGAAATTGTCCAACTCATGGTATAAACTTGTGGATGATTATCCAAAACTTCTATGCTGGACTAAACTTTGTGTCTAGAAATCTTCTAGATACTGCTGCAGGTGGTACCTTTATGGATGTGACCTTAGGAGAGGCCACAAAACTTCTGGACAACATCATGACAAATTATTCTCAATGGCATACCGAAAGAGCTCCAACTGGTAAGAAGGTAAATTCTATTAAAGAAATCACTACTTTGAGTGAAAAAGTGGATGCTCTTATGAATATGGTTGCTAGTAAAAATTCTCATGTTGATCCAAATGATATGCCCTTTTATACTTTTATTGAGCAAAATAATGATGCTATTGATGTGAACTTTGTCTCGCGAAATAATTTCAACAATAATGCTTATAGAGGAAGCTTCAATTCTAGACCGTATCCCGGTAATTCGTCTAACAACTATGAAAATTCTCATGGAAATTCTTCTACAAATTCTAATAGGATACCCTCTGATCTTTAGAACACAATTAAATAATTTATTAATTATCAAAAGGTTTTCAACGCGATGGTAGAATAAAAATTGCATGTAGTTGATGCTTTGGCTAAAAACATGAATAGAATTGCTCTAGATGTGGAAACTCTTAAAAGTAAAGCTTTGACACCCAAGCATGATTTTAATGATGCTATTAAATCTATACAAATATCTATTAATGAAAGTAAGGGGAGGACCGCTAAGTTGAGAGCTAAGCGGGAATTCTTAGAAAAAGCTCGTCCACCCGGTTTTTACCGGAATCATTATGAATATCTTAAAATGATTGGTACTTCTCCTATTGAATCTTTATTTACCTCTCTGAATATAAATAGTAAAGAGACTGGATATGAGTCCACTCTAGTTGAGAAGCGTCCCGTTTCCTTGGAGGGTGATGATTTTGATGCTAAAACTGAAAAACGTGGGTTTGGAGAGGTCAAAACTTTAACTAGTGATGTGCCCACTATTTTGGATTACAAGGACTTTAATTATGATAATTGCTCTTTAGTAGAATGTATTTCCTTGTTGCAATCCATTATTAGCTCACCCAATGCTTATGAACAAAATAAAGCTTTTACCGAACATATAGTAGAAGCCATGATAAAAGCTTATGATGAGAAACTTGAGCTTGAAGTTTCTATTCCTAGAAAATTTCATGATGAGTGGGAACCTACTATCAAGATAAAGATTAATAAATATGAATGCAATGCCTTGTGTGATCTTGGTGCTAGTGTTTCAACTATTTCTAAAACTCTTTGTGATGTGCTTGGTCTCGCTAATATTGAAGATTGTTCCCTTAAATTGCATCTTGCGGATTCTACCATTAAGAAACCTTTAGGTAGAATTAATGATGTGATTATTATTGAAAATAAAAATTATGTGCCTGTAGATTTCATTGTGCTTGATATTGATTGCAATCCTACTTGTCCCATAATACTTGGAAGACCTTTCCTACGAACTATAGGTGCAGTTATTGACATGAAAGAGGGAAACATAAGGTTCCAATTCCCATTAAAGAAAGGGATGGAACACTTCCCTAGAAATAGAATTAAACCACCTTATGAATCAATCATGATAGCTACTTATGGGTGGAGTGTCAAATATGACAATACTTGAAACTATGCATTATGCCTAGCTAGGGGCATAAAACAATAGCGCTTGTTGGGAGGCAACCCAATAGTTATCTTTAAATTTTTGCTTTAGACTTTCTGTTTGTTTTTTATAACATGATTATTGCCTCTGTAATGATTATGTTTTTGTGTTTAAATTAGTGTTTGTGCCAAGTAAAGCCTTTGGGATGACTCACAAGATGAGTAGAATCGATGCTGAAACAAAACAAAAACTTTTGACTCCAGTACAGAAATTTTCATTTTTTTACTGGCCCATGATAATGAGCTGAAATTTTTAAAAAGCGTTGATATACAAATTTTCGAGGTTTTACTAAATTTTCAGAATTTTTAGAGTTAGAGGAGTATAGATTCTCTACAGATTGCTACAGACTATTTTGTTTTAGACAGATTCTGTTTTTTTCTTGCATAGTTGCTTGTTTTGATTATGCTATGGATAGTATCGGGGGTTATAAGCCATGGAGAAGTTAGAATAAAGTACCTATTATGCATTTATGAAATAATAATCGATTTATAACAGTACCTAAAGTATGCAATATGTTTCTTATACTAACGGATCTCACGAAGTTTTGTTGAGTTTTGTGTGATTGAAGTTTTCAAGTTTTGGGTGTTATCATGATGGACAAAGGAATTAGGAGTAGCAAGAGCCTAAGCTTGGGGATGCCCCAGGCACCCCAAGGTAATATTTTAAGGGAGACTCAAGCGTCTAATCTTGGGGATGCCCCGGAAGGCATTCCCTCTTTCGTCTCAATCCATCGGTATGTCACTTGAAGCTATATTTTTATTCATCACATGATATGAGTTTTGCTTGGAGCGTCATTTGCTTTTGTTTGATTTTACTTTCAGTTTGCCACAATCATTGTTTGCTGGACACACCTATTTAAGAGAGACACACCTTCATCATAATTTGTTAGAATACACTATGTGCTTCACTTATATCTTTTGAGCTTAGCAATTGCTCTAGTACTTCACTTATATCTTTTTTAGCACGGTGGCGTGTAGATTTTATAGAAATAATTTCACTCTCATTCTTCACTTATATTTGTTTGAGAGTTAATAAATAGTGATGGTAATTTGCATGGGTCATAAGACTAGTCCAAAAACATTAGGTATTCAATGAGTGATAATCAAAACCATCATGTAGCACATATAGAGAAATTGTGAGTCAATGATATTTATGTGGTAATATGAAATAGGTGTGAGTTCATAATTGTTGACCCGTAGAATTGTCGGTATTAAGAGAGGTTGACCTTTTTGTTCATCTAAAAAATTGAAGAGGCATGGTGATGATGAGTGAGCATTTCTATTCCTCGTCAAAATCCTAGTGTTGTTTTGGGTCGGAAGTGCGCGATGGTTAACTCCTACCAACCTCTTCCCTCGGGGCATGCGAGTAGTACTTTGATTTATGATAAAACTAATAAAACTTTGCAATAAGTATATGAGTTATTTATGACTAATGTGAAACCATGGACATACGCAATCTCGCCTTCTCATATTTGCTAGCCTCGTCGGTACCGTGCATAGCCCATTCTCACCTTGAGGATCGGTGCAACTTTCGCCGGTGCATCCAAACCCCGTGACATGACACGCTCTGTTGCACATAAGCCTCATTGTATCTTCCTCAAAACAGCCACCATACCTACCTATCATGGCATTTCCATAGCCATTCCGAGATATATTGCCATGCAAATTCCATCATCACTTCACATGACTAGTTCGTTCATCATCATATTGCTTTGCATGATCATATAGAGCTGACATAGTATCTGTGGCAAAGCCACCATTCATCATATTTTTGATACGTGTCACGCTAGATCATTGCACATCCTGGTACACTGCTAGAGGCATTCATACAGAGTCATATCTTCATATCAGTTCTCCATATCGAGTTGTAAGTAAATAAAAGTGTGATGATCATCATTATTAGAGTATTGTCCCAGTGAGGAAATAATGATGGAGACGATGATTCTCCCACAAGTCGATATGAGACTCCGGACGAAAAAATAAAGATGTGGGAGGCCAAATGAGCCCACCATCCAAAAAAATGAGAGAAAATGAGAGAAGGGACTTTGCTACTATCTTTTTCCACACTTGTGCCTCAAAGTGGCACCATGCTCCTCATGTAGAGAGTCTCATGATATATCATTTTCATATGCTGGTGGGAATTACCTATTCATTATTACAAACTTGGCTTGTATATTCCTATGACGGGCTTCCTCAAATGCCCAAGGTCTTCATGAGCAAGCAAGTTGGATGCACACCCCACATAGCTTCATTTGAGCTTTCATACACTTAAAGCTCTAGTGCATCATTTGCATGGCAATCCCTACTCCTTGCATTGACATCTATCGATGGGCATCTCCATAGCCCGTTGGTACGCCTAGTTGATGTGAGACTATCTTCTCCACTTTTTACCCCTTTGATATCTACCACCATACTCTATTCCACCTAAATGTTATGTCCAATGGATCATGCTCATGTATTGCGTGAAGAATAAAAAGTTGATGCATATTGAAAATGTACGATCCAATTGCCTGACTTGGACACCGTGGTGCTTGACATTTGTATTAATGTGGTGAAGATGGAGCCATGCCTTGCTAATATAATAAGATGAATGGGGGCTAAACATTCTTTAAGGATCGTATACTTTGAAAGATTGATGATTTTGTTTCTTACACTTTAAATATTGCTATGTTAATATTTGTTGATTCATCGTTTCTCAATGAGCATACATGCATAAGATTACATAATGGATAGCATATCACATCAAAAATTCTATTTTTTTTCATTTACCTACTCGAGAACGAGCAGGAATTAAGCTTGGGGATGCTTGATACATTTCCAATGTATCTATATTGTTTGATTGTTCCATGCTGATATATTATCATTCTAGGATACTTTTTGGGTCTTTATTTACCAATTTATAATATTTTGAGCACTAACCTATTGACCCAGTGCCCAGTGCCATTTGTTGTTTTTTGCGGGTTTTTTCTTTTCTTTTCAGATTTACATTACCAAACGAAGTCCAATTGCCACGAAACTTTTTGATGTTTTTTTCTGGACCAAAAGAAGACCTGGAAGCTTCGGAAGGAGGCCAGGGGCCGCACAAGCCTGATGTCTTGTGCCTCCCTCGGGTGCCTCCCGACGCCCCTCTCTGGCCTATAAATTCTCTTTCACCCTAAAATAACAGAGGCGGTCCCAAAACCCTTTTTCCGCTGCCGCAAGTCTCTGTTCCGTCGTGATGCCATATGGAGCTCTGTTCCGGCACCCTGTCGGAGGGGGGATCGATCACGGAGGGCCTCTACATCAACCTTGCTGCCCTCATGATGATTTGTGAGTAGTTCACCATAGACCTACGGGTCCATAGCTAGTACCTATATGGCAATATCTCTATCTCTTGATCTTCAATACAATGGTCATCGCATCTTTGCTTTGATCTATCCGATGTAATCCTATTGTGCGGTGTGTTTGTTGGGATCCGATGAATTGTGGGTTTATGTTCAGATTATGCATGAAAAGTATTTGAGATACCTTTGATATATATTGTCTCTTAATTCCATGATAATTATAGCTTTGTAATGCTCTCCAATTTATTGATGTGCTTTGGCCAAGTAGATTGATATTTCATCAGTGGGAGTGGTCCGTTGTGGTAGGTTCAACCTGGCGAGTTTCTATATCCCAGTGACAAAGTAGGGGACAAGATGTGTCTTTGTGTTGTTGCTACTAAGGATAACACGATTGGGTTTATTCATATTGCTTGAGTTTACTTTGTCTACATCATGTCATCGTTCTCCATACATTACTCTGTTTTACTTAATACTCTAGATGCATGCTGGATAGCGGTCGATGAGTGGAGTAATAGTAATAGGTGCAGGCAGGAGTCGGTCTATTTGTTTATGGATGTGATGCCTATATATACATGATCATTACCGTGAAAACCGCATAACTATCCGCTTTTCTATCAATTGCCCAACAGTAATTTGTTACCCACCGTATGCTGCCTACATGAGAGATGCGGCTAGGGAAACTATGGCCCCCGGGTCTATTCACTTATATATTTACAAACGATACTATTACCTTGCTGCCTTTATTTACCTTTTATTTTATTTTGCAATTTACAATTATCAACAATTATCTACACAACTTATTTGCTCGCAAATAACGAGATCAAGGGGATTGACAACTCTCTTGACCGTGTTGGGTGCAAGTTGTTTGTTCATTTGTGTGCAGCCGCTAAAGACGGTTGAGGATTGATATTCCTATTGGTTTGATAAACCTTGTTTTCATAACTGAGGGAAATACTTACCCACTTTGTGCTGCAATTACCCGTTCCTCTTCACGGAAAACCCAACGCGGATCACAAGTATCACTAATCTGGCACAACCAAACATGTCCTTTATCTTAATCTTGTGTCAAGCATTCAATGGACTTAGCGCCCAAAATCCACAAATCATCAATGAATGTGTCTACACCCTGGGTGTAAGGCTTAGTTATAATCAGACGAGAAATATGGTTCACGGCGTTTTTGGACATTCAAAGAATACTTGGTCAACTTTTGTTCACAAACTAAATAATGCCAACATTGAAGGTACCTACCTCGTATGCGATGACACACTTCTTTGTGTTTCCTTCATGTCCCCTGTATATATTTTACATTCATCCATTTTGTCGATCGATTAGCAAGTTTCTATGTTGGTTCCGTTCACAGGTGGTTCCTAAGAAAATCATATATCTAGTTCAGCATAATAGGGTTCACTTGGCCAGAACAGGGGTGCTTTTGTTGGTGGATGATCAGCAAACCTAGGTTGAGGCCTCGTACAAGACGACTGAAGATAGCCGTATGGTGATACAAGGAGGTTTCACACACTTCTTTGTTCAACCTAATTTTATGGTTAAGTATCAAAAGATGTGTTTCATATGCAAGACGTCGTGAATAAGGTGCTTTTCTTCAATTGGTGAGAAATAACATGAATAAAGTCCTCATAAATGAGACGAATGTCACCACAACAATGAAGATGGCTAGAACATGATAAAAGGCCCGTTAAGAACAAACTGAGAAGAATTTCAGTTCTAAAAAATATTACAAGATACATAGATTCCTGAAATTGTCTTACATCCATCAACGAATTTGAAAGACGTAGCTCTAAAAAATATTACGTGACATTGATAGAATAAAAATGTTTTGCCTTCCTGCTAATTATAATCTGAATAACACCTAACACAGACCATGATTGGGCGATTAAAAGTGACATAGCAATGCAACTACTGTGCAACCTATGCATGGGGGATGACTTTGGCCATGGCATGGTGATCGGGGTGATGGAACACATGGAGAGCGGGTTTATCGAAGACGACATTCTTGTGGCCTGACGACTGCCAAGGTCAACAAGGTATATCCATGGACTAAAACCAAATGTGATAATTGCGTAAGATCTGTTATCTCCTGCAGCTCTAATCCTCATGGCATAAAAATCTTCATCCCCCACGTAGTATGGCCCACCAGCTATGATCCTCACCCAAAATGATGGGGCGATATCATGGCAAATGATCTACTCAACATAACACTTGCCATGAAGGATCCATCGCTTGTCTTGGACGGCCATGTCGCATGCCAATGTTGCAACATGGTGCCAACAAGACCAAGAATGCATAGACCGGACTGCCCGGACCTTGCAATCGTGTAGTCCATGTCCTTGGGAACGTTGAACGACCCCAGGAGCTCAACATTGCCAAAATGACCAGACGACAGCTTGCACGAGAAGATAATTCCCACCGCATACATCATATACACTACCCCATCTACCACTAACACGTTTGGAGTTTCGTGGGGAATGCATGTATTCCTGGGGTTGATAGGATGCGATACCTGCACCCACCATTGGTCGTCAACAAGTGCGCTGACCCGAATGTAGTACACACTAGGCTGCCCGTTGGGGGCACCATGAACCCTGGGGTAGCCGTCGAAGAAGGCCTTGGACCCATCGATGATGACGAAGCAGGCGCACACAGAGGGAGGTGCAGCTTTGAATATGTCTTCCGAAGGAAGATGATGGCGTGTCGTCCATGCAAATTGGAGCCACTATCAAGCGCTTGGTGTATCCCCTTGGATGTCCGTTTTCTCTCACGACAACTTCACCGTTGCCGTAGAAAAGCACGGTGTCGTGGCTAAACTCGCCGGAGAATGAAGACGTCGTGTCCTGAGCATGCAAAGCGAGAGATGACTCCATTTCCACCATGGGCTTGAACTCCACATATCTCATGTACTGGACGACGACACCCAGCAAAGGCGGCGAGCATCACGACATGAAGCTAGCACGTAGAATGCTTTTAAGGCTATCTACCCTACCAAGAACCCTCTCTAGCATGTAACTTTGGTGGAAAACATGCTCCATGGAGCTCTAGTACTCATCGGTGGAGCCAGCCATGGTGGTGGGAATGGCTATTGCTCGGGGTGGAAGACACTAGGATGTAGAGTGAAATGGTTCTCCATCCAAAAGATATGTTGTGAACACCTCACACCGGTGCACCGATGCATGGATGGAAAATGATGCACACTCCGTTCGATGTCAAGAAATGTGAGAGCTGACCATGCCAAAAAAATGTAATAGACTAGGCTGCGCATACGCGCAAACGCAGCCGGTCCGTCTGCTGTAGATGCATCAGACCATGGATCCGTGAACGACATGCCACCACCCGTCCCTTTATTTTATGTGATGACATGCCGGTCCATGATATTAGTCAATGTGCACGCTGGAATTGCGGCGGAAAGATGCATGGGCTTGGGCTCCTGTAAAAACACGTTGGCTCGAACACATGCATGGTGAGAAGAGAGTCCTCTGGATGCTCCTCCCATGTACGTCCAACTACTGTCGGCGTTCTGGGAACAGGGGTACCCAGACCTGCCTGCCTGCGGCCCAGGGCAGGGCCCCCCTCACGAGCCAAGCATGGCCTGGCGCGGCCCCACTCAAGGCAAGGCCCTCGCAAGGACCCGAGCTCGCGAGGGAAGCAGCACCAAGACCAGCAACGATGGGCCTCCTCAGGCCCCCTCCGGAGCGGCGGAGATCTTTATGCAGAACCCGGCCTCAGGAGTCAAGGATGACGCAAGGAGGGACAGGCGGGCACCAGCGTGCCAGGCGGTGCAGTTTCCCCTTTGGTGCAAAGGGAGCAAGGACGTACGCGGGTTCCCAAAGCGCCACCCAAAGGTTTCCTTTCTGGTGCAACAACACCATGACCACGAGCCCCGCAGGACGGATGTCATTGCCGAGCCCACCTCTGCATCATCGGCAGCCACTTTGCAGGCGAAGACCACCTTTGGACAGGGCGGGGATCAGTGGCGGAGCTTGAGCATGATTCAAGAGGGGGCCATTACCCAAAGAGAACCAAATTAGTAGAGAAGGGGGGGCTAGATAGTAGAGAAGGGGGGCTAATATCTAGTTTAAACACTAATTAGGCCTAAAATATAGCATGTTCTTCTATGAATGCAAAAATCAAGGGGGGGGCCATGGCCCCTGTTGGTCTACACTAAGCTCCGCCACTGGCGGGGATGTACTCCTGTCCCCCTTCGAATTTGGCCGTTGTGGGATCCCTTCCCGCCATTGCGATAAGGGAAGAGGACCCGGGCCGTAGCTATATATAGAGGCTAGGTAGCACCGTAGAGGGGGACGACAACGAGAGGGACGACAACAAGAGAAAGGAAAACACAACAAGAGAGGCAGGGAGCCAAGAACACCACCCGAGTGCCCTCACGAGGCTGCTCCCCACTGTACTAGTTCATCCACCACACCTCCTCGTGAGGCAATCCACCAAAGCAGGAGTAGGGTATTACGCTTCGCAGTGGCCCGGACCTGGGTAACTCATCGTGTGCATCTTCTTCCTCGTCATCGTGCGAGCTCATCGTCCTAACCATCGAGTAGCGAGCTAGGTGGGGTGAGGCCGTGGGGGATCTTCGCACACGCCCCTGTGTTCGAACCTTGAGGGTTTTGCGGAGCCCGAAATCCGACATTTGGCGCACCAGGTAGGGGTCGAACCTACGGCCTTCCGCTTAGGAAACGCCTGCGGGCCAAGGCGCGCTCGAGCCGGCATCCGGGCGAAGCCATTGGGGACGGCCTGAAGTGCCGCGGGCCCCAAACGCCTGCGGGCCAGGACTGGCGTACGTTGCGCGGTTGGCGTTGGGTGTCCCGTGCCTCTTCGGCCACTGCCCGAATCGACAAAAGCCTGACTTCCAGCACTGAGCCATTATTGCTTTTCCCCTTCCGCGCTCTTGCTCCTACTTCCAGATCTCCGGCCTTAGCAGAAGCCTCTCCAGATCTCGACACCTCGCCGTCTTCCTTCCTGCTTCGTCGGCCTCGGGAACTTCTTGATGGCTCCCGCCGGCAAGTCAAAGCCTGAGGCTCAGAGCTCGGCCTCCGCCTCTGCCTTGCCGGCGCTTTCGGAGTCCGCCATCGCCAAGGATGGAGACCTCGTCTCGGTGCTCCCGTCGACGGCAGGCGGGACCAACGAGTGGGGGCAGACCTTGATCTGGGTTGATTCCCCGGAGAAGCATCGTCCGTCCAAGTCAGCCTACCCCTTCTTTCTCCATAGCATCTTCGCTAGGCTCGTCCCGCCTTTCTCCAAGTTCTTCACCGCCATCCTCGACCATTACGGGATTCAAGCTCTTCATCTCCAGCCCAACTCCATCCTGCTCTTGTCCGTCTTTGCCTTCTACTGCGAGGCTTTCGTAGGCGTGCAGCCTTCGGTGGCCCTCTTCCGTCATTTCTTCAGCTTGCGGGTGCATGACGGCGCCCAACGGTCGGCGTGCGTTTCCTTCGTCGCGGTCCAGAGCGGGAACATGCTCTTGAAGGCCGGGAAGAAAGTGGAGAACTTCAGGCACCGCTGGGTCCTTCTGGATCTCAAGAGCGTCAACCCCCGTTTGGATCTCCCGAAGGGACTGCCGGAGAAGATCCCCGCGTGGAGCTCGGCGAAGCTCTCCGACCCCCGGGCTAGGCCCGTCCTGGAGCGGATCTCTCATGATATCAGCGCCAAGAAGCTGACTGGGGGGATAATAGTGAAGGAGTTCTTGACGCAGCGCCTGGCGCCCCTCCAGTCTCATTCTAGGCCCTTGTGGGACTATCAGGGCAGCGGCGACAACCTCAGGCTTCGGTCCGCACGCATGACCCCCGGGGAGCTGAACAGGGCTGTATCAATCCTGCTCAACGGTGACCCCGGCGACCTTCCCGACGCCTACGCCCCGTTGTACCATCGCGACGACAGAGACGATCTGGTTGCCGCGATGCCCATCTTTGACGAATTGGGGCTCTCCCCGGCTGAGGGCCACGGTTCCCCGGTGGCGGTGTCCTCCGGCGACACCACTGGCGGGGGGGATTCGGAGGAGACAGCGGATGACGATTCGGTGGAGGCGCCCCCCTCCCTGTCGCAGAACACGCTCCTTCGTGACCTTGAAGACGACGACGATGCTGGTGAAGCCTCTGTTGCGGGTTCTCTGCACCCTGCCCAGGCCCCCAGGGGGGCGGGGCTCACTCCTCGCGCCACTCGGTCTACCGGCCTGGCGACCCCCAGGAAGCGCGGGGCTGAGTCCCCTCTGGCGTGCCCTGCCTCTGCCGGCAAGGCAGTTGGAGCGCCGGCCTCGCCCCCGCCCGAATCGCAGCTCGCGGGCAAGGCGGACGAGGCTAGGGCCATGGTGGCCCCTCCAGCTGCTGCTCCTGCTCCCCCGCGTGGGGGTGCCCTCCCGGTGAGAAGCGGGGGCGCCCCCGTCGTCATCGAGGCAGAGAAGAAGAGGAAGTGGGTCGACGTTGAAGAGTGAGTAAACTGGTTCGACCTTGGTCGCCTGCCGGTAGCTCATGCGCTGATGGTTTTTCCTTTGCTTGGTGAACAGGAATGCCGCTGTGCTGAGGATGAGGAAGAAGAAGGCGGGCGTCAAGCCGAAGGCGCCTTCCGATGCACCTACCGCTCTTGTCGTCGCCTGTCGAGGCGTCTGCCGCCGCGGGGGTGGGGGCTCGCGAGGCGACCCTCCTGGTCACTACCGCGGAGCCCCCTGAGCCCCCAATGCTCGTTGGTGCTGCCGCTCCTGCTTTTGGGGGCGCGTCAGCGTCGCTGCCCCGGGAGCCAGCCCCCGAGGACCAGCTGCGTGCGGACTCGTCTGCATCCACCTTACCTGTGGTTGTGGCGCAGCCTCCGGTGCTTCCTGCTCCTCGTGCTTCTACCGCCCCGGGGGCGTCCCCTGCGATCGCACAGGCGACTCCTCCGGACGGGGCCTCGATGTCTGCGTCGCGTGGCCTCGACGTCCTGGACGGGGCCTACACCGCTCCGTGTCAGGTTCGGGACGCCCTTGGGGGTGCCGACGATCGCCTCGCGAGTGGGCGCCTGGGGCTCCTTTCCGGGTGGCTCCAGGCCGACGCCTCTGCTGTGGCGGTTTGGGGCCAGGCCAAGGCCACCGCGGCGGAGAGAGAGAAGGAGGCCGCGTCAGCCAAGGAAGCCTGCGAGGCAGCACTGACCGACGCGGTGTCTGCAGTAAGGCGTTGTGACGAAGCGGAGGCCCGCTTGAAGGTTCTTCAGGAGGATAAGTCCGCGCTTGCGGAACAGCTGTGTCAGTAGGGGGAAGCCTTCAAGACCCACGAGGCCAAGCTTGCCACTCGGGACTCCGAGCTGTCCCAGGTGGCGGCCAGCCAGGCCGCGGAGCGAGAGCGCCTGGACGCGCGGGAGGGGGAAGCCGCTGCGGAGAAGGCCCGGCTCGACGCCAGGGAGAAGGCTCTCGCCGCGGACGAGGAGAAGAAGGCTACGGAGCTCAACGCCTTTCCCTCCGTCGAGCTCAGGCTTCGCCAAGCGCTCCACTCCCTCTGCCGGGATGGGTTTTTGGAGCCCTTGGTGGCTCCAGAGAGCGGCTTCGCGGGGCTCGCTTCGAAGCTCGTCGAGGTGCTGGAGGGCGTCGTCGCCAAGGTGGAGGGGGTCTTGGAGAGTGAGTGCCACGACCTCTTTTCTGAGGCCGCGACGCGCGTCTTCAGCCATCTTCATCTTCGCGAGCCGGGGTTTGACTTCGATTCCGTGATCCGCCCGGTTGCCCCCGAGGTCCACACCAGCGCTGCGGCGGCAGTGAAGGGCGCCGTGGGGGCGCTGGTGAAGAAGTGCACCTACGTCACCGTTCCTCCGCCTCCTGAAGCTGCAAGGGTTAGCGGCGAAGAAGACGACGCCAGCGATGTCGACGACGAGTTCCCTGCGGCCGGGACGAATGGTGGCGGCGGCTCCTCCTAATTCCTCTTCCTTGTTCCTTTCCTGCAACGCTCATCGTGCCTCGCGGAGGCGTTAGACTTGTTTGCATTTGCGAAAACTTTTAATGCTTGTAATGACTGTTGAATTGTGTGGTTGCTTTCTTTGCCTTGTTTCCTTCCTGCTTGCTGTGATGCTCTACGTCGGCAGGGCCCGATCCCGCGCATACCTCAGCCACCGTTGGACCGTCCGGATCACCAGGACGGGACAAGGGTGAGGGGCTACAGGACCAGTGAGGCTCCTGAGTCGCGATGCTCAGGAGTCCCCCTTGACGTACGAGCAGCCCACATGAAGGGAACATGGTGAAGACTGGGTTAACTTGGGAATTTTGAACACCTTGCACTCTGTGTCGGCAGGGCCCGGCCCCGCGCATACCTCAGCCGCCGTTGGGCCGTCCGGATCACCAGGACGGTGCCAAGGGGTGAGGGGCTACGTGGCCAGTGAGGCTTTTGAGTCGCGATGCTCAGGAGTCCCCCTTGACGTACGAGTTCCGGCGTCCTCCTTAGGGGTTTTGAGCGTTTTTGAGCTCTGCGTAGGCAGGGCCCGGCCCCGCGCATACCTCAGCCGCCGTTGGGCCGTCCGGATCACCAGGACGGTGCCAAGGGGTGAGCGGCTACGTGGCCAGTGAGGCTCCTGAGTCGCGATGCTCAGGAGTCCCCCTTGACGTACGAGCGGCTTCCATACCTTTCCTCGTCAGCTTTTCCTGAGAGGGGCGCGCGAAGACCAGGTTTGGCAGACCTGGGGAGGTGGTGTGTACCAGGCTTGGCCCGGTAGCAGCCCCCATGCAGCCCCCTCGCGCGAACATCCCAGGGAATGCAGCGAGACGGGGCCGCAAGGAGCCTTCCTGAGGTTGGATGCAGCCGCTGGGGCGCCCTTAGTTGTTTATCCCCAGCACGGAGCGTAGGGCTTCCACATTGCGTGGGCATAGTCATTGGTGGACCGTGTTATCCGCCAGCACGGGGCATGGGGCTTCCACCTTGCGTGGGCATAGTCATTGGTGGACCGTGTTGTCCGCCAGCGCGGAGCATGGGGCTTCCACATTGCGTGGGAAGGAACCCCTCCGTGTCCTCGGGGGGCTCCGGGCATGTACAGCCCATTGAGTTCGTACGCGTGGCTTGCACGGTAGAACTGGGAGGTGTATCTGGGAGCTCGCGAGGGCGCTTTGGCCTCGCGAGGTCCCTACCTCAAAGGCGGTTTGCGCCTGGATCTTCTTGTAGATAGCGCCGTCCGAGGTCCTGCAAATTTTGGAGAAACCCGCGCCGAATGTGCTCCCAAGGGCCATCGCATGAGAGGGCCAAGCATCAGTGACCCCAGGAGGTGACGTGAACGGGGCCGGCCCGCCAGACAGAGCTCAGCCACTGGATTTATCGACGCTGCAGGGACGGACCCGAGCACAGACGCCATGCCCAGTCCTCTCATGAGGCGGTCGAAGGTAGGATCATTCGGGTGCGGCGACATTCACGCCGGCAAAGAGCCGTGCAGGCAAGGTGAAACGTTAGGAAACAGATCACATGCATGAAAAGTTGCTGAAATATGCGTAAATGAGGCGGCTGCAGAGGTATGCCCTGGTCGCCTGAGGATAATGCGGCCCGGTGGGCGCCCTCAAACGGAGTAAACCAAAAAGTTACCTGGCACAAACCAAAAAATCACCTGGCGGCCATGCCGCTGAAGAGTCGAAGCTGCCGTCATAGCCTGACCTTGTACCTCCGTGAGCGTGTCCCTCACGGGTTCGCCGCCTCCTGAGGCTCGGGACCCCCGCTCGGTCCGGGCATCTCCTCCAACTCCTCATCGCGCCTTGCCAGGCAAGGTATGAGCATGGCCTGGGCAAGGCGCTGGAACGTGGCGCCTGCGTTCGCCAGGCCGTAGGGCATGCAGACGTAGTTGCGCGGGTAGACCCATCCGCGATCGGCGCGCGTCGACCAGAAGAGGTCCTGGGACGCGGCCCTGTTGATTGCGAGTGCGTTGACGCAGACGTGCGGCTTTTCGACCGGGCCGACGATGGCGGCTGCGCTTGGTGGTGCAGGGCAGCTCCCGCCTCGCATGGCCTGTGCCCCCTGAAGCTCCTCGATCGCTCTGATGACGGACTCTTGCGAGCTCGGCGCCTCGCGCCGTGCTCCTGGCTCAGGCAGACGCGCGTCAGGACGCGCCTTCAGGTTGTGCCCGAGCGCCTCCCTTGTCTCACCGGCCAGGCCAGAAGCTCCCCGGATGGAAGCCCCCGAGCCCGACCCAAGGGGGGCGCCGAGCGTGCCTTCCTATGCGATGGAGGGTGGGGCCCCGTCCTCGGGCGCAGAGCCTGAGGCGACGTCCCTGGAGGTCCCAGCCCCCTGGCGCCCTACGGTGAGGAGCTGCTTCTTCTTCCTGCGTGCATCCTCACGAGGCAGGGCATCTTCCTCGTCGTCCGAGCGCTCGGCCGCCGCGGCGCGGTAAGCACGCTCGAGGGAGCAGACGGCATCCTTCTCATCGCAGGCGACGGTGATGACGCCGCCACTCCCCGGCATCTTGAGGACGTTGTAGCCATGATGAGTCACCGCCATGAACTTGGCGAGGGCCGGGTACCCAAGGATCGCGTTGTACGAGATGTGGGTGTGTGCGACGTCGAAGACGATGATCTCGGTGTGGTAGTTTTGCGTTCGCCGAAGGTGACGGGCAGGCGCACTTGCCCAATGGGGACGGTGGACCCATCTATGACTCCTGAGAAGGGTTTGGTCGGCATGAGCTGGTTGTATGGTACTTGGAGCGTCTCGAAGGTCTCAATGCAGAGGACATTGAGCCCCACTCCACTGTCGATGAGGGTCTTGGTGATGAGGACGTTGCTGATGGTCGGAGTGCACAGCATGGGGAGCGTGCCGGCCATGGCCGAGCACCTGAGTTGATCCTTCGAGTCTAAGGTGATTGCGGTCTGGGACCACTTGAGGGGGCGCATGGTTTCAGGCTTCGGAAGAGCTGCGTTCACCTCCCGCGTGAACTGCTTGAAGATGCGGTTCGACGCCGGGGCTTGGGCGCCGCCCAGGATACAGGCTATCGCCCTGACCTCCTGGAAGCCCCCAGCCCCACCGTCTTGCCTGTCCTCTTCCTTCCTTATGGGTGGCGGCGGTAGTGGTGGTAGGCCGGCCTCACGAGGACGAGCCTCACGAGGCTGGCCACGGCGTGACCCCTCCGGAGGGTCGTCACGCCAGCGGTCCTCCCGAGCTTGATCGCGCCAGCGGTCCTCCCAAGGCCGGTCTCGCCACTCCTGACGCGGCTCCCGGTTGTCCCAACGGCCTCCGCCGCGGCCTCCGCCGCATCCGAAGCCACGGTCCACGCGTCCAGGGCGCCGGCCGAAGTGCTCGTCGCGGACCAGCCTGAGCTCCTGGCAGTCGATGGTGTCATGGTTGTTGGTGCCGTGGAAGATGCAGGACGGCCGCCCTCCTGCGGTTGGGGGGGGGGTTCTTTGCCTCGGCTGCGCTTCGCCTCAGGCTCGGCCGCAAGCACCGCGGGGGCCTTGCGCTTCGCCTCCTTGGCCTTGGTCTTCTTGTCCTCTAGCTATGCCGCCGGAGGCTCGCGGAGCGATAGGCGGCCCTCTTCGGCCTTGGCGCACCTGTTCGCCAGGTTGAACATCTCCAGGGCTGAGCACAGTTTGTCGTTCATGGCGAGCTCCTCCTTCATCTTGAGGTCCTTGACGCCGTCGGTGAACGCGGAGATGATAGCCTCGTTCGACGCCCTCGGGATCTTGAGGCGGGTGGTCGTGAAGCGCTGTATGAATTTGTGCAGGGTCTCCCCCTCCTGCTGCTTCACACGTCGCAGATCGTTCACGGTGAGCGCTCGGTCGCGGGTACCTTGGAAGTTGGCGACGAAGCGCTTGCGCAGGTCGTCCCAGGAGGTGATGGACCCCTCCGGGAGGTTGAGGAGCCAGGAGAGCGCGCCGCCCTTGAGTGCCATGGGGAACCAGCATGCCATGACCTTGTCGTCTCCACTGGCTGCCCGGACGCTCAGCGAGTAGAGCTATAGGAACTCAGCGGGATCCGGGGTGCCGTCGTAGCGAGGGGGTAGGTCAGGCTTGAACTTGCAGGGCCACGTGGTTGGATGGAGCTCCGGGGCGACGGCGTGGCACCCCACCGGCTCGGCGGGTGCTGCGTGTGCGGGAGGGGCCCGGTCTTGACGCTCCTGAGGGGCCGCCTCGAACGGTGCCCGGTCGCGACGTTGGTTCGGTAGCGCGGGGAGCACACGCGCGTCGACGCGCGGCCGGGGCACCACCTGGCAGCTTACTTCATCTCTCGCCCTTGCCCGTGGCTCGCGGGGCTGGTCGCGCGGGCGCGCTTCATGCCTGGGCTCGGGGTCGACGTCGCGTTGTGGAGGAGTTGGCGGCGCATCATGGGCCACGTCGTCTGCCAGGGAAAGCTGGGGTTGAAACGAGTAGGAGAGCGCTGAAGCGTCGCCGGCAGCACTGACGAGCTCCGCAATGTGCCCGAGCCAGTCGTCATGGCGGTCGGGGGTAGGGCGGTAGCGGAGCAGCTCGCGCGCCATGGCAAGTGCTCCCGAGCCGCGCGCCGGTCCGGGTCGAGCGTGGGAGGACGACCCGGTAGCCGGAACGATCGACGGAGTGGCGGTGCGGCCGTCGCGCCGCACGGTGACCGGCTGGGAGGAGTCCTGCTGTTCGTGGGCCTCCGGGCCCGTGGCGGCGTTGGCCACAGGAGAGGAGGACCGGCGCGCGGCAGCACGGCCCACGGGCGCCGTCTGGGCGACGCGGGCATCTCGGCGCTCGGCGTGGGCTCGGCGGGCGTCAGACATCGGAGCGGCGAGGCGGAGAAAGGACGTGGCTTGAGGAAGACTTCGACACGCCCCCTACCTGGCGCGCCAAATGTCAGATTTCGGGCTCCGCAAAACCCTCAAGGTTCGAACACAGGGGCATGTGCGAAGATCGCCAATGGCCTCACCCCACCTAGCTCGCTACTCGATGGTTAGGACGATGAGCTCGCACGATGACAAGGAAGAAGATGCACACGATGATTTACCCAGGTTTGGGCCGCTGCGAAGCGTAATACCCTACTCCTGCTTTGGTGGATTGCCTCACGAGGAGGTGTGGTGGATGAACTAGTACAGTGGGTAGCAGCCTCGTGAGGGCACTCGGGTGGTGTTCTTGGCTCCCTGCCTCTCTTGTTGTGTTTTCCTTTCTCTTGTTGTCGTCCCTCTCGTTGTCGTCCCCCTCTACGGTGCTACCTAGCCTCTATATATAGCCGCGGCCCGGATCCTCTTCCCTTATCGCAATGGCGGGAAGGGATCCCACAATGGCCAAATTCGAAGGGGGACAGGAGTACATCCCCGCCCTGTCCAAAGGTGGTCTTCACCTACAAAGTGGCTGCCGATGATGCAGAGGTGGGCTCGGCGATGACATCCGTCCTGCGGGGCTCGTGGTCGTGGTGTTGTTGCACCAGAATGGAAACCTTTGGGTGGCGCTTTGGGAACCCGCGTACGTCCTTGCTCCCTTTGCACCAAAGGGGAAACTGCACCGCCTGGCGCGCTGGCGCCCGCCTGTCCCTCCTTGCGTCATCCTTGACTCCTGAGGCCGGGTTCTGCATAGAGATCTCCGCCGCTCCGGAGGGGGCCTGAGGAGGCCCATCCTTGCTGGTCTTGGTGCTGCTTCCCTCGCGAGCTCGGGTCCTCGCGAGGGCCTTGCCTTGAGTGGGGCCGCGCCAGGCCATGCTTGGCTCGTGAGGTAGGCCCTGCCCTGGGCCGCAGGCAGGCAAGTCTGGGTATCCCCGTTCCCAGAACGCCGACAACTACAATAAGCCGAAGCCCTCGGTGTGACAGCCATGCAATTCATATCACCTTCTGAAGCCCCAGGAGTCGGACTAGACCCTTGATCCTACAAACAAAAACCTTAAACAAAAATGCAGTATGCTCAAAAAATGGCAGTATTGTTCGTAAAAATAAAGGTTATAATTAACGGTTTTGCTAAAACTCAGCTAGCTGAGAAATAAAATGGTCTCATTCACATTTTTGGTCGTCGGATGTATAGGCTGGAGATTAGTGTCGGCAGTTTGTTCTTTTCGTTTCACGTCCCTTTTTTATCTACACTGATGTTTCCAGCAGCTTGCACACACTAGCAGCCACTCATGATTTTTCTTCTTTTTTCGTTGTCTTGGGCCTTTTGACATCACGTCCTAGCCATGGGATGCATGCTAATAGGGAAAGCGACCCTGCTATTCTTCCTTGGTTATTTTTTCTACAGGTCATTTTTTCAGATTTCTTTTTCATTTATTTTATTATTTTATTTTGTCTTTATTATTATTATTATTATTATTATTATTATTATTATTATTATTATACTTTATGTTATATTTTCTCTTTTATTTTTAACTTTATATGTAAACACTTCGTTGCCGCCGGATTAAGTACATTATGATTCGTGCATTCTAGCCCATGAATTTATAGGCAGACATTCACGAGCGGTACGTCGCGACATGTTTTTATTTTTTTCAAATGTTTATCATCTGTTTGCTTTCTTTTTACACTGATCAAACGCGGAACCCCTGGCATGTCCATATTTATTTTTAGTGGCATGTTTGTGAGGCGACCAAACAAATCGTTTTGCTGTTTTTATTGCTTTGTATGAGGAACACAAATGTTTCTTCTTATATTTTTATCACATAAATAATTGCGCAGTGTATGAGTTGCATGTCTACCAATAGTCAATAGACATGCAATTGCAAGCGTTCTAATTCAACTGCAACAGCACGGGGCACAAAACTGACGCAACTCAGATCAGGTAGGTGGTTGTTGGGTCAGTTGCATGTCTACCATTAGACATGCACCTGCAAACGTTATAACCCGACTGCAAGTGCATGGGGCACAAAGCGACTTCAACTGGGGTGAGCAAGAGAGTTATCAAGCTAGTTACATGCCCACCACTAGTCATGCTTATTGTGACCCGATTACAATTTCACGGGCACAAAAGCGACTGTAATTAGGTCTCAAAGGGGAGTTGATGAGTCAGTTGCATGCCAATCACTAGACATGCAATTGCAACCATTATAACTCAGCCGCAACTGCACTTGCACACAACGAACTGGGGTTGGGAGGGGAGTTGTCGGGGACAATTTCATGTCCATCACTAGACACGCAAGTGCAAGCATTGTAACCCGAGTGCAATATAACGGGCACAAAAGCAACTTCAACTGGGTCGGAAGGGGAGTTGTTTGGCCAGTTGCATGTCCACCACTAGAGACGCAACTACATACGTTATAACTCGACTGCAAGTGCACGTGGACAAAGCGGCTGCAACGGGGTCGAGAGGGGAGTTGTCGGGGCCAGTTGCAAGCGGTGTAATCCGACTGCAACTGCAGGGGCGCGCATGTGACTGCAACTGGGGTCAGGTGTGAGTTGTCGAGGACAGTTGCATTATTGTCACTAGACACGCAGCTACAAAAATTATAACCCGACTGCAACTATATGGTCTCATATTGACTACAATTACGGTTAGGAGGGGGTTGTCGGGCCAGTTGCATGTCCATGACTAGACATGCAACTGCAAGCGTTGTAACCTGGCTGCAACTACATGTGCACAAAGCGATTACAACTGGAGATAGGCCAATTACATGTTTGTTTGTTTTATGTTTTTTATTTTCTCATGTCGTACGTGCGCAAAGTTGGTGCATATGCTTGTTTTAATTTTCTTTTAAATTTTTCTACTAGTCACATGTGCGTGTGTTGCACGTGACGCACACATGAAAAATTTCAGCCGTCGCAACAATTGTGCAACATGTGTGCAATAATTTTTTCTTTCAAAAATAACATTTTTTTACTAGCTCACCTTCATGCAACTATATACGACGCACATCATGTTTGATTGCATGCACAACGATTTGAGACGGGATCGCTACATCCAATTTGTATTGTTCTTATATGTACAGTCGCTAGTACAAGACACGCATACCCATGTTATCCAGGGGGATAAAAGGACATGATCCATGCAAATGCAAATGCAAAAAAAGACACAAGCAGCAGTGAACAGGATGCATGGTATATCCTACTTGATATGCGCAGAAGATTTGCATTTAAACACTTCCTTCCTTTTTTTCTCAAAAATACTTAGGCCATGCAAATGTAAAAAGAAAAAAAGAAACAAAACACAGACGTAGTACAAAACAGGCCCAACTCTGCTCTCATAATAACAGGAAAAGGCACCACAAGGAAAAAATATATTGGGAGCCCATATTAGTGATGTAGGGACAATAAAAAAAAGTGAATGAGACCAAATTATATCTCATCTAGATGTGTTCTAGACACTCCCTATAATTAACCACATCGGAAAGCTGAAACTATCATGACGCTAATTGAGAAATTTACAAGCTACTATATTTGCTTGAAAAGGATAAATATTTTACAATACAAAAACAATAACATTGGATCCGTTACAAAAAAATATTATATTTTTTTACATAGATTCAGGCAGACATGAATTCTCCAGCTGCACTAACATGTGATCAATCAGAATAGACTCCTTGCCTGCTGTTAGCCGGTCAAAACTCCTTGCCTACTGTTAGCCGGTCAGAAAAAATTCAATGTATTGTGAATTTGTGACCGTGGCTCCACCATACTTTTCTACTGATGCTGTGGCGAGATAAGTACCAAACTAATGCCCACAACACAAGTACCTGCTGAAAAACGACTATATCTCTCCCATTTGACTGTCTTATGCATCACTTCCGCATCTCGTGTATATTTTAGTAGCACACTCATATTGCCCAGTCTTAAATTATTATTGTAGACTCATGCAGGCCGGTCTTGTTGGCCCTTTGGGCTTTGTTACATTAAGGCCCAAAACATCCAAGAGTTGGCAGCGACACGGAAGTAAAAATGTTGGAAACAAAAAAAAAGCCGAGTCGAAAGTGCCGAACCATTTGCGCGCGGCACCGTTCCCTGGGCATGCACCCTTTGCATGCGGCCCGGGCACTGTTCGTGCTGCAGGTGTGACAGCCTATGGGCTGGGCCTAGCCTAAGCACATGTGACAGTGGTCAAGAACCAACCCAAAGAGAAAATAAAATGCAAACACTCAAAATGTTCGAAAAGATTGGAGGGCAAGAAATGGGACCATATCCCAAGGCGCGCATGTGGCTGAGATATCCACCTCCAGGAAGAAACACAATAGCAATGCTTCTTTCTCTCTCTCTCTCTATCTATATATATATTAGAAAAGTACATTGTTTCCAATTTGTGTTCACCGTCAATTGTTGGAAATTTGTTAACAATTTTGAAAGAAGTTTTCAAGTCTGTAAAATTTTCATACACAATTTAAAATTCCAAAATTGTTGACAAATTTTAAGAAATTTGTCAGGATATAAAAATATGTTCATGTTGATTGATAATTACGTAAATTGCAAATAACCAAAGAATTCAAATTAGAAAAGGTTACATGCTCACGGATGCACCCGTCTGGCCTAGTCTAGCAAACTCCTCTTAACTGGTATTTCTTGGACTATGGATAAATAAGCCCAACTTCTTGCAGCAGCTTGGCTCGGACATATGAGGCATGCATGCCAAATTTGAACGACTTCCGACAACATTTACATGTTGCGACACGTTCGGCCATTTATAGGCCCTTTTTCACCAAGAAAACTCTAGAAAACGTGAAACTTTGGTCATAGAAACCGGTGGGTAAAATTTGGGGTCATTTGACGGATGTCGAAAAACAACGTGCTTTCAAATGGACCATTCTCACCCTACCGAACACCATCCATTGCACATGGTTTATTTTTGGTCATCCTTAAAATGACCACCACCTTTGGAAGCAGGTGGATACTCCTGGTTTGAACGACTTTTGACATCATATGCAGGTTGCAACACGTCCGGCCATTTATCGGCACTTTTTTACGGAGAAAACTCCAAGAAATGCAAAAATTGTCGAAAACTCAAACAACATGGTGATTTGAATTGGTTGTACAAGCCAATGAAAAAAATTGAGGACATTTAAGGGATGTCGAGAAACAACTTGCGCCTAAATGGACTCATCTCGCCTGAAAAGTTCAAAAATGATCGTGATTAAAATTGTGTTTGCTCTTTTTAAAAAATGTTCATGTTTTATCATTCTTAGCAATTTATTAAGACGCGGACATTTTTGTTCGAAAATATGTACTCCCTTTCAAAACGACTTATATTTAGGTACGGAGGGGGTACAATTTATTAAAATATGAATATATTTTCAATTTCAACCAAAATTTTATAAGCGCGAGCATTTTTTTGAAAAGAAAAAGAGAAATAATAAAAATGAAAAATAACCAAAAAACGAATGGAAAAAAGGAAAAGACGCAGGTTTTCTGGAAAAAAATATCAACAATCTAAAAATATTCACAAATTTGAAAAATAGTTCCTCGATTTGAAAACAGTTCACAGGTTTTGGAAAAATATTGCAAATAAGTTGATAAAGTTCATGCATTTGAAAGAAGTTTACTAGAGTCTTAACAAAAAACTGAAAAAAATCACGGATTTGGAAAAATTCCATGAAATAAGAAAAAAGTTCTGGAAGTTGAAAAGGACTGACAAATTTGAGAAAAGTTCACGAATTTGGAAACGTTTCACAAATTTGGGAACTTTATGCTTTTGCGAATCAAATGCAAAAGGAAAAAAGGAAAGAAAATAGATATAAAAACCCGAGTAACAACCGAAGAAAAACCCGGCCGAAACAACTCAATAGAAAAGGAAAATCAGAGTGTTTCTTTTGAGCGTTATATCTGACGCAATACAAAAGATGTAAAAGGGTGAAATTGGATATAGAAGGTGAGTTATCCAAGGTGGTTACTAGTTCGGAACCGTGAGTTTCAGAGTTCAAGTCTGACATAATGTGCTCGTTTTTTAAAGGTTGCAAAAGACAAAAAGGAAATTGGGCCGAGCCCAAGTCAGAGCAGTTGTGTACAGCGAAGAAATAAAGAAAAATAATAAAATAATACAACAAAAGAAAAAAAATGCCAAACAAAACCAAAAAAGGAAGAAACTAGACTGAGAAGATACACAACAAGACGAATAAAAGAAGTAACTAGGCTCAACAATTTTTCAAATGCTTAATTAACATTTTCTAAATACAAGATTAACATTTTTCGAATACATGGTCAAAAAAATTCTATACATTTTAAGGACTTTTAAAAAAACTTTGGGATACATTTTAAGCACATTTATGGAATATAAATACTTGATTAATATTTTTTAAACACTTGTTCAACATCTTTTCAAATGCATGCTTAACCTTTTATAAATACATGTTCAAAAAATCATAATTTTCAATACATAGTCTATATTTATACTGTAGACATTTAACATTTTTCATATACTTGTTACACAATTTTTCGTACATGGTCAAATTGGGCCGAGCCCTGGTTAGAGCAGGTGTGTAGAGTGAAGAAATAAAGAAAAAATACAACTGAAGAAAAAAAAAGCCAAACAAAACCAAAAAAAGAAGAAACTAGACTGAGAAGATGCACAACTAGAAGAATAAAAGAAGTAACTAGGCTCAACAGATTTTCAAATACTTAATTAACATTTTCCAAATACAAGATTAACATTTTTCGAATACATGGTCAACAAATTCTATACATTTTAAGCACTTTAAAAAAAACTTGACGATACATTTTAAGAACATTTACGGAATATAAATACTTGATTGAAAAATTAAAATACTTGTCAAAAAAAAATTCAAATGCTTTCTTAATTTTTTTTAAATACATGTTCAAAAAACATCATCATTAATACATAGTCTATATTTTTTCTATATACAATTAACATTTTTAATATACTTGTCATATATATTTTATGACATGGTCAACATTTTTGTTTGTACACATTCAACATTTTTAAAATGCCTAATTAACATTTTTAAATACTTGTTCGCCATTTATTCAAATTATATATTTTTTTCTGAATTCATCATCAAAATATTTCATCATTTGTTTAATAAATTTTCAACAATTGTTCTATACACATTTTATAATTTTAAAATGACTGATTAACATTTTTTGAATACTCGTTCAATATCTTAATCAAATTCTTGATTAAATATATTTTTAAATACATGATCGAATTTTTTCATACACATTGTATTTCTTTTGTATACGATTTTCATATACTTGATAAACAAAATCTCTGTACACATTTAACATTTATCAAATGCTTAGTTAACATTTTTTAAATTTTTTATGTGGATTATATTTGTAATATATACATTTAGAATATTTTAAAATATAAACAAAAGTGTGCAGTAGGTCAAGTATATTTTTTAGAATACTTGGTTAAAGTTTTTTAAATGTTAAATGTGCGTAGAAAGAATGTTGACCATATATGTAAAAAATGTTAATCTTAGATTTGAAAAACTGTTGATCAAGCAATCCAAACAATTTAAATGTGTATAGAGAAAATGATGACCATCTATAATAAAAATCTTGTACATGAAAATATTAAGCAAGCATTTGAAAATAATGTGACATGTGTATAGAAAATTGTAGATCATGTCGTGAAGAAAATATTGTATTTAACCGTCTAAAAAATGTATAGAAAATAAAAAATACAAAATGTTAATCATGTATTGAAACATGTGTATAAAAAGTTGTATTGAAATACGTTAAACATGTATTAAAATGGATTAGATAAAAATAAAAAATTACAATGTAAGAAAAAAAAAGTAAATATAAGTTTAAAAAAATGTTAATCATGTTTTTTTAAATGTATATATAACTAATTTTCTATTGTAAAAGAAAACCGTTGAATGTGTGCCGAAGAAAACAATGCAAAAAGTCAAACCGAGAACAAAACAAAGAAAAACAATGAATACCGAGAAAAAAAGAAGAAAGAAACAAATAACAGCAGAAAAAATGAAAACCATTAAAGAAATGAAGATGAAACGTAAACATGGTGAAATCGGAAAAGAAACGAAGAAAACAAATATAAAAGCAAAAAAAATAGAAAAGCCAAAGAAAATTAGTGAATTGAAATAAATCAAAGAAGAAACAAAAACCGGAAGAGAAAAAAACGGATTCGAACCAGCGCAACAATCACTTGCGAGCGAGCATTGCATGCCATGGATCGAAAAAAATAAAATAAACAGGCAAGTTAGTTTCTATGCGAGATAAGAGATCC
The DNA here is from genome assembly GCA_039707655.1 of Elymus sibiricus. Lineage (NCBI taxonomy): Eukaryota > Viridiplantae > Streptophyta > Magnoliopsida > Poales > Poaceae > Elymus > Elymus sibiricus. Next base: position 291,021,336 of record CM077671.1, on the reverse strand, counting down.
TTTAGCGAGAGAAGCTATGGTCTCGTTATAAGTGAGACATAGCTCTCACGGTAAAAGATTTATACGAGTGATCCTTGGCATTCGTGCATAAACAAGCCCGAACTCTATTGATAAAGGGTCGGTCCGATAAAAACTAAAGTTACGGATACTATGTTGCACTCTCACTCGGGCACCACTATGTCTCGCCTTCTCCTTTTTTAGGGGGAAAGCTAAATTTTGTTGATAAAATGTAACATGTAGAGGAATACAAATAGGATCGTGCGGCGTCAACCAAACATGGCGCCCCTCATCCAAGGAACTTGCAAATTTAGCTAAACTATCTGCATTTGTGTTCACAGCTCGGCCTTCAAAATTGAAATTACGGTTGAAGTTTATGTATCGACGCTTTAGTTCTCTGATAATGTGTACATAGCTGTTGTTAGTACCCTTCTCAATATCTCCAAATTACCTGCTTCGCATTTGATGCAACAATGAAATTATGAAGCAGCAAATCATCAGCGAGACCCAGGGCCTCGCGACAGGCTATTGCCTCCAACATTGCTACCTCATTAACTCCATGAATGACCAGGGCCTGTTGCGAGGTGGAAACGACATTCGCATGTGCAGCGCCCTGTCCATGGCCCAAGTGGGCCACAATGACTATATAACAGCGGCGCTGCTCGATTTTTTTCCAAACAAACACGCACGAGTCATAGTGGCTGGAGCTCGCAGCATGGATCAATGCGGTGCGGATGCAGTGTACAAATTTTATGTTGTTTTCTTTTAATTGGTTTATATTTCCAAAATATTCCAATAAAAGATTACAAACAACACTTGAAGAAAAATTAATCAAGCTTTGAAAAAATGTTTCTTATGTATATGAAAAATGTATTAAAAATATATAATAGGTATGAAAAAGTTGATCATGTATTGAAAAAATATTAATCAAGCATTGATAAAATCATAATCAAGTATTCTAAAATATTAACCAAGCATTTTAAAAATGTTAAATGTGTATATAGAAAAATATTGGTCATCTATACGAAAATGTATGTGAATGAAAAACTTGTTGATCCTGCAATTCAAAAATGCTAAACATGTATTAAAAATGATGATCATGTATTTACAAAAAAGTGTGTATACCAAAATGTTGACCATGTGTTAAGCATTTCCTAAAAGGCAATAAAATTTCATATGCATGTTTAATACATTAAAAATACATAATTAACTTTTCTTAATTGTATGGTCTTTTATGTCTACTTTTAGTTAATGTACGTTTTAAATTTTTTGTATACATGATCAACATTTTTATATACATGTTCTATATATTTTAAATACATGATCAGCTTTTTCTCATATAAGCAAAAGTAAAACAAAGAAAACCAAGAAACAAATAAATAAACTAGAATAAGAATGAAAAGAAAAACGAAGAGAACTACTGAATAAAGAATGAAAAACAATGTCACCCAAAAAACAAAGAAAATGAAGAAAACTGATGAAAAAGAAGATAAAAATAAAACCTAGGAAAAAAAGAAGCACACAAATGACAAGTGAAAACAAATAATGAAGCACAAACAAATCAAAGAAAAAACAACTGACAAAGAATAAAAACAAAGAAAATTCATGAAAAAACCCATTAAAACCAAACAAAATGAGGAAAAGAACAAAGAAACCGAGAGAGCGAAAAAACTGCATTCGAACCAGCAATTGATCACATGCGAGCTCATTCACACGAGTCAGTGTACAATTTCTATCCAGGAGAAAAAGTCTTTCAGGCGAGAGAAACTGTTCAAGAAATGTTCGCTCATACAAAATGTTCATGCATTTTCATAAACTGTTGTTCATGAATTTCGGAAAATGTTCGTCAACAACAACAACAACAACAACAACAACAACAACAAAGCCTTTAGTCCCAAACAAGTTGAGGTAGGCTAGAGGTGAAACCCATAAGATCTCGCGACCAACTCATGATTCTGGCACATGGATAGCAAGCCTCCACGCATCCCTGTCCATGGCTAGTTCTTTGGTAATGCTCCGATCCTTCAGATCTCTCTTTACAGACTCTTCACATGTCATGTCGGTCTACCCCGAGCTCTTTTGACACTAGTAGAAAAATGGCTAGCCACAACTTCAATTGGTGGCGCACCATTTTTTCTCAACGCCACCACTATTTTTCTCAAATAACGGCGGCGTGGGCATATTTGGTACGCCATCTATAATAGGTTACTGGTGACGTGGTGTTTAAAATTCACGTCACCGGTATTTGGAATCAAACAGTGTGGTCCGGCGCAAGTTAATGTGTCGTTTTCTCACGCCACCAGTATTGTGCATATCGTCATTAGTAACCAGACCAGTCTTTTTAACATTTAACTTTTTTCTTTTATCAAATACTGATGGCGTGATGTAACAATATTTTTCTACCAACGCCACGAGAACCTTGCCTTTGTGTGGTTGCGCCGATCTCTCTCTCTCTCTCCACCGATTCTTCTCCAACCCCTCTCTCTGTCCCACCGCCGCCGCCTCTCCTCTAACCTTCTCCGCCGCCGCCGCCCGTACCTTCTGCCCCGCCGCTGCTCCCCCACCCATTCTCTCTCCCTCCCCGCCCCCCTCCTCTCCCTACCCAAGGCCCTAGATCGAGCGGGTCAGCAGACGACCATGGCGCTCCCCGATCTACCAAGGCCAGGGCCGCGTCGCCGCTTTCGTTGGGGACGAGGCCAAGCGGTTGGTCCTCCACAGTGACCTAGTCTTCCACTATGATGACACACCTGGTTGCTGCGTATGCGGCGGCGGCAGAAAGGAGCCGGCCAAGCGCGCCATGGCGGCTTTGGCCAAACGACCCCTACACGCACTTCACCACAGATGCCTCTGCCATGGACAAGTACACGGCCATGAATTTGGTAACAACCAATGAACTTTATCTGACCTTTATTTGTTTAGGTTCAGTTTCAGCAGATTCCTACTGTCCAGATTAACTAATCACACATTCTTATATGCTACGGGTGGATTACTGTCAGTCTAGTGCACACTAATTTAGGCTCAGTTCAGCAGATTGGAGACAAATTTATATCTACCTGTTGTTTTTAGTCAATGCTAATGTATTGAGTCGCTGGCTGACGATTACACCGACGAGTAGCGGACATGTAAACGAAGCTCGCCGATGGACTATAATTTGTAGTTGGAGCACACTCGTATGCACAACAGGCTAAAAGCTAGATAGATGATAAATTCTAGTCTATACTCTGTACGCTGCTCTGGATATATTTCAAGATTTTGCTTCTCTGGACATATGTTATGTTTCTCTCTTTACAATAGGGGATGTAACTGGGTATCATAGTGGTTCTGCTACTTGTGCCATAAATACTTGTGGAGAAGATAGTTTCTTGTCGATGTAGCATATGTAGTTGTGTCAAGCTATATAGTTCATGCAGTGTACTTGTGTCAAGCTAAATACTGTGCAATAGAGGAACAAAAAAAATCCAAGTTTTTTATCAGAATTAATTTTATTTGAACAATTAGGATGCAAAGTCTAGACAGCAAAATGTAGTGAAAGTCTAGACTACCAAGGTTACAGGGAACAGTTTTTTTTATTTCCCCCTTTGAAACTTCAGATCAGAGAAAGCTTTGTGAAGTTTGCAAACGTCCAATTGATGGGGAGTTTGCAAAAGGGGACTAGTTACCGTTCATAAATTTTGTCAAACTAACAAATTAATACTTCTGTAGTAGTAGCACTCTAGCAGTACAATTAAACTGAGCTCACCATGGTTATTATTCTCTTCTAGTCCATGTGTTTGATGTACTCATACACACGTCTGGACATGGATGCATAGCTTCTTGGATTGCAATGAACACTTAGTGCTAGGAGCTCTTCTGTAGCTCTAATTATACTTGAATCTGCGACTAGTGGATAATTATCAGTAGATGTTTAGTTCCACTCTTAACTAGAGTATGTTTGTGCAAGTGATTGCTATTTCTTCAAGTGAACTAACTTCCCGAAAAGAATATCATCAAGTAACTTGCTGCACAGATTGGCTACTGAATTAGTTTAATCAGTGGAGGTCATCTCAGCCTAACCTACTTCGTATGAGATTGACCGTTCAAGGGATACTTTTTCAGTTTCAATTGTACATACTCATAATGCAACACACACACACTAACATGTATAGTATATTTATCTATTTTTTGAAAGTGGTTACTTTGCAACATACTTTTTTATCCTGATCTGAACATATACATTCTATATATACTTGGTTGCCCTGATCTGAACATATACATTCTGTATATACAATGCAAGCAAATCCAGGGTAATTCGTCTGTTTTTTTGTAAGTGGAAACCTGAATAGAGCACCATTTGCTTATCTTGCTTTACTATTCATGATGAATAGTTTTACTATTACACGACATCCTAAGTTTTTTTTCCAAATTATGTTTTATTCTTGTAATTAGATTATGCTTGTACTGCTTGAGCTTTTTTGTTCATGTGCATTTCTCTGTTTGTAATGTAGTTCATTAATGACAGGGGGCCGAGGACGCGACGACGACGGCGACGACATCAACACGGGCTTGCGGCGGCGACGGTGACGAAGACATCGACACGGGGCTGTAACAACGGCGATGACACCGACGGAGACATCCACATGAGGTTGCAGCAGCGACGGCCACAACCTATATGTGCGGGCGTTCATTGGACTCATGGATCTCAGTAATGTTTATACACTAAATGTTTGAGCTACATGTATGGATGGAACGTATAAATGCGTGTATGCTTGTATTTGGTGAAATTTGTAGTCATGTGAGACTTTTTTTTGTTTTCTGAAATTTTTAGTGGTGGCGTTAGAGTGAGTGTGCACGTCACTAGTACCATGGATATAGTGATGGCGTGTGACAATATGCCACGTCATTACTACTACAAGTACTGGTGGCGTGAGTGAAAGTGCCACGCCATCCGTATGTAAAATACCGATGGTGTGGGATCTGATGCCATCGGTATTTTTTAACAATGGCGCCATATTGGTGGCGTCGACCCGTAACGCCAGCAATGTGATTTTTAGAACGTCGGCACTAGCGTTTTCTGCACTAGTGTGACATTATCATCATGTTTTAGCCGTCCGCTATGCACTGGGGCTTCTGGATGCCTGCGTTGAATATGTCTAAACCATCTCTGACGATGTTGGGCAAGCTTCTCTTCAATGGGCGCTATCCCAACTCTATCTCGTATATCATCATTCCGGATTCGGTCCTTTCTTGTGTGGCCACACATCCATCTCAACATGCGCATCTCCGCCACACCTAACTGTTGCACATGTCGCCTTTTAGTCGGCCAACACTCAGCGCCATACAACATTGCGGGTCGAACCGCCATCCTATAGAACTTCCCTTTAGCTTATGTGGCACCCTCTTGTCATAGAGAATGCCAGACGCTTGGCGTCACTTCATCCATCCGGCTTTAATTCGATGGTTCACATCTTCATCGATATCCCCATCCATCTGCAACATTGACCCCAATATTGAAAGGTGTCCTTTGAAGGCACCACCTGCCCATCAAGGCTAACATCCTCCTCCTCGTGCCTAGTAGTACTGCAAGCGCACCTCATGTATTCAGTTTTAGTCCTACTAAGTCTAAAACCTTTCGATTCCAAGGTTTATCTCCATAACTCCAACTTCCTGTTGACCCCCGTCCGACTATCATCGACTAGCACCACATCGTCCGCAAAGAGCATACACCATGTGATATCTCCTTGTATATCCCTTGTGACCTCATTCATCACCAAGGAAAAAAGATAAGGGCTCAAAGCTGACCCCTGATGCAGCCCTATCTTAATCGGGAAGTCATCAGTGTCGCCATCACTTGTTCTAACACTTGTCACAACATTTATCGTGCATGTCCTTTATGAGGGTAATGTACTTTGCTGGGACTTTGTGTTTCTCCAAGGCCCACCACATAACATTCCGCGGTATCTTATCATAGGCCTTCTCCAAGTCAATGAACACCATATGCAGGTCCTTCTTTTGCTCCCTATATCTCTCCATAAGTCGACCTCCTAGGTATGAAACCAAATTGATTTTTGGTCACGCTTGTCATTCTTCTTAAGCGGTGCTCAATGACTCTCTCTCTCATAGCTTCATTGTATGGCTCATCAGTTTAATTCCACAGTAATTAGTACAACTCTGAACACCCCCCTTGTTCTTGAATATTGTTACTAATATACTCCGTCTCCATTCTTCTGGCATCTTGTTTGCCCGAAAAATGAGATTGAAAAGTTTGGTTAGCCATACTATCGCTATGTCCCCGAGGCCTCTTCACACGTCAATGGGGATACAATCAGGGCCCATCGCCTTGCCTCCTTTCATCCTCTTTAAAGCCTCATTGACCTCCGACTCCTGGATTCGCCGCACAAAACGCCTGCTAGTATCATCAAAGGAGCCGTCCAGTTCAATGGTAGAGCTCTCACTCTCCCCATTGAACAACTTGTCAAAGTACTCCCGCCATCTATGTTTAATCTCCTCGTTCCTCACTAGGAGTTGATCTGCTCCGTCCTTGATGCACTTGATTTGGTCAACATCCCTCGCCTTCCTCTCTCAGATCTTGGCCATCTTATAGATGTCCCTTTCGCCTTCCTTTGTGTCTAACCGCTGGTAGAGGTCCTCATACGCCCGACACCTTGCTTCACTCACAGCTCGCTTTGCGGCCTTCTTTGCCGTCTTATACTTCTCTATGTTGTTTGCACTCCTATCCAGATATAGGCGTTTGAAACAATCTTTCCTCTCCTTAATTGCCTTCTGGACATCATCATTCCACCACCAGGTATCTTTAGCTTCTCTTCTACTTCCCCTGGACACTCCAAACTCCTCTGAGGCCACCTTATGAATGCAAGTCGCCATCTTCATCCACATGTTGTCTGCATCACCTCCTTCCTCCCAAGGGCCCTCCTTCATGACCCTCTCCTTGAACGCCTGAGCTACCTCCCCCTTGAGCTTCCACCACTTCGTTCTAGCGACTTTGGCACGCTTGTCCCGCTGGACACGAATCCGAAAGCGAAAGTCAGTAACCACAAGCTTATGCTGAGGGACAACACTCTCTCCAGGTATCACCTTATAGTCTAGGCATGCACTGATACGTCTCCAACGTATTTATAATTTTTGATTGTTCCATGCTGATATATTATCATTCTAGCTTACTTTTTAAGTATTTATTTACAAATTTATATTATTTTTGAGCACTAACCTATTGACCCAGTGCCAGTTGTTGTTCTCTGCATGTTTTTTCACTTTTCAGGTTTACAGTATCAAACGAAGTCCAATTGCTACGAATTTTTTTTGTGATTTTTTCTGGACAAAAATAAGACCTGGAAGATTCGGAAGGAAGCCGGGAGCCACACGAGGGCCCCACAAGCCAACAGGGCGTGGCCTGATGGCTTGTGGTCCCCTCGTGGATCTCCCGACCCCGTTCTCTGGCCTATAAATTCACATATATTCTGAAAACCCTGGAGGCAGTCCCGAAACACTTTTTACGCCGCCGCAAGTCTCTGTTCCATCGGGAGGCCATCTGGAGCTCCGTTCCGGCACCCTGCCGGAGGGTGAATTGATCACGGAGGGCCTCTTCATCAACCTTGCTGCCCTCATGATGATGTGTGAGTAGTTCACCACACACCTACGGGTCCGTAGTTAGTACCTAGATGGCAATCTCTCTCTCTCTCTCTCTCTCTCTCTCTTGATCTTAAATACAATGATCATCGCATCTTCGCTTTGATCTATCCGATGTAATCCTTTCGTGCGGTGCATTTGTTGGGATCCGATGAATTGTGGGTTTATGTTCAGATTATTCATGAAAAGTATTTGAGTCACCTCTGAAATTATTATGATTCTTATGTGCATGATCATCATAGCTTCGTATTTCTCTCCGATCTATTGATTTGCTTTGGCCAAGTAGATTGATCTTTCTTCAGTGAGAGAGGTGCATTGTAGTAGGTTCAAACTGACGAGTTTCTATATCCCAGTGACAGAAGGGGACAAATTGCGTCTTTGTGTTGTTGCTACTAAGGATAATACGATGGGATTTATTCATATTGCTTGAGTTTACTTTGTCTACATCATGTCATCGTTCTCCATGCATTACTCTGTTTTACTTAATACTCTAGATGCATGCTGGATAGCGGTCGATGAGTGGAGTAATAGTAATAGGTGCATGCAAGAGTTGGCCTATTTGTTTATGGACGTGATGCCTATATACACATGATCATTGCCATGAAAATCGCATAACTATCCGCTTTACTATCAATTGCCCAACAGTAATTTGTTACCCACCGTATGTTTACTACATGAGAGATGCCGCAAGGGAAAACTATGCCCCCGGGTCTATTCACTTATAATTTCACAAACGCTATTATTATCTTGCTGCCATTATTTGTCTTTTATTTTATTTTGCAATTTACAATTATCTACAGTTATCTACACAACTCATTTGCTTGCAAATAACGAGATCAATGGGATTGAGAACCCTCTTGTCCGCGTTGGGTGCAAGTTGTTTGCTCTTTTGTGTGCAGTCGCTGAAGACAGTTCAGGATTGATATTCCTATTGGTTCGATAATCCTTTGTTTCTTAACTAAGGGAAATACTTACCCGTATTGTGCTGCAATTACCTGTTCCTCTTCACGGAAAACCCAACGCAGATCACAAGTATCAGGAAGGATTTCTGGCGCCGTTGCCGGGGAATATCATCATCAACTACCAAGTAACTTCTCACAAATTATCATTCACTTGTTCTTATTTTTATTTGCTGTTTTATTTAGTTTGCTTCATAAAAATCAAAAATACAAAAAAATGGAGTTTAGGTTGCCTCATATGCTTCGTCTTTATAATGTCTTTCGTGAAAAATAAGGATTCGGAAAATTGTTCTCAATTGTTAGAGGAAGAATTTATAAAAATGCTTAATGTGAGTTCCTTTAATGATGAGAATGATAGAAATGTTGTTAGTATGAATTCTCTGAATATCCATGATGCTAATTATATGCAAAACCACAAGCTTGGGGATGCTATGTTTGATGAAGATGATATTTTTTGTCCCCCAAGTTTTGATGAGCAAATTTATTATGATGATTGCATGCCTCCTACTTATGATGATTGTGGTGATGACACATATGCTATAATTAGTAATTATAACCATGAAAATTGTCATCATTATTTTAATTTTCAATTTGGTTATGACAATCAAGTGCCACATGATAGTTATTTTGTTGAGTTTACTCCCACTACCATGATGAAAAGGAATGTGCTTATGTGAAGAGTAATAAATTTTCTATGCTTGTGGATCATGAAAAGAATGCTTTATGTGATAGTTATATTGTGGAATTCCTTCATGATTCTACTGAAAATTATCATGAGGGGGGAACATATGCATGTAGGAATTGCAATAATATCAAGTTTCCTCCCGATGTGTTCAAAGTTTCGAAGTTATGTTTGTTTTGCCTTCCTATGCTAGTTGATTCTTGCTCCCATAAATTGTTTGCTCACAAAATTTCTATGCATAGGAAGTGAGTTAGGATTAAATGTGCTTGTCATATGCTTCATGATGCTCCCATTATGTTTCAATTCTTTACTTTTATGTGAGCATCATTGAAATCATTATGCCTAGCTAGGGGCATAAAACAATAGCGCTAGTTGGGAGGCAACCCGATAGTTATCTTATTTTTCTTGTTCTACTTTCTGTTTGTTTGTGATAACATGATTATTGCATCTGTAATGATTGTGTTTTTATGTTTTAATTAGTGTTTGTGCCAAGTAAAGCCTTTGGGATGACCCACAGGATGAGTAGAATCGATGCTGAAACAAAACATAAACTTTTGACTCTAGTACAAGAATTTTCCATTTTTTACTGGAGCGTGATATTGATCTGAATTTTTTACACAATATTTATATACAAATTCTCAAGGTTGTCCTAATTTTCAAAAACTTTGGAGTTACATAAGTATAGGTTCTCTACATATTTCTACAGACTATTCTGTTTTAGACAGATTCTGTTTTTGCTTGCATAGTTTGCTTGTTTTCATTATGCTATGGATTGTACAGGGGGGTATAAGCCATGGAGAAGTTAGAATACAGTACCTATTATGCAGTTATAAAATAATAATCAATTTATAATAGTACCTAAAGTATTCAATATGTTTCTTATACTAAGGGATCTCACGAAGTTTTGTTGAGTTTTGTGTGATTGAAGTTTTCAAGTTTTGGGTGTTGTCATGATGGGCCAAGGAATAAGGAGTGGCAAGAGCCTAAGCTTTGGGATGCCCCGGAAGGCATCCCCTCTTTCACTCAATCCATCGGTATGTCACTTGAAACTACATTTTTATTCATCACATGATATGAGTTTTGCTTGGAGCGTCGTTTGTTTTTGTTTGCTTTTACTTTTAGTTTGTCACAATCATCGTTTGCTAGACACACCGATTTGAGAGAGACACACTTTCATCATAATTTTTTAGAATACTCTTTGTGCTTCACTTATATCTATTGAGCTTAGCAGTTGCTCTAGTACTTCATTTATATCTTTTTGAGCACGGTGGCGTATAGATTTTATAGAAATAATTTCACTCTCGCTCTTCACTTATATTTGTTTGAGAGTTAATAAATAGTGACGGTAATTTGCATGCCTCATAAGACTAGTCCAAAAATAATAGGTATTCAATGAGTGATAATTAAAACCATCATGTAGTACATATAGAGAAATTGTGGGTTAATAATATTGATGTGGTAATATGAAAAAGGTGTGAGTTCATAATTGTTGATTTGTTGAAGTGTCGATATTAAGAGAGGTTAACTTCTTGTTCGTATAAAAATTAAAAAGGCATGGTGATGATGTGTGAGCATGTAACATCTCAAATTTTGGAATGTTATATTAATCGCTAGAATGATTGATTGTTTGATTGAGTGATTGAGATTGAGTGAAATTTGAAACTTTTTAAAACTTTTGAATGAGAGGGAATAACATGACTTTCCCCCTTTGCTTTTGAATTCAAATTCATCCAATTCAAATCAGTGAGACGAGATGACATGACTTCTTCAAATAAAGGATTTGAAATTTTTGATTTTGAAAACTACTAAAAACTTTCTTTTTGGAATTCATTCCCTAATGGGTTCTATTTCAAAGTTTGAATGAATTCAAATCCATTTGCCCAAATTCAAAATCTTGAGAGGAGCAATATGACACTCCAAACCAGGGGCCATTTGAATTATATTTGAACTTATAAAACTCAGAAGACTATTTTGAAAATATTTCATATTAGGTTTCAAAAGCAATTCTTGAAGTGGATTTCAAAATTTATTTTTCTCCAAAAAATAAAATATATGGAAAATAGGGTAAAATGATCCCCTTCAATATAAAAATGGAGTAAAATGAATTTGAAATCATTTTGGTATTTTCAAAATGTTTTGTTTGCATTTTATTTGCAACAGTAGCACTGTTTGAATTATTTAAATTTGTGAGAATTTTAGTTGAGCCAGAAAATATGTTCATGTTGTAGATTTTCTTTTTCTGAAAATTTTGATATATAATACTCCTATATTTGGAGTTGTATTTTTTTATTATTTTTTGTTTTAGTTTTCTGTCTTAATTATAAAAGGAATGGAAATTCTCTTAAAAAAGGAAACGAAACCCCGGCCCACCAGCAAATCAGGCCCAGGATCCCCAGCCGATCCGAATCTAGATCGAATCGGCCACCGATCGCCTCGCATCTCTCTCTCCCTCCCTGACCAGTGGGTCCCATCGCCCGACCCGATCCCGAGCCGGTCATCCCCTTCCTTCTTTCTCCCCTCTTTCCTTCTTTGCCGGAGGATCACCGGACCCGATCGGATCCGCGAGCTCCCCTGCCTTTCTGTCAAACCCGAGCCCCCTATAAGTACCCCACCTCTTGCCGCGTCCGTTCCCCCCCAAACCCTCGACAATCCCTCGACAGAACGCCACGCGCTACACCTCGCTGGAGCCTGCCACCACCGAAGCTTGCCGAGCTCGAGGCGCTCGCCTCCGTCGCCCCCGAGCGCCACAGCCGCCTCAGATCGACGCCGGAGCGTCCCCGCTTTCGCCTAGTGCCCTCACCCTTGCCGGAGACCCACCGGAGACGCCTCCGCTCCACCCCGTCGCCTCTGCCTCGCCTGACCTCGCCGGAACCCTCCTCTCGCCGCGGTGAGCCCCCCCCCCCCCCGATCTCCACCGTTGGATGTACAACGCACGCGTAGGATTAGATCACTTAAAGTGGCCGAACTGTTATTTTATTTAGCATCCGTTCGCTCTGTAGAAACCGCACGCGTACACCTTCAGCCACTCACATTGCGCCACGCGGCCTCACTGTCCGCTAGATTAGATTTTTCTTTTTTTCTTTTTTTGTTTTAAAACAGAATAGTTCTGTTTTTGTTTTTGCCTCATCTCTTAGGATTTTTAGTGTTTTAATTTGATTCTTTTTGCATTGTGTCACAAATTAATTCTAGTCCCTGTAGATATCAAGTTTGATCATATTTGAAAATTTTAAATTTGAATTCAAACAGATTGATTTAAATCTTGTTTTGTGAATAACTTGAGTTTAAAAATAGGTTTTGAGTTGATTCTTTTTGCTACTAGTCACTAGTGACCTTATTTATCAGTAGGTAGAGTTTCGGAAATTGTAGAGTATTTTAAATTAGGGTTTCAAGCAAAATAGAATCTGTTTTAGTTCTTTTAGGTTTATTTCTATTTCTTTTCTTTTAATTGTTTTTGATTTGTTTTCTTTTGTATTATTAGTTGACACATTTTACTTTGCTTTCTGTTAGTTAACAGTAGTGTTTCAACAAAGATTATTTTTATTTTTATTTATTATTTTTGATTGCATGAAATCAATTCTAGTTCAATCATAACGTGCAAATTGATTTCATTGCTAGTTTGATTTCCTACTTGAATTTTTTTTCTATAAATTGTTTTATAAATTTTATTTTTGTTAAATTTAGTTTAGACGAAAAAACAATTTGTGTTATAGTTGAAATTGTTGGTGGTTTAATTCTAGGTTAACATTGCTTCGGTCGTAGGAAGTGTTTAATAAAAGCTTTTCAATTAGTTCATTTTTGCTAATAAAGTTTTAGGAGAAAATAATTTCTGTTAATTCCTTGCTTCATATTTTTGTTTTTGTTATTTTAGTATTTTATTGTTTTTCTTGTTGTTAAGTTTATTAGGCAAAAAACTTATGTTGTTTAGTGTATTGTTTTCATAGTTCTTTAGTTGTTCTTCAAATGTAATTCTTTTTGCTAGTAAAAGATTTACTAAATATTTTTGTTAGATTTTACTTTGTTGTTGTTTTGTTGCTATTGAAAATAGGTTGATGTAGGGAAAACTATTCTTGCTTGTTTTGATGAAGTTTGTTGTTTTAACTTTTGTCTTAAGTATTTCCTTCATCACAACACTTTTGTGTTTGGTTTTTGTGTTGCTTTTTGATTGATAGTATTGATTGTTAGAAGTGTTTGCTTATGAGTGCAATGTTTGATTATATAGATTTCATCGGAGAGTGACGAATAGTTCTATCAAGTTATTTCTGAGAGCGATATTATCTTCATCAACCTTACCAGGCAAGTTCACTTTGATCATCTTACATTACCTATGTTTTATTTGCATTAGAATCAATCTCTCCGTCATACATCCAGTAGGATATTGAGCTTGAACTTGTGGTAGTATCATGAGGTAGGAGAAACCCAACACCCTGTTACCATTGCCCGGGAAGGTACGTTACTTCACAATTGCTACGCTTTAGTAGACGGGGTTTGGTTGTGAGATTCAGGAGTTTTGTGAGGTTAATTAATTATTTCAAGACCTACATGATGATCAAGACTTCAAGGACTCGATATACCTCTGGGTGGATTGGACATGCATCTGGCAGCCTGATATCTATCATGGTTATACCCGGGAATCCTGGTATCTACCTGTGATCATCCCGACGGAATGCCACCCAGGTTCAAAGAGATGGATGGATACTTCAAGGCCGGAAAGCTTACGTGTGCAACCGCAAGTCAATATGGGCTCTGGCTTGGATGACCTTAGTCGTGACTCTGGTAGGTCAGATTGCTACGAGATGTAGAAGAACGGTAGGATTGGATGGGCACTGACTTTCTATCGGAGGATCGCTTTGGAAGACCATGTTTCGATCGTCTCATTCTCAAACACCAGGCAGTGCGAGAATACAACGAGAGGGATCGAATCTTGCGGGTAAAGTGTACAAACCTCTACAGAGTGTCAAACTAATCGATTAGCCATGTCCCCGGTTATGGACAACATGAGCACAGGAGATGATACTATCAGCCAGTCTCAACACAATTAATATGCAAGGTTTACACAAAGAGGGAGAATACCGACAACTGGAATTCTGGACCCAAGAAAAGCACGTCAGAGATACCTATTTTGCACAACTCCAATGAAGCTGAAACTTTACGGAGATTATTTTTGGAATTAATAAAAATACTGGAGCAAGAATCTACCGGAGGGGGGCCACCTGGTGAGGAGCACCCACCAGGGCGCGCCAGGCACCCCCTGGCGCGGCCTGGTGGGTGCTGCTCACCCAGGCCCACCTCCGGAGCCCATCTTCCGGTATAAATTCCCAAAAAACCTAAAAAAATTAGGAGGAGGACTTTCGGGACGAAGCGCCGCCGCCTCGAGGCGAAACTTGGGCAGGAGCACTTTTGCCCTCCGGCGGAGCGATTCCGCTGGGGGAACTTCCCTCACGGATGGGGAAATCGAAGCTATCGTCATCACCAACACCCTTCTCATCTTTGGGAGGACAATCTTCATCAACATCTTCAACAGAACCATCTCCTCTCAAACCCTAGTTCATCTCTTGTGTTCAATCTTTGTACCGGAACCTCATATTGGTACCTGTGGGTGACTAGTAGTGTTGATTACCTTGTGTAGTTGATTATTATATGATTTATTTGGTGGAAGATTATATGTTCAGATCCATTATGCTATTCATTACTCCTCTGATCTTGAGCATGATTATTATTTGCCAGTATTTACCTTTGTTCTTGAGGTCACGGGAGAAGTCATGTTGCGAGTAATCATTTGAATTTGATATGTGTTTGATATTTTGATGATATGTATGTTGTGATTCCCTTAGTGGTGTCATGTGAACGTCGACTACATGACACTTCACCATTCATGGGCCTAAGGAAATGCATTGTGGAGTAGTTATTAGATGACGGGTTGCTAGAGTGACAAAAGCTTAAACCCTAGTTTATGCGCTACTTCGTAAGGGGCTGATTTGGATCCAAATGTTTAATGCGATGGTTAGACTTTGTCTTAATACTTTTCTCGTAGTTGCGGATGCTTGCGAAGGGGTTAATCATAAGTAGGTTGTTAGTTCAAGTAAGAACAACACCTTAGCACCGGTCCACCCACATATCAAATTATCAAAGTAGCGAACACGAATCAAACCAACATGATAAAAGTGACTAGACGAAATTCCCGTGTACCCTCAAGAACACTTTGTCTATTACTAGTGATTGTTCTTGCCTGTCCTTTGCCTCAAAAGGATTGGGCTACCTTGCTGCACCTTGTTTACCGTTACCGTTACTTGCTCGTTACAAATTACCTTGCTATCAAACTATCTGTTACCTACAATTTCAGTGCTTGCAGAAATTACCTTGCTGAAAACCGCTTGTCATTTCCTTCTGCTCCTCGTTGGGTTCGACACTCTTACTTATCGAAAAGACTACGATTGATCCCCTATACTTGTGGGTCATCAGTGGTCAACTAGCCTATTATGGTAAAGCATACATTGACCCGGTGATGAACCCTACGTTTCTGAAACGCAACTACCAAAATCGGATCAACCTCAAATCCAATCTTACGAGCATACTCTCCGAAACCTCCTTGTATCACCATGCGACCATCTTGAGTCGTCTTGTACGAAGCCTCAACCTGGGTTTGAAGATCATCCACCAACAAAAGCACCCCTGTTCTGGCCAAGTGAACCCTGTTGTGCTGAAGTAGATCTATGATTTTCTTAGGAACCACCTGCGAATGGAACCAGAATACAAACTTGCTAATCAATTGACAAAATGGATGAATGTAAAATATAGACAGGGGACATGAAAGAAACACAAAGAAGTGTGTCATTGCATACCAGGTAGGCACCTTCAATGTTTGCATTATTCAGTTTGTGAACAAAAATTGACCAAGTATTCTTTGAAGGTCCAAAAACACTGTGAACCATCTTTCTCGTCTGATTATAACTGAGGCTTACACCAGGGGTGTAGACACATTCATTGACGATTTGCAGATTTTGGGCGCTAAGTCCATCGAATGCTTGACACAAGATTAAGATAAAGGACACGTTTGGTTGTGCCAGATTAGTAACAGAAAAACCACAACACCCATTTTCTGGTTCACAAGCATGGTACTTCGATACATTTCATTGGAAGTATACTATCACAAAACTATAGGATCAATAGGGGCTGTTTTTTCATCTTACCAACAAAGTGCAGGGGTGTCAGCTGGATGCCATCTCTCTCCACATCAAGATAGAATGCAGGACCACGATGAGGGCAACAAATATGAATTGTGTCCCCTGAACAAACCGCATAATCGTCTAGAAGCTTCTTCCAGCCGTCCCCGTGAATTGTCGTCGTTTCCTCACCCTGACTTATTGACACTTCATATTGTAGTGATTGTTTGGTTTTGAACAAAGGATTGCCAATGATTATTATTTTTCGAATCGTCTTAGAGTAGGCTCGTTCAATCATATAGCCTATGAGATGACCGCTGACACAAGGCACACGCTGCACAAATCTGTCGCAAAAAAAGAACAACATCATCAAGTTGTAAAGGGGGCAACATACATGTTGTGCAAAAGGATTGTTACCAAGATATATCAAGGCACATCATCATATGAAAAATACAATCTTACCACTTGTTCCCGGTACGAAGATATCATTGGTATTGTCACATGGCAAGGCGGTTCTTGAACATCCGCACACACGGCGTTGGGATTCTTGCAAACCGAGCATGCCATGGCCTAGAGAGTAGAAAACAGAACAACAACGTTGTATCAGGTGAAATTGCTATTAAACGGGGGTGAAAAATAAAACCAAAAACTCTCAGTCTCCGGCCGCGATAACATAATTAAGATGCGAACCACCAGACGCAACATCTCGAACTTAACAATACCATGATGTCTGTCGGGTTTTTCATATGCCACGAAACCTTGCAAATACAATGGTCACGCCTTGGGGTTTGATAAGCACAAGCGAGACAGGATATTTCAGTACAAAGAACTCACGGTGCTGCTACAAGTGTCAATCTTTCAAAACATATGACAACGAGATCGACATGTTGTACTTGAAGCACTCCACAAAAATGCATTGATCGATCATAAAAAAACTGCACGGGTTTACCACAAGTCTTTGTTTTGCTCATATAATTTTGCATTTAGAAATTATTGTAAGTTTTATGTTCTCGTTGCGCAAGCCATGTAGTACTTATAGGATTTTTTGCGAAGTATTTGTTTTGCTTTAGAAAAATAGGTCAATCATCATTTTGCTTTCATTTTGTAGCCATGGGTGAGAACTCGACATTTATACTTGATATGTAATATGTTCTTTTTTTCTCTCAGCACTATTTTATCTCGTCTCCTTCATCTAAATTTATTTTGTTTGGAATTTCCTGACTTCATATTAAAGGAGAACTACTTGGAGCTAAGCATGACTCGCAACTTCGTGACAAACCACCCCATTAGACCAAATTGAGTGTCGCCACATAACTTCAGAAATTCCAACCATTTCAACGAAAATAATATGCGGACGCAAACAACGCGTGTCATAATGGTTTAGTAACCTGCATACAACAACATCATTTGCACAAGGTCATACCATATATTACCTTAGATCGGGCTTGGGGGGGGGTGTTTGAGGCAAGGAATTGGAACTAATATACATGACAAAGAAAGTAGATGCAGCAAAGGAGAGGGGGGCGACTAGATCTGGCTGATGAGGGAGCACAATTTATGCGGACATCGGGTAGAGGAGCAGGAGTGCCGCGGACGGATCACGGCAAAGTCATGGTGCCCACGGGGGCAAAGGACAAGCGACTATACGGCAGGAGCAGGATTGCCAGAGAGTGGAGGTGAAGCAGCGGAGGAGAAGGTCACCGGCGTGGGGGGAGTTACCTGGGCGACGCCGTTGCTATCCAGGGAACGCCGCCAACTGTTCTCATGCTCGAGCCGGCGAGAGGGGTGGGGGATTTGCTGTCCGAGCGAACAGATAAGGCAGTCGGCCGTTTTGTGTTTCGCGGACGGCTGGAGTCTCCAGAGCATTTGTTTTTAATATCTCATCAAACAGACCAGATCAATCCTTTCACATTCCTCTACAACACAACCTTATGATAAAAAAAGTTACAGCACAATAAAAGCAAATCGCTCGGTTGGGCAGTTGGGCATGCCCTCCATGACTCTCTTATTAAGACGTTTTTAACAGTAACGAACGCACATTTTTGTAACCATAAATGCGCAAGGCATGGCTAACTTGGCGTCATCACTCCATGACCGGGAACCTTCATGTTCAATGTGACGAACCCTTCACACTTGCACGCGTGCACCCTTCCTAATCACACCACGCACCCTCGCGCCGCCTATGTCGTCTTGCACCCACGGATGAGTGCATCTTTGTATGTACTCCCTCAGTTTCTTTTTAGTCCGCATATAAGGTTTGGTCAAAGTCAAAGGAATAGACTTCAGCAAGCAATGCATGCATAAATGACATCACATGACGCGACCTTTTCGGAGCTAGGGACTTTTCCAACGAAAATGTTGGTATTTTTATAGCTCCATCCATCATATAAACATTTTTTTTATTTTTTGTTTCCAGTAAGATAACGTTCCTAAAGTACTCGTATGCAGGGATGGGAACATCTGGGACTCCATGCACACCATTTGATATAGTGAGCACAGGTTTGAACATCACGAAGCATAGACGGATTGTCGCAACAATATCACCTGTCAGCTGCACAAGGTCAATAGCCACAGGTCTGCTAGATTTTAGAGAGGAAGTAGAGGCTGAGATTGTCAATCTAAACAGGGCAGCTGAAGAAAGCTCTATGTCCGCACCACCACCTAAACGAAGGGTAGCTTCTGGGCCAACAGGACGTTCACCTATTGTGATGCAATACAGGCTATCAGAGAGGGCATCAGGCGATGCAACACGCTTGTACCTAATATTCTCCCAGATGACAGGACCAGTCTTAAGCAAGTAAATTATTTCATACATGTTTTATGCGTAAAGTTTTCATGGTGTACCATAACACTGATTATTGGATGTTTTTTGTGTGTGCCAGCAACTGGTTTGTGATCCCGTTCCCAAGCTACATAGAGTTATCAGGTCTCATTTTGATGAAGCAAATGCGCATTGGTGGTATCATTGAAATAGATGTAATGAATGTATTCATGAGGAGATTCCAACAGTTGGAAAACAATTGGGCGCGCACGTCATAATGGTTTAGTAACCTGCATACAACAACATCATTTGCACAAGGTCATACCATATATTACCTTAGATCGGGCTTGGGGGGGGGGTGTTTGAGGCAAGGAATTGGAACTAATATACATGACAAAGAAAGTAGATGCAGCAAAGGAGAGGGGGGCGACTAGATCTGGCTGATGAGGGAGCACAATTTATGCGGACATCGGGTAGAGGAGCAGGAGTGCCGCGGACGGATCACGGCAAAGTCATGGTGCCCACGGGGGCAAAGGACAAGCGACTATACGGCAGGAGCAGGATTGCCAGAGAGTGGAGGTGAAGCAGCGGAGGAGAAGGTCACCGGCGTGGGGGGAGTTACCTGGGCGACGCCGTTGCTATCCAGGGAACGCCGCCAACTGTTCTCATGCTCGAGCCGGCGAGAGGGGTGGGGGATTTGCTGTCCGAGCGAACAGATAAGGCAGTCGGCCGTTTTGTGTTTCGCGGACGGCTGGAGTCTCCAGAGCATTTGTTTTTAATATCTCATCAAACAGACCAGATCAATCCTTTCACATTCCTCTACAACACAACCTTATGATAAAAAAAGTTACAACACAATAAAAGCAAATCGCTCGGTTGGGCAGTTGGGCATGCCCTCCATGCCTCTCTTATTAAGACATTTTTAACAGTAACGAACGCACATTTTTGTAACCATAAATGCGCAAGGCATGGCTAACTTGGCGTCATCACTCCATGACCGGGAACCTTCATGTTCAATGTGACGAACCCTTCACACTTGCACGCGTGCACCCTTCCTAATCACACCGCGCACCCTCGTGCCGCCTATGTCGTCTTGCACCCACGGATGAGTGCATCTTTGTATGTACTCCCTCAGTTTCTTTTTAGTCCGCATATAAGGTTTGGTCAAAGTCAAAGGAATAGACTTCAGCAAGCAATGCATGCATAAATGACATCACATGACGCGACCTTTTCGGAGCTAGGGACTTTTCCAACGAAAATGTTGGTATTTTTATAGCTCCATCCATCATATAAACATTTTTTTTATTTTTTGTTTCCAGTAAGATAACGTTCCTAAAGTACTCGTATGCAGGGATGGGAACATCTGGGACTCCATGCACACCATTTGATATAGTGAGCACAGGTTTGAACATCACGAAGCATAGACGGATTGTCGCAACAATATCACCTGTCAGCTGCACAAGGTCAATAGCCACAGGTCTGCTAGATTTTAGAGAGGAAGTAGAGGCTGAGATTGTCAATCTAAACAGGGCAGCTGAAGAAAGCTCTATGTCCGCACCACCACCTAAACGAAGGGTAGCTTCTGGGCCAACATGACGTTCACCTATTGTGATGCAATACAGGCTATCAGAGAGGGCATCAGGCGATGCAACACGCTTGTACCTAATATTCTCCCAGATGACAGGACCAGTCTTAAGCAAGTAAATTATTTCATACATGTTTTATGCGTAAAGTTTTCATGGTGTACCATAACACTGATTATTGGATGTTTTTTGTGTGTGCCAGCAACTGGTTTGTGATCCCGTTCCCAAGCTACATAGAGTTATCAGGTCTCATTTTGATGAAGCAAATGCGCATTGGTGGTATCATTGAAATAGATGTAATGAATGTATTCATGAGGAGATTCCAACAGTTGGAAAACAATTGGGCGCGCACGTCATAATGGTTTAGTAACCTGCATACAACAACATCATTTGCACAAGGTCATACCATATATTACCTTAGATCGGGCTTGGGGGGGGGGGGTGTTTGAGGCAAGGAATTGGAACTAATATACATGACAAAGAAAGTAGATGCAGCAAAGGAGAGGGGGGCGACTAGATCTGGCTGATGAGGGAGCACAATTTGTGCGGACATCGGGTAGAGGAGCAGGAGTGCCGCGGACGGATCACGGCAAAGTCATGGTGCCCACGGGGGCAAAGGACAAGCGACTATACGGCAGGAGCAGGATTGCCAGAGAGTGGAGGTGAAGCAGCGGAGGAGAAGGTCACCGGCGTGGGGGGAGTTACCTGGGCGACGCCGTTGCTATCCAGGGAACGCCGCCAACTGTTCTCATGCTCGAGCCGGCGAGAGGGGTGGGGGATTTGCTGTCCGAGCGAACAGATAAGGCAGTCGGCCGTTTTGTGTTTCGCGGACGGCTGGAGTCTCCAGAGCATTTGTTTTTAATATCTCATCAAACAGACCAGATCAATCCTTTCACATTCCTCTACAACACAACCTTATGATAAAAAAAGTTACAGCACAATAAAAGCAAATCGCTCGGTTGGGCAGTTGGGCATGCCCTCCATGCCTCTCTTATTAAGACGTTTTTAACAGTAACGAACGCACATTTTTGTAACCATAAATGCGCAAGGCATGGCTAACTTGGCGTCATCACTCCATGACCGGGAACCTTCATGTTCAATGTGACGAACCCTTCACACTTGCACGCGTGCACCCTTCCTAATCACACCACGCACCCTCGCGCCGCCTATGTCGTCTTGCACCCACGGATGAGTGCATCTTTGTATGTACTCCCTCAGTTTCTTTTTAGTCCGCATATAAGGTTTGGTCAAAGTCAAAGGAATAGACTTCAGCAAGCAATGCATGCATAAATGACATCACATGACGCGACCTTTTCGGAGCTAGGGACTTTTCCAACGAAAATGTTGGTATTTTTATAGCTCCATCCATCATATAAACATTTTTTTTATTTTTTGTTTCCAGTAAGATAACGTTCCTAAAGTACTCGTATGCAGGGATGGGAACATCTGGGACTCCATGCACACCATTTGATATAGTGAGCACAGGTTTGAACATCACGAAGCATAGACGGATTGTCGCAACAATATCACCTGTCAGCTGCACAAGGTCAATAGCCACAGGTCTGCTAGATTTTAGAGAGGAAGTAGAGGCTGAGATTGTCAATCTAAACAGGGCAGCTGAAGAAAGCTCTATGTCCGCACCACCACCTAAACGAAGGGTAGCTTCTGGGCCAACAGGACGTTCACCTATTGTGATGCAATACAGGCTATCAGAGAGGGCATCAGGCGATGCAACACGCTTGTACCTAATATTCTCCCAGATGACAGGACCAGTCTTAAGCAAGTAAATTATTTCATACATGTTTTATGCGTAAAGTTTTCATGGTGTACCATAACACTGATTATTGGATGTTTTTTGTGTGTGCCAGCAACTGGTTTGTGATCCCGTTCCCAAGCTACATAGAGTTATCAGGTCTCATTTTGATGAAGCAAATGCGCATTGGTGGTATCATTGAAATAGATGTAATGAATGTATTCATGAGGAGATTCCAACAGTTGGAAAACAATTGGGCGCGCACGTCATAATGGTTTAGTAACCTGCATACAACAACATCATTTGCACAAGGTCATACCATATATTACCTTAGATCGGGCTTGGGGGGGGGTGTTTGAGGCAAGGAATTGGAACTAATATACATGACAAAGAAAGTAGATGCAGCAAAGGAGAGGGGGGCGACTAGATCTGGCTGATGAGGGAGCACAATTTATGCGGACATCGGGTAGAGGAGCAGGAGTGCCGCGGACGGATCACGGCAAAGTCATGGTGCCCACGGGGGCAAAGGACAAGCGACTATACGGCAGGAGCAGGATTGCCAGAGAGTGGAGGTGAAGCAGCGGAGGAGAAGGTCACCGGCGTGGGGGGAGTTACCTGGGCGACGCCGTTGCTATCCAGGGAACGCCGCCAACTGTTCTCATGCTCGAGCCGGCGAGAGGGGTGGGGGATTTGCTGTCCGAGCGAACAGATAAGGCAGTCGGCCGTTTTGTGTTTCGCGGACGGCTGGAGTCTCCAGAGCATTTGTTTTTAATATCTCATCAAACAGACCAGATCAATCCTTTCACATTCCTCTACAACACAACCTTATGATAAAAAAAGTTACAACACAATAAAAGCAAATCGCTCGGTTGGGCAGTTGGGCATGCCCTCCATGCCTCTCTTATTAAGACATTTTTAACAGTAACGAACGCACATTTTTGTAACCATAAATGCGCAAGGCATGGCTAACTTGGCGTCATCACTCCATGACCGGGAACCTTCATGTTCAATGTGACGAACCCTTCACACTTGCACGCGTGCACCCTTCCTAATCACACCGCGCACCCTCGTGCCGCCTATGTCGTCTTGCACCCACGGATGAGTGCATCTTTGTATGTACTCCCTCAGTTTCTTTTTAGTCCGCATATAAGGTTTGGTCAAAGTCAAAGGAATAGACTTCAGCAAGCAATGCATGCATAAATGACATCACATGACGCGACCTTTTCGGAGCTAGGGACTTTTCCAACGAAAATGTTGGTATTTTTATAGCTCCATCCATCATATAAACATTTTTTTTATTTTTTGTTTCCAGTAAGATAACGTTCCTAAAGTACTCGTATGCAGGGATGGGAACATCTGGGACTCCATGCACACCATTTGATATAGTGAGCACAGGTTTGAACATCACGAAGCATAGACGGATTGTCGCAACAATATCACCTGTCAGCTGCACAAGGTCAATAGCCACAGGTCTGCTAGATTTTAGAGAGGAAGTAGAGGCTGAGATTGTCAATCTAAACAGGGCAGCTGAAGAAAGCTCTATGTCCGCACCACCACCTAAACGAAGGGTAGCTTCTGGGCCAACATGACGTTCACCTATTGTGATGCAATACAGGCTATCAGAGAGGGCATCAGGCGATGCAACACGCTTGTACCTAATATTCTCCCAGATGACAGGACCAGTCTTAAGCAAGTAAATTATTTCATACATGTTTTATGCGTAAAGTTTTCATGGTGTACCATAACACTGATTATTGGATGTTTTTTGTGTGTGCCAGCAACTGGTTTGTGATCCCGTTCCCAAGCTACATAGAGTTATCAGGTCTCATTTTGATGAAGCAAATGCGCATTGGTGGTATCATTGAAATAGATGTAATGAATGTATTCATGAGGAGATTCCAACAGTTGGAAAACAATTGGGCGCGCACGTCATAATGGTTTAGTAACCTGCATACAACAACATCATTTGCACAAGGTCATACCATATATTACCTTAGATCGGGCTTGGGGGGGGGTGTTTGAGGCAAGGAATTGGAACTAATATACATGACAAAGAAAGTAGATGCAGCAAAGGAGAGGGGGGCGACTAGATCTGGCTGATGAGGGAGCACAATTTGTGCGGACATCGGGTAGAGGAGCAGGAGTGCCGCGGACGGATCACGGCAAAGTCATGGTGCCCACGGGGGCAAAGGACAAGCGACTATACGGCAGGAGCAGGATTGCCAGAGAGTGGAGGTGAAGCAGCGGAGGAGAAGGTCACCGGCGTGGGGGGAGTTACCTGGGCGACGCC
Source organism: Elymus sibiricus (assembly GCA_039707655.1). Lineage (NCBI taxonomy): Eukaryota > Viridiplantae > Streptophyta > Magnoliopsida > Poales > Poaceae > Elymus > Elymus sibiricus. Next base: position 290,996,528 of record CM077671.1, on the reverse strand, counting down.
GTTGCTATCCAGGGAACGCCGCCAACTGTTCTCATGCTCGAGCCGGCGAGAGGGGTGGGGGATTTGCTGTCCGAGCGAACAGATAAGGCAGTCGGCCGTTTTGTGTTTCGCGGACGGCTGGAGTCTCCAGAGCATTTGTTTTTAATATCTCATCAAACAGACCAGATCAATCCTTTCACATTCCTCTACAACACAACCTTATGATAAAAAAAGTTACAGCACAATAAAAGCAAATCGCTCGGTTGGGCAGTTGGGCATGCCCTCCATGCCTCTCTTATTAAGACGTTTTTAACAGTAACGAACGCACATTTTTGTAACCATAAATGCGCAAGGCATGGCTAACTTGGCGTCATCACTCCATGACCGGGAACCTTCATGTTCAATGTGACGAACCCTTCACACTTGCACGCGTGCACCCTTCCTAATCACACCGCGCACCCTCGTGCCGCCTATGTCGTCTTGCACCCACGGATGAGTGCATCTTTGTATGTACTCCCTCAGTTTCTTTTTAGTCCGCATATAAGGTTTGGTCAAAGTCAAAGGAATAGACTTCAGCAAGCAATGCATGCATAAATGACATCACATGACGCGACCTTTTCGGAGCTAGGGACTTTTCCAACGAAAATGTTGGTATTTTTATAGCTCCATCCATCATATAAACATTTTTTTTATTTTTTGTTTCCAGTAAGATAACGTTCCTAAAGTACTCGTATGCAGGGATGGGAACATCTGGGACTCCATGCACACCATTTGATATAGTGAGCACAGGTTTGAACATCACGAAGCATAGACGGATTGTCGCAACAATATCACCTGTCAGCTGCACAAGGTCAATAGCCACAGGTCTGCTAGATTTTAGAGAGGAAGTAGAGGCTGAGATTGTCAATCTAAACAGGGCAGCTGAAGAAAGCTCTATGTCCGCACCACCACCTAAACGAAGGGTAGCTTCTGGGCCAACAGGACGTTCACCTATTGTGATGCAATACAGGCTATCAGAGAGGGCATCAGGCGATGCAACACGCTTGTACCTAATATTCTCCCAGATGACAGGACCAGTCTTAAGCAAGTAAATTATTTCATACATGTTTTATGCCTAAAGTTTTCATGGTGTACCATAACACTGATTATTGGATGTTTTTTGTGTGTGCCAGCAACTGGTTTGTGATCCCGTTCCCAAGCTACATAGAGTTATCAGGTCTCATTTTGATGAAGCAAATGCGCATTGGTGGTATCATTGAAATAGATGTAATGAATGTATTCATGAGGAGATTCCAACAGTTGGAAAACAATTGGGCGCGCACGTCATAATGGTTTAGTAACCTGCATACAACAACATCATTTGCACAAGGTCATACCATATATTACCTTAGATCGGGCTTGGGGGGGGGTGTTTGAGGCAAGGAATTGGAACTAATATACATGACAAAGAAAGTAGATGCAGCAAAGGAGAGGGGGGCGACTAGATCTGGCTGATGAGGGAGCACAATTTATGCGGACATCGGGTAGAGGAGCAGGAGTGCCGCGGACGGATCACGGCAAAGTCATGGTGCCCACGGGGGCAAAGGACAAGCGACTATACGGCAGGAGCAGGATTGCCAGAGAGTGGAGGTGAAGCAGCGGAGGAGAAGGTCACCGGCGTGGGGGGAGTTACCTGGGCGACGCCGTTGCTATCCAGGGAACGCCGCCAACTGTTCTCATGCTCGAGCCGGCGAGAGGGGTGGGGGATTTGCTGTCCGAGCGAACAGATAAGGCAGTCGGCCGTTTTGTGTTTCGCGGACGGCTGGAGTCTCCAGAGCATTTGTTTTTAATATCTCATCAAACAGACCAGATCAATCCTTTCACATTCCTCTACAACACAACCTTATGATAAAAAAAGTTACAACACAATAAAAGCAAATCGCTCGGTTGGGCAGTTGGGCATGCCCTCCATGCCTCTCTTATTAAGACATTTTTAACAGTAACGAACGCACATTTTTGTAACCATAAATGCGCAAGGCATGGCTAACTTGGCGTCATCACTCCATGACCGGGAACCTTCATGTTCAATGTGACGAACCCTTCACACTTGCACGCGTGCACCCTTCCTAATCACACCGCGCACCCTCGTGCCGCCTATGTCGTCTTGCACCCACGGATGAGTGCATCTTTGTATGTACTCCCTCAGTTTCTTTTTAGTCCGCATATAAGGTTTGGTCAAAGTCAAAGGAATAGACTTCAGCAAGCAATGCATGCATAAATGACATCACATGACGCGACCTTTTCGGAGCTAGGGACTTTTCCAACGAAAATGTTGGTATTTTTATAGCTCCATCCATCATATAAACATTTTTTTTATTTTTTGTTTCCAGTAAGATAACGTTCCTAAAGTACTCGTATGCAGGGATGGGAACATCTGGGACTCCATGCACACCATTTGATATAGTGAGCACAGGTTTGAACATCACGAAGCATAGACGGATTGTCGCAACAATATCACCTGTCAGCTGCACAAGGTCAATAGCCACAGGTCTGCTAGATTTTAGAGAGGAAGTAGAGGCTGAGATTGTCAATCTAAACAGGGCAGCTGAAGAAAGCTCTATGTCCGCACCACCACCTAAACGAAGGGTAGCTTCTGGGCCAACATGACGTTCACCTATTGTGATGCAATACAGGCTATCAGAGAGGGCATCAGGCGATGCAACACGCTTGTACCTAATATTCTCCCAGATGACAGGACCAGTCTTAAGCAAGTAAATTATTTCATACATGTTTTATGCGTAAAGTTTTCATGGTGTACCATAACACTGATTATTGGATGTTTTTTGTGTGTGCCAGCAACTGGTTTGTGATCCCGTTCCCAAGCTACATAGAGTTATCAGGTCTCATTTTGATGAAGCAAATGCGCATTGGTGGTATCATTGAAATAGATGTAATGAATGTATTCATGAGGAGATTCCAACAGTTGGAAAACAATTGGGCGCGCACGTCATAATGGTTTAGTAACCTGCATACAACAACATCATTTGCACAAGGTCATACCATATATTACCTTAGATCGGGCTTGGGGGGGGGGTGTTTGAGGCAAGGAATTGGAACTAATATACATGACAAAGAAAGTAGATGCAGCAAAGGAGAGGGGGGCGACTAGATCTGGCTGATGAGGGAGCACAATTTGTGCGGACATCGGGTAGAGGAGCAGGAGTGCCGCGGACGGATCACGGCAAAGTCATGGTGCCCACGGGGGCAAAGGACAAGCGACTATACGGCAGGAGCAGGATTGCCAGAGAGTGGAGGTGAAGCAGCGGAGGAGAAGGTCACCGGCGTGGGGGGAGTTACCTGGGCGACGCCGTTGCTATCCAGGGAACGCCGCCAACTGTTCTCATGCTCGAGCCGGCGAGAGGGGTGGGGGATTTGCTGTCCGAGCGAACAGATAAGGCAGTCGGCCGTTTTGTGTTTCGCGGACGGCTGGAGTCTCCAGAGCATTTGTTTTTAATATCTCATCAAACAGACCAGATCAATCCTTTCACATTCCTCTACAACACAACCTTATGATAAAAAAAGTTACAGCACAATAAAAGCAAATCGCTCGGTTGGGCAGTTGGGCATGCCCTCCATGCCTCTCTTATTAAGACGTTTTTAACAGTAACGAACGCACATTTTTGTAACCATAAATGCGCAAGGCATGGCTAACTTGGCGTCATCACTCCATGACCGGGAACCTTCATGTTCAATGTGACGAACCCTTCACACTTGCACGCGTGCACCCTTCCTAATCACACCGCGCACCCTCGTGCCGCCTATGTCGTCTTGCACCCACGGATGAGTGCATCTTTGTATGTACTCCCTCAGTTTCTTTTTAGTCCGCATATAAGGTTTGGTCAAAGTCAAAGGAATAGACTTCAGCAAGCAATGCATGCATAAATGACATCACATGACGCGACCTTTTCGGAGCTAGGGACTTTTCCAACGAAAATGTTGGTATTTTTATAGCTCCATCCATCATATAAACATTTTTTTTATTTTTTGTTTCCAGTAAGATAACGTTCCTAAAGTACTCGTATGCAGGGATGGGAACATCTGGGACTCCATGCACACCATTTGATATAGTGAGCACAAGTTTGAACATCACGAAGCATAGACGGATTGTCGCAACAATATCACCTGTCAGCTGCACAAGGTCAATAGCCACAGGTCTGCTAGATTTTAGAGAGGAAGTAGAGGCTGAGATTGTCAATCTAAACAGGGCAGCTGAAGAAAGCTCTATGTCCGCACCACCACCTAAACGAAGGGTAGCTTCTGGGCCAACAGGACGTTCACCTATTGTGATGCAATACAGGCTATCAGAGAGGGCATCAGGCGATGCAACACGCTTGTACCTAATATTCTCCCAGATGACATGACCAGTCTTAAGCAAGTAAATTATTTCATACATGTTTTATGCGTAAAGTTTTCATGGTGTACCATAACACTGATTATTGGATGTTTTTTGTGTGTGCCAGCAACTGGTTTGTGATCCCGTTCCCAAGCTACATAGAGTTATCAGGTCTCATTTTGATGAAGCAAATGCGCATTGGTGGTATCATTGAAATAGATGTAATGAATGTATTCATGAGGAGATTCCAACAGTTGGAAAACAATTGGGCGCGCACGTCATAATGGTTTAGTAACCTGCATACAACAACATCATTTGCACAAGGTCATACCATATATTACCTTAGATCGGGCTTGGGGGGGTGTTTGAGGCAAGGAATTGGAACTAATATACATGACAAAGAAAGTAGATGCAGCAAAGGAGAGGGGGGCGACTAGATCTGGCTGATGAGGGAGCACAATTTATGCGGACATCGGGTAGAGGAGCAGGAGTGCCGCGGACGGATCACGGCAAAGTCATGGTGCCCACGGGGGCAAAGGACAAGTGACTATACGGCAGGAGCAGGATTGCCAGAGAGTGGAGGTGAAGCAGCGGAGGAGAAGGTCACCGGCGTGGGGGGAGTTACCTGGGCGACGCCGTTGCTATCCAGGGAACGCCGCCAACTGTTCTCATGCTCGAGCCGGCGAGAGGGGTGGGGGATTTGCTATCCGAGCGAACAGATAAGGCAGTCGGCCGTTTTGTGTTTCGCGGACGGCTGGAGTCTCCAGAGCATTTGTTTTTAATATCTCATCAAACAGACCAGATCAATCCTTTCACATTCCTCTACAACACAACCTTATGATAAAAAAAGTTACAGCACAATAAAAGCAAATCGCTAGGTTGGGCAGTTGGGCATGCCCTCCATGCCTCTCTTATTAAGACGTTTTTAACAGTAACGAACGCACATTTTTATAACCATAAATGCGCAAGGGATGGCTAACTTGGCGTCATCACTCCATGACCGGGAACCTTCATGTTCAATGTGACGAACCCTTCACACTTGCACGCGTGCACCCTTCCTAATCACACCGCGCACCCTCGCGCCGCCTATGTCGTCTTGCACCCACGGATGAGTGCATCTTTGTATGTACTCCCTCAGTTTCTTTTTAGTCCGCATATAAGGTTTGGTCAAAGTCAAAGGAATAGACTTCAGCAAGCAATGCATGCATAAATGACATCACATGACGCGACCTTTTCGGAGCTAGGGACTTTTCCAACGAAAATGTTGGTATTTTTATAGCTCCATCCATCATATAAACATTTTTTTATTTTTTGTTTCCAGTAAGATAACGTTCCTAAAGTACTCGTATGCAGGGATGGGAACATCTGGGACTCCATGCACACCATTTGATATAGTGAGCACAGGTTTGAACATCACGAAGCATAGACGGATTGTCGCAACAATATCACATGTCAGCTGCACAAGGTCAATAGCCACAGGTCTGCTAGATTTTAGAGAGGAAGTAGAGGCTGAGATTGTCAATCTAAACAGGGCAGCTGAAGAAAGCTCTATGTCCGCACCACCACCTAAACGAAGGGTAGCTTCTGGGCCAACAGGACGTTCACCTATTGTGATGCAATACAGGCTATCAGAGAGGGCATCAGGCGATGCAACACGCTTGTACCTAATATTCTCCCAGATGACAGGACCAGTCTTAAGCAAGTAAATTATTTCATACATGTTTTATGCGTAAAGTTTTCATGGTGTACCATAACACTGATTATTGGATGTTTTTTGTGTGTGCCAGCAACTGGTTTGTGATCCCGTTCCCAAGCTACATAGAGTTATCAGGTCTCATTTTGATGAAGCAAATGCGCATTGGTGGTATCATTGAAATAGATGTAATGAATGTATTCATGAGGAGATTCCAACAGTTGGAAAACAATTGGGCGCGCACGTATGGCGAGGCATCTTGGAGGCATTATCCTGAGCCAGAATTTGTGATAAGCCAAACTACCTACCATTATTTTTCCAGCATTGATTCTTAGCATTCTTTTGCGAAAAAGTGTTTGACGATATGTTACAAAGTACTTACACATGTATTCTGCAAAGTCATGTGTTGAGAGGCGGTCGATTCATTCAGCACGAATACGTAAGGAGCATATTCGTTGGAAATCATATATCACACGATGTCAACAGATGCCCAATTGTAAAAAATATAAAGCATCGTTCTTTTGTTTGTACTACCCTGGCGGATCATCAACCTGACAAAACCCTCTAAAAATGTGCAGATTGTTTTGCCAGTGACACACAACCATTCTTGGTCCACATACATTTTTGACTTCCCTAGGAGGAGGACAATAATACTGGACCCTATGATTAACAATGGCGACAAACCAGCAGTTGAAGTACGTAATGAGCATGAAAAGTTGGCCGACGAGCTTCGCGTCGTGCTAATGGATTATATCGGAGAATTTTTTGATGGCTGGACACCTAAGACAAAGGGATGGCAAAATTGGTTCCCCAAACAGACCACTGGACCTTGGGTCTGCACAAGGTATTTTTCATTGAAGACTCAAAAGTTTCCCTCGTTTTTTCTACGCATTGTCTTGTAAAAACTCCCGAATCGACTTATACATTTACAAATTCTAGGGCATGTAGTGGACTTATGGAACTATATTTCGCAAGGCAATGGATGGGTACTAAATTGCAGAGGACTCTATCATTGGTAAGTGTAAAACAATCAAATTGCTAGGAAGAAGATATAATGATTTGGGATGAAAGACGACTGAAAAGAATGTTGACTTTCATCAAAATGTCTTGATTGTTGCAGACAGGAGGCGAAATAGATCAGTACAGAATGCAGCTACAATATGAGCTGCTGGGATTAGTTGGAAACATTGGCCAGCTGCCTTCGCACAAGATATGCCTCGCTGATCCTTGAAAAACTATATGTTAACATGTGCGTCTACGACTAGCTGGCATTTAATGATGGAAAGCAGTGTTGAATCTAGTAAGTGTCCTTTAATAATGGGCTCTACGTATCAGACTGGACTTGGCGCTCACTGTATCATTTTATTAGTAGAAAGATGACTTTTTTTGTACTGTAAGCGCATCTAGTGCCACCCTTATTTTGTTTTGGAGTATTGAAGACAAATGTGGTTGATGGACTAATGTGTTTGTGAGAGTTCACATGTTAACACAGATAGAAGTCTCTGGAGATTTGGTTTAACTGTCAAAGACGACCCCTAAAAATGTCCGAAGAAATTGATGATGGCCGAAGCCAATGGTGGTACGCGAAGATAATCGCTTGAAGATAATGAAACGCGAAAGTTTTGTTTCTTCTTTCCTGAGTCATAGGAACCACCGTACTATTAAGTGTGGTCGATGTGATCGAAGTCAGACGTTGACGTGATGCTCAACCCATACCTATGTCTTCGAGCGAAGACAATGAGAGGAAATCTCTTCCAGAGTTGGTTGAGTCAGCATTACTTGCATCCCAAGCAATGTTGCCGTGTATGTTTGAAATCCGACCGTTAGGACACGTGTCGGTTGTCCATTGACCCAGGGTCATTTCGGTCATATTAGGCCGGGTTGCCTGTTGGCTATAAATAGCTCCCCCCCTCCACCATAAGTAGGTGGTTGCTCAGAGAGAGATATAGTTGTTGTCGTTTTGGAGCAACCCACCTCGAAGACATTGAGAGAGAGAACTATCCTGCGAGGATAAACCCAAACACCTAGATCTAGAGTGTTTGAGCATCACCGAGGTCGTTCTGTTCTGAGAGGACTGAAGACTTATTACACTTGAAGACTATGATCTTCCAGACGGTTAGGCGTGTGGGTCTAGAGCATCCAAGAGTCATTGTGGATTGCCGGGTGACCAAGGTTGTACGGGTTTCAGAAGTCTCCCCTGAAGACTTACCTGAGTGATTGGGCGTTGTCTAAGTGACTTCGGCTCAAGGGGAACAAGGTGAAGACGATATCTTCTGAGTTGAATCTCAGCCTCCCTAACCAGACGTACAGTTGTCATAACAACTGGAACTGGTCCAACAAATCCTATGTCTTCATCAAGCTACTGGTTCTATCCTTCACTCTCTTACATTCCGTTCTGAACTGTGAAGCCATTGCCTGAACACTACTGTTTGAAGACATACCTCGAAGACATTCATATCTGCTGTTTATCTTCATACTGCCTAAATTTTTCTTCGACTCATCTTTGTGTGTATGATGATTATGCTCAACTTGCCTGTATGTCTTCATTGTATAGCATGCCCTGCCTAGATCCTTGATAGTCATCCCTACTTGATCCTGTTCCGCTTTCGCATATTTCGAATACATTCATTGTTTCGAAGCTTTTCATAAAAATCTCCTATTCACCCCCGCTAGTCGATAACTAGCACTTTCAACTGGTATCAGAGCAAGGTACTCCCTTTTTATGTGTTTCGGTTTAACCACCTGGAGTTTTAGCTATGTCGACTGCAGTGATTATCAAGGTCTCCGTTGCGTGCCCTGTCTTCGATGGAACCGACTACCCCTACTGGAAGAACAAGATGCGCATGCATCTCGAAGCAATTGACAACGACCTATGGTATGTTGTCATGGCGGGCAGTCTCGATGTTGGCGAAGGTGTTACTGCTGCTGATGTGAAGAGGTTCACACAACTAGACTCCACTGCCAAGAACATCATCTGTGGTCACCTGACCAGAGGACAATATGGCTATGTGAGTGCTTTGAACACTGCAAAGCAAATTTGGGAATGGTTGTCCAAAGTAAATGAAGGTGTCTCATCATAGAGAGACTCTCGTGTTGATGTGCTTCGCAACCAGTTCAACCGCTTCAAGAGACTTGACAACGAAAATGTCCAGCTCATGTTCGATTGACTCACCGACATCTCGAATGAGCTGAATGCACTTGGCGCCACTGATATCACCAAACATGAAGTCATGAAGAAGCTACTCAGATCACTTGACAACTCTGTTGACACTCTCGCCCTTATGATCCAAGAACACCGTGACTTCAAGAGTTTGGATCCCGCCGATATCCTCGAGAGGTTGAACACGCATTAATTTCAACAAGCTGAGAAGAGGGAGATCTGTGGTCCCAGTTACAGTCACTCTCGTGCTTTGAAGGCCAATGTAGTGTCCTCATCTGAAGACGGCTCTGAATGCAGTTCTGATGGTGCTGAAGACTTTGGAAAAGAACTTGCTCTGCTTGTTAAGAAATTCCGGAAGTTTGCCAAATCAAAACGCTATGCAATGTCTTCGAAGCGTGATTCCAAGAGATCTGGTGAAATGTCCTCTTGGGACAGCAAGAAGCAAACCTGTCACAAGTGCAAGAAAGTTGGCCACTTCATTGCCGATTGTCCTCGATGGGAAAAGGAATCCAAGAAGAAGAGCAAGGACTATGACTCAGATGACAAGAAGAAGAAGTAGTATGCCAAGTCTTTATCACACAAGAAGAGTTCATCTGGCAAAGCACATGCTTTTATCGGAAAGGAGATGGATTCATAGTCTGAATCTGGTTCTGATGCTGAGGAAGAATCTAAGGAGGAATCTGACGCTGAAGTTGCTGGTCTGGCTATGGCTTCGGCATTCATCTCTACATCTGTCTTCGCACCCGAAGACAATGGCTCCTTCTTCAACACTGAAACACAGATGATGATGCTACTCCATCCTACTGCTTCATGGCAAAAGCCTCCAAGGTATCCTCAAAATCCTCATGTCGTGACTCTGAATCTGAAGCTGAATCTGATGATGACATGAAACCTAGCTATGCTAAACTTGTAAAAATTGCCACTAAGCAACAAAGTGCCATGGAGAAACTGCAAACTACTCTAGATAAAAGCGATGACTTGTTACGCGACGAGATGAGTCTGAACGAAACTATGGCTAAAGATATGCAAAGTCTTCGTTCAAGGTTTGAGGATCTTGAAAGTCTTCATGAAATTCTCACTACTGATCATGAGAAACTTTCTCTTGAATATCTTCAAAGAAAGCTTGATCTTGAAAAGTTGCGAGAAGCTCATGAAGACCTACGGATGGAAAACGACTCACTCCTAGAAAACAGATCAGTACTGCTCAGGATGGATTTAATGCTCCATGCTTAAAATGTCTTGCTCGTGAAGCTAATGATTCAACTGCTAAATGTTCAAATGCTTCTCAAAGGACATTATCTTCAACTGTATCTGTGGTATCTAACCCATCATCTGAGAAAACCAATGCTATTACTGATGACAATGACAGGTTGAAGACATTGCTTGAAGCTGGCATGTACAAGAGTCTGAAGGGACATCAGATTCTCTGTGATGTCCTGATGAAGACTATCCTGAACAAGAACCCTAGGAAAGAGGGTGTAGGGTTCGAAAGAAACATCAATGTTGACGGTTCCTACTGGACGCCTGAGTAGTATCCCAAAACCACATGGGTTGCTGCAAAAGGCCCTTCAGTTGACCCGTCCACATTATCTGGCTTTAACTGTACTAACCCTATCATCATTGACGAGTCATTTGACTCCAACTACAAGTTGTTCAAATCTATGAATGGTGAAGTGTTTGCCAGGTACATTGGAACTAACTGGAGGAATGGTTCACCTATGAAGAGGATCTGGGTTCCCAAATGTCTTCTTGAGAAGCTTCCAGTCAATGTCATGACACCACTAAGGAAGATGACAAACCCCAGACCAAAGTCTTCATATGGACCAAAATCTTCATATGATCATTCTAACACCTATGTTTCGCAGGGTAGAGCTAAAAGGGCTCATGAATATGTGCACTATGGCTCGAACCAATATGTTCATCCTACTAAGAACTTCTCTTCGTATTCATTTGAGTATTCTAACCCTCCTGTGAAACATACTATTAGGGCATCTTTGCCTAAATTCTCTGATGCTGCCTTACGCCTCATTGCTTCTAAGCCACCCCTGCGCATGTGTGTGGTTAAGAAGAACTAATATCTTCATGCAGCGTCAGGTCTCCAGATGGGATGAAGCCTATCTTGAAGATTATCTCTGGAGACCCGAAAACAGTCTTGTCTGGAGGCAAGACAATCAATGCAAATGGTGTTACCATTTATATCGTCCAAAAATTTACTTACAATTGTGTACTGCCTTCATCAATGCATGTTACCGTTGCATGCCTTGGTGAACTAGACTAATTCTCAATGCAGGAAGACAAGTTCAATGCCACTAAATGGATTATGGACAGTGGATGCATCAGTCATATGACTGGTGACCGAAGCCTATTGATGGAGCAAACTCTTCGACCTCCAACAAACACTGGTGTAGCGACGTGCTATAAAAACGAGTTTTAACCCCTTTCAGTGACGCAATTTCAAACCGTCACCTTGCTAGTGTGGCCGATATGGGGGGTCCATCGCACACGCTATACATCCCACACAGTTAAACACAAAAACTGTTTGCAATTTGGATTAGCATCACACGCGGTTATTTCACGAAAACTGTATGTAATGTGCGATTCATTACACACGATTAAAAATAAAAAACTGTGTGTGATGTAAATGCCATCACACACAATTGGATCCAAAAAACTGTGTGCAATGTGTGATCTTAACGACGTGTTAATTAATCCTAAAATCAGCTAGACGTAATCAATTTACTATGATCATCTTTTGACAATCAAACATAACGCAAAAATGAACATTCAAAATCCACTATATGATTTCTTTTCAAGCTTTGTCATACAACATACAAAAGTACAAACATACTATCTCACATCACATGACAACCAACACATACAACTAGCAATCACATCTAATTACGTTGTAAAGCTTCATCAGTCTCTTGTTCATCGATGACATCAACTCCCAAACCTTCCTAGATTTCTTATTGTATCTCATCCTGAAAAAACCAAGAGAAAAGGGTTACAAGGTCAAAAAAAGTAAATCCTTACACAGAGCAGGGATTCGGTGCCGAGGCTCATCTGCACCTTCAATCATAAACAAATCAAAAAACATCCTAGAAAAATTCAAAAAATTCCAATTTGTTTGCATGGTAGAGAATTTAGTGCGCGAGGTTCGCTCCAAATTTCAGATCATTTGAACTTCTGAGTGTCCCTCGGCAAAAAAGACAAATTTGGGGTCTATAAAAATGTTTATTGTTCATGTATTGTTGTGACCCAATTTGTCTTTTTTGCTGACAGCGACTCAAATGTCCAAATGAGCTGAAGTTTGGAGCGTACCTCACGCACCAAATTATCTAACATGCAAAAAAATTGGATTTTTTGAATTTTTTTTCTATTTTTAATGATTTTTTTACATTACATACACAAGTATCCTACTTGAAATTAGTTCTTACACTAGTTATGCATATTTTTTTCAAAAAGTATAACAAGAGAAACTTCAGGACTTCACAGGAGAGATTTTGTGATTAGTTTGATGTCTTGGAGAATCCTGATAGATGAGAAGAATCAAGAATCAATTAGATGGCTAGAGAAATAACACTTAGACCTACAAAAAAACAAGATTAGATTAGTACTATCCGGCAAGGTAGTTAGCAGCCAACCTGGTGGATGGATTCTTGGAAAGAGATGAACGGGAAGCTAGCTTACATGGCCATGGACGGCACCTCCATGACGCTGCCTCTCGGGATGCATAACTTGTTGAAGCAGGTGTGCCAGCAGATAGAGATCCCGGCGCTGTACGGCCGCTTCGTGTTCGTGCTCGCATCTACAGCCGACGACGAGCCTCATGGCGTCCATGGCAGCCGCTTCACGCACGGCCGCCCGACGCCAAGCGACCCCGCCGGGTCCTGCTCCTAGTCGGAGCTTGGAGCAGGCATCGTCTGCCTTGCCGGCCATGGCATGGAAGAAGTGTGTGCTATGTTTGTGGTTCTACAGGAGGTTGGATTGATGCTAGTTAGATATATGTGTGGATGTGGTAGAGTACGTGGTGAGGAGATAAGGCTAGATATTTTTCTTGGCTGTGAAGTATGGACGGATAGATTCATGCCATGTCATCGATCCAAGGCTTCAATCTCTTCACCAATAAGAATTCAGTACACATATGTGTGCTTTCTTGCCATTTGATTTTTGCCCTTACACCATCAAAATAATTGTGAATCCTTCTCAAATTTTTATTACAGTATACTGAGGTCTTATATTGACACCATGCCAAGTTTTGTATTTACCAGACATTATTTACATTTTCTCGAATTAAAATACCGATAAACTTCATGTTCACGGTTGATTCTTGCCACATAGATATTTGGATTTTATACTTATTTCTTGTATGAGGCATACACATATAATCACTGCCCTAAATATGATTTTTCAAATCATTTTTGTATATTTTTTGTACTCATAGTTCAAATTTGAATGTATTCGTTAAATGACTAGAAATGTATTTAATGACTCAAATATAGCAAATGAGCTCCGAAAAGTGCCAAATATTAATGTGGAGGATTCTATGGTGTATCTTAACTGTAGAAAAAAAATCAAGGTCAAATGATAAAGGAAAACATAAGTTCGCCACCAATTTGGTGCATTCACTCTTGAAACCATGATCGTTCCTCGGAGGTTGTTAGATTTCTAAAGGATGTACATAAAAAAAATGTGAAACCTTCTTAAATTTTTACCACATCATTGTGAGGTCATATCATGACACTATGCGAAGTTTCATATTTTTCGGACTTCATTTACAGTTTTTATAATTTCAATACCAATAAACTCCATGTTCGCGGTTGATTCTTGCCACATATGTCTAATAAATCTATATTCATTTCTTGTATGAGGCATACAAATATACTCAATACCCTAAATATGATTTTTCAAATCATTTTTGCATACTTTTTCATGCATTCATAGTTTAAATTTGAATTATATCCATTAAATGACTGGAAATGCAGTTAATGAATCAAATATAGAAAATGAGCTCTGAAAGTGCCAAATTTTAACAGGGAGGATTCTATGGTGCATGTTAAGAGTAGAAAAACAATTACAAGTCAAACAACGAAGGAAAATGTCAGTTTGCCTTCAAACATATCGCGCAAACCATTATTTTTTGCAAAAAATAACAATTTCAGGAATCACACACGGTTCCATTTATGAAAGTGTGTGCGATGACAGGCTACATCGCCCACACAATATATGCAAAAAATGAGTGCAAGGCATCACACACATTTGCGTTTTTAACACCGTGTGCATTGATATGCTACATCACACACACACTTTTTGCAGAAACTGTGTGCATGGCATCACACACGGTTGCATTATAATAACTATGTGCAATGATATAGTACATCACACACACATCATTTGTAAAAACCGTGTGCAAAGCATCACACACGTTTACGTTTTTTTCAAACTGTGTGCAATAATAGACAACATCACACACACATTTTTTGGAAAAACTGTTTGCACGACATCACACACAATTATATTTTTTAAATGTGTGTGATATTACGACATCACAAACGCTTTTTTCCTGATGTTACATCGCACACGCTATGGTGTACATCGCAAACATTTTTTTCGAAGGGTCTCTAATTGATGTGTCGTCTTTGGACCTTCTTGCAGTAGTGAAAAGACCACATCGTCTTTGCCGACAAGAGCAGCAACAAAGTACTGGGAGTAGGTAGAGTTGCTATCGCAAGGGAGCGGCACATGGAAAATGTCATGCTTGTCGAATCCCTTGGTTATAATTTAATGTATGTCGCAATGCTCCGTGACTTAGATATGCTTGTCATATTTGGCAAATTTCGATGTGTTGTGCTAATGGCCTCTGACAAAATCAAAGTCTTCGAAGGTTTTCAAAGAGGTGATCTGTATATGCTAGACTTCTCCGCAGGACCACATATTGCCACATGTCTTCTGGCAAAGGCTCCAGAATGCTGGTTATGGCATAGAAGGCTAGGACATGCTAGGATGAGGAACTTCCATACACTCACCACGAAGAAGCTTATCATTGGCGTCGAAGGTGTCAAGTTCAAGAAGGACCACCTATGTGGTGCCTGTGAGGCCGGGAAGATGACTAGGGCCAAACATCCCTCGAAGACAATTATGACGACCCCTCGTCCCTTCGAGCTCCTACATATGGACTTATTCGGCCCTACTCACTATTCCACCTTCTCTGCCACTTCAAATCTATATGTTTTCGTTATTGTTGATGATTATTCTCATTTCACCTGAGTGCACATCATACTCTATAAAAACGAAGTGTAGGATGTCTTCAGGCGCTTTGCCAATAGGTGTATGAACAACTATGACAACAAGATCAAGCACATTAGGAGTGACAATGGCATTGAATTCAAGAACACATGATTGGAAATCTATCTTGATACACTTGGCATCACTCATGAGTTCTATTCTCCATACACACCTTAGCAGAATGGCGTCGTGGAGCACAAGAACCGGACTCTCATTGAGATGGCTCGCACTATGCTTGATGAATACAACATACCCCGGAAGCTATGGCCTGAAGCCATAGACACTGTATGCCACATCATCAATAGAGTATATCTTCACAAGTTCTTCAAGAAAACATCATATGAGCTACTCACCGGTAAGAACCCAATGTAAGTTATTTCAAAGTCTTCGGTGGAAGATACTGGATAAGGGATCCACACCACACTTCTAAATTTGCATCGAAAGCACATGAGGGTTTCATGCTTGGTTATGGACAGGATTGACACACCTACAGGGTCTTCAACACTTTTTGTAAGTGCATCTAGTGCCACCCTTATTTGGTTTTGGAGTATTGAAGACAAACGTGGTTGAGGGACTAATGTGTTTGTGAGAGCTCACATGTTAACACAGATAGAAGTCCCTGGAGATTCGGTTTAACCGTCAAAGACGACCCCTAAAAATGTCCGAAGACATTGTTGATGGCCGAAGCCGTTGGCGGTACGCGAAGATAATCGCTTGAAGATAATGAAACGCGAAGACAAAGTCTTTTGGCAGTTTTGTTTCTTCTTTCCCGAGTCATAGGAACCACCATACTGTGAAGTGGGGTCGATGTGATCGAAGTCAGATGCTGACGTGATGCTCAACCCATATCTATGTCTTCGAGTGAAGACAATGAGAGGAAATCTCTTCCAGAGTTGGTTGAGTCAGCATTACTTGTAGCCCAAGCAATGTTGCCGCGTTTGTTTGAAATCCAAGCGTTGGGACAGGTGTCGGTTGGCCATTGACCCAGGGTCATTTCGGTCATATCAGGTCGGGTTGCCTGTTGGCTATAAATATATCCCCCCTTCCACCATAAGTAGGTGGCTGCTCAGAGAGAGATACAGCTTTTGTCGTTTTGGAGCGACCCACCTCGAAGACATTGAGAGAGAGAACTATCCTGCGAGGATAAACCTAAACACCTAGAGCTAGAGTGTTTGAGCATCACCGAAGTCGTTCTGTTCTGAGTGAACTAAAGACTTATTACACTTGAAGACTGTGATCTTCCAGACGGTTAGGCATCTGGGTCTAAAGCATCCAAGAGTCATTGTGGATTGCCGGGTGGCCAACTTTGTACGGGTTTCGGAAGTCCCCCTGAAGACTTACTTGAGTGATTGGGTGTTGTCTAAGTGACTTCGGCTCAAGGGGAACAAGGTGAAGACGAGGTCTTCTGAGTTGAATCTCAGCCTCCCTAACCAGACGTACAGTTGTCACAACAACTAGAACTGGTCCAACAAATCTTGTGTCTTCATCGAGCTACTGGTTCTATCCTTCACTCTTTTACATTCTCGTTCTGAACCGTGAAGCCATTGCATTGAACACTACTACTTGAAGACATACCCCGAGGACTTTCATATCTGCTATTTATCTTCATACTGTCTAAGTTTGTCTTCGACTCTTCTTAGTGTGTATGATGAAAATGCTCAACTTGCTTGTATGTCTTTGTTGTATTGCATGCCTTGCCTAGATCCTTGATGGTTATCCCTACTTGATCCTGTTCCGCTTCCGCATATTTCGAATACATTCATTGTTTCGAATCCTTTCATAAAAATTGCCTATTCACCCTCCCTCTAGTCGATAACTAGCACTTTCACTTTCCACAATAAAGTTGTTGAAACTGTAGATGTGCGATTCAATGAAACTAATGGCTCGCAAAGAGAGCACCTACCTCCTATTCTAGATGAACTTTCACTTGAAGAAGCTATCAGATTGATGGGCACTAGACAAATCATGCCTGAAGAACTGGAAGTAGAGGAAGTCATCATTCCACTATCCACTCAACGCGAAGACAATGCTGACCCTGAAGACAATGCTGCTGACGAAGACAATGCTCAGAAGCCGGAACAAAGTCTTCGCTCTGCTCATCCACGTGTGGCTAATGAGGTCCAAATTGAGAAAATGCTTGACAGCATAAATGCACCAGGTCCACTCACTCGCTCAAGAGCTACTCAATTGGCTAACTTTTGTGGGCACTTTGCTTTTTTGTCTATCTCAGAGCCCACCAAAGTAGATGAAGCCTTCAAGGAATCAGAATGGATTCAAGCTATGCAAGAAGAGCTTCACCAGTTCGAGCTCAACAACGTGTGGGAACTCGTGAAGCGCCCTGATCCAAGGAAGTACAACATTATTGGCACGAAGTGGATCTTTCGCAACAAGCAAGATGAGTCTGGTCAAGTATTCAGAAACAAGGCTCGACTTGTGGCTCAAGGCTACACACAGGTTGAGGGTATTGATTTCGGTGAAACATTTGCACCTATTGCTAGGCTTGAAGCTATACGTATACTACTTGCTTATGCTAACCATCATGACATATGCCTATATCAAATGGATGTCAAAAGTGCATTCCTTAATGGTAAGATTGAGGAAGAAGTATATGTTGCTCAACCACCAGGGTTTGAAGATCCAACGTATCCAGGCAAAGTCTATAGGCTGAACAAGGCTCTGTACGGTGTCAAGCAAGGACCAAGGGCTTGGTATGATACACTCAAGGAATTTCTCAAGGATAAAGGCTTCAAACCTGATTCGACAACAACTCAACGACATCTTTATATCTCAGGAGAAGTACCTTAAGGACTGCCTCAAGAAATTTGGCATGAACGAAGCCAAAGGCTACAAGACGCCAATGCCAACCAATGGTCACCTCTGCATTGACGAAAATGGTAAAGATTTCGATCAGAAGGTATATCGTTCCATGATTGGCTCTTTATTGTACCTATGTGCATCTAGGCCAGATATAATGCTTAGCATTTGCATGTGCGCCCGATTTCAAGTGGCACCAAAGGAGTCGCATCACCTAGCCGTGAAGCGAATACTTAGATATCTGGCTCACACCCCAACACTAGGATTATGGTATCCAAAGGGTTTGAAGTTTGAGCTCATTGGCTACTCAGATTCTGACTTTGCTGGTGACAGAGTTGATCGCAAGTCTACATCAGGCACATGTCACTTTCTGGGACGATCTCTTGTATGTTGGTCTTTGAAGAAGCAAAACTGTGTATCACTCTCCACTGGTGAAGCCGAATACATCATTGTTGGCGCTTGCTGCACTCGGCTTCTTTGGATGAAGCAGACCCTCAAGGACTACGGCATCAACATGAAGCATGTTCCTCTCTACTGCGACAATGAGAGTGCGATCAAGATCTCCTACAACCCTGTACAACACTCGAAGACGAAGCATATTCAGATACAACATCATTTTCTTCAGGATCATGTGATGAAGGGCGACATCAACATCAAGCATGCAGACACTGAAGATCAATTGGCGGAAATCTTCACGAAGCCTTTGGATGAGAAGAGATTTTGCAAGTTGCGGTGTGAGCTAAATATCTTAGATTTTTCAAATGTCCTTTGAATGGGAATACATCCTAATGCTTATGCATGTTGATGACCTTGATGCATAACACACGAGGTAACGTATGTCTTCAAACTCATGAAGACTTACACTCTAAGTGTGAAAATATTAACGAAGAATATGACTACAAAGCGCCACGATAATTTGCACCGTGTCTGTGTCAAACATTCTTATACGATGGGTAACGCCACCACCCAACCTGAAGACCTTGCCTTTATCTTTGAATTTTTCTATGTCTTCAGGAAACTGAGTTTGTCTTCGAATAGAATGTTCCTCTCAAATTTGCATATACTTCACTTGAATATACGCTGCATATTGTGTGGAGTTATGTCCTCTACAGCATTGTGCCTATAGCTATATCTTCGAGTTTCTCCTAGGCCAATGTGATCGGACCCGCTATCCTTATCTATTCTATTCTCTTCTAACTCTGTTCTGCTCCAATCATATGCATTCTACTTGACACATGTCGGTTGTCTTCACTGCATCCTTGTCAGTCGAAGGCAAACCCAACCAAACGATTAAAATTTCGGTTTTTTTGCACTTATTGCAACAAATTCCCGCGCTGTCACTTCCGGTCGTGTAGTGGGCTGTCAGGCGTGTTGCATGCTCGCCATGTGTCCCACTAAACCGAAGAGTCAGGGGCATATCCGTCCAAAAATTTCGGATGTTCCAGTCCTTATAAATACATCTGCCCTAGCTCATTAATTACTCTTCCTCGCCACCTCCACCACTCGAGCTTTCAAACCCTAGCGCCATCACTGGATTTCATCGCCGCCGGAGACGAACCGCTTAGCTGCCGCGACTTCTCCGACGAGGTACTCATGCCGGCCGCGACCATCTCCGACTCGCCATCGTCGTAGCTGTCTACCACTACCGAGTTAGGGTGTGGCAGATCGAACTTCTCGGCCTCACTGCCTCATTGAGCAGTTCATCGAGTTCTTCACCATGGTAAATAAATCGCTATTTTTACCGCCTTTTCGATCTGAAAAATTACCATAAAACTCCGATTGCTATTTTTCCACCTTCCATTCAACAGCACTCAACTCTTGAACTCAATCTACGTGATGCTTTCACTTTTTGACCTAAAATTGGTTTGATTTCTCACTTGTACAAATTCTCGGACTTGTACAAATCTGAAACCACCATATCCCTTACAAAAGTGAATGTCTTCGGTGAACGAGGTCAATGTCTTCAAACCACGATTTATCTTCAAAATCTTATGAGAATGCATATGACCTTGTCTCTTCCCTCGTGTCTCTAATTTTTTCACAGGCACATGTCCACAGCAGAATCGCTAGGATCTCATAGTCTAAATTCATTTGCAGACTACTTGCAGATTCATCTGGACTCTCTTGGTGCCAGTTCTCATCTCTGCCATCCAGCGAAGCTTTTGCTGAAGCCAATGGCAAAGGGTAATGCTCCAAAGAAGGGAGACATGCAAAGGCGTCTGAACACTGCCAAGGATCTGCCACCGGAACTCTATGAACGATATAAGTCTAATTCACAAGAGACATACACTCAGCGCAAGACTCGAATCCAGTGGATCTGAAGATATTGGGCAGAAAAGTGGTTCAACTATCAATTCGTCAAGAAAGAATACGTAGAAAAGAATGCTGAGAAAGCTCCGTGGACTGACATAATCTACAAAAATCTTCATCTGAAGATAGAGGCCGAAGCTAGAAAAATTGGTTTCTTTCCTTGCATGGTCAGGCCTCCAATGCCAAGGCCTCCAGATCCATCTAGCATTCTTGGATGCCCAGAACCTGATGAGTCTGATGAAGAGGATGTAGAACAACCTCCTGTTTCTGATCCGAAGCCTATTAAGAAAACAAAGGCTTCAAAGGCTTCAAATCCTGTTGCCACAAC
This sequence comes from Elymus sibiricus, assembly GCA_039707655.1. Lineage (NCBI taxonomy): Eukaryota > Viridiplantae > Streptophyta > Magnoliopsida > Poales > Poaceae > Elymus > Elymus sibiricus. Next base: position 290,975,587 of record CM077671.1, on the reverse strand, counting down.
ACCTCAGGCTTCACGATCACCGTCTGCAGATCTAGAAGAGACCGAGGATGAATCTCGCCTAGTCAGGCGAATGAAAAGGAAAGCAATTGCTGCCCGTGGACCGAAGCCATCTATCTCCTTGATGTATGCTGCTAATATGATTGAGCTGTCAGATGATGAATTTGATGATGAAGCGCTGGTGAAGCTTATCAAGCAGAAAGAGGAAGAAGCTAAACGTCTTGAAGACTTACCTCTTTTTGATCAACAAATTCTCGACCAATTCATTGATGAATGGTTTGCTGATCCCTCCCTCACCATTGACGCCGTACAACTACCCATTGGGCTGAGCGTCACCTTCCAAGGACTGGTGAATGAGGATCTTACTGTGGCACAGAAGGCCATCTAGCAACAAGCAAAAATTAGCCATGAGAAGGCACTTTTCAAGGCCAATGTTCACAAGCTCACAGCTGATCAAATCCATGGCTATCAGTTTATGATGAAAGACCTCAAGGCTGAGTTTGATAAGAGGTGTGAAGCCGTCAAAGGCGCCCTAGCGCGTCTCAAGAAGAAAGCTGCAACAATGGTTCAAGCTCACAATGATATGCTGAACAGAAATGCTCTTGGACAGCGTGCACTTGATCCAAGGATCATTGAGAGATCCAGACAAGCTTCAATGTCTTCGAGCCAACCCGCTCCCTCAAGATCAGAATCTCGAGGCATTGTCTTCCCTGCTGGCTTCTCCTGCTCAAGTTCACCTCCTCCTTCCTCTGTTGTATCCAGCAAGAAAACCAAGAAGGCAGAAGCTGAAGCCAGAAAGCGCAAGAGAGCTGAGCCTGCCGAAGCCCAACACTCGACTCAGCCTAAGCCCAAGAAATCAAAGTCTTCGCGCTCTGCTCGAGTTTTGTCAGTCACACCGCCTACTCAAGAGGAGCCCCTTCAGATCACACCTATCTCTGTGGATCCTCTTGCTGCTGAAAACATCGAGAGGCGCTTCATACTTCATGAGTCTACTACCACAAAGGCTTCAAATACTGAAGAAATTTCAGCTGCTGACCCAAATGCAGCTAAAGACATTGCTCGTGAAGCTCATGCTGATGAAGACAATGTTGTGCAAGATCTGGTGCCTCAAGATGATGCACCCCTGGTATCATCCCTCCACAAGAGGATAGTGAATATGTGGATATTGGCACTCCACTGAGGCCTGAATTGCCTGAAGTTGACCCCAGCACTCCTCCACCTCCATTCACAATTCCTGTAATATGATCACCAGAATCCCCATTCCAAGCCATGGAGATTGAAACCACTGCTCGTGCATTGCCCCTCAAAAGGCTTCGCCGAGGACCAAGACCTGCTATGGCTTCAATGCATAGCATTCCTGAAGATGATGTTCGTGTCTCGCCGACTGCACCAGTTGATGAAGTTCTCATGATTGAAGATGTTGCTAGAGATCAATCTGAGAATGAAGCCAAAGCCGCTGAAGACGTTGCCGCTGATAACACTATGGGCGAAGCCAATGCCACATCCCCTGATGGTCCTCCTGTCCCTACCACACCATCGACTGACGAAAATGCTGAAAATATTGTCTTAGCTCGCAATAGGGAAGGAGTGATGGTGCCTACGAGATGGACCAGGCTCGTTGCCCCACCAAGGATGGGCCCTCAGTATGAATTTTACATCTATCGTCGCCCCAGTGTCCTGAATCCTATGCCCAGACTTCCAAGTCTTCGACAGCAAGGATCAGCAAGGCCACTTGTCTTCAGTGTAAAAAGCTTCAGGTTGAACAACACCTTCCTTGACTCAGACATGAATCCATACAACCGTTCGAAGATTCAATCGAACAGATTCTGGAGTGCTCCCCAACGTCAGTACTACATGTGTGTGCTCTATGGGCAAAACATGATCTTCCCCCACAAACATCTCAGTTTTGAAGCCATGAAGGATCTTCCTTGTTTTGATCAAGCACTGGATTGTCTTCGGGATGTTGGACTGTTGCCATTTGTCACTGACCACGAAGACTGGAATGAGGAGCTCATTCTCCAGTTCTATGCAACTCTCCACATCTCTGGCTTCGGAAGAGACCTGAATACATGGAAGATGGACTTCATGATTCATGATGAACATATCACTGCCGCTGCCATGGAATTCTTTCCCGCAACACCACTTGCTGCCTCAGGCGAAGACTTACATCTGAGGTTTGCGGCCTATGATGAAGCCACCCTAAGCATATTCCAAATGCCAGAGCCCTACATGACTGCCATGCTCACATTGATGAAGCCTTTGGCCCAAGATGCAGATTAGCCCACATCATTCTTTGTTGATGATCTTCAGTATCTTCCGAAGACAATCTATCACATTCTTAGGCATACCATCTGGCCAATCAAAGGGCACAATTCGTCACGCAAACTTGAAGGGGCTCTGAAGACATTGGTCTACAACACAGTGTATGGCATCAGATTCAATCTTAAAGATTTATTCCTACACAACCTGGCAGCAAATGGCATCAATCTGTTTGAAGCAAAGATCTATGCACCATGGATCATGCGACTCATCAAGTACAAAACCAACACCAGGTTTTTGCCTTCTGCTCGCAACCATGGCATTTATCTTCCCGATGTGAAGGTCATTCATGAAGACATTTACCCATCTAAGAGCAATAATCCCATCGTGGAAGGTACCCACGGCACTACTGATGATGAAGGACTACACCTCCCCTCTGATCCAACCAGAGCAAGGCTGATAGGCTCACTTCGCCTTCCTCAGCCCAGCGTCACTTCCACTGAAGCCACTACTAGCACCTTGCCTCGCCGTCGTCAACCCAGAAGAGAGCGTGCAATGACTGATAAAGAACTTCTTGTCTCGCTTATACAGAAGAAGGATCGGCATCACGAGTGGACTCAAAGACAAATGCATTCTATGGTGCAAGACATCAACCGCATTCGCAATCTTACCATCAAGAATGCCATCTTGACTCATGAAACAAGTCGTCGCTCCTGGAAGACATTGACTATGCTGGCCCCAGAAGATGATCTTCGTAAGGATGGATTCACGCAAGTCTATAGGTTTGGTGCTCCTCCTCCTCGCACGGAGAAATGGCGTCAGACCCCCTCCCTCGAAGATAGTGATTACTCCTCGTCTACACCATCTGTCAATGTCCGGCTTGCCAATGATGAAGCCGACGATGCCACGTCTCCACCTGCACCAACTCAGCAACTGGCACTGCACCGAGCTCATCTGCACCAACGTATAAAGACCCTGCTGCACCGTCGACCTCAACTCATGCTGGGGACGCGTAGTGCTCAATGTCTTCATCCTTTTTGGTCATTCAATGACAAAGGGGGGGAGCATTGGGCTGATAGTCTTCAAGCGGGTCTATCTATATGGTCCGGGTGTTGCTATTCCGTTAAGTTTACAACTCTCATTATGAACATTTGCTATTTGGGTTGTAAAACTTAAGTCCTGATGGACGTCTACACACTTTATGTTTATCGTACTCTTGGCGCCACTTCAAGTTTTATCATATGCGCCCGAAGCCATACTACAGACGCCCATTTTTCATTATGCCTTTCATTATCTTCGAAATATCATTTAAATGCATAGTGATTGGATTATAAGAAATAGGGGAGATCTCCACAAATCCAAACCTGCCATGTGCTTTTGCATTCCAAGCAAAATCTTCGTAAGCACATCTTCAGGGGGAGCTCTCTATATCTTGCAATCATAATCTCCAAGTCTTTATCTTCATATATTTTATCCCCATTGAAAACTTCAACCAGTTTGACATCAATAACCAAAAAGGGGGAGATTGTAAGTGCATCTAGTGCCACCCTTATTTGGTTTTGGAGTATGGAAGACAAACGTGGTTGGGCACTAATATGTTTGTGAGAGTTCACAGGTTAGCACAGATTGAAGTCCCTAGAGATTCGGTTTAACCGTCGAAGCCGACCCCTAAAAATGTCCGAAGACATTGATGATGGCCGAAGCCATTGGTGGTACGCGAAGATAATCGCTTGAAGATAATGAAATGTGAAGACGAAGTCTTTTGGTATTTTTGTTTCTTCTTTCCTGGGTCATAGGAACCACCGTACTGTTAAGTGGGGTCGATGTGATTGAAGTCAGACGCTGACATGATGCTCAACCCATACCTATGTCTTGGAGCGAAGACAGTGAGAGGAAATCTCTTCCAGAGTTGCTTGAGTCAGCATTACTTGCAGCCCAAGCAATGTTGTCGTGTATGTTTGAAATCCGACAGTTAGGACACGGGTTGGTTGTCCATTGACCCAGGGTCATTTCGGTCATATCAGGTCGGGTTGCCTGTTGGCTATAAATAGCTCCCGCCCTCCACCATAAGTAGGTGGCTGCTCAGAGAGAGATACGGATGTTGTCGTTTTGGAGCAACCCACCTCGAAGACATTGAGAGAGAGAGAACTATCCTGCGAGGATAAACCCAAACACCTAGAGCTAGAGTGTTTGAGCATCACCGAGGTCATTCTGTTCTGAGAGAACTGAAGACTTATTACACTTGAAGACCGTGATCTTCCAGACGGTTAGGCGTGGGTCTAGAGCATCCAAGAGTCATTGTGGATTGCCGGGTGACCAAGTTTGTACGGGTTTCGGAAGTCTCCCCTGAAGACTTACCTGAGTGATTGGGCGCTGTCTAAGTGACTTCGGCTCAAGGGGAACAAGGTGAAGACGAGGTCTTCTGAGTTGAATCTCAGCCTCCATAACCAGACGTACAATTGTCACAGCAACTGGAACTAGTCCAACAAATACTATGTCTTCATGGATATGTCCAACATATCGATAATTTATGAAGTATGCATGCCATATTTGCCTATGTTTACAATACTTTATATGGTTTTGATCCACTTTATATGATTTATTTAGAACTAACCAGGACTAACGCTATTTTCAGCAGAATTAACATGGTGTAGTTTTTGTGCAGAAAATGAAAGTTCTCAAAATCGCCCGAGACTTTTTGATGATTTTTTCTGGAGGAAATAAGCAATATTGGAGCGAAAAACCATCAGAGGGGAGCCACCCGTGGGGCACAAGCCATCAAGGCGCGGCCCTGGGGGGGGGTCGCGCCCTGATAGCTTGTGGGGCCCACGTGGCTCCGTTGCGCGTGATTCCAACGCTAAAAAATCCTATAAATCCCAAAAAACCCAGAAATAAAGAGAGACTCTCCGTTCTGCCGCCGCAACTCTCTGTATCGACGAAAAACCAATCTGGAGACGTTCAAGTACCCTGCCGGAGAGGGGAAACCATCACTGGTGGCCATCCTCATCATCCCGACGGAGGCCATGACGAGGAGGGAGTAGTTCACCCTCGGGGCTGAGGGTATGTTACAGTACCTATGTGTTCAATCTCTCTCTCTCTCTCTCTCTCGTGTTCTTGAGATGTCATGATCATAATGTATCACGGGATTTGTTAATATAGTCGGATCATATGATGTTATATATTCCCTTGCTACCTTGTTGTGATGAATTGAATATTTAACTTTGAGATTTTGTTATGTCGGATTGAATATTGGATTGGAGAACACTTGATATATGTCTTGCATGTGGATACCCGTGGTGACAATGGGGTATTCTATTGATTCACTTGATATATGTTTTGGTACTCAACTTGCGGATTCCTGAGGTGACATTGGGGTAATCTATGCATAGAGGTTGATACACGTTCTTGTCCTTCGTTCTCCGATAGAAATCTTGGGGTGCTCCTTGAAGTTCTTTGTGTTGGATTGAATATGATAGATCTGGAATTGTTTGATGCATGTCGCATAATTTATGCACGGATACTTGAGGTGACATTGGAGTATCTAGATGGCATTAGGGTTGATTGATATGTATCATTGGTGTTATTTTAGTACAAACTCTAGGGCTGCTTGTGACACTTATAGGAATAGCTCAAAAGTTTGATCAGAAAGAATAACTTTGAGGTGGTTCTACTACCTATGCCAATTTCATATTATTGTTCTCCGGTAGATAGGAACTTTGGAGTGATTCTTTGTTGCACTTTGAGGGATGATCATATGATTCAACTATGTTAGCATTGTTGGGAGATTGCACTAGTAAAAGTATGAACCCTAGGCCTTGTTTCCAAGCATTAATATACCATTTTGCTCGCTGTTTACTATTTGATACCTTGCTGCTTTTATATTTTCAGATTACGAAAACCTATATCTACCTTCTATATTGCATTTGTATCACCATCTCTTCGCATTGTATTGGGTGTGTTGGGGACACAAGAGATTTCATGTATTTGATTGCAGGGTTGTTTGAGAGCGACCATCTTCATCCTACACGTCCCATGGAATGATAAACCTTAGGTCATCCACTTGAGGGAAAATTGCTACTGTCCTACAAAACTCTGCGCTTGGAGGCCCAACAAAGTCTACAAGAATAAAGTTGCGTAGTAGACATCAAGCCATTTTCTGGCGCCGTTGCCGGGGAGGTGGGTGCTTGAAGGTATATCTTTATATCTTGCAATTAAATCTTTTAGTTTCTTGTTTTTCACTAGTTTGGTTTTATAAAAGAAAACGAAAAAATGGAGTTTAGGTTGCCTCATTTGTTTCGTCTTTTTAATGTCTTTCGTGAAAATGATGGTTCAGAAAATTGTGCTCAATTGGTAGAGGAAGAGTTTATGAAAATACTTAATGATAATTCCTTGAATGATGAGCATGATTGCAATGTTGCTAGTATGAATTCTCTGAATATCTATGATGCTAATGATATGCAAAGCCACAAGCTTGGGGATGCTATGTTTGATGAAGATGATATTTTTAGTCCCCCAAGTTTAGATGAGAAAATTTATTATGATGATGACATGCCTCCTATCTATGATGATTATGATGATGACATGTATGCTATAAATAATAATTATAACTATGAAACTTGTCATCATGATTTTAATTTTGAATGTGGTTATGACAACCAAGTGTCTCATGATAGTTATTTTGTTGAGTTTGCTCCCACTACAATGAATGAGAAGAAAATTGCTTATGTGGAGAGTAATAAATTTTCTATGCTTGTGGATCATGAAAAGGATGATTTATGTGAATTTCTTCATGATGCTACTGAAGAATAATTATGAGGGAGGAACTTATGCTTGTAGGAATTGCAATAATATCAAGTTTCCTCTCTATATGTTCAAAGTTTTGAAGTTATGCTTGTTTTGCCTTCCTATGCTAGTTGATTCTTGCTCCCATAAATTGTTTGCTCACAAAATCCCTATGCATAGTAAGTGGGTTAGACTTAAATGTGCTTGCCATGTGATCCATGATGCTCTTTTCCATGTTTCAAATACTATTCCTATGTGAGCATCATTCAAATCATCATGCCTAGCTAAAAGGCTTTAAAGAAAAGCTCTTGTTGGGAGACAACCCAACACTTTTACTTTATGTTTTTGAGTGTTCACATGATTAAGCTAATGTAGTAATCATGTTTTGTGTATTTTATTTCAATAATGTGCCAAGTAAAGCCTTTGGGATAGTATGGATACTTGTTGATTTGATTCTGTGCAAAAACATAAACTTTTTCCTCCAGTAAAGAATTTCTCTGATTTTACTGGAGCGTCAAAAAATTCAGAAATTTTTACACAGTATTTATGTGAAAATTCTGTAAGCTGTCCTAATTTTTCACAATTTTGAGAGACATGTAAGTATGGTTATACTACAGATCTTCACAGACTGTTCTGTTTTTGTCAGATTCTGTTTTGCATGCATAGTTTGCTTGTTTTAGTGTTTCCATAGCTTATATTCAGTGATATAAATTATGTGAATGGTAGAATACAGTAGGTATTATGTGAGAACAATTATGAATCTTGCCTTGACAGTACCTAAGTGAATGATCTTTATTTATTATGCTAACCCATCTCACAAAGTTCCGTTAAGTTTTTTGTGATTGAAGTTTTCAAGTTTTGGGTGAGACACCGATATGAGGAGAATAAGGAGTGACAAGAACCTAAGATTGGGGATGCACAAGGAACCCCCATGTTAATATCCAAGGAAGACTCAAGCGCCTAAGCTTGGGGATGCCCCGGAAGGCATCCCCTCTTTCGTCTTCAACACTATCGGTATATCTTACTTAGAGCTATATTTTTAGTCGTCACATAATATGTGTTTTGCTTGGAGCATAATTTTATTTTGTTTTTATCTGTTATATGTTATTTATAATCTTGTTTTTCAATAAAAAGTTCCAAGAATTGCTTTTAGGATGCTTGAATTGCATGTTTTATGTGTGTTGTGTAAAAACATTGCTGTCATAGTTGTGTTATCTACTTCTCCTATGGTTTTCATGACTTATATTGGTAAATATAAATTGTGGAAATGATAGTATACAGTAGATAATGTTTGAAAATTATTTTGCAACTTGTCTTGTCAGTACATAAAGTGTTGATTTATTTTTATATGCACTAACCTATCTCACAAGTTCTTTTCAAGTTTTGTGTGGGTAAAGTTTTTGAGAATAGGTGAAACCTTGATATGAGAGGATTGAACGAGATACAAAAGCTCAAGCTTGGGGTGCTCCTTGAAGTTCTTTGTGTTGGATTGAATATGATAAATATGAAATTATTTGATGCATGTCGCATAATTTACCCACGGATACTTGAGGTGACATTGGGCTATCTAGGTGACATTAGGGTTGATTGATATGTATCATTGGTGTTATTTCAGTACGAACTCTAGGGCTGTTTGTGACACTTATAGGAATAGCTCAAAAAGATTGATCGGAAAGAATAACTTTGACGTGGTTCTACTACCTACACCAATTTCATCTTATTGTTCTCCGCTAGATAGGAACTTTGGAGTGATTCTTTGTTGCACTTTGAGGGATGACCATATGATTCAACTATGTTAGCATTGTTGGGAGATTGCACTAGTGAAAATATGAACCCTAGGCCTTGTTTCCAAGCATTAATATACCGTTTTGCTCACTGTTTACTATTTGTTACCTTGCTGTTTTTATATTTTCAGATTACAAAAACCTATATCTACCTTCCATATTGCACTTGTATCACCATCTCTTCACCGAACTAGTGCACCTATGCAATTTGCCATTTTATTGGGTGTGTTGGGGACACAAGAGATTTCTTGTATTTGATTGCAGGGTTGTTTGAGAGAGACCATCGTCATCCTACACCTCCCACAGATTGGTAAACGTTAGGTCATCCACTTGAGGGAAAATTGCTACTGTCCTACAAAACTCTGTGTTTGGAGGCCCAACAAAGTCTACAAGAATAAAGTTGCATAGTAGACATCATTCATCAAGCTACTGGTTCTATCCTTCACTCTCTTACATTCTGTTCTGAACTGTGAAGCCATTGCCTGAACACTACCGTTTGAAGACATACCTCGAAGACATTCATATCTGCTGTTTATCTTCATACTGTCTAATTTTTTCTTCGACTCATCTTAGTGTGTATGATGATTATGCTCAACTTTCCTGTATGTCTTCATTGTATAGCATGCCCTGCCTAGATCCTTGATAGTCATACCTACTTGATCCTGTTCTGCTTCCGCATTTTTCAAATACATTAATTGTTTCGAAGCCTTTCATAAAAATCGTCTATTCACCCCCCTCTAGTCGATAACTAGTACTTTCATGTACTATGTCTCACGAATTGACATGCTATTCTATGAAGGTCCTTAATGACATCATTTGACATTTGATCATGAAATCAATTCGTGGTATGAAACATCACATGCATTCTTGTAGAAAAGGATATGCATCAGGCTTGGAAATGTTTGAATTACGAATGATAATGGATAGTTGCACACTAGAACATACTGAAACTGAAAAGGACTACGTTCAAAAGCAAGCCGAAGGTTTTAAATGCGAGATAGGTGAGACATCACGGTACAAGGTCTGGTACAATGAAAAAAAATATTATGAGAAGTGCTTTTGAAGATGAAAAAGGACGGTAGACCCATCAACGTTTCAAGTTGTTTTTAGAGAACCAAAGGTAATGAGAGATGTCAATGAAAGACTACCCGTTGAACGAGCATTGAAGTGATCTTCATCAACGGTGGTGAACAGGTTACCAATAGAAACATGAGCACCAATGATAGCCCTAGACATTTTATGAAATCACATATCAGCGAGATTTCTTTGAGTATATTCTTAAAGAGACATGTTACATGTCATAAAAATACTTACCTAAGCTGGTGTTCGTCCGCTCCGGTCTGGGACTGAATAAGAGAGAACAATGCGCCATTTTCTAGTTCTCTGTTTAATAAGCTTCGGATGAGTATCTATCACAACTAACCACTTCCAATGAAACTTGTATATTGTATTCAAAAGATGGTGGCACTCACATGATACCTGGATGACTGAACACACGCATGACGGATTCAAACAAATTGTTCCCGACATTTTCATCAGAATTGATGTTCCATGGTGCTACCGAAACGACCTCCTGCCGAGGCATCTCTATCTCCCTAATCCAAGCCTGAGATAAAAACGATATTATAGTAAATTAATGATTATACATTAAACGCGAAAGTGAATGTTTTGAACTACAACAAACTCGCCTCCTTCTTCAGGTCCAAATACACATCGATGCAGGAAAGGAAATGGTGAGTGATGTCGTTATAGTTCATCACAAGTCTGCACTATCAGAGGTAGTAAATGTACAGTCCGATGCATGCCAGTTTCAAAACGAAAAATGGATGACAACACACATGAACTTGCCAATTCACCTTACGGAGTACACACGTATGTGAAGGTCATTCTCCCGCCTCCGGACACTACCATTCAATACGATGTAGTCTCCATCTCTACAATCATGATTACCATACATCACATACAGATAAGAGACAGCCGCAAAAACACACATCACTTATATTCAGGGGTGATAAAAGCACCTAACGGTCTATATCGGTCGCATGTACACCGAATCAATCGTCCTGAAATAAAAAAAATATGACAACCGACACAGGTGACAAAGACAATGTATGCATGAAAAATATACCGCATCAGAAGTATACCATATCATTGCTTGAATTCTGCCCATGCCGTCATCGAAATGAAAATGGATCTCGCTTTCCAAGTCATGTCGATTCCTCATGGCTCCAATGAAGCGTGCCTTAATCAAACAACATTCAGAGGCTTTTGACACCGCAAATGGTAATTGAAACACATTCGAACACTTTATAGTGAAAATTCCTTACTGTGCCGACTGGCATCCGATGGAAGGACAGAGCACCGCCGTACTTCATAGCAGGAACGAGCATCGCGGCTTGTTTGACATTCACAGGGACAAGGTTGTTTGGTGGCTCAAGCTGCTATGTAAATCACGACATTCAACCCAATGGACACAAGTAAAATGATAACATATAGCTGCACGAAATTTCGTACTGCATTGGACACAAGTATAAGAACAGAAAATTGCTTTAAAATACATATCTGCATCTCGCTTGACTTGTTGACAGAAACACTTCCAGCAGAGACAGTGTCGCACGATGGTCCGACCATCCCAGCAAAATGATCATCACCCTTTGCAACACCTTTTCATGAACTCGCCCTTGAACCACTTGCATCTCCCGCACCTACCATTGAGGCCATCGCAAAAAGCATGCCGAAACTTGTAATGCATACGCATCACTATATACAACTCATGGAGGCTCACGGCTTCACAATCTGCTGCAATGATTGGTGCAATGAATGGTGTTGTAAGAACGACGGCTGGGATGTAATTCACACCACCATATTCAATACAAAAGCATGATTCGGGGCTGCAATTGATGTTGCTTTCGTTTGTACGTACAGTTTCCGTCAGAAAAGTTTTGCACTTCACAAAAATTTAAATGACCCATCAAGTTGAACAAAGGTTGGAAAATAAATGATGGCACCAAGAGGCCAGGGAAACAGGGCCAAACATGGAAATAGGAGACCGGCTCCCAGCAGGTGCATTCATTCCCGTATCAAAAAAAGGTTCTAAACTTTTCACGATGCAAATCAGGAACGCATACTCATATAAGCTAAAAATAGATGGAACCTTTCGGTGTGTACTATAGAACAAAACCTATGCAGTAGGGTTACTCCAAAAACACTCGCTCGAAAACCAATGCTTGAAAGCTAAAGTATGCATACCCTAGATAGTTCTCGCATGACAGGGGTGTAGGTTTCCGTTTCCGTCGCCTGCTCCAGAAAGACCAGAACATGGCTTCCTCTTTGGAATAAGTGATCCAGCATAATTCAGGAAAGCGGAACCTTATCCTCACAAAAGTTCGGGTCTTGATGTAGCCCAATGGTTCTGATTTTTGTTTACCCTAGTAATCATTGATACGAAAACCGTTCTCTCTCACTGTGTGTGTATATATATATATGGAAAGTTTTCTAAAATTTGTGAACAAAAAATTCAAAAACCAGAACATTTTTGAAATTCCATAATATTTCATAAAATTTTAAACAATATTTGAAAACAAAAACATTCTTTAGTAATCCAAACAATATTTCCAAATTTTAAACAGGTTTAAAAAAGAACAATAAATATCAAAATGGCGAATAAAAATAAATGAACGAATAAACGGAAACTGTCGCTGAAGCGAGTGGAGCTTAAAAGCCAAGCGACCAAGCCCAAGCCAAGCAGCGGGTGCAGCTTGCTATGTGCACACCACATGGGCTAGCGCGGCCACGAAGGCCCAAACCTCTGCGGGCCTTTTTGTCACGCGTGGATCCAGCCGCCCATAACACCCAATTTAGTCCCATCCCATTGAGGTACGAAAATGGGGACACAAAGCTCTGCTATATAATGCGGCGAAGTGTCATAGTACAAAGGGGCTGAATGCTTTATTAACGCATGCAGAGGAAAATGAAAATATCTCGGGAGTGAAAGTCTGTAGAGACGCACCGCCCCTTACCAATCTTCTCTTTGCGGATGACTCGATGATTCTTATGAAAGCCAATCCTCACAGTGCACAAGCGCTGAATCAGCGCTAGACTTATACTGCGAGGCATCGGGACAATTGGTAAGCGTTGAAAAATCCAGCGTCTTCTTCAACCCAAACACGAAGGTGGAGATCAGAGAACAAATGTGTATCACACTCAATATAATGACTAAAGCCCTTCATGATAAATATTTGGGCCTGCCAGCAAATGTGGGAGTAGAGAAAACAAATTGTTTCCAATTCCTAATTGAACATATTGTAAAGAAAATTAGTGGTTGGAAGGAAAAATTACTGTCTGCACGAGGGAAGGAGATCCAGCTCAAAGCTGTTGTCCAAGCCATACCCACCTATGCAATGTCGGTCTTTAAAATTCCTAATTTTTTTTGTAAAGGAATCATTGACGCGATAGCGCATTTTTGGTGGGGAGATGAGGAGAACCAGAGGAGGCTGCATTGGATGGCTTGGTGAAAAATGTGTGTCCCTAAAAAACAAGGAGGGATGGGATTTCGTGATATTCACTGTTTTAACTTAGCTATGCTCGTGTCGGGGGGATAACCCCAGGGTAGCCTCAGCCGGGTCCCTACTCCAACTTTTCGAAAAACGACTACAGGGCAGTCCGCCTCCCCCTGTAGTCCGGCTCCGCGCAGCCGGCTGCGCCCAGCCGGCCGGCCGGAGGCGGAGACTCATAGCCTTCTCGCCGGCGGGTCAGCTCCCATCCCATCGCCACGCCTTGCCGGACGGCGACCTGACGCCCGGCGTATCAGCGGTGCCCCCGGTGCCGCCGTCAGAGCACGCGTGGCTACAGCGGCCCCCGTCGCGTCGACGGTCAGCGACCGCATGGCCACAATGGGGGCGACAGTGCCTCTGACCCCGGCCGACTGCGACCGGGCGGGCGGCACAGTGCCGGCATGCCCTCAACCACTCCATTACCTGCCCCGGCATGGCCATAGTGCGGCCGGCCGTACCGCTAACCGCGGCCGACTGCCACAAGACGACGCTCCGCAGGACGACCCGTGCCGCGATGTGACGGGCACACGAGGCTGCCAGGCGGGCCCCAGCTGGCTGCCGACGGGACCCTGCAACCGGCGGGCCCTACCAGCGACGAGACCCCGCAGCCGGCGGGCCCTACCAATGACAAGACTCCTCAGCCGGGGGCCCAATGGCCGGCTAGAGAGGCCGCCATCTGGGGCCCTCCGGCACCTCCTATCCATATTGTAATCTGGGGGGTTGGCCTATAAAACCCCCCGGGGCTCCCCCATGCAGAGGGGCGATCGATTCACACACACATACCCACACACTCACGTAGAGAGGCAAGGAGAGCAAGCTAGCTCCTCCTTGCTCCTCTACCCAGACAGCTCAAGGAGCACCATTGTAGCCCTTCCCGGTTCATCCACTAGACGAGCAGGACTAGGGGTGTTACCTCCCACGGAGGGCCCCGAACCTGGGTACATCGTGTGTCCCTCACCGCTTGTGCCTAATCCCGCTCCCGGAGTCCGCCGGCGTCCTTCGGCCCCAACCACTCTCGATAAGCCACCCCATGGCATCTGTCGTGAGAAAACGACGACAGTTGGCGCCAACCGAGGGGCCGTCTGCGGCGCCGGCCGGAGTCACGCTCCGGGCGGGACACTTCACCACCTCCCCCGGCCGCCCCGCGTCCAGGCGGAACTGCACGCTCGTGGGCCTTGCTCCCGCGGGGAGGGACCCCGTTCCCGCCAGCCCTGCGGGCGGCGCTGCCAGCCTCTCCGACGAGCGGCGCGGCAGCGACCCTCTGTTCGACGTCGCCGTCCTCACCGAGCGTCTCGGTGGGCTGTGCCTCGCCGATGAGCCAGCTGCCGACGAGTACCCTAGCCAGGTGCTCGACTGCCTCGACCCGCCCTCGTCCGTGGGCACACTCGCCCCGGGTGATGCCAACGACTCCCGCGTCCACGCAGGGGTAATGGCCACTGGCTCCTCCATGACCTCCCGTCGCGCCAGGGCGGAGGCGGAGGCGGCCGCCGTGGCCGCCCGCACCGGCACCTCCGACCCCCTCGGCTCCGTGCTTCGGGGCCTCAGCACACCCGTTGCGCCTACGACGAACCCAGCTATGGCTACGGCCGAGCTGGAGGCTGCTCGCCGGCTGCTGTTCACAAAGGCAACCACGCTTGTCACCACCAACCGCCGGATGGAATCCACGCAACGCGAGTACAACTCCGCCTACGGCCTCACCCCCGCCGGCAACGAGCCCAGCCGGTGCGGTGACGTCCGCAACCGCGGCCGCGTGGTCGCGGAAATCCTCACCGGCAGGCTCCCCACCTACAACACGCCCACTGCCAACATGAGGGCCGCCCAGGTGGCCTATGCCGACCTCGCCGATCTGATAGGCGAGGAGCGGGAGTAGCAGGAGCGGCACATCCAGGACCTCATCGCCGCCGGCAACGCTCAGCAGGCCCGGCTCGATGACGTCAACGCCGGCTCCAAAATTCCCATCCCCGAGGGGGACGGCCCGCCAACTGCTGGACAGCGCCGGCCAGTCTAGCAAGCCTCTTCCCCCCGCGGCTCCGGTCGGCGGGGCGCTGGGTCCCATAACGGGTGCTCCCGGCAGAAAGACGAGCTGCCGGCCGTCAACAGCCGGCGCAGCCGGGACCATACCCCGCCCCCGCGGCGGGAGCGAGCGCGCTTGCCTGCCCCGGCTGTCCGTCCCGAGCTCGCCGCTCGACTCGGCCCACGCGTCCCGCGGAGTGAGATCGACGCTCGGACCCGCATCGACCGGCTGGCGCAATCCACCCTCCTGGAGGAGGAGGGTCCGATCGGCCCGACGTGTTTCGGCCCTCGGATCCGCAACGAGCCGTTCCTAACCGGCTTCACGCTCCCTCGCGACACCCCGAAGTACAACGGCACAGCCAAGCCGGAGGACTGGCTGGTTGACTACACCACCGCGGTCGGCATAGCCAGGGGGAACAAGCGCGTAGCCGTGCGCTACGTCCCCCTCATGTTGATCGGCTCGGCTCGGACCTGGCTCAACAGCCTGTCCGCCGGTAGCATCAATACCTGGACGGACTTTGAGGAAGCGTTCGTCCGCAACTTCACCGGCACCTACAAGCGGCCCGGCCGGCCCCGCGAGCTGGCCATGTGCGTCCAGGGGCCGGACGAGTCCCTCCGCGACTACCTCACGTGCTGGACCGATCTACGAAACTCCTGCGAAGGGGTGCACGAGGTGCAGGCCATCCAGTACTTCATTGAGGGCTGCCGCGACGGCACCCACCTCAAGCACAAGCTCTTGTGCTCCGAGCCGGCAACCCTGGCGGACCTAATGGCCAAGGCAGACAAGTACGCCACGGCCGACTCCGCAATGCGGATGAAGGTCACCACGCCGGCCAAGCCGACCCCGCCGCCTGCCGCGCCGCGGGCGGCTGCCGACAACCGGCCACAGCAGAACAACAAGCGCAAGGCCAACCAGCCGGATCCTCGCTATGGGAGCCGCCAGGTCGCCGCTATCGAGGAAGAGTAGTCGGCTGCCTAGGCCTCCAGCCAGCGGCAGCGAACCAGCAAGAACGCCTGGCAGCCCAAGCTCACCTTCGAGCAGATGCTCGACGCACCCTGCAAGATGCACTCCGAGGCCAAGCCGGCCACACACACGCTGCGGCAGTGCAGCTTCTCCCAGCGGCTGGCCCGCGGTGAGGGCCTCCCGGTTCCTCCACCTCTGGCTCCTCGCGCGCCGGCTCAGGCCCCGGCCCAGCCACCGGCTCCAGCTCCAGCTGCCGACAACGGCCGCCTTCATGACCAGTTCTCCGACCAGGACGGGGCTTACGTCGTCTTCACCAGCGAGGGAACCGACAAGCATAGCCTGCGTCAGCGCCGGCGCGAGGTGAACGCCACCGTCCCCTCGGTCCCCCAGTTCATGCACTGGTCCGAGAAGCCGGTTACCTGGAGCCGGACGGACCACCCGGCCGTGATGCCAAACCCTGGCAGCTATGCCCTCGTCCTCGATCCCACCATCGCCTCTGAGAGGCGCACCTGCCGTTTCTCGCGGGTGCTGATCGACGGGGGCAGCAGCATAAACATCCTCTACCACGACACTCTGCTCAAGCTGGGGCTCAAGGAAACAGACCTGCAGCCGAGCCGGACGGTTTTCCATGGCATTGTGCCGGGAAAATCCTGCACCCCCGTCGGCAAAATCCGGCTCGACGTCCTCTTTGGCAACAAGAGCCACTTCCGCCACGAGCCGATATGGTTCGAGGTGGTGGACCTCAACAGTCCCTACCACGTGCTGTTGGGCAGGCCGGCCCTCGTCAAATTCATGGCGATACCCCATTATGCCTACCTCAAGCTGAAGATGCCGGGCCCCAAGGGCATCATCACCGTCAACGGCGACTACAAAATGTTGATCGAGTGCGCGCGCGACAGCAGCCGGCTGGCCGAGGCCCTCGAGATAGCGGAGGAGAAGCGGCAGCTCGACCGGCTCGTGGCTCACGGCTCTGACCAACTGGCCGTGCCGGCTCCTCCGTCCCAGTCGGCCAGCGAGGCGTCGTTCCAGCCGTCCAAGGACACCAAGCAGGTGCCGCTCGACCCGGCCAACCCAAGGCAGTGCGTCACCATCGGCGCCCACCTCGACAGTAAATAGGAAGCCGAGCTCGTCGACTTCCTCCGTGAGAATCGGGACATCTTTGCATGGTCTCCAAAAGACATGCCGGGTGTTCCGAGGAAGTTCGCCGAGCACAAACTTCACGTACGGCCGGATGCCAAGCCGGTCAAGCAACCCCTGCGCCGTTTCTCCGAGGAGAAGCGGCGTACTATAGGAGAAGAGATCGCCCGGCTGCTCGCAGCCGGCTTCATCATGGAAGTGTTCCACCCGGACTGGCTGGCCAACCCAGTCCTGGTGCTGAAGAAAAACAAGACTTGGCGCATGTGTATCGACTACACCAGCCTGAACAAGGCTTGTCCCAAGGACCCTTTCGCCCTGCCTCGGATCGATCAAGTGATCGACTCCACGACCGGCTACGATTTGCTGTCCTTCCTGGACGCCTATTCTGGCTACCACCAGATCAAGCTGGACCCAGCCGACCGGCTGAAGACCTCCTTCATCACCCCTTTTGGAGCCTACTGCTACATCACCATGTCCTTCGGCCTGAAGAACGCTGGCGCCACCTTCCAGCGTTGCATGCAGAAGTGCCTCCTGTCTCAGATCGGCAGGAACGTCCACGTCTACATGGACGACATCGTCGTCAAGACCCAGAAGCATTTCAGCCTCCTCGACGACCTCCGAGAGACCTTCGCCAACCTGCGTGAGTACAAGGTCAAGCTCAATCCGGAGAAATGTGTTTTCGGCGTGCCAGCCGGCCAGCTCCTGGGTTTCTTCGTGCCCGCCCGCGGCGTCGTGGCCAACCGGAGAAAACCAGAGCCATCGAGCGCATGCACAAGCCGACCAAGCTTCGCGACGTCCAGAAGTTCGCCTGCTACCTTGCCTCGCTCAGCCGGTTCATCAGCCGGTTGGGCGAGAAGGCTCTGCCTCTCTATTAGCTCATGAAGAAGACGACCAAAATCGAGCTGGGCCACGACCCGACGAAGAGGCCGGCTAAATTTGAGTGGACCGACCAGGCGGACGAGGCGTTCCGTGACCTCAAGCGCGCCCTCTCAAGCGCGCCCGTCCTGGCGGCTCCGGCCGAGAAGGAGCCTTTGCTCGCGTACATTGCGGCAACCACGCGCGTGATCAGCGTCGTCTTCGTGGTGGAGCGGCCGGAGGAAGGCAGGGCGTTGCCGGTCCAGCGCCCCGTCTACTACCTCAGCGAGGTCCTCTCCGCCTCCAAGCAGAACTACCCCCACTACCAGAAGATGTGCTACGGCATATACTTCGCCGCCAAGAAGGTCAAGCAGTACTTCCAGGAGCACACCATCACCGTGGTGAGCACGGCGCCGCTTGGCGAGATCATGAGCGGCCGGGACGCCACCGGCCGGATCGCCAAATGGGCCATCGCCCTCGCCGACTACGAGATTCGGTACGAGCCGCGCACCGCCATCAAGTCGCAGACGATGGCCGACGTCCTCGTCGACTGGGCCAAAACCCAGTTCGTGCCGCCTCCCCTGGACTCCACGCATTGGCGCATGCACTTCGACGGCTCGAAGATGCGAACCGGCCTGGGAGCCGGCATCGTCTTGTCATCCCCAAAGGGGGACCAGCTCAAGTACGCGCTCTAGATCCTCTTCACCGCCTCCAACAATGTAGCCGAGTACGAGGCGCCCGTCCACGGCCTCCGGCTCGCCAAGGAAATCGGCATACAGCGCATCCTCTACTTCGGCGACTCGGATCTAGTGGTGCAGCAGGTCTCTGGCGAATGGGACGCCAGAGACGCCAACATGGCCAGCTACCGCTTCCTCGTCCAATAGCTCACCGGCTCCTTCGAAGGGTGTGAGTTCCACCACGTCCCCCTGGCGGACAACGAGGCGGCGGACACGCTGGCTAAAATCGGCTCCACCCGGCAGGCCATCCCAGCCGGCGTCTCCCTCAAGCGGCTAGTCAAGCCATCGATCAAACCCTCCGCCGAATCGGAGTCCATCTTCGTGCCGGCTGACCCCGCCGGCACCCCGTCGGCTCCAACAAACCAGCCGGCTCCAACCACCGCTCCAGTCCAGCCGGCTCCAACAGGCGACGGCCCCACGGCCGTCCTCATGACGATCGATCTGCCGGCCCCGGGGACTGGCGGCTCGGACCAGGGGACTGACGGCTCGGTCCCGGGGGCTCCGGCTCCAGGCACGGGGGCTGCAGCCAGCTCCGAGAACCACCCCGGGCCGGTGCCGGCTCCTATCACGGCCCCCACCTGGGCCCAACCCATCCTAGCCTTCCTCCTGAGCGGCGAGCTCCCTCCCGACGAGGCCACCGCCCGGCAAATCCAGCGCCGGGCCCCCGCCTACAGCATCATCAACCACGAGTTGGTTCATCGCAGCGCAACCGGCGTGTTCCAGCGCTGCGTCGAGCCGGAACGGGGGCAGGAGATCATCCGAGACATCCACCAGGGCGAGTGCGGGCATCACGCCGCCTCCAGAACCCTGGTGGCCAAGGCGTTCCGGCACGGCTTCTACTGGCCGACGGCCTTGGAAGAGGCCAAGCGGCTAGTCGACAAATGCGAGGGGTGCCAGCGCTTCAGCACCCAGAGCCACCTGCCGGCAACAACCCTCCAGACCATCCCGCTCTCGTGGCCCTTTACCATCTGGGGGCTGGACATGGTAGGCCCCTTCAAGACCGCGCGGGGCGGTATGACGCATCTACTGGTTGTCGTCGACAAGTTCACCAAGTGGATCGAGGCCAGGCCCATTAAGAAGCTGGACGGCCCCACGGCCGTCCGGTTCATCGAAGACATCCCAGTCCGCTACAACGTCCCGCATAGCATCATCAACGACAATGGCACCAACTTCGCCAAGGGCGCGCTGGCACGCTTCTACTCCAAACAAGGCATCCGGCTCGACCTCGCATCGGTCGCCCACCCGCAATCGAACGGCCAAGCAGAGAGAGCAAACGGCTTGATCTTGGCCGGCACCAAGCCCCGGCTCGTGGCACCGCTCGTTCGGTCAGCCGACTGCTGGATCGAAGAGCTGCCGGCCGTCTTGTAGAGCCTCAGAACCACGCCAAACCGCTCAATCGGCTTCACGCCCTTCTTCCTCGTGTACGGGTCCGAGGCAGTCATCCCCATGGACATCGAGTTCGACTCGCCTCGCGTTACCCTGTATACGGAGACGGACGCAAAGGAGGCAAGGGAAGACGGCGTCGACCTCCTCGAGGAGGCCCGCGAGTTAGCACTGAGCCGAACGGCTATCTACCAGCAAAAGCTCCGGCACTACCACAGCAAGCGGATCCGACCCCTCTCTTTCCGCGAGGGGGACCTGGTGCTCAGGCGGATCTAGAGGACCGCTGGCCAGCACAAGCTGTCCTCCCCATGGGAGGTCCCGTTCATCGTCAGCAAGGCGCTGCACAACAATGTGTACTACCTAATAGACGCCCAGAAGCCGCAGAAGCGCAAGAGAGACGCCTCTGGCGACGAGACGGAGCGCCCGTGGAATGCGGCGCTCCTCCGTCCGTTCTACTGCTAAGAAGGTTCAGTGTATGTATGTATCCTCCCTTTTGGGCTCATGAATGCAATGGGTGCCCCAAGCCAGCTCTTGGGGCACACCCCTTTCGTTTCCTTCCAAAGCAGTTCGCCCTACACACCGGCTCCCGGACCTGGCCCCACTGTCCAGGGGGCTCGCCGGCTAGCCTTGGCATTGCTCCCCAAAGACGGTCGAGTAATGTGAGCTAAGGAAAAAATCCTCCCACCCCTCCCAGCTACAGACCGGCTCCCGGCTGTCCGGCTGACGGGTTCTCGGGACGGAAAACCTAGCGCACACGAAAAAGGTCATAAGGGAGTCGCCGGCTAGGGCTAACCGAATCACCTTTCTTAGCCTCTGTCACTCACCTTGGCCAATACGTCCCCGCGGCCCCCAAACTCTCGACCGACTCTCCCGAGGCGGATGCCCCGTCCCAGCCACAGACCGGCTCCCGGCTTTCCGGCTGGCGGGGCCGAAGCCGGAGGGGACAAGGTTTCGGGCAGAGAGAGTCAAAGGGACAAAAAGCTAAGGTCGAGTCGGCGCGCACAAAAAACTTTGGCAAAGCAAAAGCATCAACTCACATAAAAAACATGCGTGGCGTCTTCTTGACAACCCTGACTCATTGTGTGCTACTATTCTAAGAGCTAAGTACTACCCCGATGGTGATCTATTGAACAGTAAGCTAAAAACAGGCTCTTCTTTTACCTGGCAAAGTATTATGGCAGGCACAAATTCTCTAAAAAATGGTTATATTTGGTGAGTGGGGAATGGACATAAAATCAATATCTGGGAAGACGCCTGGATTCCTAATTGCGCAACTAGGAAAATTGCGACGCCGAAGCGGAGACAACTTTTATCTAAAGTGGGTGATTTGATTGATCCTATTTTGATTAGCTAGGATGAATACCTGCTTAGACAAACTATGTAGCCCATTGATGTACATCGGATTCTTTCAATCCCTCTACCGCAACACGATATGCCAGATTTCATAGCTTGGAGTTATACGAAAAATGGTATGTTTTCGATACGGTCTCCTTACTCATTGGAGTTGGACAATCAGTATGGAATTAAACTGAGACACTCTAATGGGATGGGAAGAGCCATAGTTAATCCTATTTGGAGTAAGGTATGGAGCTTATCTTGCCCGGCAAAGGTAATTTTTTTATCTGGCATACACTACATGGTACATTACCATGCCGTGCTACTCTTGCTAATAGATGTATGAAGATCTCGCCCACTTGTCCTACTTGCTATGAGGGTCTAGAAGATACAAAACACATCCTTTTTATATGTAGCAAAGCGAAGGAGGTTTGGAAAAGGCTGGGTATGGATGATATCATTGATAAAGCTTGTGAGGTTGATCGGGCGGGAGAGGCGGTGTTGAAGTACTTACTTCTCCTACCATATCAAGAACTATTGATATTGGGTCATCATAATATGCGTGAAATGATTGCCATCTCAGCATGGTATCTATGGTGGGAAAGACGAAAGTTGGTGCACAAGGAAACTACTCTAGACGCGCATAATATTACAATGGGAATTCTAGCCCTTCCAAGTTATTTTGTTAATGCATCGTCTCCAAAGGCCTATATGAAAAGAGGGGGTTGGTCGTGTCCTCCTAGGAGTTTTGTGAAACTTAACGTCGATGCTTCATTTGATCACGATTTACTTAGGGGTACGACGGGGGCAGTACGTAGAGACGACAGAGGCAGACTTATCGCTGGAGGGAATGCAAAGATCGACTACTGCGTAGATGTTTTGATGGATGAAGCTTTGGCTTTGAAATTCGGCTTAGAACTAGTGCAAAGGGTGGGATGTAATCGTCTTATTATTAATTCGGACAACCTAGAGGTAATTGATACTATGAAGGATGGAGGACGATCAGCGGGCGCGGCGGCGGCAATCTTCGATGACTGTTTCCATTATGCTTGTGATTTCTTAAATGTTAGATTCGAACATTGTAATAGAGAATCTAATAAAGTCGCTCATGAGCTCACTAGATTAGCTAAATTTTCTTTGACCTCAGATTGGTTTGAGGAGCTTCTAAATGATATTGTAATGATCCTCACAAACGATGTACTTGTTATTTCTAATGAATAAAGTCTGAGTGTTTTTTCAAAAAAAAGTGCCAAAGTACAAAGCAACATATTTGATGAGTTTCCACGGTGTAAACTGAACACCGAACCGAATTATCGGTTAAGTGCTTTTACTTGTTCATTTCGATTTATAGTTTGGTTGACAAAATTTAAAATAAACTAAATGGAAAAACCACATTTTCGTTTTCTACTGCCCAGAGATTATTAACTGTAATTATTTTGTACATATGCACAAGGCACATAGGCAAACAAAAGAATGAAAAGAAAAACTGTTGAATGCATGAATCTATACTATACAGAGGGAGAAGAGTTTATAAAATATGACCATCAAGTCCTTTCTTATGAAGAGGTATGAGATAATCTGAGTCGTCCTTCTGTTTAGGGTGGATGGGGGGGGGGCATCCCTGTAATCTTCTCCCATGATAGTCTCCCACGCCAGATTCAATCGCCATTTGTTGGCCATGTCGGCCACCACCTCTTTTATTTTGAAACAAGGGAAAAAAATTTACCACTTCTCATTGATTATTAAAGATAAAGTTTTGATAGTAGAAGATTGTCGCCCAAAGGCAAGAATAATTGAAAGACTACTCTCGCGACATGATAAAACTCAAGTGCTTAGCCCCGGAAGTCGATTAATCAACAACATCTTGTCGAATCTTAACAAAAATGATTGGCGGCATTGAAGAATGGTTCCGGAAGACATGCACATTTCTTTCATTTCGTAGCTCCCAAGCGACAAGTATGACAAGTATGGCCATTGCTTTACTCCGACTGCCCGATGAGTGTGTCATCACAAGCCACCACTCCGGGATCCGAGTTGAAGTTTACCAAGTGATCAACATTAAAGTAGTTTAGGCCAAGCCAATTCTGAACCATCTTCTGAATGCGAATGAAGAGACGACACCTGATTATAATGTGACCGGGAGCCTCCGGCTCCCTCCTACACGCAGGTCATTAATACAATAATGGGACAACCATATGGCTCCAGCCGGTTTTCGCACTCACGACACGCAGGTCATGATATAATAATTTACAAGCAACATTCATGGGCTATACCAAATCACAAGCATTCCCTGCAAAAACAAGTCAAACGTTCTATCGCCGAAAATAAAACCATTCGAAACTCTATTTTCCAAGAGGATTTTGACCTTGAAAAGTTTGCCAAAAGCGGCAAAGCGGCTGAAGGTTAAATGCATCTTTTCGTTCCCTTCAGTTTGACAGGTCGTGGAGCAAAAATGGAGTTCGTATGCAAAAGTTATGCCCTATTTACCGAGACTACTCCAACACATTTCCACGGTGTCGATCTTTGTTCCGGTTCGATCAATCTCATTGATCTTCGCGTGCTGCACCTGGATTTACGTTCCACTGTGTACCCCGATGGCTGAAACCGACCGGTGGGGGTAGTTTGTGTCACCACCTCTGCATCACGATCACGGAAGCAAGATCACGAAACGAACCTTCAACACTGACATGGACGGCTGATCTCATCGACCCGCACTTGAACCGATCTACATATCTCATATGCAAATCACCGAATCTATTACCACACAGCGGAGGCTCTGATACCACTAGTGGAACACGCGGTACGCTACGCTAGCGCCAAATAAAAATTTCTACCGCGCACCCAAGAACATGTTGCTGGAAATAGATCACGGGATCGGGTTTACGACTAGACGCGCAGTCACCGCAGCGGAAGTAGAGTTGGTGATGCGTGTAGTTGATTAGCCGATTCGTCTCCTCCTCCTATATCCGATCTCCCACGAGCAGTGATCTCCCACGAACAGCTCCTCGCGGATCCCTCAAACGGTTCGTCCAAGCACCGCCGATGCGATGCCTCCAAGGTATCCACACGTACGGGGGCAACGTCGGGCAGCGGACTGTTGGGTCTCATCGCACGGCATGGTGGCGTGGGGAGTGGCGGTGGCTGTCAAGGGCAGAAAAGGATCAACCATGAATGGTGCGCCCAATCCCCTTTATATAGACCTCTGAGGTGGGATCAACACTTGAGGCCCACAATGAGTCTAGTCGCATTTTCCATTCGGATCCAATCAGAATGGGCTGCAATCCCTTAAGTGTGCGACCCTATAGGTTCACTTACACATGGACACGACCCGAGTCGATAGTCGGTAGCGGCTCCTAGCAGAACGTGTCAACTCCCATGTGTGCGCAAAGTCATTAGACGAACCTCGACACTGTGTCATATACAACATTCCTTTTGCTTCATGATATAGGGTGTCGATCTCAAGGCGAGTACTTGTCACCCTTGTGGTAGCTCGACATCTCTTCTCGAAACTGTGATGTAGATTCCCGAACTGGGTTAACACTTAACCCATGTCGCATGGCCATGGTTTCTGAATCTGATCACTCGAGAGGGCCCAGAGAATATCTCTCCTTACGGAGGGGCAAACCCCATCTTGGTCAACCATGTCTCGCGGCATGTCTCACGACTCACCCGAAAGCTATCTTTATAACTACCCAGTTACGGAGTAGCGTTTGATAGACCCTAAGTAAGTCGATCCTCATCCCGAGAACATGCGAGGACCTCAGGTCTAGGACATTGCATATACATTGTACTTGAGACTAACAGATGGCAATATCTCGCAGTGTCTCAAAGTGGGTCTGTCCGACTAGGTGATCTCAATCCCCAGTCCATACTATCAGTTTAGCATCTCTATGCACATGACTTGTGAAACATAGTCATCAAATGAATCGTATACTAGTAAAGGATATGTGTCCGCATAACCTTAACAACTAGGGACTATTAGAACAACCATCATACAGTATATAGTCTCACAAATAAGTCACATACTTATTGATACATATCACTGATGATGTTCAAGGACAATACAAAATACTCATGAATACATAGGAAATAAAATCATCACATGATTGCCTCTAGGGCATATCTCCAAGACCGCCGTGTGCTTTGAGGGTTGCGGTGATGCTATGACGACAACCTAGCTACTTCAATGATGTTGTGATGGCATGCTTCGATGGCCGCGACGATTCTATGATGGCAACCCGGCTGCTTCGATGATGTTGCGACGCCATGCTTCGATGGTCGCAACAGGTGCTTCGACAACTGCGACGATGTTGCAACAACCATGATGGTGGCATGCTTCAAATGGCCACGGCGATGTTGCGATGGCGTGCTTCGACGACCATCGCAATGCTACGACGGAGACCCGAGTGCTTCAACAATGTTACCACGATGTGCTTCCCGACTGTGGTGGTGTTACGACAACGATGGCACGACTGCTTCGACGATACTAAAAATGGCAACCTGGCTGCTCCGCAGATGTTGTGATGGGATGCTCCAACGGCCGTGAACGCTCTAAACATTACTGTATCCAAATCAACCATGACTCCGTCAAATTGCTAGTACCAAATCCAAATCAACCATGACTCCATGAAATTTCTAGTACCAAATCCAATCAACATCCACGACCAGTGTAAAAAAAAAGGTGTTCCAATCATTGTTTGGTGCTTGCTATGTGCTTCATCTTAAGATTTTGTTTTTTGAACATATTATTTTGAGATTATTTGGAGCATCATATATGTAGCTATGTGGCAAAGCACTACGTGTGATGTAAAAAGTAAAAAAAAAGGAACATGGCCACGTAGAGTAGGCTAGATGCTACACATCTACGATAGGTGGGCAAGCAAACTCACGTGATGGACAGAGGCGCTCCGAGCGTGCTCGGCGCCACACGATAGCCTGTAATTAGACGGCCCGCGACGCGGTTGACAAACCAAGAAATCATTCGGGTGCTTTTAATCGTTTTTCCAGAATCAACGATGTTGTGCCTAACACTTGTGCATGGACAGCCCGGCCTGGGAGCCAGGAAAAAGCCCAAAATGGTAACAAATGAATATTTCATTCAGAATATAGGTATATTATATTATCTTAATATCCCAAATATTATTATTTGAACGGTCGCGGTGATGCTGCAGCGACGTGCTTCGATGATCGCGACGATGCTACGACGACAACCGGCTACTTCGATGATGTTGCATTGGCGTGCTTCAACGGCCGAGGCAGGAGCTTCGACGGCCGCGGCGATGCTACGATGACAACCCGACTGCTTTCATGATGTTGCAACGGCATCCTTCCAGTACCCGTGACTATGTTGAGACAAACCGCGATGGTGGCGTTCTTTGAACGGCCGCGATGATCCTACGACGACGTGCTTCGATGATCGCGGCGATGCTATGACAAAGTTGCGATGGTGTCCTTTAACGACCGCGGAGAGAGCTTCGACGGTCGAGGCGATGCTACAACCCGGCTGCTTCGATGATGTTGCAACGAACCGTGACAACAACGTTCTTTGAACAGTCGTGGCATGCTGCGACAACATGCTTCATTAATCGTGGCGATGCCCCGGCGAAGGCCCGATTGCTTCGATAATGCTGCGGTGGCAATGCTGTGACAATGTCACGATTGTTTCAACGATGTTATGTAGGCAACTTATGATGTTGCAATGGTATATACGTTTTGACGGCCACGGTGGCAGCGGAGGCGTCGGACGCTACTCTAAGCATTGCTATATCGAAGCAAATCATGACTCCATGTGCTTGCTAGTACCAAAATCCAACAAGCACCCATAATCGACGTCAAAAATATGGTGTTTTGGAATCGGTGCTTGCTAAGTGCTTCTTCTTTAAACTGTGTGTAGCATCACGTACGTACATGTGAAGGTACGTGCCACCTAGGCTCCTACGTCAAAAGTGCATGTGTAAAAAGAAACGGTTAAACAGTCACAACTTCAGGCATCACGATAGGTGCTTACGTGAAGGCCAAAAGATACGATCCGCGCCACACGATCGCGTGGGATCGCACGGCGCCGGACGCGGCTGACAATGCCCAAGAATCATCCGACTGATTCTAATCGTTTTCCTTTTTATATATATTAGTAACATTTTTGTTACATAAGCAACGAATTTTTATACTCATTGAAGATATTTGAATTATAAGATTAAAAAAATTCAAATATATGTTTTGATGGCTACTTTTTTCATGCATGTTGTACATTTCCCGTGTACATGAGAAACATTTTTCTATACATGTCTGACATTGTTATACACTCCTACAATATTTTTTCAATACATAATGAACACGTTAAACAAGTAAAAACAAAAAAGAAAAAAAGAAAAGCCAGGAGAAAACCCGGTCAAGAAAAAACACACACATAGAAACCTATGTAATAAACAAAACTATGGGAATGTGTGTTAGATGCCCAAGACGCATATAGTCACACGCGCTGGCCTTGGCCCATCTAACAGGGTGTTGCAGGTGACGTGTTATAAGGAGCACACTGCACACGAGCGATACATGGACGCTCCCCGCACAAAGATGGAATCCAATTCCGCGTGTAGGTCGTTACATTGCGACCTAGCATGTACCCCCTTGTGAGCGTGGTCCTCTTTTGGGCCAGCCCTGTTTTGAGAATGTTCTAGAACATGAATCATCTTTTTTCCTTTTTCATTGTTTTTTATTTTCATTGTTTTCTTTTAGTGTTTTTTGTCTTTTTAGTTTCTTTTATTTTCACTTTTTTTTTCTCCTTTTCATGTTGCAAATATCTTTATCAAATTTGTGAACATTATTTTGAAATCATAAACATTAATCCCACTTAACGAACATAATTTTGAAATCATGAACATTTTTCAAGTTCAAGAACATTTTTTGATTTTACGAAATTTTTATATGAAACCACGAACAATCTTCAAAATAAGGAACATTTTTTGAAATCACGATCTTTATATTATTGCAAACACTTTTTAAAAATTTCTGTATGCTTTTCTGAATCGGCGAACATTTTTTGAATCGATGAACATTTTTGTAAATCGACGAACATTTTACGAAATTAACTCCGCCTATGTTGTTTCAACATAGCCGGCCCCAAGACCGGGTAAAGGAGGAGGGTTGTGATAGGCTTGGCGAGCCAACGTCAAAACTCAGCCACTCTTATGGAGATGAAACCCAAAAGATTTCCGTTGGGGCGTAACCCTCTCAGCGACGCGCCACATCGTAACCCGGGTGTGGTGGCAAATGGACAAGGATCGGGCCGTCAGCCCCCAGGTGGCGCGCCGTATCATGATCTGGATACGGTAGCAAGTGAGCGAGGATCGGTTCGTCGCATCATTAATGGTGCGCTACATCGGCGCCCGGGTGTAGTGGAAAAGAGCAAGGGTCTTCACATTTGACTCGACGAGTGCGAAGGGTAAGGAAACTAGCCGAGCCTAGGAGGATTCGGTTAGGTAGCTGGAACGTAGGGTCTCTGACTGGTAAGCTTCGGGAGTTAGTTGATACAGCGGTGAGGAGAGGTGTTGATATCCTTTGCGTCCAAGAGACTAAATGGAGGGGACAGAAGGAGAAGGAGGTGGAGGGTACCGGCTTCAAGTTGTGGTACACAGGGACGGTTGCAAACAGAAATGGAGTAGGCATCTTGATCAACAAGGGCCTCAAGTATGGAGTGGTAGACGTCAAGAGACATGGGGACCAAATTATCCTGGTCAAGCTGGTAGTTGGGGACTTAGTTCTCAATGTTATCAACGCGTATGCCTCGCAAGTAGGCTACAATGAGAACACAAAGAGGTAGTTCTGGGAAGGCCTGGAGGACATGGTTAGGAGTGTACCGATTGGCGAGAGGCTCTTCATAGGAGGAGACCTCAATGGCCATGTGGGCACATCTAACACAGGTTTTGAAGGGGTGCATGGGGGATTTGGCTATGGCATCAGGAATCAAGAAGGAGAGGATGTCTTAAGATTTGCGCTGGCCTACGACATGATCGTAGCTAACACCCTCTTTAAGAAGAGAGAATCACATCTAGTGACCTATAATAGTGGTCAACACTCTAGCCACATTGGTTTCATCCTCTCGAGAAGAGAAGACAAGTGTGCATGATACTTGTGATCTGTGTTGGGTTTTCCATGAAGAGGAACACGTAATTGCAGCACAATACGGGTAAGTATTTCCCTCAGTAATGAAACCAAGGTTTATCGAACCAATAGAAATATCAATCCTCAACCATTTTCAGCGGCTGCACACAAAAGAGCAAACAACTTGCACCCAACGCGGGCAAGAGGGTTGTCAATCCCCTTGATCTCGTAATTTGCAAGCAAATGAGTTGTGTAGATAATTGTAGATAATTGCAAATTGCAAAATAAAATAAAAGAAAAATAATGGCAGCAAGATAATAATAGCGTTTGTGAATTTATAAGTGAATAGACATAGGGGCCATAGTTTTCCCTAGCGGCATCTCTCATGTAGGCAACATACGGTGGGTAACAAATTACTGTTGGGCAATTGATAGAAAAGCGGATAGTTATGCTATTTTCACGGCAATGATCATGTGTATATAGGCATCACGTCCATAAACAAATAGGCCGACTCCTACCTGCACCTATTACTATTACTCCACTCATTGACCGCTATCCAGCATGCATCTTGAGTATTAAGTAAAACAGAGTAATGCATGCAGAACAATGACATGATGTAGACAAAGTAAACTCAAGCAATATGAATAAATCCCATCGTGTTATCCTTAGTAGCAACAACACAAAGACGCAACTTGTCCCCTTCTGTCACTGGGATATAGAAACTCGTCAGGTTGAACCTACTACAATGCACCCTCTCTCACTGAAGAAAGATCAATCTACTTGGCCAAAGCAAATCAATAGATCAGAGAGAATTACGAAGCTATGATGATCATGCACATAAGAATCATAATAATTTCAGAGGTGACTCAAATACTTTTCATGAATAATCTGAACATAAACCCACAATTCATCGGATCCCAACAAACGCACCGCACAAAAGAATTACATCAGATAGATCAAAGCGAAGATGTGATGATCATTGTATTGAAGATCAAGAAAAAGAGAGATTGCCATCTATAGGTACTAACTACGGACCCGTAGGTCTGTGGTGAACTACTCACACATCATCATGAGGGAAGCAAGGTTGATGAAGAGGCCCTCCGTGATGGATCACCCCTCCGGCAGGGTGCCGGAATGGAGCTCCAGATGGCCTCCCGATGGAACAGAGACTTGCGGCGGCGTAAAAAGTGTTTCGGGACTGCCTCCAGGGTTCTCAGAATATATGTGAATTTATAGGCCAGAGAACAGGGTCAGGAGAGCCACGAGGGGACCACAAGCCATCAGGCCACGCCCCCCAGGCCTCGCCCTGTTGGCTTGTGGGGCCCTCGTGTGGCTCTCGGCTTCATTCCGAATCTTCCAGGTCTTATTTTTGTCCAGAAAAAATCACCAAAAAGTTTCATAGCAATTGGACTTTGTTTGGTACTGTAAACCTGAAAAGTGAAAAGCATGCAGAAAACAGCAACTGGCACTGGGCACTGGGTTAATAGGTTAGTGCTCGAAAATAATATAAATTGGTAAATAAATACTTAAAAAGTATCCTAGAATGATAATATATCAGCATGGAACAATAAAAAATTATAGATACATTGGAGAAGTATCAAGCATCCCCAAGCTTAATTCCTGCTCGTCCTCGAGTAGGTAAATGATAAAAATAGAATTTTTGATGTGACATGCTACCCATTATGTAATCGTTTGCATGTATGCTCATTGAGAAACGATGAATTAACAAATATTAACATAGCAATACTTATAAGCATAAGTAACAAAATCATTAATCTTTCAAAGTATACGATCCTCAAAGAATGTTTACTTACATTCATCTCATTATATTAGCAAGGCATGGCTCCATCTTCACCACATTAATATAAATGTCAAGCACCACGATGCCCAAGTCAGGTAATTGGATCGTACTTTTTCAATATGCATCAACTTTTTATTCTTCACGCAATACATGAGCGTGAGCCATTGGACATAGCATATAGGTGGAATAGAATATGGTGGTAGATATCAAGGGGGTAAAAAGTGGAGAAGATAGTCTCACATCAACTAGGCGTACCGATGGGCTATGGAGATGCCCGTCGATAGATGTCGATGCAAGGAGTAGGGATTGCCATGCAAATGATGCACTAGAGCTATAAGTGTTTGAAAGCTCAACTGAAGCTAGGTGGGGTGTGCATCCAACTTGCTTGCTCATGAAGACCTCAGGCATTTGAGGAAGCCCGTCATAGGAATATACAAGCCAAGTTTATAATAATGAAAAAGTAATTCCCACTAGCATATGAAAATGACATAACATGAGACTCTCTATATGAGGAACAAGGTGCCACTTTGAGGCACAAGTGTGGTAAAGGATAGTAGCAAAGCCCCTTCTCTCATTTTCTCTCATTCATTTTATTTTATTTTATGGTGGGCTCATTTGGCCTCCCCCATTTTGATTTCCTCACTGGGACAATGCTCTAATAATGATGATCATCACACTTTTATTTACTTACAACTCGATATGAAGAACTGATAGGAAGATATGACTCTATATGAATGCCTCTGGCAGTGTACCAGGATGTGCAAAGATCTAGCGTGACATGTATCAACAATATGATGAACGGTGGCTTTGCCACAAATACTATGTCAGCACTATATGATCATGCAAAGCAATATGATGATGAACGAACTAGTCATGTGAAGGGACGATGGAATTTGCATGGCAATATATCTCGGAATGGCTATGGAAATGCCATGATAGGTAGGTATGTTGGCTGTTTTGAGGAAAATATATTGAGGCTTATGTGCAACAGAGCGTATCATGTCACGGGGTTTCGATGCACCGACGAAAGTTGCACCGATCCTCAAGGTGAGAATGGGCAGTGCACGGTACCGAAGAGGCTAGCAAATATGAGGAGGTGAGATTGCGTATGTCCATGGTTTCAGATTAATCATAAAGAACTCATATACTTATTGCAAAGTTTTATTAGTTTTATCACAAATCAAAGTACTACTCGCATGCCCCGAGGGAGGAGGTTGGTAGGAGTTAAGCATCGTGCGCCTCCGACTCGAAACAACACTAGGATTTCAACGAGGAATAGAAATGCTCTGTAGCGTCCCGACTCAAAACGAGTCAAGCCTCTGTGTGTCAGTGCCATCCCTGGATCAGTATGCTGGCACACACAGTACATCAATGTATATATCAAAGTGCAATCACATGTAAATAACATAAAACTGATATGTACCTCTTAAATCTCAGTGGAAACAGTCAACGGGAGTGGAGTCCCAATAAACACCAACGGCAGGTTGAGTGTAGACCGTAACCCTGAATTGTACTCTTACTCGTCGTAGAAAAGTATCTGCAACATAAGACGTTGCAGCCGTGTAGGTCAGTACATTGAATGTACCGGCAAGATCACCATAGGATAAAAAGATAAAGACTATTCTATATGCAAAAGGCTTTGTGGCTCTGTGTCTGAGTTTTTGCAGAAAAGCTGGTTTTATTTTCCCTACAACAAAGGAGTCAAACGTAAATATCACTACAAAAGTTGGTTGTTAATGAGATGGTTCCACCAACCAATTCTCATGTCCCAAAATAATTAATAGACCCACTCATCATAATTTATTAATTGTGTTGAGACTGGCTGATAGTATCATCTCCGGTGCTCATGTTGTCCATAATTGGGGACACGGCTAATCGATTAGTTTGACACTCTACAGAGGTTTGTACACTTTACCCGCAAGATTCGGTCCATCTCGTTGTGTTCTCGCACTGCCTGGTGTTTGAGAACGAGACGATCGAAACATGGTCTTCCAAAGCGATCCTCCGATAGAAAGTCAGTGCCCATCCAATCCTACCGTTCTTCTACATCTCGTAGCAATCTGACCTACCAGAGTCACGACTAAGGCCAACCAAGCCAGAGCCCATATTGACTTGCGGTTGCTCACGTAAGCTTTCCGGCCTTGAAGTATCCATCCATCTCTTTGAGCCTGGGTGGCATTCCGTCGGGATGATCACAGGTAGATACCAGGATTCCCGGGCATAACCATGATAGATATCAGGCTTCCAGATGCATGTCCAATCCACCCAGAGGTATATTGAGTCCTTGAAGTCTTGAAGTCTTGATCATCATGTAGGTCTTGAAATAATTAATTAACCTCACAACACTCCTGAATCTCACAACCAAACCCCGTTTACTAAAGCGTAGCAATTGTGAAGTAACGTCCCTTCCTGGGCAATGGTAACAGGGTGTTGGATTTCTCCTACCTCATGATACTACCACAAGTTCAAGCTCAATATCCTACTGGATGTATGACGGAGAGATTGATTCTAATGCAAATAAAACATAGGTAATGTAAGATGATCAAAGTGAACTTGCCTGGTAAGGTTGATGAAGATAATATCGCTCTCAGAAATAACTTGATAGAACTATTCGTCACTCTCCGATGAAATCTATATAATCAAACATTGCACACATAAGCAAACACTTCTAACAATCAATGCTATCAATCAAAAAGCAACACAAAAACCAAACACAAAAGTGTTGTGATGAAGGAAATACTTAAGACAAAAGTTAAAACAACAAAACTTCATCAAAACAACCAAGAATAGTTTTCCCTACATCAACCTATTTTCAATAGCAACAAAACAACAACAAAGTAAAATCTCACAAAAATATTTAGTAAATCTTTTACTAGCAAAAAGAATTACTTTTGAAGAACAACTAAAGAACTATGAAAACAATACACTAAACAACATAAGTTTTTTGCCTAATAAACTTAACAACAAGAAAAACAATAAAATACTAAAATAACAGAAACAAAAATATGAAGCAAGGAATTAACAGAAATTATTTTCTCCTAAAACTTTATTAGCAAAAAGGAACTAATTGAAAAGCTTTTATTAAACACTTCCTATGACCCAAGCAATGTTAACCTAGAATTAAACCACCAACAATTTCAACTATAATACAAATTGTTTTCTGGTCTAAACTAAAGTTAACAGAAATAAAATTTATAAAACAATTTATAGAAAAAAAATTCAAGTAGGAAATCAAACTAGCAATGAAATCAATTTGCAAGTTATGATTCAACTAGAATTGATTTCATGCAATCAAAAATAATAAATAAAAATAAAAATAATCTTTGTTGAAATACTACTGTTAACTAACAGAAAGCAAAGTAAAACTTGTCAACTAACACAAAATAAAACAAATAAAAAACAATTAAAACAAAAGAAATAGAAATAAACCTAAAATAACTAAAACAGATTCTGTTTTGCTTGAAACCCTAATTTAAAATACTATAAAATTTCTCAAACTCTACCTACTGATAAATAAGGTCACTAGTGACTAGTATCAAAAAAGAATCAACTCAAAACCTATTTTTAAACTCAAGTTATTCACAAAAAAAGATTTAAATCAAATTTGTTTGAATTCAAATTTAAGATTTTCAAATATGATCAAACTTTATATCTACAGAAATTAGAATAAATTTGTGACACAATGCAAAAAGAATCAAATTAAAACACTAAAAATCCTAAGAGATAAGGCAAAAACGAAAACAGAACTATTCTGTTTTGAAACAAAAAAACAGAAAATGAAAAATCTAACCTAGCGGACAGTGAGGCCGCGTGGCGCACTGTGAGTGGCTGAAGGTGTCTCCGGTGGGTCTCCAGCAAGGGTGAGGGCACTAGGCGAAAGCGGGGACGCTCCTGCGTCGATCTAAGGCGGCGGTGGCGCTCAGGGGCGACGGAGGCGAGCGACTCGAGCTCGACGAGCTTTGGTGGTGGAAGGCTCCGGCGAGGTGTAGCGCGCGGCGTTCTGGCGAGGGATTCTCGAGGGTTTGGGGGGTACGGACATGGCAGGAGGTGGGGTACTTATAGGGGGCTCGGGTTGACAGAAAGGCAGGGGAGCTCGCGGATCCGATCGGGTCCGGTGATCCTCCGGCGAAGAAGGAAAGAGTGGAGAAAGAAGGAAGGGGATGACCGGCTCGGGATTGGCTCGGGCGGTGGGACCCACTGGTCAGCGAGGGAGAGAGAGATGCGAGGCGATCGGTGGCCGATTCGATCCAGATTTGGATCAGCTGGGGATCGTGGGCCTGATTCACTGGTGGGCCGGGGTTTCGTTTCCTTTTTTAAGAGAATTTCCTTTCCTTTTATAATTAAGACAGAAAACTAAAACAAAAAATAATAAAAAAATACAACTCCAAATATAGGAGTATTATATATCAAAATTTTCATAAAAAGAAAATCTACAGCATGAACATATTTTTTTGGCTCAACTAAAATTCTCACAAATTTAAATAATTCAAACAGTGCTACTGTTGCAAATAAAATGCAAACAAAACATTTTGAAAATACCAAAATGATTTCAAATTCATTTTCCTCCATTTTTATATTGAAGGGGATCATTTTACCCTATTTTCCATATATTTTATTTTTTGGAGAAAAATAAATTTTGAAATCCACTTCAAGAATTGCTTTTGAAACCTAATATGAAATATTTTCAAAAAAAAATTCTGAGTTTTATAAGTTCAAATATAATTCAAATGGCCCCTGGTTTGGAGTGTCATATTGCTCCTCTCAAGATTCTGAATTTGGGCAAATGGACGCGAATTCATTCAAACTTTGAAATAGAACCCATTAGGGAATGAATTCCAAAAAGAAAGTTTTTAGTAGTTTTCAAAATCAAAAATTTCAAATCCTTTATTTGAAGAAGTCCTGTCATCTCCTCTCACTAATTTGAATTGGATGAATTTGAATTCAAAAGCAAAGGGGGAAAGTCATGTTATTCCCTCTCATTCAAAAGTTTTAAAAAGTTTCAAATTTCACTCAATTTCAATCACTCAATCAAACAATCAATCATTCTAGTGATTAATATAATATTCCAAAATTTGGGATGTTACAAACCTACCACACTTAAAATGAATCTCGTCCTCGAGATTTGAAAAGGCTCGAAAGAAAAGGTTAGGGTTTGGGGGTCTCCCGACAAATCCATTGACCGGAAAGTGTGGGGCTACCACACTTAAAATGAGAGTTATTGGCTCCTCAATATCATGACAATCCTCTGGGGGTCCTTGGCAATATTTGCCTCCTCACATTCTCCACAGTACCTCCTTTGTTGATGTTCTTCATAACGTTTCCTTCAAATTCCAGTGTTTCCTTGGTCAAAACAAATTTCTTTCGTTACTGGGTCTTCCTAACTGACAAGTCTCGTGATCATTCTAAATAACTTATCAGTGATCTCATGGTGGTCTACCATTAGTGGTTATCCTGCAGTGAAATGGGTCTTGGCTTCATCCTCACCGTAAAATTTCCTACGTTTGGCAGCAGCTGCTATGTACAAAGGGTCTACATCATACCATTCTAAGGCTTAAAACAAAAGCTTTAAAGAACGTCGTCTCTTTACTATGGGTAAGTCACTCAAATTTACCATTCCAAATAATAGGAGCGAATGATAAGAGTAAGTCGTCATGGTGATCAATCCATTCCGCACCCAAATCATTACTCTGTATAAGGTTTAGCGAATCTCGTATTCTAACACTTGGGCTTCCTCACAAGCGTTGCAGAATTTCCCTTGTCCACGAATGAAGTTTGGGTAAATCCATTTATTCTGCAAGCTGAAACAAACATCTATCGTTTCTTCACAACTCTCGGGTTTACGTATGCTCCTAAGGAAAATGTCTGTTGATCTGTCATAGCTTCTTCCAAGTTCCTTCCTTCATAAAGGTAGGGCTTGATCCTTATTAATCCTGAGGTTGTGGCTCACTTCAATACTCGTATAGCTTTTACTCATCGGTGGAATTATTATTGTTCCATATTCCAACATTACATCCTTCTTTTAAATCAAATAGTACTTCATTCCCTTATAACATTGGGTGATCAAAAATAACTCACCGACTTATTCTTATCCAGACTCCGGTCTGTGGAATACATTTTTCCTTTCCATTGGTCTGTTTACCAATAAAGACATTGGTTCTTCATAATCCTTATTTATTTCATCCTTAATTTCTTCTCAAAACTCCAACTTCAAAAGTACTTTATTACAAATGCTGTCATCCACATAGTTTGATATGGTCCAGCATTTCCTTCTTCTTTATTCATTTATCCAAACTCCTTGGCATGAAGTGTACATTCTTTTTCCTTGGTTCTTGTGGTCTTACCGATTACTACCACACTTAAAATGAATGATGCTCATGCATGCATAGACCATATTTTCTCATATCCTCGAAAATGGTCGGAGATCTTTGTTTATAAGGTAACAACCCATACAATTCAACATAGGAAATCAAGACACAATGAATTCTTATTGATTCATGAAGTTATTACAATACTCCGAGACTTCCGTTACATAGTTCAATGCCATATGAAAAATAAGAGTGCTTCCCACTACACATGTTACATTCTTTATTCCAATACCCAAGATCTCAATTACTCGCTACAAGCTTTCTTCTCTTCTGAACATTCCCTGGCAAAATGTCCTGCTTCCCTGCAGCGCAAACAAATGGCTTCCGACATGTCTCCGGGCTTCTTTGTGATTTCGTAATTTCCTTGGGTTCTTGGCTTCCTTTCTGGGCATTTACTGGCATAGTGACATGAGTGCTTACACTCAAAATAGGTAATATGACTCTTATCCTTTGTTGGGTTTGGGTTGTTCTAGGAATGCATGCTCTTTCTCTTCCTGCTCTTCTTCATTCCGATCAATTCTTCTATTTCATGTGGATCAATCTCCACTTTTTCTGTCAGGAAGCCTCCCGGATTCTCTTGGCTTTCCTTCGTGCAATCTTGTGAAAGATGTCCTTCTTCTCCAGACGAGTAGCAGGCATTGGAGAAAAATCTGGTTAGGCCTTGTCCATCAGGATCTTCAACATCTTCCTTCATCGCAGGTTCTTCTAAAATCTTCTTGAAGGTATCCTTCATTGCTTCTTTCCGCTGCTTGACAACTTGTTGTACCTTGGGGTAAATGTGTCACGGAGCCGGGTAGTGGGTGGTTCCTTCACACAAGAAACAAGTCACCAAACTAGTTGGGCATTCCTCAGCTGGATGTTTTTCTTCACAATGAGAGCATCCATCCTTGTGTTCTTCATGGGTGTGTCCTATTTCTCCACATATTTTGCATCCACAAGGCTTCTTCACTTCACGATCACAGGGCTTCTGTATGGGATGAGACCTTAGTAGAATCGTCTTGAGTTCTTCCCAAGAATTTTCTCCATTCCATCCTTGTATAGCTTGTCGTATCTCTCGCCATGTTGCAGCACCTTGTGTGATGTGTCGTAGAGTGTATGGAACCATATACTCTCCTTTAATACGGTACTCCTTCATGCGATCTTCCATGTTCTGTACCCAATGTGCTACTTCTAGTTGTGTCATTGGTCCAGAGAATGCAGGTCCATCTTCATTAACCATCTATTGGGTCCAAGGGTTTTGGGATGAGATACGGGAGAGAGATGGGGGAGATACACACAATACAAATAATTTAGTTTTCAAAATATGTTTTTATCTATGGCTGTTGCAAAAATACACACAAATGACAGCTCACAAATCATCGTATCTAACGTGAGTATACCACGGGGGTTTGGTCTTCTAGGAGTCATAAAATCTTTGGATTTCTTCAGGGTCTTCAATTCCTTCGGGTCTGTATAGTCTTCAATTTTTGTAGCTCTTTCCATAGTGAAATCCATGTTTTTTTGTCTGAGTTGGTCATCAGTTGTACGATATCTTGTCCTGGTTGAAGTGACATTAGTTGATTCCTCCGAGTGGTGAAAGGGACAAGGGTATTGTCTAACTATTTGGGGTAAGGGAAATATTTGATAAAACTCAGAAGGATAAGAAGTAAAAGATCTTTTTGAAAATAAAGTCTGAGAGATATCCTGTCCTATGGGCTTTCTAGTTTCTAGGGTCACGTCCTACAGTCAACATGTGCTCTCATACCATTTATGTAGCGTCCCGACTCAAAAAGAGTCAAGCCTCTGTGTGTCAATGCCATCCCTGGATCAGTATGCTGGAACACACGGTACATCTATGTATATATCAAAGTGCAATCACATGTAAATAACGTAAAACTGATATGTACCTCTTAAATCTCAGCGGAAATAGTCAACGGGAGTAGAGTCCCAATAAACACCAACGGTAGGTTGAGTGTAGACCGTAACCCTGAATCGTACTCTTAGTCGTTGTAGAAAAGTATCTACAACATAAGACGTTGCAGCCATGTAGGTCAATACATTGAATGTACCGGCAAGATCACCATAGGATAAAATGATAAAGACTATTCTATATGCAAACGGCTTTGTGGCTCTGTGTCTGAGTTTTTGCAGAAAAGCTGGTTTTATTTTCCCTACAACAAAGGAGTCAAACGGAAATATCACTACAAAAGTTGGTTGTTAATGAGATGGTTCCACCAACCAATTCTCATGTCCCAAAATAATTAATAGACCCACTCATCAACAAAACAAAGTAAATAACAGTAGGAAATCATGATGCAAAATGGACGTATCAACTCCCCCAAGCTTAGACCTCGCTTGTCCTCAAGCGAAAGCCGATATTGAAAAGCATGTCCACATGGTTTGAGAGAGAGGTGTCGATAAAAACAAAATACGGACATAGAAGCATCATGCTTATTAACATAACAGCAACAAATTCTAACATAAGAACTTATTTCAATATATTTTCATCATAAAGCTTCTCATGAACAAGTAACAATTCATCACAACATAGAAGTATGAAGCATAAACCTTATTGGAAACCAACAAACTGTGTTCTCAGTCAACTTTGCAACTACAATTCATCATATTTTCAGGAAGGGTCTCATGTAGGAGCCTTTTGGCAAGTCCACATACTCAACCATCATTTAGTCTTCTATGATTGCTAACGCTCACGGCATACCCATGAACAAAAAGTTTCAACCGGACACATAGGAAGATAGGGGCTTATAGTTTTGCCTCCCAACGTACTCACCTCAAGGGTGATCTCAACAATAATAACTCATGCCCACCCATATCCAACTGGGTATATGTGCCTAGATCTTTCCTCACCACGTGATGCTTGCAAAGGAAAAAGTAAAAAGGAATAGAGAAGAATACTTTGACTCTTGCATAAAAGTAAGTGCATAAAAGTAAAAGATAGGCCCTTCGCAGAGGGAAGCAGAGGTTGTCATGCGCTTATTGGTTTGTATGCCCAATCCCTTAATGTAAAAGAACGTCACGCTATATTGCCCCCTATGATAGCAACCTTTATTATGCAGTCCATCGCTTTTATTACTTTGCCATCATAAGTTCGTATAACGCTCAATTTTCTCTTACACTAATTGATCAAAACACTTTTAGAAGCAATTTTTATTGCCTTATTGCACCGATGACAACTTACTTGAAGGATCTTTCTCGATCCATAGGTAGGTATGGTGGACACTCAAGGAAAGAGTTTGGGTTTGGGTTTTTGGATGCACAAGTAGTATCTCTACTTAGTGCGGAATTTTGGCTAGCAAAGATTTTGAGCAAGCACCACATTTTGAAGGATCTATGGCAATATAACTTCCATGTGGATATGAACAAACATAAATCATTACGTTGTCTTCCTTGTCCAACGTCAACAATTTTGACATATAATATTTGATGGGGGCTCACAATCATAAAAGATGTCCAAGATAGTGTATTTGTATGTGAATCTTCTCTTCCCTAATTAATTCTTTCAATGATTGCATCATTGACCAATGCTATGTTTGTCAATCTCCAATAATTTTTACTACTTATACTTTTTCTTATGTAATGTCATTACTCACCATAAGATTAGCATATGATTCTTTTCATTTATTTGTCTTTCTTTTATTTGGTTTCAACAAGAAAGTAGAGAAGCAAAAACTCAAACTAAACTTTATTATATAACTTTCACACGATTACATAGATAGCTAGGCCACAAAAACTAACACACGAAAATAGATCACACTAAACTTTTATTTGACTAAGGCAAAGGGAAACTAGAGATAGAACTAAAATAGGTAAAGGTGAATAAAAGTGGTGGTGATACGATACCAGGGAACCTCCCCCAAGCTTGGCTCAAGCCAAGGGGAGTGCCCATACCCGTATACTCAAGTATCCTTTGGTGGTGATGGTGAAGAAGGTGGAGGTGTTGATGTGATGTCACCCTTTAGCTTCAGAAGATCCTCCAATTTTCGGATGACTCTCCTAAGATTGTCGATGTGTTCTTGCAACAAGATATTTTCACGAATGAGAAATTTATTCTGAACACGAACCGCTTCGAAGGTTCTAAAGGCTTCGATTTCAATAGGGGTGAGATGACTGTAATAAGGTTGAAGGATATCTTCTTCCTCTCCCTCCTTTGCTGGTGTGAGTTGATCTCCTTCAGGGAGATAATCCACCTTAGCTTCATTGTCCTTCTTCTCCTTATAGGCTTCTTCCGGCTCCTCCCTCTTCAACTCTATCTTCATTAGCCAGGCATCTTCTTCCATATTGTTAGGAGAGGGAGAAGACATGATGCCTGACTTGACAAATCTGATAGGAAAACAGCAAGAAGCAAGAACAGAGGATTTTTCTGCGATGCGGTCGTCAAAACAGTCGGGGGTGTATATAGAGAATTTCTATTCTTGGGAGACAAGTATTTGGAAGGAAAACGGAGTCGGGAAGGCATCCGAGGTGGGCAGCACCCACCAGGGCGCGCCCAGGGGTGCCTGGCGCGCCCTGGTGTATCGTGCTCACCTCGATCACCTTCCGGTTTATTTTTTTATTCCTAAAATTCTAAAATATACCAAAATTGACAGAAAATATTTTTGCGGATTTTTCGGAGTCCGTTTACTTACCGTATCACGTACCTTCTATTTTTAAGTATTCTGGAGTGTTCTGAAAAGTTTCTCTTATGTGTTCCTCCGGTGTCATGGTTTGGATAACATTGCTTTCAACATTAATAGGCGTACCTGAGATATAATGCTTAATTCTTTGGCCATTGACCACCTTCGGGTTAGTACCTTCGGCGTTATTAATCTTGATAGCTCCAGAACGATAAACCTCTTCAATAATATATGGTCCTTCCCATTTGGAGAGAAGTTTTCCTGCAAAGAATCTTAAACGAGAGTTGAATAAAATAACATAATCTCCTATTTTGAATTCCCGCTTTTGGATTCTTTTGGCATGCCATCTTTTTACCTTTTCTTTGAATAGCTTGGCATTTTCATACGCTTGGGTTCTCCATTCATCTAGTGAGCTAATATCAAATAGCCTCTTCTCACCGGCAAGTTTGAAATCATAGTTGAGTTCTTTAATTGCCCAAAATGCTTTATGTTCTAGTTCTAGAGGCAAATGACAAGCTTTCCCATACACCATTTTATATGGAGACATACCCATAGGATTTTTATAAGCTGTTCTATAGGCCCAAAGTGCATCATCTAATTTCTTAGACCAATTCTTATGAGACCTATTGACAGTTTTTTTTAATATTAATTTTATTTCTTTATTGCTAAGTTCTACTTGACCACTAGATTGAGGATGATAGGGTGATGCAATTCTATGGTTAACATCATACTTAGCAAGCATCTTACGGAAAGCACCATGAATAAAGTGTGAACCACCATCGGTCATTAAATATCTAGGGACTCCAAACCTCGGAAAGATGACCTCTTTAAGCATTCTAATGGAAGTGTGATGATCAGCACTACTAGTTGGAATAGCTTCTACCCACTTAGTGACATAATCAACCGCAACTAAAATATGAGTGTACCCGTTAGAGGAAGGAAAAGGCCCCATGCAATCAAAACCCCACACGTCAAATGGTTCAAGAACAAGTGAATAATTCATAGGCATTTCTTGACGCTTACCTATATTACCAATTCTTTGACATTCATCACAAGACAAGACAAAATTACGAGCATCTTTGAAAAGAGTAGGCCAATAAAATCCGGATTGCAATACCTTATGAGCAGTTCTATCTCCCGCATGATGTCCTCCATAAGCTTCGGAATGATATTTCCGTAGGATCTGTTCCTATTCATGCTCAGGTACACAACGCCTAATAATACCATCTACTCCTTCTTTATAAAGATGTGGGTCATCCCAAAAGTAATGTCTCAAGTCATAGAAGAATTTTTTCTTTTGTTGGTCTGTGAAACTAGGTGGTATATATTTAGCAACAATGTAATTAGCATAGTCAGCATACCAAGGTGTGTTGTGTGAGACACTTACTGCCGCTAACTGTTCGTCAGGGAAACTATCATCAATATGTAGTGGGTCATCAAGAATATTTTCTAACCTAGACAAGTTATCAGCTACGGGGTTCTCAGCTCCCTTCCTATAAACGATATGTAAGTCAAATTCTTGAAGCAAGAGAACCCACCTAATGAGTCTAGGTTTGGCATCTTTCTTTTCCATGAGATATTTTATAGCAGCATGATCGGTGTGAACAATAACTTTGGAGTCAACAATATAGGATCTAAATTTATCACAAGCAAACACAACTGCTAAAAATTCTTTTTCAGTAGTGGCATAATTCCGTTGGGCACTATCTAGAGTTTTACTAGCATAATGGATAACATTAAATTTCTTATCAACTCTTTGTCCTAGGACAGCACCAACAGCATAATCGCTAGCATCACACATAATTTCAAAAGGCAAGTTCCAATCAGGTGGTTGAACGATAGGTGCAGAGGTTAAGGCTTTCTTGAGTGTTTCAAAGGCTTCCACACAATCATCATCAAAAACAAAAGGAATATCCTTTTGCAAAAGATTAGTAAGAGGCCTAGAAATTTTAGAGAAGTCTTTAATGAACCTCCTATAAAAACCAGCATGACCAAGGAAACTTCGAATACCTTTAATATCTTTAGGACATGGCATTTTCTCAATTGCATCAACTTTAGCTTTATCCACCTCAATACCTCGCTCAGATATTTTATGCCCCAAGACAATACCTTCATTAACTATAAAGTGGCACTTCTCCCAATTCAAGACAAGATTAGTTTGTTCACATCTCTGCAAAACTCGATCAAGGTTGCTTAAGCAATCATCAAAAGAAGTT
The DNA here is from genome assembly GCA_039707655.1 of Elymus sibiricus. Classification (NCBI taxonomy): domain Eukaryota; kingdom Viridiplantae; phylum Streptophyta; class Magnoliopsida; order Poales; family Poaceae; genus Elymus; species Elymus sibiricus. Next base: position 290,930,696 of record CM077671.1, on the reverse strand, counting down.
CCGTAAACGGAAAAATCATCCATGAAAACCTCCACAATCTTTTCACAAAAATCAAAGAATATAGCAGTCATACATCTTTGAAAGGTAGCAGGTGCATTGCATAAACCAAAAGGCATACGTCTATAAGCATAGGTTCCAAAAAGGGCAAGTAAAGGTGGTTTTCTCTTGATCAGATTGTGACACGGGTATTTGAGAGAAACCAGAATATCCATCTAAGAAGCAAAAGTGTGTGTGCTAAGATAGTCTCTCTAGCATTTGATCAATGAAAGGCAAAGGGTAATGATCTTTTCTAGTAGCTTTATTTAATTTTCTAAAATCAATTACCATTCTATAGCCAGTGACAACTCTTTGTGGAATGAGTTCATTCTTATCATTAGGAACAACGGTAATACCTCCTTTCTTAGGGACACAATGAACGGGACTTACCCATCTACTATCAGCTATGGGATAGATTATACCTGCTTCCAGAAGCTTTAATATTTCAGTTCTTACCACTTCTTTCATCTTAGGATTCAATTGCCATTGGTGATCAACAACGGGTTTAGCATCATGTTCCATATTGATCTTGTGCTGACATAGAGTGGGACTAATGCCCTTAAGATCATCAAGAGTATATCCAATAGCAGCCCGGTGCTTCCTTAGAACTTTCAATAATCTTCATTCTTCATGTTCTGAAAGGTTAGCACTAATAATAACAGGATATATCTTTTTCTCATCAAGATAAGCATACTTCAAAGTGTCAGGCAATTGTTTCAATTCAAACACGGGATCACCTTTAGGTGGAGGAGGACCTCCAAGAGTTTCAATAGGCAAATTGTGTTTCAAGAGAGGTTGTTGTTCGAAGAAAATTTGATCTATTTCATTTCTTTCACGCAGGTGCATATCATTTTCATGGTCAAGCAAATATTGTTCTAAGGGATCAGTAGGAGGCACAGCAATAGAAGCAAGACCAATTATTTCATCTTCACTAGGTAACGCTTTATCACGAGGTTGTCTACTAAACTTGGAAAAATTAAACTCATGAGACACATTACCAAAACTGACACCGACAGTTTGTTTTTCACAATCTATCATAGCATTGACGGTTCTCAAGAAAGTTCTACCAAAGATAATGGGACAAAAGTCATCTTGTGGGGAACCAAGGACTAGAAAATCAGTAGGGTATTTTACTTTCCCACACAAGACTTCAACATCTCTAACAATCCCAAGTGGTGTGATAGTATCTCTATTAGCAAGTTTAATAGTGACATCAATATCTTCCATTTCAGCAGGTGCTATTTCATTCATAATTTCTTGGTATAAGGTAAAAGGGATAGCACTCACACTAGCACCTAAATCACATAAACCATGGTAGCAATGATCTCCTATTTTAACTAAGACAACATGCAAGCCTTCTACGGGTCTATGTTTATCTTTCTTATCAGGCTTAGCAATTCTAGCAGCTTCATCACAAAGGTAAATGACATGCCCATCAATATTTTCTTCTAAGAGATCTTTAACCATAGCAACACTAGGTTCTACTTTAATTTGCTCAGGGGGTTTAGGTGCTCTTATATTACTCTTACGAACCACGGTTGATACCTTAGCATGTTCCTTTATCCAAACAGGGAAAGGTGGCTTTTCAATATAAGCAGTAGGCACAACTGGATCAACATTGTAAAAGATGGTTTCTTCTTTAGCTATGACCGGTTCTTTAATTTCTTCTTTAACAGGGGGATGATATTTAAACCACTTCTCCTTAGGGAGATAAACGTGAGTAGCAAATGCTTCGCAGAAAGAGGCTACTATCTCAGAGTCAAGTCCATATTTAGTGCTAAACTTGTGAAAAGTATCGGTATTCATAAAAGATTTAACACAATCAAATTCAAGCTTTATACCTGACTCATTACCTTCATCGAGTTCCCAATCTTCAGAGTTGCATTTAATTCTTTCCAAAAGTTCCCACTTGAAAGCAATAGTCTTCTTCATATAAGAACCAGCACAAGAAGTATCGAGCATGGATTGATCATTATGAGAAAGCCGAGCATAAAAATTCTGAATGATAACTTCCCTCGGAATGTCATGATTGGGGCATGAATATAACATTGACTTAAGCCTCCCCCAAGCTAGAGCGATACTTTCTCCTTCACGAGGCCAAAAATTAAATATATAATTCCGATCACGATGAACTAGATGCATAGGATAAAACTTTTGATGGAATTCCAATTGCAAGCGATTCCAGTTCCACGATCCAAGATCATCACATAGCCTATACCATGTCAATGCTTTTCCCTCCAAAGATAAAGGGAAAACCTTCTTCTTAACTTCATCTCCGGGTAAACCTACAAGCTTAAATAATCCACATATTTCGTTCACATATAAGAGATGCATATCAAGATGTTTAGTTCCATCTCCTGCATAAGGTTTAGCAAGCAAGTGTTCTACCATACCCGAAGGAATTTCATAAGCAACATTTTCAGTAGGTGCTGTAGGTTGAGGGGTAACTAATTGTGGTTCCGATCGAGGCGAAAATACCCCGAACAAACCCCTCAAAGGATTGTTCTCCATAGTAGCAAGTAGCAATAAATTTCAGCACGTAGTATAAGTTTTTCCTTACCGATTTCCACTTACCAAGAGCGCTTCACTCCCCGGCAACGGCGCCAGAAAAGAGTCTTGATGACCCACGAGTATAGGGGAACAATCGTAGTCTTTTCGATAAGTAAGAGTGTCGAACCCAACGAGGAGCAGAAGGAAATGACAAGCGGTTTTCAACAAGGTAATTTCTGCAAGCACTGAAATTGTAGGTAACAGATAGTTTGATAGCATGGTAATTTGTAACGAGCAAGTAACGGTAACGGTAAACAAGGTGCAGCAAGGTAGCCCAATCCTTTTGAGGCAAAGGACATGCCAGAACAATCACTAGTAATAGGCAAAGTGTTCTTGAGGGTACACGGGAATTTCGTCTAGTCACTTTTATCATGTTGGTTTGATTCGTGTTCGCTACTTTGATAATTTGATATGTGGGTGGACCGGTGCTAAGGTGCTGTTCCTACTTGAACTAACAACCTACTTATGTTTAACCCCTTTGCAAGCATCCGCAACTACGAGAAAAGTATTAAGACAAAGTCTAACCATAGCATTAAACATGTGGATCCAAATCAGCCCCTTACGAAGTAGCACATAAACTAGGGTTTAAGCTTCTGTCACTCTAGCAACCCATCATCTAATAACTACTCCACAATGCATTCCCTTAGGCCCATGAATGGTGAAGTGTCATGTAGTCGACGTTCACATGACACCACTAAGGGAATCACAACATACATATCATCAAAATATCGAACACATATCAAATTCACATGATTACTCGCAACATGACTTCTCCCGTGACCTCAAGAACAAAGGTAACTACGCACAAATAATAATCATGCTCAAGATCAGAGGAGTAATGAATAGCATAATGGATCTGAACATATAATCTTCCACCAAATAAACCATATAGTAATCAACTACACAAGGTAATCAACACTACTAGTCACCCACAGGTACCAATCTGAGGTTCCGGTACAAAGATTGAACACAAGAGATGAACTAGGGTTTGAGAGGAGATGGTGCTGTTGAAGATGTTGATGAAGATTGGCCTCCCAAAGATGAGAGGGGTGTTGGTGATGACGATAGCTTCGATTTCCCCCTCCGGGAGGGAAGTTCCCCCGGCGGAATCGCTCCACCGGAGGGCAAAAGTGCTCCTGCCCAAGTTTCGCCTCGAGGCGGCGGCGCTTCGTCCCGAAAGTCCTCCTCCTAATTTTTTTAGGTTTCTTGGGAATTTATACCAGAAGATGGGCTCCGGAGGTGGGCCTGGGTGAGCACCACCCACCAGGCCGCGCCAGGGGGTGCCTGGCGCGCCCTGGTGGGTGCTCCTCACCACGTGGCCCACCTCCGGTAGATTCTTGCTCCAGTATTTTTTATTAATTCCAAAAATAATCTCCGTAAAGTTTCAGCTTCATTGGAGTTGTGCAGAATAGGTATCTCTGACGTGCTTTTCTTGGGTCCAGAATTCCAGTTGCCGGTATTCTCCCTCTTTGTGTAAACCTTGCATATTATGAGAGAAAAGGCATTAGAATCACTCCCCAAAGCATTATTATTCAACAAAACAAAGTAAATAACAGTAGGAAATCATGATGCAAAATGGACGTATCAACCACCTTGCTCCCTTTCGGTTAGATGGAGACCGTTGTTTATGTGTGTTTCTTTTGGGTAAAATAGTCCGCATTATGAACTTGTATGCCAACTAGTGATGATTACTGACAATGAAGCTTACATTTTGTGTCGAATTCATATGTTACTTGTTGTTGGTGTACTGTTTGTGATCTCTGTTTGCACACTGCTTTGTTCAACCTACTTTTATAGTTAAGTATCAAAAGATGTGTTTCATATGCAAGACGTCGTGAATAAGGTGCTGCTTCTTGAATTGGTGAGAAATAACATGAATAACATCCTCATAAATGAGACGAATGTCACCACAACAATGAAGATGGCCAGAACATGATAAAAGGCCCGTCAAGAACAAACTGAGAAGGATATCAGTGCTAAAAAATATTACATGATACATAGATTCCTGAAATTGTCTTACAACAATGAAGTGATTTGAAAGACGTAGCTCTAAATAAATATTACATGACATTGATAGAATAAAAATGTTCTGCCTTCCTGCTAGTTATAATCTGAATAACACCTAACACAGATCATGATTGGACGATTAAAAGTGACATAGCAATGCAACTACTATGCAACCTATGGATGGGGGAATGAGTTTGGCCATGGCATGGTGACCGAGATGACGGAACACACGGAGAGCGGGTTTATCAAAGACGACATTCTTGTGGCCTAATGACTGCCAAGGTCAACAAGGTATATCCATGGACTAAAACCAAATGTGATAATTGCGTAAGATTCATTATCTCCTGCAGCTCTAATCCTCATGGCATAAAAAACTTCACCCCACGTAGTATGGCCCATCGTCTATGATCCTCACCCAAAATGATGGGGCGATATCATGGCCAATGATCTGCTCAACATCATACTTGCCATGAAGGATCCTTCGCTTGTCTTGGACGGCCATGTCACATGAACAATGCTGCAACATGGTGTCAACAAGACCAAGAATGCATAGACTCGACTGCTAGGACCTTGCAATCATGTAGTCCATGTCCTTGGCAACGTTGAACGACCCCGGGAGCTCAACGATGCCAAAATGACCAGACGATAGGTTGCACGAGAAGATCATTCCCACCGCATACATCATATACACTACCCCATCTACCACTAACGCGCTTGGAGTTTCATGGGGAATGCATGTATTCCTGGGGTTGATAGGATGCGATACATGCACCCACCATTGGTCGTCAACAAGTGTGTTGATCCGAATGCAATACACGTCAGGCTGGTCATTGGGGGCAGCATAAACCCTGGGGTAGCCGTCGAAGAAGGCCTTGGACCCGTCGATGACGACGAAGCAGGTGCACACGGGGGCGGGTGCAGCTTCAAATATGTTGTCCGAAGGAAGATGATGTCGTGTCGTCCATATTGGAGCCACTGTCAAGCGCTTGGTGTATCCTCTCGGATGCACGTCTTCTCTCACGACAACTTCACCGGTTCCGCAGAAAAGCACAGTGGCGTGGCTAAACTCGCCGGAGAACGAAGACGTCGTGTCCTGAGCGTGCGGGGCGAGAGATGACTCCATGTCCACCATGGGCTTGAACTCCACATATCTCATGTATTGGACGACGACGCCCAGCAAAGGTGGCGAGCGTCGTGACATGAAGCCCAAGAGCATCGGCTCGCTCATCCCGGCGCTGAGCCAGTGCTAAGAAACAACGCTAGCATGTATAATGCTTTTCATGCTATCTACCCTACCAAGAACCATCTCTTGCATGTAACAAAGGCGGAAAACTTGCTCCATGGAGCTCTCGTACTTGTCGGTGGAGCCGACCATGGTGGTGGGAATGGCTATTGCTCGGGGTGGAAGACACTAGGATGTGGAGTGAAATGATTCTCCATCCAAAAGATATGCTATGAACACCTCACACCGGTGCACCGATGCATGGATGGAAACTGATGCACACTCCGTTTGATGTGAAGAAATGCGAGAGCTGGCCATGCCAAAAAAATGCAGTAGACTAGGCTGCGCATACGCGCAAACGCAACCGGTCCGTCTGCTGTAGATGCATCAGACCATGGATTCGTCAACGACATGCCACCACCCGTCCCTTTATGTGATATGATGACATGTCGATCCATGATATTAGTCAATGTGCACGCTATAATTGCGGTGGAAAGATGCATGGGTTCCTGTAAAAACACATCGGGTCAGACACATGCATGGTGAAAAGAGAGTCCTCTTGATGCTCCTCCCATGTACGTCCAACTACAATAAGTGCTCCTCCCATGTACGTCCAACTACAATAAGCCAAAGCCCTCGGTGTGGCAGCCATGCAATTCATATCACCTTCTGATGCCCCAGGAGTCGGACTAGACCCTTGAGCCTGCAAACAAAAACCTTAAACAAAAAATGCAGTATGCTCAAAAAATTATAGTATTGTTCGTAAAAATAAAGGTTATAATTAACCACATCGGAATGCTGAAACTATCATGAAGCTAATTGAGGATAAATAGTTTACAATTCAAAAACAATAACATTGGATCCATTACAAAAATATATATTATATTTGTTACATAGATTCACATAGACATGAATTCTCTAGCTGCACTAACATGGGATCATAATCGACTCCTTGCCTACTGTTAGCTGGTCAGAACTCCTTGCCTGCTGTTAGCCGGTCAGAAGAAATTCAATGTATTGTGAATTTGTCACCGTGGCTCAGGGTGGGCATATAAACCGATGACCGAAGTACCGACCCGAACTAACCGGGACCGAACCCGAACGCACCGAAACCGATTCGTTCGGTCGTAACTTCGGTCAGCCAATCTGAAGAACCGAACCTTCCTCGGTTGATTCGGTTGTACGTATCAAATAACCGAACACACCGAAAGTACCGAAGCAATTCTCAACTCACGAGAAATCTACGTAGCCCACGGCCCACGGCCCAACTACTGAAGCTGGATAGAGCGATGCAATCGTTCTCCCAATCCCTGCCGCATTCACAGCGGCAACACCTCGAGTCCTAAACGCTCAACCGCACCCTAGCCGCCACCCGCTAGTGTCTATGTCTTAACCTCCTCGACCACCGCAACCTAGTCGCCCTACTGCCTTTGACTTCTATCCATCTCCGCGTCCGGCGGCGGCGGCTCCACTTCCACCTCTCAGCCATGTCCCTCTGCTCATATCCATCCCCAAGGTGACGACGTCAGTGCTGCTGCTCGTGGAGGCGGAAGATGACCGGCGAGGCGGTGACAGTCTCTTCCACCTACAGAGCGCAGATCCGTGCTGCAAATCTTGGTATGTGACGGGCGGAGTGAGGAGCTGGGAGGCGCACAAATCTGAGGATTTGATTTTTGGTTTGATTTTTGCCACAACTAATCTTCGTCGTTGTCACATTTCCTCGATCTTCGTTGCCTGCTCAGTTTTATTTTAGTCAGTTGTTCGGTCTCAACCGAGACCCGAACCGAAGCATCGGTGCACCGACCTCTCGGTTAATGTTTTTATACGAAACCGATCGGTCTGTCAAATCTAGAAACCGAAATTCATTAAAACCCGAAGCACCGAACCGATCGGTACGGGGGAACCGAACGCCCAGCCTGAACCGTGGCTCCACCGTACTACTGATGATGTGGCGAGATAAGTACCAAACTAATGTCCACAACACTCGTACCTGCTGAAAAACGATTGTATCTCTCCCACTTGACTGTCTTATGCATCACTTCCGCATCTCTGTATATTTTAGCAGCACACTCATATTGCCCAATCTTAAATTATTATTGTAGACACATGTAGGCCTGTCTTGTTAGACCCTTGGGCTGTGTTACAATAAGGCCCAAAACATCCAAGAGTTGGCAGCAACACAGAAGTAAAAAATGTGGTCAAACAAAAAAAAGAACCGAGCCGATAGAGCCGAACCATCCGCGCGCGGCACCGTTCCGTGGGCCTGAACCCTTTGCGCGCGGCCCGAGCACTATTCCCGCTGCAGGTGTGACAACCTATGGGCTGGGCCTAGTGCCTAAGCACATGTGACAGTGGTCCAGAACCAGCCCAAAGAGGAAATAAAATGCACTCACTCAAAATGTTGGAAAAGATTGGAGGGCAAGAAATGGGACCATATACCAAGGCGCGCATGTGGCTGAGATATCCAACTCCAGGAAGAAACACAATAGCAATGCTTTTCTCTCCCCCTCTCTCTATGTGTGTGTGTATATATATATAACATTGGGTGCAGAACATTTATTCTGACACCACTTCTGAACCTCCTTCGGAAGTTAAAAGAACTCAACTGCTAGCCAAAGTACACTTCAATATAAGCATAAAAAACTGCACGCCTTTTTTCGGCACCGTTTTCGCTCCAGTTTCTAAACGGATTGTCGGAACAAGGCGTATAATATATCGTTGGATAGCTATGCAAAATTCTCAACTTCGCCATGTTGAACACTTTTCGAGATTCCTCACGGTTTAAGAGCACTTTCGAAAATGGTGAGCGCCCGAGTGACAGCGGGCGTATTTTCGTGTTTTTTTCTAAACCGCTCGTCGGAATGAAGCAAATGACATGGCATTGGAAAGATATCATCGATGCAAAACTTTTTCATGTAGAACACTCTCACTAATTCCTTACGGTTTCAAAGTAATTTCAAATTTACCAAAACGCAGAATTCTGTTTTTCAAATTTTGTGAATTTTTCGGTACGGTTTTCGCTGCAGATTTTAACTGTTTGTCGGAACGAGGCATGTGATACGGTGTTGGAAATCTATGGAATAGGCGTAACTTTCACATGTTGGGCATTTGTTGAGATTCCCCATGGTTTTAAATGATTTTGAAAACGTTGCGGCTGCCGCCGAGTGACAGCAACCGTTTTCATGATTTTTTCAAACCGCTCGTCGGAATGATGCAAATGATACACTGTTGGAAAGATATCGACAAGACGCAACTTTTTCATGTAGAACACTCTCTCTAATTCTTACAGTTTAAGAGCGGTTTTAAATTTACCGAAATGCGGGCACTCTGTTTTTCGCGACACCTAAATCGACGCGTGAACCGCATTAGACAGAAGAACGCACTGCTTCAGACAGTAAACTGCGCTGCATCCGATGGCCAAGCAAACTGCACTGGTTCTTTTTATGAGACGTGAATTTTTCAAGACGAGTAAGTGAAGTGCGCTTCACGTCGGTCGTAAGTGAACCGCAACACTGTCGAGAAATGAACCACATTACTTCTTTTCTCGTTTCTATAATAATTTTTCCGCACTTCACTTTGGACGTATGTGAACCGCAACATTACTGAAAGTGAACCCCATGAGTCTTTGTTATATATTTTTCTAATTTTTTATAAACGAGAGTGGACCGAAGAGACGATAGCAATGAACTGTGAACTTCATGATCCAAAAAATGAATTGCTTTTTAATATTTTTTATCCAATATTTTTCTTACATTTATTTACATAGCGAACCACAAAACAAAATGAACTTTTGTGCCATGTTTAATGAAACAACCACGGGGGCGCCGAACCACACTGCTATTTTGAAAATCTGGGCACCCCCAAAAAAGAATTGCACATCCACGGGCACCGAACCACATGCCCTCACGCACCAAACTGCACAACACCGGCGACGTGCTGCGGACTCCCATCGTGCGGACTGCAGCGAGTCGACAGACTGGGACGACCACATCCTTCCAAATGGCCGGGGGAGGGGCCGGGGATGCCGTCGTCCATGCCGTAGGGTTGGGGATGTAGGGATCCGGCGATGCCAGAGCCGCTGACACAGGGGGGAGTTGCTCGATGGAGCTGCCTTGCCAGAGAGGGAGCGGAAGACCCGGGCCCTGGCGGCGTTGCCATGGTGGAAGGTGGCGGAGCGGGCGGATCCAGCGCTACTGGCCGTGCATGTGCCCATGGCAGGCGGACCCGGTGGTGGGGTGCCTTGACGGGATACGGTGATGGCGAGCGTGGCCTATTCCAGCGCGGGGTGTTGCCACCGGAGGTTGATGTTGAGGCCACGGCCGCAGGGTGGCCGGATCTAGCGCGGGGAGGAGCTGGTGGACTCTGGGTTCCAGTGGCAGCTGGATCCGGAGAGTGGCCGAGGACTGACATGTTGAGTTTGGTGCGGGGGCTGCGCCGCCACTAGTACATAACAGGGCTTTGGTCCAGCCCTGGGAAGCCCATTAATCCCGGTTCACTCACGAACCGGGACCCATGGGGGCATTGGTCCCGGTTCGTGAGGCCAGGGCGCCGGCCGAGCCTCGTGGGCCATTGGTCCCGGTTCGTCTGACCCCTTTGGTCCCGGTTCCAGACACGAACCGGGACCAATGGGCTTGGCTCCTGGCCCACAACCATTGGTCCCGGTTTGTGGCTGGAACCGGGACCAAATGGTGTCCTTTAGTCCCGGTTCCAGCCACAAACCGGGACCAATGGTCGGCCTATATATACCCCCTGCCCGCGAGCAGAGCAATGCACTGCTCACTTTTTTTGGCCGGCCGTGGGAGAGCTTTGTGGTGCTCTAGCTCACCTCCTATGCACATGAGGTGTTCGATGAAATGCCCGAACCACACTTAAGCTTTCTCCTCTCGAAGCTCCTTGTCCAAGCTCCATTTTCCTCAAGATTTGTTTAGGTTTGGCGGTCCGTCCTGTCCCGTCCCCGTCCTCACCGCCGTCGATCGCCCGCGCCCATCTCGGCGCTGGCACCACCGTGGTTAGCCTCTTCTTGTTATCTTCTTTCTAAAAGAAGAAAGTTCTTACTTGTATCATTTAGATAGATACTTGTGTAATTTTCTTACTTTTATTATTGTTTGTTATTATATAGTGCCATGGTCATGGTATCCGCCCACGTCGGCCCTCGTCCGGTCTATGATTCGGATGTGGTATATATTATCTTTTATAACTATTTGTTTTATTTAGTGTTTATGACAATTATGCCGACCAACGTGACATAGATTTTTTAATCTAGGAGGTATGTGAACCGGAAATTCCAACCGACATAGAAATTCTTGTCGAGAAGTTAAATTTGGTTGAAAAAGAAAACAATTACTTGAAAGAAAAATTACAAAGAGTTGAAGAGGAGAAGATGAAGTTGGAGTTGCATGTTGCCGATGTCGTCGACGATCACAAGATCAAGATGGATGCAATGCGCTTGAAGATTAGAAAGATTAGAAAATATGCCATTCATACTGAGGCTTGGTATCATTATGCCGTTGGATCAATTGGTACCTTAGTTGCGGTTATGATCGCATTTGTTGTTGCATTTAAATTTTATAGTTTCAATGTATGTTTTAATTAGATGCTCTAGAGAGCTATATGTTGTTCAATAATGAGAACTATGTATGAACGTTATGTATTTATTTTGGTCACTACTGTACTTTGGCTTTAATGTGATGATGAATTTCTATTAATTTGGTCACTTCTCTATTCGTGATATGCACGCAGATGAACCGGCAATGGATGTACGGTGACCGACGCACCTCCGAGTATATTAAGGGCCTGCATAATTTTCTCGAAGCGGCTGAGGCAAACAAGCAGAATGGTTTTATGCATTGTGCATGTACTGTCTGTGAGAATACGAAGGCTTTCTCCAACTATAAAACCCTTCACTTCCACCTGCTTCAGAAGGGTTTTATGCCACACTATAATGTTTGGACCAAGCACGGAGAAAGAGGGGTTATGATGGAAGACAACGAAGAAGAAGAGGATGACGACAACTACCCGCCCCCTGAATACGGTGATGCTGCAACGGGGGAAGCTGAAGATCAAGAGGAACCAGACGATGTGCCCGATGATGATCTTCGCCGGGTCATTGTTGATGCACAGAGAGAATGCGAAAGTGAAAGGGAGAAGTTGAAGTTCGATCGCATGTTAGAGGATCACAAAAAAGGGTTGTACCCAAATTGCGAAGATGACAACAGAAAGCTCGGTACCACACTGGAATTGCTGCAATGGAAGGCAGACAATGGTGTATCTGACAAGGGATTTAGTTCGCTACTGAAAATAATGAAGAATAAGCTTCCAAAGGATAACGAATTGCCCGGTAGTACGTACGAAGCAAAGAAGGTTCTATGCCCTCTAGGATTGGAGGTGCAGAAGATACATGCATGCCCTAATGACTGCATCCTCTACCGCGGTGCGTACGAGGATTTGAACGCATGCTCGGTATGCGGTGCCTTGCGGTATAAGATCAGAAGAGATGACCGTGGTGATGTTGAGGGCTAGCGCACCGGGAAGAGGGTTCCTGCCAAGGTGATGTGGTATGCTCCTATAATACCACGGTTGAAACGTCTATTCAGAAACAAAAAGCATGCCGAGTGGATGCAATGGCACAAAAAAGACCATAAGAAAGACGGGAAGTTGAGAGCACCCGCTGACGGGTCGCAGTGGAGAAAGATCGAGAGAAAGTGGAGCGACTTTACAGGTGACCCGAGGAACATATGGTTTGGTTTAAGTGCAGATGGTGTTAATCCTTTTGGGGAGCAGAGCAGCAAGCATAGCACATGCCCTGTGACTCTATGTATGTATAACCTTCCTCCTTGGTTGTGCATGAAGCGGAAGTTCATTATGATGCCAGTGCTCATCCAAGGCCCTAAGCAACCCGGCAATGACATTGATGTGTACCTAAGGCCATTAGTTGATGAACTTTTACAGCTATGGAATGGAAGAGGTGTACGTGTGTGGGATGAGAATGAACAGGAGGAATTTGACCTACATGCGTTGCTGTTTGTAACCATCAACGATTGGCCTGCTCTCAGTAACCTTTCAGGACAGACAAACAAGGGATACCTCGCATGCACACACTGTTTAGATGACACCGACAGTATATATTTGGACAAATGCAGGAAGAATGTGTACCTGGGGCATCGTCGATTTCTTCCGACCAACCATCAATGTCGAAAGAAAGGAAAGCATTTCAAAGGTGAGGCAGATCACCGGAAGAAGCCCGCCCTCCGTACTGGTGATCACATACTTGATATGGTCAATGATTTACAAGTAATATTTGGAAAGGGTCCTGGCGGACTATCTGTTCCGACTGACGATGCGGGACGCGCACCCATGTGGAAGAAGAAATCTATATTTTGGGACCTACCCTATTGGAAAGACCTAGAGGTCCGCTCTGCAATCAACGTGATGCACGTGACGAAGAATCTTTGTGTGAACCTGCTAGGCTTCTTGGGAGTGTATGGGAAGACAAAAGATACACCGGAGGCACGGGAGGAACAGCAACGTGTGCATGAAAAAGACGGCATGCATCCAAAGCAGTATGAAGGTCCTGCCAGCTACGCTCTTACCAAAGAAGAAAAGGAAATCTTCTTTGAATGCCTGCTCAGTATGAAGGTCCCGTCTGGCTTCTCGTCGAATATAAAGGGAATAATAAATATGGCAGAGAAAAAGTTCCAGAACCTAAAGTCTCATGACTGCCACGTGATTATGACGCAACTGCTTCCGGTTGCATTGAGGGGGCTTCTACCGGAAAACGTTCGATTAGCCATTGTGAAGCTATGTGCATTCCTCAATGCAATCTCTCAGAAGGTGATCGATCCAGAAATCCTGCCAAGGTTAAGGAGTGATTTGGTGCAATGTCTTGTTAGTTTCGAGCTGGTGTTCCCACCGTCCTTCTTCAATATCATGACGCACGTCCTAGTTCATCTAGTTGACGAGATTGTCGTTCTGGGCCCTGTATTTCTACACAATATGTTCCCCTTTGAGAGGTTCATGGGAGTCTTAAAGAAATATGTTCGTAACCGCGCTAGGCCAGAAGCAAGCATCTCCATGGGCCATCAAACAGAGGATGTCATTGGGTTTTGTGTTGACTTCATTCCTGACCTTAAGAAGATTGGTCTCCCTCAATCACGGTATGAGGGGAGACTGACTGGAAAAGGCACGCTAGGAGCGGACTCAATAATATGTAGGGACGGGCATTCTTGGTCTCAAGCACACTACACAGTTCTACATAATTCTACCTTGGTGACCCCGTATGTCGATGAACACAAGAATATTCTGCGCTCCAAACACCCGGAGCAGTGTGACGACTGGATTACATATGAACACATCAGGACTTTCGGCAGTTGGTTGCAAACACGTCTCATGGGTGACAACACTGTTTCTGATGAGTTGTACTCGTTGGCCAGGGGACCATCTTCGACTGTATTGACTTACAAAGGGTACGAGATAAATGGGAATACATTTTACACGATCGCCCAAGATCAAAAGAGCACCAACCGAAACAGCGGTGTCCGCTTTGATGCAGCAACCAATAGGGGAAAGGACACATATTATAGTTACATAGTGGACATATGGGAACTTGACTATGGACATGATTTCAAGGTCCCTTTGTTTCAGTGCAAATGGGTCAATCTGTCAGGAGGCGGGGTACAGGAAGACCCACAGTACGGAATGACAACAGTGGATCTGAACAATCTTGGGTACACAGACGAACCATTCGTCCTAGCCAATGATGTGGTGCAGGTTTTCTATGTGAAGGACATGTCTACCAAACCGAGAAAAAGAATAGATAAGGAAGCGAATACATCATACGATGAGCCAAAGCGCCACATAGTTCTTTCAGGAAAAAGAGACATCGTGGGATTGGAGGGCAAGACAGACATGTCTGAAGATTATGAAAAGTTTCATGAAATTCCTCCCTTCAAAGTCAAGGCTGACCCAAGCACCCTCTTAAACGATGAAGATTATCCATGGTTACGGCGCAATAAGCAAAGGACACAAGCGAAGAAAAAGTGAAGACTTTCTCTCCACAACTATATCATTGCAGTTACATGTGAAGAAATGAAATGCCTTTTGTACACGAAGTGCATCCAGTTTTTGCCGTAACCCTCTCAACTCTTTATAACCTTGGGCGGTGAAGGTCGTACCAATCAGGAAGAAGCACACGGATCGTGTGTTTCTTTCAAGCGCTTGTGAGCTGTTGGATCAGCACTATAACGACTAGTCCCGGTTCGTGCTAGCAACCGGGACTAAAGAGGCACACGACCCTATATATAACCCACCTCTCGGACATGTTCGACACTTAGTGTGTGTACTCATTCGGATTCAAATCATTCGGATTCCTTGCATACGGTCCAACGGCGCATTTCATATTTCCACCGTTGGGCTATATGCAGGGAAAACCGTGTGTTTTGTTGATCTATCTAGAAATCCTTTAGTTCATCGACCGAATACAAATCATTCGGATTCCCTGCATACGGTCCGACGGTGCATTTCATATGCGGGCACTCACGAGCCACCGTCGGGCTGTATGCAGGGGAAACCGTGTGTTTTGTTGATCTATCTAGAAATCCTTTAGTTCATCGACCGAATACAAATCATTCGGATTCCCTGCATACGGTCCGACGGTGCATTTCATATGCGGGCACTCACGAGCCACCGTCGGGCTGTATGCAGGGGGGACCGTGTGTTTTGTTGATCTATCTAGAAATCCTTTCATTTTCCGACGGTATATTTCATTTTTCCAACTCCATTTTACAAAGACACTTAGAAAGAAACAAAAGACAAATAGAAAGGATGATGCTCAATTGTCCGTTTTGTACACGAAGTGCATCCAGTTTTTGCCGTAACCCTCTCAACTTTTTATAACATGCTATGTGGGTGAAATGATGATACCATGCCAACTTTCAACCTTTTCAGAGTTCATTTGTAGTGCTTTTCAATTTCAGGGTCATTTAGCTCAAAAAATCAGTAAATGCATGAAAAATACCAAATGAAGTCAGAAAGGGTTGAAAATTGATGATGTGGCTTTGAATGGTGCATTTTGAACACACAAAAAGTCTGGAGTTCAAATAAGTTCAAAAAAATGAAATCCCTTTGTAACAGATGAGTTTTCGTCCGAAACCCTGATACTTCCAAAGAGATTGCCATTTTGTACACTAAGTGCATCCAGTTTTTGCCGTAACCCTCTCAACTTTTTATAACATGCTATGTGGGTGAAATGATGATACCATGCCAACTGTCAACCTTTTCAGAGTTCATTTGTAGTGCTTTTCAATTTCAGGGTCATTTAGCTCAAAAAAATCAGTAAGTGCATGAAAAATACCAAATGAATTCAGAAGGGGTTGAAAATTGATGATGTGGCTTTGAATGGTGCATTTTGAACACACAAAAAGTCTGGAGTTCAAATAAGTTCAAAAAAATGAAATCCCTTTGTAACAGATGAGTTTTCGTCCGAAACCCTGATACTTCGAAGGAGATTGTCCAGTTTGTACACGAAGTGCATCCAGTTTTTCCCGTAACCCACTCAACTTTTTAGCACATGCTATGTGGGTGAAATGATGATACCATGCCAACTTTCAACCTTTTCAGAGTTCATTTGAAGTGCTTTTTAATTTCTTTCAAAACATCGTGGGAGTGGAGTTCAAAAAAGAATCAACTAAAAAGCTTTTATAAACCTCTAGTATTTTTGAAACTATAATTATATAAAAATTATGCAACTAAAATTATCAAAGTATTTTTTGTTGAAAGCATTAATAGCAAAAAGAATATAATGATAAAACACACTGGAAATAAATAAAGCAAAAAATAAAACAAAAATAAATAAAGCAAAAAACAAAACAAAATAATGGAAATTATGCAACTAAAATTATCAAAGTATTTATTTGTTAAAAAGAATGAACTAAAATAACAGAAGAAAAATACTGGAAAAAAATTAAAAAAATAAATAAAGCAAAAAACAAAACAAAACTACTGGAAAAAAATAAAAAAAAGTGTCGCCTACTGGGCCACCACCACAGAAGGCCCACTAGGCCCACAGGCAGATACAAACTGGTTAGGCCCGTAAGCCTGCTTTAGAGAGGAGCTCGAAGGCTCAGGCGCACCGTGCCTTATAAACAAGTGCGGCACTCTCTCCACTAGCGAGGTGGGACTAAACTCCCAGCACGCCGCTGTGCAAGGCCATTGGTCCCGGTTTGTGCCACCAACCGGGACCAATGCTTACCTTTGGTCCCGGTTGGTGGCACCAACCGGGACCAATGCCCACCTTTGGTCCCGGTTGGTACCACCAACCGGGACCAAAGGTCCCTGTTTCCCGCCCTTTGGGCTGCTGAAAACTGACCTTTGGTCCCGGTTGGTGGCACCAACCGGGACTAAAGGTTCGCATTGGTCCCGGTTGGTGGCACCAACCGGGACCAAAGGCTCTGGGTATATATAGCCCACACTTAGCGTTTTCCAGTCCCAGTTCATCTTCCCCCCCGACGCCGCGCCGAACTGCACGACGCCGCCAGGCTGTCGGACCGCGCCCTCGCCGACGCGCTCTCCTCCCCGAGCCCTCGCCGACGCCCTCGCCGACGCGCCCTCGCCGTGCCCGCCGTCCTCGTCCCCGTCGCCGCGCGCCGCCCCGAGCCCGCCGTCGTCGTCCCCGTCCCCGTCGCCGCCCCGTCCCCGTCGCCTCCCCGTCGCCGCCCCGTCGCCTCCCCGTCGCCACCCCGTCGCCGCCCCGTCGTCGCCCCGTCGCCGCCCCGTCGCCTCCCCCCAGTGAGCCACCCCTTTCCCATGGTCCCCTGCTCGGATACGGCGACACGGACACGGCGACACGGGATATGGCATTTTCCAAAAACAGCCCATCGGGGACACGGCAAGTATATATAAAGATAAATGAAAATATGTCAGTTAAAGAAAGAAAAATAACGAGAAAGAGATCGCCCCCTCCCCGATAACTTCGACATGAGGGGGGGGGGGGTTCGATATACATTTTTTTCCATGTATGTATGTCGTTGTCGTTGAGTTAAAGAAAGAAAAATAATGAAAATATGTCATGAGTTAATGAAAATATATAATATATGTATGTGGCTATGTATGTAAAGATGGATAGCATTTTTTTCCATGTATGTATGTCGTTGTCGATATACCCCCTCTCCGATAACTTTGACATGAGGGGGGGTCGATATACCCCCTCCCCGATAACTTTGACATGAGGGGGGGTCGATATACCCCCCTCCCCAATAACTTCGACATGAGGGGGGGGGTCGATATACCCCCCTCCCCGATAACTTCGACATGAGGGGGGTGTCGATATACATTTTTTTCCATGTATGTATGTCGTTGTCGTTGAGTTAAAGAAAGAAAAATAATGAAAATATGTCATGAGTTAATGAAAATATATAATATATGTATGTGGCTATGTATGTAAAGATGGATAGCATTTTTTTCCATGTATGTATGTCGTTGTCGATATACCCCCTCCCCGATAACTTCGACATGAGGGGGGGGGTCGATATACCCCCTCCCCGATAACTTCGACATGAGGGGGGATCGATATACCCCCCTCCCCGATAACTTTGACATGAGGGGGGGTCGATATACCCCCCTCCCCGATAACTTCGACATGAGGGGGGGGGTCGATATACCCCCTCCCCGATAACATTTTTTTTCTAAGTTACTTAGGTAAAATGTTCACCCCCCTCTCGATATACCGGGCGAGATGAAGCCGTGGTTTTCTTGAATCCTTTGACACTAGACAACGTGCCATATAGAAGGGTAGATGAGATCAGGAAAAATATGGACCATTTTCTGCACATCCAGAATGGCGCCATTTTGTTAAATCCCTAAAAGGTTAAGAGAATCCCGGCCCTCTCGCCCTACCCAATAAACTCTCGAGGCCACCCAAACCCTAGAAGAAAGAGCGTTGTCGATCTCCTACCCCCTCCCGTCCCTACCCGATAAACTCTCGAGGCCACCCAAACCCTAGAAGAAAGAGCGTTGTCGAGGCCACCCCAAACCCTAGAAGTGTTGTCGAGGCCACCCCAAACCGGACATCGGACATTCATGAGAGAGGCGGTCCGGACGTCGGACGACATTCATGTTTGTATATTAATTGCCATGTTGTAATATTTGCAGAAACTATGGATCCAAGAGACTTGGAACAAGAACAGTTGTTGGGGGACATAATCCACGACGGACGTGATATCTTGTCGTTTCTCAACGACACCGATGGTCTGGAAGGAGAGGATGATGGCTCCGGTGATCGAACAATGGAGGAGGAAGGACATGATCATGATGGCTCCGGTGACCGAATGCCGGAGGAAGAAGGAGACCATGATGACGGCTCCGGTGACCGAACGGAGGAGGGAGCTGTTGCAAAGTCCGGCGAGGTATATATATTAATTAAGCCTGTGCTGACTAGCTAATTGATGCATTAATTGTTTTGGTATGTACATATATTAATTAACTCTTCTTTCTTCTTTTATAGCCCTCCGGATCGAGCCAAACTTCGGTAACGAGACGAGGCCCGAAGAAGAGGTTGCGCAAGGATGAAAGGTTCACGATCACAGCACTCGCGCACGATGGCCATCCGATTGAAACCAAGCGGACCAAGGACGCATTTTCTGCTCAGTGCGGAGCTATTGTTAGGGACTACATCCCGATCAGCATCAAGCAATGGAATAAGCCTAAGGACGGCGCCCCTGATGGTGATTATGTCACCGATAGACAGAAAGATGATCTTTGGACCGCGCTGAAGGCAAATTTCACCCTACCGCCAGAGGAGGATCCGAATAAGCCAGTTATAGAGCCACTGGTCAAGGTGTGTGCTCTTAAGAAGATGGCAGATCTATTCAGGAGGTGGAAGAATGAGTTGAAATCAAATTTTGTCGACAAAGGGAAGACTCCAGAATTCACCGGCCGATTTGAGAAGATAGGTGATCACTGGCCCGCATTTGTGGCCTACAAGACATCGGACAAGAGTAAGAAAATGTCAGAGACAAACAAGATCAATGCTGCAAAGAAGCAGTATCACCATCACACGGGGTCAGGTGGCTACCTCAAAGCCCGGCCGTTGTGGGACAAAGCTGAGAATGACCTGATTGCTAAAAACATCGTACCACAGACATTGAACTAGCCAGACCGTTCAAGGACTTGGTTCTTTGGGGTTGGGGAACTTTGGACCCTGAAACAGGGAAGTGCCGTTGGACGAACGAGCAACTTGCAATACCCATGAACAAGCTTCAGGAGTATATCACCGCAGCGCAGGAAGGGACGTTCATTCCCGACAGAGAGAAGGACGAGCTGACTGAGGCCCTAGGGAATGCTGAGCACCCTGGACGAACACGAGGCACACCAGGCTCCATTCCGTGGAAGGTTGGGTTTCCCGACCCAGGCGGTTACAGAAGCCGGGAGAGAAAGAGGAAAGCGGAGCTGAGCGAAATTCAGAAGCTCAATGCAAGACTACAAAAGCTAGAGGAAGCTGAGAGCCAGCGAGCTGCCGGCCAACCATCTCAGCGGCACGAAGCTACCCCAGAAGCTACCCCGCCATCTCAGCGGAGAAGCAGCGTCGCTTCCACGGAGCCCGTTCAGCCTGACTTCACGTCTCCTAGCTACCCCGTGGATACTATCACGGAGGCTCAACATTGCCAGCTTATGACGAAATGCCGGAACCTCACTTTATTGGCGGCTGTCGGCTCTGTTGCACCTCCTCAACCCAACGGAATTTTTCACTGCCATCCGATTCCACATGGCTATGCTGTTGTGATGGTGGATGAAGTAATGGAGGGATTTGAGAAGCTCGAGCTTGACCACTCTACAGGTGAAGGGGAGAATCGGCTGGGTCGTGCCCTGAGGAGTACAAGTCTATGGCAGAAGGAGTACATCAAGCTTCCAAACTGGACACCTCCGCCTCCTCCTCCTCCTCCGGCGAGTCAGGGCACTCCGCCTCCTCCTCCTCCTCCTCCTCCTCCTCCGGCGAGTGATCAGGGCACCCCGCCTCCTTCTCCGGCTCCTCCGACGCGTGAGGGCACTCCGCCTCCTCCTTCGCCTACTCCGGCACGTCGGAGCAGTACACCTCCTCCTCAGCCTCGTCGGCAACGGCGGAAGACAGACGCCGCCGCTCCGGCTCCTCCGGCGTGTCGGAGCACTCCGCCTCCTTCTCCGCCTCGTAAGCAACGACGGAAGAGAGACGCCGCCGCTCCGGCGGGTAGCAGTACAAGCAGAGGCGGGAGGGAATACAGATACGGTCCATCTCCCAAGCCTCTGGAAAAGTTACCATATGAGAGGACCGAGTCTGAAAACGAGGAGATATGTCAGACCCAATTGAGGGCCCATTTTGCAAAGAAAACTCCACCTCCGAAGGAGAAGCTAGATCCGGTGAAAGTGAAGCGCACTATCGATGCCCTGAAGCGACCACCACCGCCTCCGCCGGATTCCAACTATGTCCGGATTATTAAAAAGACATATGAAGAAGCGCGGCGGTCGGGAAGTACTTCTAGTGATGCAAGGTTAGCAGAACGAAGAAGTGGGAAAACAATTCCCCAGCTCGGCGAACAGGAGAAGCAATCGTGCCCACCGCTCAAGGTGTCTAGCGATATCGTCGCTAATCATCCGGGGATGGTGCCCGGTACCAATCCTGGTGATTACTTGGGGGATGATGTAATTTTTCAAACGGCTGAGGTAACAAAAGAATATGAATACTTGCAAGGGAAGCCTCTCGTCAAACCTGATCATCCTCCTCTAACAACGATGATGTACAAATTGCATGAGTGGTACATGAAAACCTGCAGGGAGTCTGGGAGAGACACTATGTATATGGCAGTGAAACCAGAGCACGAATTCATTGGACTTTCCGTGATGCCTGTTGAATTTGTGGAGTTATTTCAGTTATACAATCAACGGGCCCTCGACAAACAACTCATGACTGCCTACTGTCTGTAAGTATTACTTCTATAGTTAAGTCTCTAGCTCAGCTTGTTCATTGCATGTATATATAATTATCCTCACTGTATTATGCAGATTGAAGATCGTCGAATGCAAAAAACTAGGAATCTTCGACGTTGAGTTCATTAGCCCAGATGCCGTAAATGAATGGACAGTACGAAACTCAATTAAAGAGACCGAGAAGAACTTGCTAAAGTCGTTCCTTATACATCAAAACAAAAGGGAAATACTCTTTCCTTACAACTTCAAGTGAGTGTTGCTGTCTTCTCTGTATACTCGGTTTCGCTTACTCGAGGTTAAGTAATGTAATTGATGAGTTATATATGCGTGCGCAGTTACCACTTTATTCTGCTATCCATTAAGCTTGACGGGGCATTAGTAACTGTCTTAGACTTGAGACGTAAAGATCCCGAGAATTATGCGGACATGACTGCAATGATCAAGAAGTAAGTTCAGTCAATACCGGGACCATATCGGCATGCAACTTTCGTTAATTTCCTGATATCAAGTAATCATTTTCTTTGCCTGGCAGGGTTTGGAAGAAGTTCACCCGAAAGGTTCCCGGTCTAAACTCGGAGTTGCGATTTACGCACCCCAAAGTAAGTAGTACTAGCTAGTTCCGCGCATCTCTAATTGATTCAAATTTTCATCAATATATCATTACCATGCTTGCTTATCAGTTTGATTGAACTCTATTCTCGTAAAGTGCTTGTACCAGAAAGAAGGGACTTCTTTATGTGCATACTACGTATGCGAGTTCATTCGCCACTCGACCTCTGAGCAGGGCTTCTCTGACAAACAATTTGAAGTACGTAAATAATATTCACAATTTTATTTTATATATTACCATCAATTGTGTTGAGTTTTATTCATATATATGCATGTATTGACCCCCTTCTTTAAATTAGATCTGGCAGATGCGGGATGAACTCCTACCACATGATCGCATACGAGCAATTCAAGAGGAATTGGCGGGATTTTTTCTTGACCACGTCATACCTAAAGACGGAGAATACCATGCGAATTTGTGATTGGATCTTAGGTACATGATGTTAGGGATTGTAAAAGATGTTATATTGTATATATGTAGTAGCGTCGGATAGATATACGAAAACTTGTTGTTCGACCAATCTCTCGGAGAAAGAGAGGTCGATCACTTCTCTCTGTATATGTTCATGACGATCTTATGTACTTAATGGTTCCTTCATTTGCTTACTAGCTAGCGTGTCGAGTTCTCTCTATAGTAGCTAGCGTCGACCAAGCACGGAGAAAGAGAGGACACTTCTCTCTATTAGCTAGCTAACACAATATGAAACCCCTAAATTAACCCTACAAAACCCCCTAAACCCCCCCCCCTTTAAAAAAAAACAAAAACCCCAGCTCCTGCCAGATGCTGACGCGTGGATGCCTTTTGGTCCCGGTTGCTGTTACCAACCGGGACTAAAGGTCCTCCTGCCTGGGCTCCCCGCAGCGGCCACGTGGTGGGCCTTTGGTCCCGGTTCGTAAGCAAACCGGGACTAAAGGTTTTGGGCTTTAGTCCCGACCCTTTAGTCCCGGTTCCAGAACCGGGACAAATGGGCCTTTTTCTACTAGTGCGCGTGGCTGGTCGCCGGGAAGGAGAGGTGAGGTGCGCCATGGCCGGCGAGGGGGGAGGAGAGGTGAGGAAGGATGCGGGTTGTGAAGCTGTTCTGGAAGTCGAGGGGAAGCACCGGGGAAACGTAAGGTGGGGGAGGTAGGTGGTGCATGGAGGTGAGATCGGGCCGCGCCGGATCTAGTGGTGGTTGGGTGTGGCGGCCGGGGCAGCGCTGGTGGCTTGCGCGTGGAGGTCGGAAGGAGAGAGGAAGGGGAAGAAGGTGGGTTTGGTAGGGTGGCGTGGTTTTTTTCTTTTCTATTTTGTAGCTCGGTGGGTTCCGACGCTCGCGTGGCGTGTTGTCAGAATAAGCATTTTGATGTTAGAATAAGACTCTTAAGGGGTGTTGTCAAAATAGACCCACCATATATATATGTATATATAGAGAGAGAGAGAGACAGAGAGAGAGAGAAAGAGAGAGAGAGAGAGAGAGAGAGAGAGAGAGAGAGAGAACGACTTTCGTATCAATGCTTACTAGGGTAAACAAAATCAGAACCATTGGGCTGCATCAAGATCCGAACTTTTGTGAGGATAAAGTTCCACTTTCCTGAATTATGGTGGATCACTTATTCCAAAGAGGAAGCCATGTGCTGGTCTTTCTGGAGCAGGCGACGAAAACGGAAACCTAGACCCCTGTCATGCCAGAACTATTCAGGGTATGCATACTTTTGCTTTCAAGCATTGGTTTTCGAGCGAGTGTTTTTTGGAGTAACCCTACTGCATAGGTTTTGTTCTGTAGTACACACCGAAAGGTTCCATCTATTTTTAGCATATATAAGCATGCGTTCCTGATTTGCATCGTGAAAAGTTCAGAACCATTTTTTGATACGGGGATGAATGCACCTGCTGGGAGCCGGTCTCCTATTTCCATGTTTGGCCCTGTTTCCCTGGCCTCTTGGTGCCATCATTTATTTTCCAACCTTTGTTCAACTTGATGAGTAATTTAAAATTTTGTGAAGTGCAAAACTTTTGTGACGGAAAATGTACGTACAAACGAAAGCAACATCAATTGCAGCCCCGAAACATGCTTTTGTATATTGAATATGGTGGTGTGAATTACATCCCAGCCGTCGTTCTTACAACACCATTCATTGCACCATTCATTGCAGCAGATCGTGAAGCCGTGAGCCTCCATGAGCTGTATATAGTGATGCATATGCATTACAAGTTTCGGCGTGATTTTTGTGATGGCCTCAACGGTAGGTGCGGGAGATGCAAGTGGTTCAAGGGCGAGTTCATCAAAAGGTGTTGCGAAGGCCGATGATCATTTTGCTCGGATGGTTGGACAATCGTGCGACACTGTCCATGTTGGAAGTGTTTCTGTCAACAAGTCAAGCGGGATGAAGGTATGTACTTTAAAGTGATTTTCTGTTCTTATACTTGTGTCCAATGCAGTACGAAATTTCAAGCAGTTGTATGTTATCATTTTAATTGTGTCCATTGGGTTGAATGTCACGATTTACATAGAAGCTTGAGCCACCAAACAACCTTGTCCCTCTGACTGTCAAACAAGCCATGATGCTCGTTCCTGCTATGCAGTACGGCATTGCTCTGTCCATGCATGGGATGCCAGTCGTCACAGTATGGAATTTTCACTATAGACTGTTCGAATATGTTTCAATTATCATTCGCGGTGTCAAAAGCCTCTGGATGTTGTTTGATTAAGGCACGCTTTGTTGGAGCCATGAGGAATCTATGTGGCTTGGAAAGCGAGATTCATTTCGATTTCGATGACGGCACGGGCAGAATTCAAGCAAGTATATGGTATACTTCTAATGTGGTATAATTTTCATGCATACATTGTCTTTGTCACATGTGTCGGTTGTCATATTTTTTTATTTCAGGACGATGTATTCGGTGTACATGCGATAGATGCAGACCGTTAGGTGCTGTTATCACCCCTGAATATAAGTGATGTGTGTTTTTGTGGCTGTCTCTTATCTGTATGTGATGTTTGGTAATCATGACTGTAGAGACGGAGACTACATCGTATTGAATGGTAGTGTCCGGAGGCGGGAGAATGACCTTCACATACGTGTTGACTCCATAAGGTGAATGACAAGTTAATGCGTGTTGCCGTCCATTTTTCGTTTTGAAACTGGCATGCACCAAACTATAACGGCATACTCACCATTTCTTTTCCTGCATCTATGTGCATTTGGACCTGAAGAAGGAGGCGAGTTTGTTGTAGTTCAAATCATTCACTTTCGCGTTTAATGTATGATCATTAATTTACTATAATATCATTTTTATCTCAGGCTCGGCTTAGGGAGATAGAGATGCATCGACAGGAGGTCGTTTCGGTAGCACCATGGAACATCAATTCTGATGAAAACGTCGGGAACAATTTATTTGAATCCGTCTTGCGTGTGTTCAGTCATCCAAGAAACATGTGGGTGCCACCATCTTTTGAATACAATATACAAGTTTCAATGGAAGTGGTTAGTTGGATAAATACTCATCTGAAGCTTATTAAACAGAGAACTGGAAAATGGCGCGTCGTTCTCTCTTATTCAGTCCCAGACCGGAGCGGACAAAGACCAGCTTAAGTAAGTATTCTTATGACATGTAACATGTCTCTTTAAGAATATACTCAAAGAAATCTTGCTGATATGTGATTTCGTAAAATGTCTAGGGCTATTATTGGTGCTCATGTTTCTATTGGTAACCTGTTCGCCACCGTTGATGAAGATCACTTCAAATGCTCGTTCAACGGGTAGTCTTCCAATGACATCTCTCATTACCTTCGGTTCTCATAAAACAACTGGAAACATCAATGGGTCTACCGTCCTTTTTTCATCTTCAAAAGCACTTCTCATAATATTTTTTGTCACTTGTACCAGACCTTGTACCGTGATGTATCACCTATCTCGCATTTAAAAGCTTCGGCTTGCTTTTGAACGTAGTCTTTTTCAGTTTCAGTATGTTCTAGTGTGCAACTATCAATTATCATTCGTAATTCAAACATTTCCAAGCGTGATGCATATCCTTTTCTACAAGAATGTATGTGATGTTTCATACCACGAATTGCTTTCATGATCAAATGTTTAAATGATATCATTACAGGCCTTCGTAGAATAGCATGTCAATTCTTCAGACACGGTACAAAAAAGTCTTCTTTCTACTAATAAAACGATACAGTGAGCACCAAGTCCATTCTGATATGTAGCACCCATTATTAAAGGACACTTATTGGGTTCAACACCGTTTTCCATCGTTAAATGGCAGCTAGTCGTAGACGCACATGTTACCTTATAGTTCTTCAAGGATCAGTCAGGCATATCTTGAACTGCGAAGGCAGCTAGCCAATGTTTCCAACTAATCCCAGTAGCTCATACAGTAGCATCATTCTGTACTGATCTATCTCGCCTCCTCTCTGCAACAATCAAGACATTTTGATGAAGGTCAATGATCTTTTTAATCGTCTTCTGATAACCTACAAGTATATGGGATTGTAACAGTTTTTCAAGGGTAGAGCATTCAACCCAAATTTATAGATACGACACAAGGGGAGCCAAAGAATATTTACAAGTATTAGCAATTGAGTTGTCAATTCAACCATACCTGGAGATTAAATATCTGCAGCAGAGTGATCAGTAGCACAGTAATATGATAGTTTTGATAGTAGTAGTAGCAGTAACAGTAATGGTAACAGTGATAGCAATGGTTTTGTAGCAAGTGTAACAATAGCAGTAGCAATAGTAACTTAGCAAGAATAATATGTGGAAAACTCGTAGGCACTGGATCGGTGAATTCGTTGGATGATATTCATCATATAACAGTCATAACCTAGGGCGACACAGAACTAGCTCCAGTTCATAAATGTAATGTAGACATGTATTCCGTAAATAGTCATACATGCTTATGAAAAAGAGCTTGCATGACATCTTTTATCCTACCCTCCCGTGGGAGTGGGGTCCATAAGGAAACTAAGGGATATTAAGGCCTCCTTTTAATAGAGAACCGTAATAAAGCATTAACACATAGTGAATACATGAACTCCTCAAACTACGGTCATCACCGGAAAGTATCCCAAATATTGTCACTATGGGGTTTACGGATCATAACACGTAATAGGTGTATATGACTAGCAAGATCGGATCAAGAATATAGATATAATGGTGGTAACATAAACGGTTCAGATCTGAAATCATGCCACTCGGGCCCTAGTGACAAGCATTAAGCATGGCAAAGTCATAGCAACATCAATCTCAAAACATAGTGGATACTAGGGATCAAGCACTAACAAAACTAACTCGATTACATGATGAATCTCATCCAACTCCTCACCGACCAGCGAGCCTACGAAGGAATTACTCACTCCCGGTGGGGAGCATCATGGAATTGGCGATGAAGGAGGGTTGGTGATGACGAAGACCGAAGATTCCCCTCTCCGGAGCCCCAAACGGACTTCGGATCTGGCCTCCCGATGAAGAACAGGAGGTGGCGGTGGCTCCATCTCGTGAAACTCGAAAAAATTTCCTCTCCTATTTTTTTCTCCGAAAATAGGAATTTATAGTGCTGGAATTAGGGTTAGTGGGGCCACGAGGTGGGCACAACCCACCAGGGCGCGCTTGGAGGGGGTGGCATGCCCTGGTGTATCGTGCCCAGCCAGGGCACCCCCTCCGGTGGTTCTTGGCTCCAGTATTTTTTATTTATTGTAAAATAATTCTCCAAAAAGTTTCGTCCAGTTCCGAGAACTTTTATTTCTGCACAAAAACGACACCATGGTAGTTCTGCTGAAAACAGCGTCAGTCCGGGTTAGTTTCATTCAAATCATGCAAATTAGAGTCCAAAACAAGAGCAAAAGCGTTAGGAAAAGTAGATACGACGGAGACGTATCAACTCCCCCAAGCTTAACCCATTACTTGTCCTAAAGCAATTCAGTTGGCAAACTGAAAGTGACAAAGAAAAACTTTTACGAACTCTTTTGTTCTTGTTTACATTTATATGCTTAAGTAGCACCCAGGTTTTTAGCAAAGATTATGACTAACCATGTCAACAATAAGTCTTAAAAATTATATTAATTCATATCAATGGCATAAGCAACTAGCGAGCAATAATAAAATATCTCAAATGCAAACACTTTGTCAAAACAATCATGATATAATATGACAACATTGGTATCTCGCTAGCCCTTTCTGAGACCGCAAAACATAAATGCAGAGCACCTCCAAAGTTCAAGCAGCGACTAAACATTGTAATTCATTGTAGAAAAGATCCAGTCATGCGGCATCCAACATTAACTATACACAATGCATGAGGATGACAATAGTGCTCTCAGATTTGGCGCTTATTTGAGAAGGTGATGACTCAACATAAAAGTAAATAGGTAGTCCCTTCACAGAGGGAAGCAGGGACTTGCAGAGGTGCCAGAGCTGAAAGCTTAAATCAGGGATAAATATAATTTTGGGAGGTGCACCCTTCCTGTCAACGTTACGACCAAGAGTTATCAATATCTTTCATGCTAAACACATTAGCGGCGGTTCCCAAGCGGTAAAAGTAAAGGTTTACTCCCCCTCCACCAAAAAACACACTCCACGGCTAGCCGAATCCACGGGTACCATCCATACCAACAACATTCCTGGGGGAGTTTTGTTTAATTATTTCCAATTTTTGATTTCGGGACTGGGAATCCCTATTACCGCCCCTCTCGTGCAAGGACGAGTAAATAAACACTCATCATGAGAATAACCCGCTTAACATGAAAGATATTGACCACCCCCTGTCGCTCCATGAGCGGTCCAGGCACACAAAACAGATGTTCATTTGAAATTTTAGAGGTGGCACATGCAAATTTACTTGGAACGGCAGGGTAATACCGCATATAGGTAGATATAGTGGACTCATCTGGAATAACTTTGGTTTAAGGATTTTGACGCACAAGCAGTATTCCCGCTTAGTACAGACGAAGGCTAGCAAATAGGTTGAGAAGCGGCCAGCTAGAGAGAGAAAACGGTCATGAACATGCATTATGAATAATAAACATTGAATACTAGCATGAGTAGGATATGGACACCATGAACATAAATATCATGAAGGCTATGTTGGTTTTGATTCAATTACATGCGTGAACATGTGCCAAGTCAAGCCACTTGAAACATTCACAGGAGGATACCATATCATCATACTACATCACAACCATTTTAATACATGTTGACATCCAAGATAAATCATTATCCACTCCTAGCTACTTAAGCATGGCATGAGCAACTATAATCTCTAATTGTCATTGCAAACATGTTTGATCATAATATGCTAAATCATGGATACCAGGTTAAACATATTTACAAAAACAAAAACAAGTTGAGTTCATACCCGCTTCTCTCTGCCACAGTCACTTCATCAAATATTGTCATTCTTGCCTTTCACTTGCACGACCGAATGATATGAAAATAATAATAGTGCAAGAGTGCCGTGGACTAAGCTAGAATCTGCAAGCATTTTATTCAAGAAGAGAAGACAAAGTAATTTGGGCTCTTTGTTAGATTAACAATAATGCATATGAGAGCCACTCAACATTTTCATCGTGGTCTTCTCCTTGGTACGACTCAAATAAAAGGAAAAGAATTTCAGAGAAACACACTGATTTTTTTTGAGTTTTTTGGCTTTTCTTAAAGAAAGCAAATTAGAGAGAGAAAAACAAAAACGGGAAAAACTATTTACACGGGAGAGCTCCCAACAAGCAAAAGGAGAAACAAGAAATCTTTTTGGGTTTTCTTTTGATACTGCTACTGATTAAACTAGAAAGAAAAACCGAAAAGAAGCAAGAAATATTTTTTGATTTTCTCAAAGTTTTTCAAACACACAAAAAGAAAGCGAGAAAATAAATCTAGCATGGATAATACAATGAAAAAGTGTGGACACCGACAACTAGAATGAAATGTGTGAACATGAATGTAATGTCGGTGGAAATACGTAGTCCCCCAAGCTTAGGCTTTGGCCTGGTTTGGTGATCACCATCCATAATAGCCATCCGGTCCTGAGTTGAAGTGCGATGGCGACGGCACCTGAGCGTCCCACTCCCGCGGCTCCTTCTCAGCCGCTGCCAGGTTGCTCCGGTAGGCTGTAATGTCCTCTAGCATGATCCTGTATCCGTTCCTGGCAGTAGAATCAAACAAAGCACGTGCAGGCAACGGGATAACATCACGGGTAATCACACTGAATACTAAGTTGTAGTGGATGTTATGAAAGGAATCAGCTACATCAATAAATTGATGATCCACCAATGCCTTGTGATCTAGAAAAACTCGGGGTAAAAGATAATCATGGTGGCGAATTTGAACATTAAAGTGTCTCGCTAAGTGAGTAGCGTAAATACCACCATGTATCTTGCCCTTAGTCCTGTTAAGGTGTAGGCGACGCGCAATAATAGCCCCTAAGCTAAAGGTGTGATGATTGTGCAGTGCACAGCGTAAAATGGTGAAGTCTGGATCACTGAGTGCACCGACCTTCTCCCTAGCGGTTAAACACTTCGCGATGAACAAAGGAAAGTAATATACAGAAGGAAAATGCAAACTGGTGGCAGTGGCATTCGACACGCCTTTTTCATCACCCACTGTCAAAGTGAGGAGAAAGTCCTCAAACTCCGCTCGTCTGGGCTCCCTTAATTCCCCATCAGAAGGAATCAAACATATGTCACAAAAATCAGTGAGCGGTATCTGACGGGTTTCAGCATATAAATAAACCACACCTCAGGAGGGTTATTCCTACTCAGAAAATGAAAACTTTGCACAAAGGAGTTTGTAAGGAGGTGGTGTTGGTCACACTTAGCTGCGAGGAAGTCAGTCAGCCCAACATTTGCAACGAATTGGGCAAACTCTTGATGGAACCCGGTGAGGGAGTCCTGGACTAAGGGATCCTCGGAATGCCGACCTATCTCAAGTAGGCCGAACTAATGTGGTGTTCGGTGGCTTCTGTGGGGAGATCGAATTGTAAGATGCTCCGTTGTTAGGAAGGAAACCCCAGGTGTCGTGGGGGGTCCGTCCAGTAATGGATGGGCATGTTTAAACCCTCGGTAGCAACCGACTACATGTAATCCTAGGTATCCCTGGTGTCTATATAAACCAGGGAGCTTAGTTCGTAGAGGGACAAGTCAACTCATCTAGGGTTTAGCTCATTTGATCTCGAGGTAGATCGACTCTGTAACCATCATACTCATCAATATAATCAATCAGGATGTAGGGTTTTACCTCCTCACGAGGGCCCGAACCTGGGTAAACATCGTCTCCTTCGTCTCCTGTTAACCATCGATCCCAGATCCATAGTTCGAGACCCCCTACCCGAGATCCGCCGGTTTTGACACCGACATTGGTGCTTTCATTGAGAGTTCCGTTGTGGATCAGTGATGAAATCTGTGACAAGGACATCTTCGTTCCTGGTCAGATCTTCGCTTTCGGTAGCATCGTGCTCCATGCCGATCCCGCCGGCTGCCTCAGCTGGATCGGAATTTTCACCCCCGGTCAGGAAGTCAGGTTCGGGAACCTAGAGTTCGTCGCCGACTCCCGGGGAGAATTAATTTTGACAAAGGTGTCCGCTCTCCTTGAAGAGCTCACAATCCCCGATGCCCTGATCTCGGGAGCGGGAGACCTCGCCTCTGAAGCGGCCTCCGTCTCTAGCTCGGCCTTAAAGCCTAGCCTGGCCGACGGGTCTGAATCAGCCCCGGCCACCCACACCCCGGAGGCATCCTCAAACGACCCCGGAGTGATGGTGCCGCAAACTGATCCCAAGTATGTGTATAGCGCGGACTCTGTCGGAGCCTCATTGTTGAATTAGTTTCTTGACCGTATCCAAGCCCAAGGCATGACCGACCATCAACCCTCGGTCTACGACCAGATTGGGCTTAGGCCTGACGACAGGGAAATTCATGTCTCATCGGTGACACACTTGGTCGCCACTGTCGAGTACCCGACCGGAAGTATGTCCCCTCAACCACCGACATTAAGAACGGTTTACATCCCGGTCTCCGATCACCCGGATCCTCTTCGCGGTTCGGAATCTGGACTCCCCCCGGATAATGATTCGAAACCAGTGGCTGGGCTAGCGCACGACCTGGAGTCCGGGCTGCATGGCCCCGCCAATGCTATGTACTCTAAACCTGCCGCCGTCAGGATACCAGACTCATACCCCATTGGGGCACGAAATTTCTTCCCACCCACCACCCAAAACGAGCGTTTCTCAAGCGTAGGAGGGCCTGGTACAATGGACTTACGGGAAGTCAAACAACAGCCAGGGGAATCGGTCCATCATTATTGGGCCAGATTCTTCCTCCATAAAGACAGGATGAAGGGACATAGCGGTCACGAGATGATTACAACGTTCCGGCGTAATTGTCATGATGAAGGAGTTCTCAACGCCCACGCTCGTCGCCGCATCCAAAGTTTCTCCGAATTGTCGGACCTGGTGCGAAAGTATTGCGCCATGGAAAGCACGTGGAAGGCGCAACAATTTTACACGGAGTCAGTCCACACCAAACAACCTAGAAGTGTTCGGAAAAGGCTCATACCCCCGCAACGACCGTCCACGCACGAGCCTGCCAAAAAAAGGAACAAATACCCCATGAGAGAAAGAACAGTCCTTGATGGACTACTGGACAAGCCATGCCTCATACACTCCGCCTCGCCAAACGCAAGCCCAACTCACAGCCTTCGAGCTTGCTGGGTCGTTAGGCAAACCGCGAAGAGCGGAGAGGCCATCCTTGTGTCCCCACCCTCAGGCAGACGTTCGGCAACGCCGCCCGAAAACAACACCGAGGTCCTAACGATCTACGAGACGTTCTCCTCCAAAGGCTAGGGAAAGAGAGCTCTTCGATATCTCGATCAGATACACCAGGTGGAAGCAAGGAAATCGTGGGCGGATACACCGATAAGTTTCGGCGAGGATGACCAACCGATAACCTGCACAGAGCGAGCACCTGCCGCCTTGGTCCTCAACCCAATAGTAGACGGCTTCAGGTTGGACAAGGTCCTAATGGACGGTGGCAGTGGTCTAAACCTCATCTACGAGGATACATTAGACAAGATGCAGTTCGATAGATCTCGAATCGAACGAAGCAGCACAACTTTTCGAGGAATCATCCCCGGAAAATAGGCACGCTGTACAGGACGAGTGACCCTCGACGTAGTGTTCGGTACCCCCGATAATTACATATCCGAGGAACTTCTTTTTCATATCGTGCCCTTTCACAGCGGCTATCATGCCCTCTTAGGGCGTGACGCCTTCACAAGATTTCAGGCCATACCACATTACGGTTATATGAAGCTTAAAATGCCGGGACCCAACGGTGTGATCACAGTTACAAGTGACCCGGACAGAGCCCTTCGAGCCGAAAATAAAACAGCATCACTTGCCCTCGAGGCACTAGCTGAGACACTCGCTGCAGAAGAACTTACCACACTCCGTTCTATTGTGGATAAGGACGACATAATTCTCGGCAAAAGGCCAAAGTCGACATCGTTCAAACCTGCAGATGAAATCATTAAATTTCATGTACACTCAACGGACCCCAATAAAACGGCGTCCATCGGAGCTCGGCTGGACCCCACGGACCCCATTTTTGCGCGAAAACTGGGACATATTCGCCTGGCACCCATCAGATATGCCTGGAATCCCGTGAAGGCTGGCGGAACACAGTCTGAATATAATTGGAGTCTTCAAGCCGGTCAAACAGGCCTTACACCGATTTTCTGAACCCAAGCGTCAAGCTATGGGTGAAGAACTCGCCAAACTACTTGAAGCCGGATTCATCAGAGAAATTAAACACCCCGAATGGTTGGCAAATTTAGTCACGGTATCGAAGAAAGACAAATCATGGCGGCTTTGCGTTGATTTCAAAGACCTCAACAAAGCCTGCCCTAAGGACCCTTTTCCTTTACCACGCATTGACCAGATCATCGACGCCACTGCTGGACACAACTCACTTTGCTTCCTTGACGCCTATTCCGGATATCATCAGATTAAGATGGAGTCCGATCAAGCTGCAACCGCCTTCATCACCCCCTATGGGCCATTCTGCTTTAACACAATGCCTTTCGGGTTAAAAAATGCAGGCGCCACATACGAGCGCATGATTCAGACATGTCTGGAAAAACAAATCGGCAAAACAGTCGAGGCATACGTAGATGACGTGGTCATCAAGACTAAACACGTAAGTCAGTTGGTGGAGGACCTCGGTCAAACCTTCGCTAGCCTACGGGAGTAGAATATACGGCTCAACCCAGACAAGTGTGTCTTCGGAGTCCCTGCCAGTAAACTACTCGGATTCATTGTCTCCCATAGAGGAATAGAAGCCAATCCGGCCAAGATCCGAGCTCTGTCACAACTGGCGATTCCCATGGAGCTAAAACACGTTCAAAGACTAGCAGGCTCCGTGGCGGCGTTAAGCCGCTTTATCTCCCGCCTTGGCGAGAAGGCTCTACCACTCTACAGGTTGTTGAAACGAACCAAAAACTTCGAGTGGACCGATGAGGCAGCAGCCGCGCTGGAGGAAATCAAGACGTTGCTAGCCAGTAACCCCATACTAACAGCGCCTGATACTGGTGAACCGATGTTGCTATATATCTCAGCCACCAACCAGGTCGTCAGTGCGGTCCTCGTGGTAGAACGGGAGGCCGAGGGCCACAAATTCAGGGTACAGAAACCAGTCTACTACGTATCGGAAGTGCTTACTCCGTGCAAGTCCAGATACCCACATTATTAGAAGATAGCCTACACGGTGTTCATGGCATCACGTAAGCTACGACACTATTTTCAAGAGTGTTCGGTCACGGTGGCCTCCGAGGCACCCCTGAATGATATAATCAACAACAGGGACGCTACTGGCCGCATAGCCAAATGGGCCATCGAACTCCTCCCATTCGAAATCAATTACAAGCCACGCCGAGCTAACTTCGACGGATCCAAGACACTTGCAGGACTAGGGGTTGGAGTTATCCTCACGTCCCCCACCGGAGACAACATCCAATACGTCCTCCAGATCATGTACGCCGATTCAAACAATGCGGCCGAGTACGAGGCACTATTGCACAGACTCCGGATGGCAACATCAATGGGTGTACAATGGCTCGAAGTACGCGGAGACTCTAATCTCGCCATCTCACAAATCAATGGCTAATTCGATGCTAAAAACCCAAAAATGCCAGCTTACAGAAATGTCGTCCTCAAGATATCCGCACGGTTCGACGGGCTTGAATTCCACCATATCTCCAGAGACAGCAATCAAGCTGCCGACATCCTGGCCCGCATGGGTGCCAAGCGCAACCCCATCCCTAAGAACACCTTCCTAGAGAATCTCTTCAAGCCCTTCGTGGTATGGCAGGATGACGGCAAGGACGCTATAACTAATGGAGCAGAATAGGTCACCCCCCACACACACACACAGTCGAACCAGATGAGCAAATCGTCGGCGGTTCCGCAATTGAAGAAACTCCCTCGGCCCACAAGGTCATGGCAGTAATCGCACCATGGACAGAACCTTTCCTTGCCTACCTTCTATGCAAAGAACTCCCCGTCGACCAGACAGAGGCAAGACGCATAGTCCGGCGATCAAAAGCCTACAAGGTCCACGAAGGGGAATTATACAAAAAAAAGCACTACTGGGGTCCTCCAACGGTGCATATTCGAAGAAGAAGAAGAAGGAAGGCAGCTCTTGGAAGAGATACACGCAGGCATGGGCGGCCACCACGCAGCAGCACGGGCCCTGGTAAGCAAGGACTTTCGAGTCGGGTTCTTCTGGCCCACCGCCCAAGCGGACGCCCACACACTTGTTCAACATTGTGTCGACTGTCAGCTCTTTGCAAATCAAAGCCACATGCCTCCTACGGTTCTTGGACGATACCCATTACATGGCCTTTTGTGGTCTGGGGTTTAGACATGGTCGGACCACTTAAAGGGGGGACCAACAAAAAGAAATACCTACTGGTCATGGTCGACAAATTCACTAAATGGATCGAAGCAAAACCAGTAAGTTTGGCAAAGTCGGGACCGGTCATCGATTTCATATCCGGCGTGGTGCACCGTTACGGTGTCCCACACAATATAATAACGGACAATGGATCCAACTTCACCGCCCAGGAGGTAAAGGATTGGTGTGCCAACTTGAGCATCAAACTTGACTATGCCTCGGTGTATCATCCGCAGACCAATGGACAAGTCGAATGGGCCAATGGCCTCATTATGAGTGGTATTAAACCTCGTCTGGTCCGATCCCTTCAAGAATCTGACTGCCATTGGGTGGAGGAACTTGATTCCGTGCTGTGGGGTTTGCGTACCACCCCGAGTCGATCAACGGAATACACACCATTCTTTATGGTGTACGGGGCCGAAGCGGTCCTCCCCTATGATATCATCCACGACGCACCTAGGGTGTGCATGTACGAAGAAAAAGAAGCCGAGCTAGATCGGCAGGATGACCTTGAT
Source organism: Elymus sibiricus (assembly GCA_039707655.1). Classification (NCBI taxonomy): domain Eukaryota; kingdom Viridiplantae; phylum Streptophyta; class Magnoliopsida; order Poales; family Poaceae; genus Elymus; species Elymus sibiricus. The sequence goes on along the minus strand of CM077671.1, from coordinate 290,893,884 downwards.
GCCTTGGAAGGAGAGCGCGATATAGCTCGGGCCCGATCTAGTTTCTATCAACAGCAGGCTCGGCGCTACCAAAGCAGGGAGGTTCGAGCAAAAGTATATAATGTGGGCGAGTTGGTCTTACGCCTCCCAGAGAAACAGAAGCATAAACTCAACCCCAAATGGGAAGGCCCTTTCATAATAGATGAAGTACTGACAGGAGGAGCTTATCGCCTTCGCAACCCGCAGGACAATCGCCTCGAACCGAACCCATGGAACGCAGCTCGTCTTCGGCGCTTCTACGGCTAGACCAGTGTCGTCACCTTCTCTAAACACCCCTGTATTTTTCTCCCCTTCCTTGTTTGGTTCTAAAGGATTGGTTCGATTTTCTCAGGTTATGTTCGGATTAACCGAACTATGTTAAGATTTCATCGGCATACATTCTCAAATGTTTTACCCGGTAACGCTTGGGGGCTTCTTAATGAAGCAAAGCTATATTGTTCTCTCTCGCTATTTGTCTTGTATGCACCTTTATAGCATTGTTTTGCGCCGTTTTATGCACCAATTGGGCTTAAGATTTAGCCAAGCCGGGTTGCCTCGCTCCTATGTTTACCCCCTACGTTCCCGGCTGTTCGGCTAGGGGGTAAAGGGAGCACCTCTGCGATTGTTACGACCGGATTGCCCGGACACGTACCTCAGACGGGTGAAGCCGAAGGCTAGCATTCTTAAGAAATAAATTGGTCGGTCACAAAGGAAGAGAATATAGTTGGTACTCTGCAATATAGATTGGGGTCATTCCCAGAAGTAGCACACTATCCATATAATACGGGTAAACGGCTCTGGCATCTACGATCTACGTAGTAACCTGAAGAAAGGAACCCATGGAGGAACTATTTTATTTGGAAGAAGTTTCTTACGTCAAATAGTAATATAACATACCTCCCTATGCGTGTTTCGTCAGTTTGCACCAGAAGGCTGGATTGCCTTGTTCCCTGAAATGATTCCCTGTTATCGTAGGATGCATAGTACGGAACACTCCCTAGCTATTAGCAAAGGAGGCAGAAGCCGATGGCCGGTTAAGACACTGTTTACAGCACGGGTGGAGTCGGTTTGATATAAATACATAGTTACATAGACTCAAACACTAGACTGTTAGTCGAGGTGATCCATTATGGCATCCAAGGCACAGTCCTCTTGTGACAAACGAGCGGCGGGCATCACTTGGTCATACACCAGGTTCAGAGGTACCTCTTGACCATCCGGCCCTACCGGCCCAACCCGAGCCAAGTGCTCCGGGATGAGTTTGGTAAAACGGGTCTTCACCATGGCCCATGCCTCTCACGCTCTCTCTCTCGACAAGCCGAGGTCTTCCATAGCTCAAAGCGACTCCGAGCTCCTCTAAATTTATCGGCTAGCTCGGTCATCCCTTCCAGAGGCGTTTGAGCTGGCCATAGCGCCTTGATCATGCTCTTCATAGCTTTCCAGGCTCACTCATGCACAACGGACAATTCCTTTAACAGGTCCCCTCCGAATGAGCTGATTTCTTCCTCGAGACGCCCGGTAAGGAGACCTAGGCAAAAAATCAAAGATGCTCCTTACACTCAACATGATAAAAATACTGTACGGAGTTCTAAGCAAGAATTTCACTTACAGAACATGCCACCCCTTAATCTCTGGTTCTCCTCGTGGGCTTGTGTCAATTGAGTTTTTAAGCTCTCAATTTCTTCAGCTTGTCGCTGGGTTTCTGCCTTGAGCTGGCTCTTATCCTCCAGACTTTTCGAGTCAATACGCGATGTCCAGCCTCCAGCTGGGACTCGGCATACCTTTGAGATTTTCGGGAGGCATCCAAATCCTTGTGCAGCTGCCCGATGGACTCGGCTTCTAATGAAGCAATCTTTCGTCGGAAAATATGTCCTAAACAACTTCCGCACTTAAACAATACTTTTACTCAACCTGCGCCTCTCTGGTGAACTTTTTCACTTGCTCGAGCTCAGCCTTAATATCCTGCAGCTCTGCTCGACTTGACTCGAGGTTTGCAGACAACTTCTCGTTTTGTTGCTTTAAAGCCTATGTACACACGAAAACAATATTTAGACCCTTGAATTCGGTCATCCCGTCCAAATTAAGGCTCGGGGGCTACTAGGTTAGGAATTATGTTCGGCCATCAAAGCCGACCACGTACCTGCATACTGGTGGATATTATTCTAGCGGCTCCATCAAGTCCCGCTCGAGCGGCTCCGAGGTATGAGTCCACTGAATTAAGAGCATTAAACTCTTGGTCAAAAAATATTGGGTGACGCGGCGACTCCCTCCGCTGTCGATGATTCATCGCGCTCTCATCCTCGGAATTGGTGACCGAGACATCCCCCTAGTCCTCGGGAGTTTGGCCAGTAACAGGAACTTCTGCATCCACTTCAGCGTGTGCCGAAGACTTCGGTCCATGGGGACCGTCTGGCGCCCTCTCAACATCTTCGGATGGAGGTGGCTCTCCTCGCCTCCTCAGTATGATAGAAACTGTGAGTGTTTGAAATGGATAAAGCAAAGATCAGATTGCGAGATTAAGCACCTCTTGGTAGGGGGAGCGATCGATGTGACTCCCGTCATCGTCTCTTGCTCGGGAGTCTTGCCACTGTTCGGCGCGGACCTTGCCGGGGTAGTCCTCAAGGGTGTCCAGTGCGTAGACCGACGACCCTTTGGGGTAGAGGTCGATGTGATCGGAATGACGGGAGGTACACGTCCTTTCCGAGAAGAACCCTTCTTTTTACTTGTTACGGAGGAAGGGAGCGATCCGGGGTGATCGGCCTGGAGGGCCACCTTGGATTCATCGACACTCCTCTGGTAAAAGGTCCCATCCTCAAATTCAATCAAAATATCCGGATCGTCCTGAAATCCGGGGTCATCGCTATGTGAATAATCCTCCGGTTGTGGGGCGGGGCAGTTAACTGTCTCGACCCAACGTCTCCATTGCTGTTCAGGAAGACACAGAGTTCCGATCAGTAAAATCAAAAATTAGTGGTCCGGGCTAGGGATGTGTGAATGGACTTACCCATTCAGTGGGGTTATGGGTTGAGTAGCCTTCCCTGATCTTCAGTCGAGCAAAATCTTCTTTTTCTCCTTTGAAGAGATCGGCTAATATAGCCGCCAACACTGCCTGGTCAGCAGGCCCTTGTCGTCGGCAACGGGTCGTGTCGCTCGTCCCATTGTAGCACCACAGGGGATGGATCCTCTGTTGCAGAGGTTGGACACAACGGGTAATGGCAGCAGCCATCATGTCGATGATGGTTAGCTTGCTGTGACCTAGCAGCTTCACCTGGGCGGCTAGGCACTTTACCTCACGGCTCTCCTCTTGGGAAGAGCTCCTCGGGAGCCAATTGAATCACTTCTTTAAAGGAGCCTCAGAGTATTCGGGCAGACCCCTTCGAGCTGGGTCGAATAAGGGGACGTCCTCGATATAAAACCACTCTGAAGCCCACTCTTTGGATTCCTTCTTTGGGGTCCCGACGGGATACCCCGTCCCGGCTATACGCCATACTTCGGCTCCACCCACTTCCCGGATTGACCCTCCCCGGGTGCGGGGGACGAGGCAGAAATACTTTCTCCATAGATCGAAGTGGGGCTCGCAGCCTAGAAACATCTCGCAGAGGGCGACGAAGCCCGAGATGTGCAGGATGGACCCGGGAGTGAGGTTGTGGAGTTGGATCCCGTAGAACTCCAATAGACCCTCAAGAAGGGGTGAATGGGGAAGCCCAGGCCTCATAGGAGGAAGGAGGTGAAGCATACCCTCTCATCCTGGCGGGGAGTAGGGAATTTCTCCGCCAAAGCAACGCCGTTCACGGAAGTCAATCCAGCGTGAGTGGGTGCCAGATCCAAAGCAGGGAGGTATCCCTATGCCTCAAGATTGCGTAGCTGGAGGAGGGAAACGGAACAGTAATCCCTCAGCTTGTCACCTGTAAGGGGACCATGAGGGCGCGAGGAAGAACCTGGAGCGCTCGCCATATCTCCAAGTTTGTTGATGCTAGAGTCTCTTGGTGGCGAAGGGGGAAGAAGCGTTACCTACGACAAGTTTAACTTGCTTGAAATAGGCGTTTATCCCTCAGCTTGTTAAGGGCAGTTCTGTAAAAAACTGTTGGGATGCCTGCCTTCTATTGGTGCACAGGAATCGAGGGGTTTCATCGAACCCTGGACAGAGAAATTAATGTTGTGGGCCCGTGACGTTTCTTGCAGATGAAGATTTTCCCTCGGCCAGGTTATCGTCCAACGGACCAGGGAAGGAGAGAACTCGCCTCGCAAGCCGAAGACTTTGGGCGGGTGAAGCTGCAGAAGACAGAGTGCCTTGGCGTTGGAGGCAAGTTCGGGGGCTACTGAGGGAGTCCTAGACTAAGGGGTCCTCGGAGTGCCGACCTATCTCAAGTAGGCCGAACGAATGTGGTGTTCGGTGGCCGCTGTGGGGAGATCAAATTGTAAGATGCTCCGTGGTTAGGAAGGAAACCCCAGGTGTCGTGGGGGGTCCGTCCAGTAATGGATGGGCATGTTTAAACCCTCGGTAGCAACCGACTACATGTAACCCTAGGTATCCCTGATGTCTATATAAACCAGGGAGCTTAGTTCGTAGAGGGACAAGTCAACTCATCTAGGGTTTAGCTCATTTGATCTCGAGGTAGATCGACTCTGTAACCATCATACTCATCAATATAATCAAGCAGGACGTAGGGTTTTACCTCCTCACGAGGGCCCGAACCTGGGTAAACATCGTCTCCTTCATCTCCTATTAACCATCGATCCCAGATCCATAGTTCGGGACCCCCTACCCGAGATCCGCCGGTTTTGACACCGACACCCGGCCTCCTCCATGAAGGCATTATGCGGCCATTCGCATGGCCGCACCTCCGCCGTTCTCAGAGTGTGGAGGTCATTGTCCGATGATTCCCCAATGACTCCTTTAGCATTCCTCTTGGAGGAAAACTTCCTAAAGAAACTCATCTTATTCCTATAAATAAATTTCTGAAAAATTTTAGTTCCAAAATTTTTGTCAACCAAACTTCATAAGATTGATAGCAACTACTCCTAAGGATGCATAGAGGCCATATTAAGCATTCAAACTACTTAGAACTCTAAGAATTCAACATGCAAGCCCATCTACAGCAGCACCAAGAGTAGCTAATTATTCTAAAAATAAACCACTAAGTCAAAAAACTAATTAGAGCAATGGAGGAGTCACATACCAAGTGGCAATCCCCCAAAACAGTTTCGGAAACGGAGCTTCGAGCAAAGAGATCGAAATTCGTGGGTTAGAGAGCAAGAACACGAGAGAGAGAGAGCTATGGTGATTTTTTTCTGGAGGTGGGAGAAGGAATGGGCTGAAGAGATAAGTGAGGGGGCCCACGTGGGGACCATAACCCACCAGGGCGTGCCTGGTGCTGCTGGCGTCCCTAGTATCTTGTGGACACTAGGTGCACCCCCTCTGATGTTATTTGCATGAGAAATTCAGAAATATTCAGAAAAAAATGTGTTAAATTTTCAGGACATTCTGAGAACTTTTATTTTTTGGTCATTTTTATTGCACGGAGAAATCAAAAAACAGGATAAACATGGCATTTTATTTTATTTGACTAAAAAATAAAAAATAAAAGGTGGGAGCACAAGGTTCTGCCTACTAGATTCATCAACTTCATACCTCTCAAAAATGATCCATTAATAAGGTTGATCAAGTCTTATTAACAACCACTTTCGATTAGCATGAAACCGAAGAATTTTCGTAAATCACTAAGTTACCTCAATGGGATATGCATATCCCCAACAATAAGTATGTCATATTTCTTTTTGGCAGTAGGTAGAGGTAGTTGAAAACTTCCAATAGTGAGTGTCGGAGATTCTTCAATAACATTTATACCATTCACTTGGAAGTGTTTCTTCGGAAAGTGCACCGTATGCTCATTACCATTGATATGAAAAGTGACTTTGCTTTTATTGCAATCAATAACAGCCCTTGCAGTATTCAAAAAGGGTCTACCAAGGATAATCGACATGTTGTCGTCCTCAGGCATCTCAAGAATAACAAAGTCTGTTAAGATAGTAACATTTGCAACAACAACGGGCACATCCTCACAAATACCGATAGGTATGGCAGTTGATTTGTCAGCCATTTGCAATGATATTTCAGTAGGTGTGAGCTTATTCAAATCAAGTCTTTTATATAAAGATAAAGGCATAACACTAACACCAGCCCCCAAATCACACAAAGCAGTTTTGACATAATTTCTTTTAATGGAGCAAGGTATAGTTGGTATTCCAGGATCTCCAAGTTTTTTAGGTACTCCATCCTTAAAAGAATAATTAGAAAGCATGGTGTAGATTTCAGCTTCAGGTATCTTTCTTTTATTAGTGATGATATCTTTCATGTATTTTGCATAAGGGGCCATCTTTAAAATATCAGTTAAGCGGGTACGTAAAAAGACTGGCCTAATCATTTCAGCAAAGCGTTCAAACTCTTCATCATCCTTTTTCTTAGATGGTTTAGGTGGAAAGGGCATGGGTTTCTGAACCCATGTCTCTCTGTCTTTACCATGTTTTCTAGCTACAAAGTCTCTTTTATCATATCGTTTATTTTTAGGTTGTGGGTTATCAAGATCAACAACAGGTTCTATTTCAACATCATTATCTGGTTCTTTATCATTGTTCAGTTGAGTATCTTCATGAACATCATCATTATCATTTTCATTATCACTAGGTGAATGTTCATTACCAGACTAAGTTTCAGCATCAGAAATAGAGACATCATCATTATCTTTAGGAGGTTTTTCTATCTCAGGTTCACTAGAGGTATGCAAAGTCCTATCATTTTTCTTTTTCTTTTTGTTTTTAGAAGGACTAGGTGCATCAGCGTTAATTCTCTGAGAGTCTTGTTCAATTCTTTTAGGATGACCTTCAGGATAAAGAGGTTATTGGGTCGTTCTACCGCCTCTAGTCACTACTCTAATAGCACGATCATTCATATTATTATTCATCTCATTAAGCAATTCTCTTTGAGATTTAGCAACTTGTTCTAAGTGGGTTTGAACCATAGAGGCATGTTTTCCTACACCTCTAACATCATTACTAATTCTAAATAACGAGTCACTCAAGCGAGCAATCATATCAGAATTATATTTCAGTTGTTTCAGAACATTTGCATTGAAGTGATCTTGTTTCCTAATGTAGTCGTCAAACTCATATAAGCATTGACTAGGATGTTTATTGTAAGGTGATACGTCCATTTTGCATCATGATTTCCTACTGTTATTTATTATGTTTTGTTGAATAATAATGCTTTAGGGGGTGATTCTAATGCCCTTTCTCTCATAATATTCAAGGTTTACATAAAGTGGGAGAATACCGGCAGTTGGAATTCTGGACCTGAAAAAAGCACATCAGAGATACCTATTCTGCATCTCCAATGGAGCTGAAACTTTATGGAGATTATTTTTGGAATTAATAAAAAATACTGGAGCAAAGAACTACCGGAGGGGGCCACCCTGGTGGGCACAAGACACCAGGGCGCGCCAGGCCCCCCCAGGCGCGCCCTGGTGGGTTGTGCCCTCCTCGGCCCACCTCCGGTGCCCATCTTCTGGTATATAATCACTTTTGACCTAAAAAAATAAGAGGAGGACTTTCGGGACAGAGCGTCGCAGTCTCGAGGCGGAACTTGGGCAGGAGCACTTTTGCCCTCCGACGGAGCGATTCCGCCGGCGGAACTTCCCTCCCGGAGGGGGAAATCGAAGCCATCGTCATCACCAACACCCCTCTCATCTTTGGGAGGCCAATCTTCATCAGCATCTTCAACATCACCATCTCCTCTCAAACCTATTTCAGCTCTTGTGTTCAATCTTTCTACCGGAACATCAGATTGGTACCTATGGGTGACTAGTAGTGTTGATTACCTTGCGTAGTTGATTATTATATGGTTTATTTGGTGGAAGATTATATGTTCAGATCCATTATGCTATTCAATACCCCTCTGATCTTGAGCATGATTATTATTAGTGAGTAGTTACCTTTGTTCTTGAGGTCACGGGAGAAGTCATGTTGCAAGTAATCATATGAATTTGATGTGTTCGATATTTTGATGATATGTATGTTGTGATTCCCTTAGTTGTGTCATGTGAACGTCGACTACATGACACTTCACCATTCATGGGCCTAAGGGAATGCATTGTGGAGTAGTTATTAGATGATGGGTTGCTAGAGTGACAGAAGCTTAAACCCTAGTTTATGCGCTACTTCGTAAGGGGCTGATTTGGATCCAAACGTTTAATGCTATGGTTAGATTTTATCTTAATACTTTTCTCGTAGTTGCGGATGCTTGCAAGGGGGTTAATCATAAGTGGGAGGTTGTTCAAGTAAGAACAGCACCCAAGCACCGGTCCACCCACATATCAAATTATCAAAGTAGCGAACACGAATCAAACCAACATGATAAAAGTGACTAGATGAAATTCCCGTGTACCCTCAAGAACACTTTGCCTATTACTAGAGACTGTTCTGGCCTGTCCTTTGCCACAAAAGGATTGGGCTACCTTGCTGCACTTTATTTACCGTTACCGTTACTTGCTCGTTACCAATTATCTTGCTATCAAACTATCTGTTACCTACAATTTCAGTGCTTGCAGAAATTACCTTGCTGAAAACCGCTTGTCATTTCCTTCTGCTCCTCGTTGGGTTCGACACTCTTACTTATCAAAAGGACTACGATTGATCCCCTATACTTGTGGGTCATCATAAGGGATATAACTTTCATCAAACTTTAATAAAGAATTTACCTCTACCGCATGTTGAGGTGGTGGTGTATCAAGGCCATGCATTTCTTCAATAGGTGGTAAATTCTTAACATCCTCAGCTTTAATACCTTTTTCCTTCATACATTTCTTTGCCTCTTGCATATCTTCAGGACTGAGAAATAAGATACCCCTCTTCTTCGGAGTAGGTTTAGGTGGTGGTTCGGGGAGAGTCCGATCATCATAATTCTTCAATATATTATTCCATAGTTCCTCAGCTTGTTCAACAGTTCGTTCCCTGAAAACACAACCAGCAAAACTATCTAGGAAGTCCCTAGAAGCATCAGTTAGTCCATTATAGAAGATATCAAGTATTTCATTTTTCTTAAGAGGGTGATCAGGCAAAGCATTAAGCAATTGGAGAAGCCTCCCCAAGCTTGTGGGAGACTCTCTTCTTCAATTTGCACAAAGTTAAATATTTCTTGTAAGGCAGCTTGTTTCTTACGAGCAGGAAAATATTTTTCAGAGAAGTAGTAAATCATATCCTGGGGACTACGCACACAACCAGGAGCAAGAGTATTGTACCATATCTTAGCATCACCCTTTAATGAGAACGGAAATAATTTGAGAATATAGTAATAGCGAATCCTCTCATCATGAGCAAAAAGGGTGGCTATATCATTTAACTTAGTAAGATGTGCCACTACAGTTTCAGTTTCATAGCCATGAAAAGGATCGGATTCAACCAAAGTAATCAACTATGGGTCGACAGAGAATTCATAATCCTTATTGGTAACAAAGATAGGTGAGGTAGCAAACTTAGGATCACATTTCATTCTAGCATTCAAAGTCTTTTCCTTGTACTTGCATAATAATTTCTTAAGATCATCTCTATCCTTACAAGAAAGGATTTCTCTAGCTATCTCCTCATGCATAACATAACCTTCAGGTATCTTAGGCATTTCAAATCTAGGAGAGCTAGGTCTAATAGGTGTTTCATAGTTCTCAGTTTCAAAGACTTCATCAGTTTCAGTAGTTTCATCAGTTTCAGTAATTTCATTCTCTTTAGCTTTAGCAATTTGTTCATCAAGAAATTCACCTAGTGGCACATTATCATCAAGCATGGTACTAGCATCATCATAAGCATCATTCATAGCATAAGTAGCATCATCAATAACTTGCGACATATCAGGATTAATAGCATGTGGTGGTGTTGCAAGTTTACTCATAACCGAAGGTGAATCAAGTACAGAGCTAGATGGCAATTCCTTACCTCCCCTCGTCTTAGAGGGAAAAATCTTGGTTCTTGTATCCTTCAGATTCTTCATAGTGATAAATTGATATAAATCCCAAGTGTCTCAACAAATATAGCTATGCTCCCCGGCAACGGCGCCAGAAAAGGGTCTTGATAACCCACAAGTATATGGGATCGCAACAGTCATCGAGGGTAGAGTATTCAACCAAAATTTATAGATTCGACACAAGGGGAGCCAAAAAATATTTGCAAATATTAGCAGTTGAGTTGTCAATTCAACCACACCTGGAGATTAAATATCTGCAGCAGAGTGATCAGTAGCACAGTAATATGATAGTTTTGATAGCAGTAGTAGCAGTAACAGTAACGGTAACAGTGATAGCAATGGTTTTGTAGCAAGTGTAACAGTAGCAGTAGCAATAGTAACTTAGCAAGAACAATATGTGGAAAACTAGTAGGCACTGGATCGGTGAATTCGTTGGATGATATTCATCATATAACAGTCATAACCTAGGGCGACACAGAACTAGCTCCAGTTCATAAATGTAATGTAGGCATGTATTCCATAAATAGTCATACGTGCTTATGGAAAAGAACTTGCATGACATCTTTTGTCCTACCATCTCATTATATTAAGGCCTCCTTCTAATAGAGAACCGGAACAAAGCATTACCACATAGTAAATACATGAACTCCTTAAACTACGGTCATCACCGGAAAGTATCCCAAATATTCTCACTATGGGGTTTACGGATCATAACATGTAATAGGTGCATATGACTAGCAAGATCGGATCAAGGACATAGATATAATGGTGGTAACATAAACGGTTCAAATCTGAAATCATGGCACTCGGGCCCTAGTGACAAGCATTAAGCATGGCAAATTCATAGCAACATCAATCTCAGAACATAGTGAATATTAGGGATCAAGCCCTAACAAAACTAACTCTATTACATGATGAATCTCATCCAACTCCTCACCGACCAGCGAGCCTACAAAGGAATTACTCACTCCCGGTGGGAAGCATCATGGAATTGGCGATGAAGGAGGGTTGGTGATGACGAAGACCGAAGATTCCCCTCTCCGGAGCCCCAAACGGACTCTAGATCTGGCCACCCGATGAAGAACAGGAGGTGGCGGCGGCTCTGTCTCGTGAAACGCGATAAAACTTCCTCTCCTTTTTTTCTCCGAAAATAGGAATTTATAGTGCTGGAATTAGGGTTAGTGGGGCCACGAGGTGGGCATGGCGCGCCCTGGTGTATCGTGCCCAGCCAGGGCACCCCCTCCGGTGGTTCTTGGCTCCAGTATTTTTTATTTATTGTAAAATAATTCTCCAAAAAGTTTCGTCCAGTTCCGAAAACTTTTATTTCTGCACAAAAACAACACCATGGTAGTTCTGCTGAAAACAGCGTCAGTCCGGGTTAGTTTCATTCAAATCATGCAAATTAGAGTCCAAAAAAGTGCAAAAGCGTTAGGAAAAGTATATACGACGGAGACGTATCATCTTCCACCCCAAATCATTCTATCTTCTTCCTAGCAATTTTATTGTTTTACACTTACCAGTGATAGAGTCCTCTGCAATTTAGTACCCATCCATTGCCTTTTGAAATCTAGTGCCATAAGTCCACTACATGCCCTGGAATTTGTAAACGTATAAGTTGATTCGGGAGTTTTTACAAGCCAATGCGTAGAAAAAACGAGGGAAACGCTTGAGTCTTCAATGAAAAATACCTTCTGCTGACCCAAGGTCCAGTGGTCTGTTTGGGGAACCAATTTGTCCATCCCTTCGTCTTAGGTGTCCAGCCATCGAAAAATTCTCCGATACAATCCATTAGCGCGGAGCGACTCTCGTCAGCCAACTTAATATGCTCATTGTGTACTTCATCTACTGGTCTATAGCCGTTGTTAATCATTGGGTGTAGTATTGTTGTCCTCCTCCTAGGGAAGTAAAAAATGTATGTGGACCAAGAATGGTTGTGTGTCACTGGCAAAACAATCTGCACATTTTTAGAGGGTTTTGTCAGGTTAATGATCCGCCAGGGCAGTAAAAACAAAAGAACGATGCTTTATATTTGTTACCATTGGGCATGTGTTGATGCCGTGTGATATATGATTTCCAACAAATATGCTCCTTAAGTATTCGTGCTGAATGAATCGACTGCCTCGCAACACATGACTCTGCAGAATACATGTGTAAGTACTTTGTAACATACCGTCAAACACTTTTTCACAAAAGAATGCTAAGAATCAATGCTGGAAAAAATAATGGTAGGAAGTTTGGCTTGCCATAAATTCTGGCTCAAGATAATGCCTCCAAGATGCCTTGCCATACCTGTGCGCCCAATTGTTGGAATCTCCTCATGAATACATTCATTACATCTATTTCAAGGACATCGCCAACGCACATTTGCTTCTTCAAAATGAGACCTATTAACTCTATCTAGCCTGGGAACGAGCTCACAATCCATTTGCTGGCACACAGAAAAAACATCCAATAATCAGTGTTATGGTACACCATGAAAACTTCACGCACAAAACATGTATGAAATTATTTACTTGCTTAAGACTGGTCTAGCCATCTGGAAGAATATTAGGTACAAGCGTGTTGCGTCGCCTGATGCCTTCTCTGATAGCATGTATTGCATCACAAAAGGTGAACGTCCTGCTGGCCCAGGCGCTACCCTTCGTTTAGGTGGTGGTGCGGACATAGAGCTTTCTTCAGCTGCCTTGTTTAGATTAACAGTCTCGGCCTCTACTTCCTCTCTAAAATCTAGCAGACCTGTGGCTATTGACCTTGTGCAGGTGACAAGTGATATTGTTGCGACAATCCATCAATGCTTCATGATGTTCAAACATGTGCTCGCTAGATCAAAGGGTGTACCTAGAGTCCCAGATGTTCCCATCCCTGCATACGAGTAGTTTAGGAACGTTATCTTACTGGAGACAAGAAACAAAAAAATGTCTATATGATGGATGGAGCTATAAAAATACCAGCATTTTCGTTGGAAAAGTCCCCAGCTCCGAAAGGGTCGCGTCGTGTGACATATTTTATGAATGCATTGTTTGCTGAAGTCCGTTCCTTTGACTTTGACCAAACCTTATATGCAGACTAAAAAGAAACGAAGGGAGTACATACAAAGATGCACTCATCCATGGGTGCAAGACAACAGAGGCGGCGCGAGGGTGCGCGGTGTGATTAGGAAGGGTGCACGCGTGCAAGTGTGAAGGGTTCGTCACATTGAACATGAAGGTTCCCGATCCTGGAGCGATGACGCCAAGCTAGCCATGCCTTGAGCGTTTATGGTTACAAAAATGTTCGTTCATTACTGTTAAAAACGTCTTAATAAGAGAGGGATGGAGGGCAGTAAAATGGGCTTTTTTATTTTTATTTTGGAGCACTGATTTTGTTTTTCTGTGCCGAGCTCCTCCTATGTCACATTGCAATGAAACTTTGCACGCCCACAAAAATTCATCTTCGATGTGTACAAATTTCAGATTTTTTTTGTTATTTCATTTCGTTTTACCATTCTTCCGGGATCAGATGTGCTCGAAATGAATTGGTTAGTTACCAAACCTAGATAACATCATGAATAACATAATAGTCATTTATTCGCTTTTGTATCAATTTCTCAACAGTAATTTTTTCACCCACCATTCTATGTTCTAGAGAGAGATGCCTCTAGTGAATGCTATGGTCCCCGGGTCCATTCACTTATTATATTTGCTAAAATAAAAATATATACTTGCTGCGATTATTTACCTTTTTATTTAATCTGTAATTTACAAATCTATCTCTATCATATTTGATACTTGCAATTAATGAGTACAAGGGGCTTGACAACCCTCTTGGTCGTGTTGGGTGCAAGTATTTTATTTGTGTGTGTGCAGGTAGTGTTGACCGCTCGTTGCGGTTGTCTCCTATTGATTCGATAAACCATGGTTCTTAACTGAGGGAAATACTTTGTGCTACTACACTACATCACCCTTCCTCTTTAGGGAAATTCCAATGCATTCACAAGTAGCAATGGCTTGGAGCTAAATTCATTTGAGTTGAAATGGATCTCAGTCTAGTTTAGCTCATGTTAAAAACCAAGCAAACTCAAATTAAATCTAACCATTGTTAATTCACACTCAATTTTTGAGTCATTTCGAAATAACTTTTGCACCATCATGGTAAAAAGGAAAGGGGGACCCAATTGTTACACGTTCGTGTAGCAAGTGGACCCCCACTTTGTATTATCATTGGCGTAGCAACTCGGTCTCCATGAACATCATTGAAACATAGACTAATTCTTAAACCTCGGTGTATCTATTTCAGACTAGAAATGAAATTTAATTCTTTTTTGCAGGGAAAAACAAAACTTAATTCTAACACATGAAGATATAAGTTGCCCATGCGATTATACCCAAGAATTCAGGGACATAACCATAATTTGTGCCAAAAGACACTGAATGAAGAAGTTCATTAAGAAAAACACCAAAACACATGGTGAGTCGAAAGCCATCATAGTTCACATGAAAAACCACTTGAATCCAAGACTCGCTCGCTGCACACCCCCAGAACACCACAAAAGTGATGGAGGGGATGGAACGATTCATACCTCATGGGCAGGAATAAGACCATTGCTCGCTGCACCCACCATTGATCCTGCTGCACCCACCATCGATCCCCTCGTCGTAGCCCACAAATCACGGTCGAGGGTGGACTCGCGCATCTAGCAAGAACTATGCCACATCATCTTATCCCTCATCCAACATCAGCCACGCATGGTTGTCCAACCGTTGCGTTCGTCCTCCTTGTTAAGCAGCCACTGGCATTGTTGCGTTGATTAAATGACCCCTACCATCTAAATCTCCCCTGGAAACCCACTTCGTGGATCCTATCGTCGCAACCCACAAATGACAGACAGGGGTGGACCCGCCATCCAGCAACAACCATGCTCACCCCCATCTTATCCCTCATTTAGCAGCAGCCACGCCTCGGCCATCCGGCCGCTGAGTTCATCCTCCTTGTCAAGCAACCACTGCCACTGTTGTGTTGATGAAATAGCCCCGACCATATCAACCTTACGTAGAAATCCGCTTGAATCCTAGACCCCTCGCCACAGAACCCCCCAAACACCAAAAAAACGATGGAAGTTAGGGCACGATTCACACGATACATGCAGGAATATACCACCACCGCACGCGCCATGGATGTTGATGGCGTGGTCCACAAATTATAGCCGGGGTGAGCTCACAGACATGCAACATCGTCCTCCTACGATGTTCCAAGACGAGATGGAGGCATGCGAAGAGTAACGAGTGAGAGACAAGGGAGAGAAGGATGAGTGCAAAATGGAGAGGCGGCCGACCGAAAAGAATCTTCTTGAATGAAACTAACCTTTCTCCATCTTGAATCCGTCAAAATAACCAGTGCCCTCTCATGTGACGGACGCTCCGGTCCAACGGCCCATATGGCGCCGCAAACGGAAGCAGCAGTACGAACGCCCGCTCGTTATCTTTTTCCGGTTTTGCTATTTCTCAAGTACTTGATTTTTTTTCTTGCGCTCATCACTTTCTTCCTTCCTTCATTCTGGCACGCCGGACCTCGTAGGAGAAGACATCCCCGCTATCTATCTTAGAGCATCTCCAACAGGCACGGCAGATATGGCGTGCGCGGGAGAAAACGCCTTTTTTTTGCGCGCGCGCGGACGGTTGGCGTGCTCCAGCAGGCGCGGGAAAAACTGGCACGTAAAAAAAACGGCACGCGCACACGAAAAAGCAGCAACGCGCGCGGCAGTTTGGCGCGCGGCGTCCAGCGCACCTTATAAAAACCACACGCGCTTGCCCGCAAACCTCCACCCCCAGCGCCTGCGACTTCGCCTCCTCCGCGCCACCATTGCCGTTGCGCCCTTCTTTCTCGTCTCCGGCGCCCTTCTCCCCCGCCCCTGCCACCCTCCTTCCTCGTCGCCACGATGCCGCCGCGCCTCCGGAGCAGCTCCGGCTACCGCGGTGTCCGCGCCCGCACCTCCGACATGTTTTACGCGGAGATACGCTCTGGTGATACACGCCTCGGGCTCGGGGCGTTTGAGACCGCCCAAGCGGGCGCCCACGCGTACGACGTGGTGGCGTGGCGGCTCGCCAGGCCACGGTCACAAATGAATTTTCCAGAAGTCCGGACACGCGAGGAGGCGCAGGCCCGCGCGCCTCCCCCGGGGCTAATCACCGCGGAGGACCGCCACATCCAGCAGAGGCGGGAGCGCCGCCTCCTCATCACCGAGACGGACGAGCAGGCCATGGAGGTGTGGCGCCAACGCTTCCCGCAGGATGTCATCGACGAGCGTGAGTTCTGGGCGCGACAGAGGGCGGTGCGAGCCGCGGAGCGGGTGGACAGGCGTGAGTGGAAGGCTACAGCGGTAGTGCAGTGCGACCTGGGGCAGGCGTCAACATGGAGCGAGAATGATGATCGTTGGGATGACGCCTTCCTCACGTCGGACTACACCACCGAGGAGAGCGAGGAGGAGTAGTTTTCTAGTATTTATGTATCTAGTTATCGTTTTCGTTCGTATCGTTTGGACTTGAACTATGTTTATGAACAATGCTATAAACTATTATTGTTGATTTATTTTTGTGTTTTTTATCTTCTTGATGATTCAAAAAGTGAGAAATGTTGTTTGTGCTAGGCAGGGGCGCTTTAAATTCAGCGCGTCTGCTGAAGCTGTATCGCCGCGCCCTTTTTTTTACAACTGTATTGCCGCGCGCTAAAAAAGCCTATTCCGACGCTGTAAAAAACTTTTAGCACGTCGCGCCGTTGCGCACCTGTTGGAGTTGCTCTTAGGGGGAAGGCAGTGCCCCAGTATTTATCTTAGAGGGAAGCCATTGTCCCATTATCTATCTTTAAGGGTGGGGGTGTAAATCGCTGGAGTTCTTTACTGGTCCGATGGGTCTTGGAGGGATGGTCGGGGCGGCGGCCAGCAACGGTGCTGAGGAGATCAAGGAGAGGGCGGGATGACGAGGCGTGACAGCCACCGCCCGCCGGAGGCGGAGGCGGAAGGTTAGAGGGGGAAGGGGGGTCGGGGGAGGGGGGAGTGCGCGATTGAAGGAATAAGATGAACAATGGCAGTTGAGGGAGGAAGAAAGTGATCTGAACGTTCATCCCTGATCTGACGGCTGGGAGTAAAAGTGAGTGATGCGAATTTATTTTCAGAAACATGAAGGATATACGGTCCCTATCTTTTCGGTGTATATATCAAAGACAGCTGGCACAACGTCTCACAAACGTAGTGAACCAAAAATACCGGGGCCAGCCCAAAGCCAGAACAAGCTGCGGTGGCCAGAGCAGCAGATGCCACGGTCAACAACCATCGAGAAGGCCGCGAGGGGGAAGAGGAGAGCTCCGGCCGGCCGCAGACATCGTCGTCGCGCTACACCACACCGGATGCTATATGCACACTCGCGCCGGACAGCGATCCGCCGAGCCGGCCGCGCTCGCACGCGCGGCACCGAATCCCCGCATCTTTGAAGCGAGCAATGTGAGCGGCCCCGTCTCCAAATGCCGAATTGATCACATCACACGATCGACGTCGATTGATGTGACTGTTCCGCAGCGACATCTCGGCTTGGACGGCTAGTGCTAGTAGTACCAAAAATTTACCACGGCGATCAGGTAGTAAAACAGCGGTGGTGGCGGGTCGCGCCAAGTTACCTGGACCTGGGGAGCTACGAGCACCACCTACGAGCACCATCAAGGAGGACCGGAGGGGGATACTTCATGTTTTTAGGCCAACTCGAGCGTTGCGACCCGAAACGGACGTCCGTTTCGGCCTGCTTTTCGTCCGTTTGGGGCGGCAATGGGGTAGCCCATATCCGGATCGGGCCGCTGCCGTGTGGGTGCGATCAGCGCGCGGCCGCACCCCAAATCATGTCCGGGGTGGACATGATATAAAAAAAATGCAAACCCAAATAAAAATGTCGAAAAAATTCAAATAAAACGCAAACATTAACGATAAAACATAATTAAACATATAAACTTAATAGAACATAGTCTTCACGGCCTCCACAGTACTTAATTAACATAATTAACTTAAAAACTTAAAAAAAACAAGCGCCGCCCGCGCGCTGCTGCCGTCGTCGATGCCGTGCCCGTCGCCGTCTCACGCGCCACCGTTGTCGTCCTCGTCGCTGGTGAGGTCGATGTAGGGCGGCGGCGCCCAGAGGTGGGACGGTGGCCCCTGGAAGGTGGGAGGCGCCTGCACCACCTCCCCCCCGTGGCGACGGCTCGCGCTCCGGTGACCGTGGCGGCGTGGGGCACCAAGACCCGGCCCCCACGGCGTCAGCCATGTCGGAGGCCGTGCACGACCAGCTCCACTGCTGGCCCACCAGGCCCGGGTGCCACGCGGCGACGGGCTGCTCCTCCAGCACCTCCTCCTTCACCTCCTCCTTCACGTCCACCATGTCCAGCTCGGGCACGGCCACGTCGCCGGCCGCAGAGAGGGCGAGCATGGTGTCCAGACCCTCACATTGCCGCTCATCTTGCGTGTACTTGGAGTCTTCCAAGACACGTTGGTAGAGGCGGGCCTCCTCCTCCTCTGTCATGGGAGGAGTTGGTGGTGACGACGGAGAGGGCGTCGGCGTCGGCGTGATGCCGCGCACCCGCGTACGCCCGCGCACCTGGGGAGGGCTTTGAGCACGCGCTCGGCGCTCTGGACGTGCACGCCGCGGGCTACCTGGGCGACCAGCAAAATACGACGCGCGCCGCACGTCATGCTCGTCCTGGAACCAAGTGTCCCACAGGGGGAATCCACGGCGTACCTGTCGTCGTAGTACAGGTCGTCAGGCAGGCGGCGGCGGCGGCGGTGGATCTCCTTGCGGCGGGCACGACCGCTCAACGGGATCGGCGGGATCGGCACCCGATCCGCGGAGAGATGCTAGTTATTGGGCAGGTGCACGTCCGCCCAGGGGAGCGGCGTCCCTGTTTCCCAATAACGCCGGCAGACATCCGAGGGGACGTACTGCCGGATGCGCGCCGGGGTGGCCGGAGGGGCGATGGCGAATGCGGGCGGTGCGGGGGCCCTTCGTGGGGGTGGCGTGGTGCTAGCGGCGCGGCGGCGGCCGGAGGACGAACCAGCCTCGTGGTCGTGCGCCCCCTTGCGGCCGGTGCTCCACCACACCATTGCTGCTGGCGGCCGGCGAGCTCGAGGAGGTGGACTAGGGTTTGGGGGTGCCGGTTTCGAGGAGACCTCACGGCTGGAGTGGGAAGCGTGGACTGACCGGTCCACGGCTTCCACATTAAGAAGGATGACGACCGCTCGCCTGGGCGGATGACAGGTGGGGCCGACCGTGCGTGCGCAATGAATTTGGACGGTGGGAGTTAGGTGGCCGCCTGCCACGCGGCCTCGACGCGGACGAGAGAAGCGTCCGTTCGCTGTCCGACTGGACCCAAACCGGGCGCATGTTTGCACTGGAAATGGATCGGACCGGACATAAAACGGACAAGATGGGTCCAGCCTAGCGCACGCTGGGCCGTGGGGTTTGTTCGGTTTGCTCCAAACGGACAGGGCCGGACGGGATGGGTCCTGGAGTTGGCCTTATGCATTGACCGAGATGGCTCGGCCCTGCTTGCCAACATCGGCACGCAACGTCCAGAGGCCACGCGAGGCGTCAATCAATCGACCGTGCGGCAGCGACGTCTGATTTCGCAGTCAGCTCTGCCTCTGCGCACCAGCAGAGGTTGAGGTTGATCCTGATGTGGCCTTGCCTGCCCAAAGTCTGGCGCCTCCAGGGCCAGCGCGCGCGCCGAGCCAAAGCTGGCAAGCTGGTCTCACGGACCGGGCCGTGGCCGTGTGCGTACCAAACAACAGTTGGCGCCATACTCGGGGCAAGGAGAGCACCGCCATGGCCATGGCCAGCAAGCGACAAGCGCGGGCATGTGCGCGCGATCTCACGGCACAAGAGCGACGCATGTGCGCTCGATCTCGTGGCCATGGCCGCCGCATGAGACACGATCACGGTCTCGCACACGCCCGCCCGTAATCAGAAACGGCTAAGGACTAGAGAAGTACAGCGAGGCAGGGCGGGAAAGGCGAAAGCGGCACCCTTTCTGCTGCCCAGGGAGCACAAGAGCAAGTCCACATGGTCACCACCCGGCCTAATCCGGCTCTCAGCCGCGGAAAGGGAATAAGATATCGGGGGATCAGGGATCCCTGGCGATGATATCCTCTGATTTTGCAGGCAGCGCTCCCAACAGGCACATGGAATCGAGCGAGAGAATGAAAAATATAACAGAGAATGTCACGCGAGGAACATGCATAGATTCTGATTCGAAGACCCCGGCCGTTACCTGCTCTTTGCTAGTATACCAATTTGCAGTCCTGCATTCTCGTAAGTCCTGGTTTGCTTCTACAAGAAGAGATCAACGCTTATTCAGTGCACGACGGCAGAGACAATTTTTTTTTTTTTGAGTCTAACGGCAGAAACAAATGGATAAATAGAACACAACAAAATACAGTTGTTTTCTTTGTTTTTTTTTTTGAGGGAAAAATACAGTCGTTTTCTAGTCCGTCCTCTGTGTAGAAAATTGAAGGGCAGGGGCAGGGGGGGGGGGGGGCTTATACAGTGCAGGCCCATGATCCAACTCCACGACCGAGGCATTATTTTTCCCCGAAAGCCTTGAGCCGGAGCCCGCAACGGTTGCCTTGGATACGTGCGCCACAGGGGATCCAAAGAACAGAAGAACGTGTGCATACCCAAGCTTGGTAAGAAGCCATAAACTAATCTCGCCGTGGCAGTCGCAGTCGGCCCTACACAAACCACAGAAACCCTGCCGGCCTAGGGAAAACGCGATGCCTTGGACTGTTGATTCTGCACCAACTGAACACGGCCTTCTCATGCACTAGATAGATATTTTCCCACTGAACACGACCTTCTCATGCGCAAACAACAGGGAGGCGCATCGCATGCCAAACAAGCAGTGCATGGAAAGCACATAGGCTCGCTCGAGCAATTTTACTACTACTACTATACATTATAGGATAATACGATTTCACACGACACCAGGGTGAGTATTTCTTCAACCATCTCTTGATTCTTAGCATGGAGAAAAGAAAACTAACTCGAGAATTCATCTAGTACTACTACTTGCTACTGCAAACATCGAACAACGGAAGAGGAAAGACTATTTTTCCTCTTGCATTGCGTTCTCCAGCGAAAAGGGAGAAGAATATCGCGTGACCGAACAGGGAAATTTTGAACCCTTCGCTTTCCCTCTTCCTGTCCCCCTCAGCGCGCCGCTTGGCTTGCTCAGTCAGTCACAGCTGTTTCTTGGCATCCGCCTCCTCGTCCTGTCCGTCGTCGCAGCTGTCCTTGCCGGCCGGCTCCTGCTCTTTCCCTTCCTTGGGGCTCTCCAGGGCCCTCTTCTCCTCCTCCTCTTCGTCGTTGTCCTTCGGCGCCGCCGCCGCCATGCCGCCGTCGAGCCGCCGCTTCTCGGCGCGCGTTTTCAGGACCTCCAGCAGCTCCTCCATCGCCCTTTCCTTCCCGTTCCTCCGGTTCTTGATCAGCACCTCGCTCACGTCCGCCGGCGTGATCTCCGCCGCCTCGATCCATTCCTCCAGCCCCCGCATCACCTCGGCGCCGTC
Organism: Elymus sibiricus; assembly: GCA_039707655.1. Lineage (NCBI taxonomy): Eukaryota > Viridiplantae > Streptophyta > Magnoliopsida > Poales > Poaceae > Elymus > Elymus sibiricus. The sequence goes on along the minus strand of CM077671.1, from coordinate 290,872,285 downwards.
GTCCTGGAGACAGAGGTAGTTCTTGAGGAGGATCTTGAGCGCCGGGAACGTGCAGTAGCTCATGAAGACGTGCATGTCCATCCGGCCGGAACGGAGCAGCGCCGGGTCCAGCTTCTCGATGTGGTTCGTGGTGAAGACGAAGATGCGCTCCGAGCCGCAGCATGACCACAGCCCGTCGGTGAAGTTGAGCAGGCCGGAGAGCGTGATCGACCGGCCCGACGCCGCCCCCGCGTCCTGGTCGATCGCGCCGTCGAGGGTTGGCCGCGGCCTCGGCGCCGGAGGCAGGGCCGCCCGGTTGGTGAGGTCGACGGAGCAGTCGATGTCCTCGATCACAATGATGGACTTGGACGTGGTCTTCATGAGCAGCTTCCGCAGCTCGGCGTTGCTGCTCACCTCGGTGAGCTCCAGGTCGTACACGTCGTACCCGAGGAAGTTGGCCATGGCCGCGATCATGCTGGACTTGCCTGTCCCCGGCGGGCCGTACAGGAGGTACCCGCGCTTCCAGGCGCGGCCCGTGCGCTCGTAGAACGAGCTGCCGCCGGCGAAGTCGCGGAGGTCGGCCATGATGGACGCCTTGCGCTCGGGGTCCATGGCGAGCGTGTCGAACGTGCTGGGGTGCTTGAAGGGGACGGGGTCCCACGGGAGGCCGCGCGAGTCCATGGCCCCGCCACGCGCGTTGGTGTACAGAAGGCGGTCCTGGCTCCGGCGGCGGATCTCCTGCGCCGTGGCGAGGATGTGGTCGAGGTAGGCCGGCAGCAGCTTCTCCCTGTCGCCGCGGCGGATCCGGAGCGTGAACCGGCGCTTCTCCTCGGGGAGCGGGCGCCACGAGAAGCCGGGGGACTGGCGCGGCGCCACCACGTGCTCCCACGTGACGGCCGCGCCGCGGAAGGCGTCCACGACGCGGTCGCTGGCGGCGAGCCCGAAGGTGAAGGACGTGGCGTTGTGCGGGCGCGTGAGGCTGAGCCGGGCCCCCGACGCCGGCGCCGCCGTGCTGCTGAGGTAGAGCTGCACGGCGTCGTAGATTTCGTTGTTGCTCATGCCGTCCGTCTCCGTGACGTCGAAGTAGCAGTAGGGCGAGAAGGCGCGGGTGAGCCGCCCGAGCAGCCGCGCCAGCGCCGCCCGCAGCTCCGCCGGGAACACGGCGTGCAGCACCCCTTGCAGGAACGCCAGCGCGCCCATGAGCGACGCCAGCATCGTCCAGTACTCCTTCATGGTCACTCCCCGCCTCTCTTGCACCCGGCCTGGACTTGGAAGAAGAAACGCGAGGGGGGATAGGAACCGACTGAAACGGGGCAGCTGGCCTTGGACAAGTTTTCCTACGAAGGGTCAGGGGGGCGGGCGATGCTTTTATAGGAGGAGAAGCTGAGATGAGGTGGAGATGAAGCGTGGTGTGAGTTCCATGGAGTAGGCCATGGCCTCAGTCTCAGAGCAAGGTCGCCATCGATGGAGGAGATGTGGTGCAATAAATTATTGGCGAGCGTTGAAATGCATTGGGAATATAGGCAGGCAATGCAGCGACGGGGAGATCTTCACTCTGGACCGGGAAGGAGAGATGCACCTGCACAGTGTCATGATCCATGGAATCCTATTGGCTTTGGTACATGGCTGACAGCAGGATGGAAACGGAGCGAAAACATTTCGCTTTTTCGGAAGAAAAAAGAAACGGAGAGAAAATACAAAAAAGGTAATAGAAATGAAATATTTTACATGGAAACGAAAACAAAAATGAAACCATGTTTTCCGGTGGAACGTACACAGAAAAAGAACTTTTCGCTTCCGGGAATATGGATTTTCTGTTTTTAGGAGCAAAACTTTTCGCTTTTCCGAAAGAAAAGGGAAATAGAAAGAAAATACGAAAACGTTAATAGAAAAGAAACTTTTTACGTGGAAACGGAACCGTGTTTTTCATTGGAACCGACAGGGAAACGAAACCTTTTGGTTTTTGGAAGAAAATAGGGAAAAAAAAAGAAAATACGAAAACATTAATAGAAACGGAACTTTATACGCGGAAACGGTAACAAAAACAGAATTGTGTTTTCCGTTGGAACGGACATAGAAACGAAACTTTCCATCTCCATGAATATGTAATTTCTTTTTAACTATGGTGCTACGGCTGTTTTGTAGCCCAACAATCAAACTACACACAATAACAGAGTGATCAGCATGACCCATTTTAGGCGAACTTCTACTAGCACACAATTGTCATGTACTACTACAGTACTATGCTAAGTCGCTAACTTAATCATATTATTTTTATAGTAATGATAACCATTGATATGGTTTTTTTCTATTTTCTTCATGATTCAAACGATCAATGTATGGAAATTCCTAAGGATTCCATGCCTTCAAAATTCCTATTGAACACCTAGGTAAACTACATATGTTGAATTACCTATTAAAAACACGGTTGTAGGATGTGGATTGGGTTATAATGTGGGAACTAATACGGCTATTGAGGGCTTATTTGATTCGAAGAATTCTCATAAGTATCTTGGAGGATTGAAACCTCGGGAATTGTTTCTTTGTTCGTCGTTTGGTTCGCAAGATTGAATCATTTAGGATTTTTTTCTAAGGAATCATTTATGCCACACTAGAAAATCTAGTATCCACTCTAACCTCTTGGATGAAATCTTTTTGTATTTTCTGCAGTACAAACAAACAAACTCAAATTGCTTACGATTCCAATGGGCATGAAACTCCAATCCGGCTTTTTTACCATTCCTTCATTTTTACAAACATGCAAATCTAAGAGGCCTAAGATTTTATAGGGGCATTAGAGTACTTTGACCTTTAGGAATTGTATCCATGTTTGTTTTTTGATCTGTAGAATTGAATCGTATAAGATTTTTATTATGAATTTTCACAAATCATAGGATTTTCTTCATAGAGGGTTTTCACACTCAAAAGATATGAAAAAAATCATAAGTTGTAGCTATGGTGCAATGACCCACTTTTAATGTAATATAAATCCTATAGAATTTGTGTGGAACGTCATTACAATCCTGCATTTTCTATTTATGTAATTTAAAAATCAGACAAATCAAAAACACCCTTAGAAGATCCTTACAGGGAAGTTGAGGGGTACCCCTTTTGTGAAGACTTTCTTTCTTGTCAAGGGCAGTCAACACATCTTCACTCCATGCATGTTGATCAGTTATTCTATGTCACCTCCATATATTTGGCAACAATCTTAATATAGCAATGCTCTTAATTTATTCCCATTGATTGCACGGACTAAACTTGGTTGTGGTGGTTGATACCATATAAACTTCACACCTTACAAATATGGTATGGTTTAAAACCCAAATCCTTATCGCCCCTTAAGAACAATTTGTATTTGCACTTTGTACATAAAAATGATATATGAGTCAAGTTAGTCTAGGGTTTTGTTCTTGAGCAAATGTGACCTCATGGCAGCATATCCTGTACAAAATATCCCACCATGTTTTATCTCTTAGTTGTTACATTTTGATGGATTTTATCATTTATCGTTGGGTTGCACTACCACATGACCCAAAATAGGACATAGTCTTTACAGACCCCCTCCTACCTATCCCACTCCTCTTCCCCTTGTCACAAGCAAACACGAGTGACATATCGGACACCGGACAACTCAGACACATAGTCATTAAGGTGCATTGGATGATATAAAAAAATGATCAAAATTCAATGAAATTATATATAAAGTTTCAATTCGAGTGGACATGTGCAGCTAGCACCACACTGCTCAAGCGCCGTATTTAATAATCATGTGATGCATGTGGGCTTGAATGGACTATCCTTTTAGTGGCAACACCGACCAACACATTGGCCTGCCTAACCATTTTGGTAAAATAGTAAGGTATGATAGAAGTTGTAACAAAATCAGTTTTTAAGGGGTGAAATGTGGCAAGCATTGTTACAAGGTGACGGTTATGGACTAAAAGTCACAAGTTAATGTATTCACTTTGTGATACGCTCCATTTTGCCAAATTATAGTGTATAATATGTTGTAACGGTTATACTTTGTCAATTTTGGCCATATTTATAGATTTTTTAAATAAATTTTGGTCAAAGTTTACGAAGGTTGATCACCTGGCATTTGAGTTATCCTTCTATAGAAAAATATCATGCTTGAAGCGTAATTAATGTGGACGAAGGCGTATTGATCGACCCCGTGTTGACATGGAATCTTTCTTGTGAGCATCTCTGATAGTTTGTGTTACCTTGGCGGTAAAGGCGTCCATAACATTCAACATCAATCCATGGTACAACTACTCCACTAGGATGTGTCTAAGAGCATCTCCAATAGCAGATCAAAATTTTGGTGACCAAAAACTGAATTTAGGGGTGGAGAGAGAAGATTTTTGGTCTCCAGAAAATTTTCCGCTTTTCTAGCAGGCCAAAATCTCATGAGTGGTGACCAAAAAATTAAAAAGCAAATGAGACATGAACATAAGCACATAGTCCATTGCATAATTTAAGCTCCACTCCTAAATATTGCACATGAAACATAAAACAACATAACTTAAACACTACTACGATCATAATTTGTAGATCCTTGGCACTACATTACGATAGACCTAACTCTAGTCTGAATCGTGACGTCACAGATACTCGCCGAAGTCCTCGTCTGAGGGGACAACCTCGCGGTCATTGCTGGTGGTGGACCTAGACCACGTCAGAGGAGATGTTCATCACCGCTTCGCCTAAGGGGATAATCTCGCGGTCGTTGGTGGTAGACCTAGACCACATCATCTCTTACTCGTCATCGGAGGAGAGCTCAACCTTGAGCTGATAGAACATCTTGTCAATGTCTACATCTCTCTTGCGCCCTGCTCAAGCTCCTTCCCCCTCTTGCACTCATCCCCCCTGGAACCAATGTTCAAGATATCCGTAACTGATACATATCGGTCGGGTGTTGAGTAGGGATTAATTAGCAAGTTGTCCATTAAACTGAATTTATCGTAGCCCATTTATCGGGAGGTTAACTATGGTTATATCTATATATCCTCGGCTATATAGCAACATGCAATGTACCAAGCGTCTAAATATGCGATCCTAGGCTACATAGCGACATGGGAAAATTGTTGCCTCAATGTTCTATTGATGTTGCAGCCGATTTGGAAGGCCATAAACCTGAACACTGAAAATTAGGGAGGGAACATGTCAGTTTTAGGCTAAAAGATGCCTAGCAGTTAACTGTCCCAACCGATGATTCGGCCTGACAATTGATAAATCATCTTGTTGGACAAAGTAACTGGACCTACCAGTTAATGGCTCGAATAGCACATTCTCGTATCGAGAGGGGTCCGAATAGGAGTTAACTAACCATCTTAGTATTTAACTGACCGATATTTGGAACAATGCATGGAATAGAAGAACGCATGGTTCTCGATGAGGAGTTGTGCATCGTCCTCAACAAGCTTTGCCACATAGGCATCATCGTCGTGCTCCGCCTTGATATGAGCCTTGGCCTTGTGGTACTCCTTCTTCTCCTCATGGGAGACACCCCTAACTTAGAGGTGAGGAAGGCCGCATAGGGGGTGTCATCGGGGACATTGATCTTCGCCCGGCTCCCAAAGTAGCAGAGCATCGTAGCGTCATACACGTGGGGCGCCTCATGCTCGGTGTTGAATGTGCCAAAGCACACACACGCACTCTTGTTCCTGCGTTACAGATCTTCCACTCGCAGTTGCCTGCCGGCCAAAGCCTTATGCCATGCTACGATGAGGAGGAGCTCGAGGGTGGCCAACATTGAGGCGAAGGTGGATGTGACATCTCCTGCGGGCGGCCGGCGAGACGACGGATTGGGTGGCGACGGAGACAACTGGTGACTGCAATCCATGAACACGTCCGGAATCGAAGCCATGGTGGCAGATATGGCTGCAGGGAATTTGGGGTGCATTTGGATGCAGCCGTGGCAGGCTCTGCAAAATCATTGGAGAGCCAAAATATTGGCGCAGCATCCAGCCGCCCGTGCCCTCGCAGAGAGTTGGCGTCCAATTGAACTAGAGAAGCCAAGGCTGCAGGGATGAGGCAAATATTTTGCCACCATCCAAATGAGCGCCCTGCCCTTGCTCAACGTCCAATCTTTTGGCTTGGCACCTGTTGGCTGAAATCCAAACGACCCCTTGGATCCGGCGACAAAGAGCACTGGTGCCGATGGAATTGGGCAACGGTGGCTGGCGAGTGTTCAGGGCGATTGCGAGGGTTGTCGTAGGGTGGATGTAGGATCGAAAGTATGTCTAGAGGGGGGTGATTAGACTACTTGACCAATTAAAATTCTACCTTTTCCCAATTTTAAGTGTTGGCAGATTTTAGCAATGATAGCAAGTCAAGTACACCCTACACATGCATGTCTAAGAGTATAGCAGCGGAAAGTAACAACAAACATGTATAGTAGAGGGTAGGAAGGAAGATCAAACGCAATTTGAAGACACGAAGATTTTTCCCGTGGTTCCGATAGGTGGTGCTATCGTACGTCCACGTTTATGGAGTCTTCAACCCACGGAGGGTAACGGCCGCGAGAGTCCACGGAGGGCTCCACCCATAAGGGTCCACGAAGTAGCAACCTTGACTATTCCATAACGGCTTCCGTCCACGAAGGACTAGCCTCACTATGGGTAGATCTTCACGAAGTAGGCGATCTTCTTGCCCATACAAACTTCTTGGTTCAACTCCACAACACGAAGTAGGAGGCTCCCAAGCGACACCTAACCAATCTAGGAGGCACCACCCTCCAAAAGGTAATAGGCTCGGTAATGTCGATGAACTCCTTGCTCTTGCGCTTCAAGATGATAGACTCCTCAACACACAATCACTTTCTCACAGATTTGGCTTTGGTGAAAGAGATTGATTTGGTGGAAAGCAACTTGGGGAGGCTAGAGATCAAGATTCATATGGTAGGAATGGAATAGCTTGATCTCAACACATGAGTAGGTGGCTCTCTCTCTGAAAATTGGATGGGGCAAGTATGGAATAGTTCTGAGTGCTTCTCTTTCGAGTGGCTGGTGGTGAAGGGGTATATATAGGCATCCCCAAAAATCCAACCGTTACACCTAAAGTGACCAATTCGGTGACACCGAAGTATAAAACTCGGTGATACCAAAGTGACCAAAAGGCAGTAACTTTTGAATCTCGGTGAAACCGATACATAAATCTCGATGGTACCGATTTGATGACCAACGGTCAGAATGCACAACTCGATGAGACCGATTCTCAAATTTCGGTGGTACCAATTCTTGACAACGGCTAACCAGAGAGTTGGTCCAAAAACTCGGTGAGACCGATTCACAAAACTCGGTGGTACCGATTCCTGAGAATAGCTAACCAGGAAGTTGGTCCAAATCTCGGTGAGACCGATTGGCAAAACTCGATGGTACCGATACTTGAAAATAGCTAACCAGAAAGTTGGCAACTGAACTCGGTGGCACCGAAGTGAAAAGTTGGTATTACCGAGATGGGTTTGGCTTAGGATCTGTCTAGGGTTTGAATCTCGGTGAGACCGAATAGGAATTGTTGGTCTTACCGATTTTAGTGGTAGGGTTCTAGACAGAGTATTTGTGGAAGAGCTTGTGGGTGTTTTTGGTGACTATCACTTGTGCACGTGGAGCATCTTGTTCACCAACAGTACCTTACCCCCTTTTAATAGTATTGGCTTTCCTATGGACTCAAAGTGATTTCTCACAAAGTAAAATGTAGAGTCCTCTTGCTTGAAGCTTTGCCAATCCATTTCCTTGCATCTTGGGGTTTCTCCACAATCCTTTTGCCAACCTATCATTGAACTTTTCCTGAAATATACTTAGTGGAAACATTAGTTCAATGATATATATGTTGTTATTAATTACCAAAACCACCAAGGGAGCAAATGTGCTTTCAATCTCGCCCTTTTTGGTAATTGATGACAACATATAGATCAAAACTTCGACATATGATATAATCAATGAATATAATCCTCGCTTTGAGAAGTATGTGATAAGCAAGAGCTCCCCCTAAATTTGTGCATTATTTTGAATTTGTGTTTGAATGCAAATGCACAATCGATTAGGTACATGGGGCACTCTTTCATGTCACATACAACTTGGTGGTGTGCAAGAATAATAAGAATGAATATCATAGCACAACACAATCAAGCAAAGATGAATGATCATCTCATAAGCATCACAAGGATAGGAAATAGTAGCAATACACATCAAGTGTATGATCAAACACCAACAAAGTTTAACACAAGCAAACCAAAAGATATCAAATGTTTTGAAAAGCGATAAAAAGCAACGCTCTCTCTCTCTCTCTCTCGAAGCCTAAAGATCTATATACATCTTCTCCCCCTTTGGCAACAAGTTACCAAAAAGTTCAAAGGTAAATAACTAAGCGCTCTTCTGGGGCTGATCTCCTCCGGTAGCTGATGAAGGAGTCGAGAGAACGGCATCAGCGAAGACTTCGGCAGACGTCATGGACGGAGTCGGAGTAGCAACTGGAGGAACTGGAGGAGCTGATGGAGCTGAAGAAGCTGTAGCAGGTGCTGATGAAGAAGGTCGCAACTCTGGAGCTGGCACTGTAGCTGATCTAGCCTGAGTAGTGAACTGGGTGCTTGGCCTGAGAGGTGCACGATCCTCATCATCATCATCTGTAGAGTGACGGCTAGGCACTGCGTCAACTTCCTTCTTGAGCTCATTCACAGTCACTGTGAGCTCATCCACCTTATTGTTGAGAATATGAAATTTGTTGTCAACAATCCTCGAGAGGCTCGCCTGGTTCTTCAATATCTCGCTGATGTCCTTCTGCATGCTGAGCACAGAGCTAAGTAGGATATCTATCTGCTCACTCCTAGACCTTGGCACCTGAGAACCGGAGTCTCTGGCTGCCTCTGCATGTGCCTGTGTTGTAACTGAAGTGGGATGATGTGGGTCCATCACCACAACGTTGTCTTCTAGCTCTGGCAATAGTGGCAAATGTGGTCGGTCAAGTGCAAAAAATTGCTTTTCCAACTTAGAGTTGATAAGCATCTGGATATAGGGTGCATAGCAACATGAACGCTTCTGATCAGCAGCAACCCTCTTCACAGTCTCCACTATCAGATCCATCACTCTGAATCTCGTATGTTGATCTAGATGGAGCAGCATGTTGATGGAATAGCCTCTTATCATCTTCTCATCTCCAGACTTAGGCATTAAGGTATGCCTCAATATAGTGTTGATAGTGCGTAGACCAGCCTGGAGTAAGTAAATGGATCCTAGCTTGTGAGACTTCACATGTGCAGCAGGAATCTCATTGTACATGTTCTTCATGGCATTGTGGCTTGCCTTGGGCTCATTGTATACATTAATGTCACCATCTTCCACCTCTGGGACTCCTAAGATGGCAGCCCACTCCTCAACTGTGGATTCATATCTTGCACCTTCAGTCATCCATACAATTCTACCATCTCCATAGAAATGAGCAATGGAGTAGAATTGCATGATCATTTCATCATTCCAAGCAGTGAACTCCTTACCAACAAACTCATCAAGTCCAATGCAATGAAAGTTGTCTTGCACACTTGGGAAGTAATCCTCATTGTCCTTGATGCACTTCCAGTCCACAAACCTCATATCACTCACAGCAGGGCTCTTGTCAAGCAAAATTGTTTCATAGAAGTCTTGCTGTTCTTTTGTATAGAACCTGTAGTCCACAGCAGTCTTCCTCCTCTGTGAATATGGATCAACAGCTCTCCACTCTCTCAAACCTGAGTCCTTCCTCTTCTTCATATCCTCAGCTAGCAAGTGGCTGGCATTGTGCTCTGGTAGGTGTGGTCTTAGCTTCATCAAAGCTGACATAGCATCATCCTTAGCTTGCCTAAAAGTAGAAGTCTTGTTCTTGGAAGAAGCTGGGATCTTTCTGGAGAACCTCTTGGGTTTGGGAACAACAGTAGTCTTCTTGGGGGCAGTCTTGGTGCCTTTGGATGATGTATCCTTAGGCATAGCATTAGCCATGAGCTTCTTCTTCTTCTTAGGAGGGGCCTTAGCAGCTGGCTCTTCCTCCTCTTCTTCCTCATCTAGATACTCTGGAGTAGAAGGAAGAACTTTAGCTTTAACAAATCTTGTCCTTTCTCTCTTCTTCTTCTCTCCTGCCTTCTTAGGCATAGAATTCTTGGAGGGCTCAACAGACATTGTTGCCCTAGCACCCTCTGGTGCTCTCACTGTCCCTGAGCTAGCATACTCTTTCCTTATTGCCTTCTTCTTCTTGGATGAAGAGGCAGCAACAGTGTTCTTGGCAGTATCATCTTTCTTTGACAGCTCCTCAGGAATAAAGTCTTCATCTTCCTCATCTGAGTTGAGCTTCCTTCTTGCCCAAGTTGCAGCCTTGGGCAGATCAGGTGAGCTAGGAACATCATCATAGCTCCCTTCAGGACTAGTGCCTGAGCTCATGTCAACATTTTGCTCTCTGAAATCATTCTGGCTATCATCTGAACCTGACATCTCTAACCCTGTGAAATAAAGTATAGAAGAGTGGAAGGGTTGAGTCATCACAAAATGCAGAGATTTTTCAAAGGTTTGAACAAAGAAATTCTTAGATATAGCTTTCAGCAAAAAGGGATTTCGGTGTCACCGAGTCAAAAGTTTCGGTACCACCGAGACGCACATAACTCTTTACAGAAACTTGGCAGCAATTTCGGTCATACCGAAAATTGCCACTCGGTTTCACCAAGATTGTCCTCAGTAGTCCAAAACAAAATCGGTAGGGCCGATTTTTCTGACTCGGTATTACCGAGATTCGGTTTTGCGGACGGCTAGACCTAAAAATCTTTCGATCGCTAAGCTAATGAGATTTCTAGAGGATTGAGAGGATTGCAATCAGTGGATTATCGATAAAAGTTACTCTAATGCGCATGAATCGGAAGGAGAGCGCAAAGAGGGCCGGATCCATACCCTAACTCGGTGAAGGATCCGCTAAGGCGACGACGGCGGTGAAGATTCTATCGGCGGCGGCGATTCCCAACGGCGGAGGCGCATGGGGAGGCAAAGGCGATGACCAAGGGGTCCGGAGAGGCAGCTTAGGGTTGGAGGAAACAAGCTTTTGCGGTTGAATTTCAAAAGTCGGGTCCGCCAGGTAATATACCCTTTGCTGTCGGTGACACCGGTTCGAAATTGTCGGTGCCACCGAGTTTCTCAACTGTCAGTTGACAGGGAAACTCGGTGTAACCGAGAATAAGGAATCGGTGTTACCGAGATTGAAAACCAGATCAACCCTAGGCATTCGGTGATACCGAGAATTTGGTATTGGTTCCACCGAGATGCACTTGGGAGGTTTTAATGGTCAGTCCTTTGTCGATACGAAACTCCGAGTGCTCCTCACACAGAGAGATCGAAAAGTCCTTGTTCAATTTTTGTGATGCAGCAAGAATAGAATATAAGACGAGAAATCATAGATAGCTAGAGAGTGGTCCTAGGCATTCTTGTCCATCCAATTGGCAAAAGAAAAATCAAAAGCCAAATAGCAACAATTGGATGTCCTCGAATGAATAAAGAGATGCAGACCAACATGCTCACACAATAAGATGTCAAATGAAATCATGACAAACATGCACAACTACTCTAGCATCTAACAAGCAATTTGGCGATGACGGAGTAATCTATATATGAGTATATTGACTTAAGAGCCAAGTAAGAATACTTGATCATAGGTCATACTCATCGTTTAAGCACAAGTGGGGTTACCACTTTTACATAAAGCATTTAATGTTGTCACATACTATGAGATGCTTTAACTCAAGTCTTAGAGTAAAGTTCCCCCTTGATGTGACATCCCCCCATAGGAGGGATAAACTAACCTTGGGTTTGTCGTAGAAGACTTCATGTGCGTGATGTAGTGGTGGATGCTCAAGGTTGATGAAGATCACCAAGAGTTGGGAGCATCCTTGTTGTTTCCTTACTCTTCTCATCTACATGGGTTAGTCCCAACACACAAGAGACAAATACAAGGATATCTATGGACATGGAGTGCAAAGCATACATGATGATGTCCATGGATTTGTTGATTACCTTGTCCCTTGCTTACCTTTGAGGGAATGTGTGACTCCTTGAACTATTGCATGATGTTGACGTTGATTGCAACTAGTTCTTGCCAATAATGAATGTGAGTGAATTTCATTGGTGGAGTCACCCCTCAAGAACTTCTCTAGTTTTTCTTCTTGGGGACCCACATCAACTTGATGGGGATCCTTGGTGTTGAAGTGGCACTTGTAGAAGTTGAGCTTGAAGTAGCTTGATCTTAACACATGAGTAGGTGGCTCTCTCTCTGAAAATTGGATGGGGCAAGTATGAAATAGTTCTGAGTGCTTCTCTTTCGAGTGAGTGGTGGTGAAGGGGTATATATAGGCATCCCCAAAAATCCAACCGTTACACCTAAAGTGACCAATTCGGTGACACCGAAGTATAAAACTCGGTGGTACCAAAGTGACCAAAAGGCAGTAACTTTTGAATCTCGGTGAAACCGATACATAAATCTCGGTGGTACCGATTTGATGACCAACGGTTAGAATGCACAACTCGATGAGACCGATTCTCAAATTTTGGTGGTACCAATTCTTGACAACGGCTAACCAGAGAGTTGGTCCAAAAACTCGGTAAGACCGATTCACAAAACTCGGTGGTACCGATTCCTGAGAATAGCTAACCAGGAAGTTGGTCCAAATCTCGGTGAGACCGATTGGCAAAACTCGATGGTACCGATACTTGAAAATAGCTAACCATAAGGTTGGCAACTGAACTCGGTGGCACCGAAGTGAAAAGTTGGTAGTACCGAGATGGGTTTGGCTTAGGATCTGTCTAGGGTTTGAATCTCGGTGAGACCGAATAGGAATTGTTGGTCTTACCGATTTTAGTGGTAGGGTTCTAGACAGAGTATTTGTGGAAGAGCTTGTGGGTGTTTTTGGTGACTCACTTGTGCACGTGGAGCATCTTGTTCACCAACAGTACCTTACACCCTTTTAATAGTATTGGCTTCCCTATGGACTCAAAGTGATTTCTCACAAAGTAAAATGTAGAGTCCTCTTGCTTGAAGCTTTGCCAATCCATTTCCTTGCATTTTGGGGTTTCTTCACAATCCTTTTGCCAACCTATCATTGAACTTTTCCTGAAATATACTTAGTGAAAACATTAGTTCAATGATATATATGTTGTTATTAATTACCAAAACCACCAAGGGAGCAAATGTGCTTTCAGTGGATTAACCGTGAGGTGGCGATGGGAACGACCGACATGGCGGCGGCGACGTAGGGTGACCATGATCGGGCGCGACGATAGCAGGAGAGGAGGCATCTATGCCGGGAAGTTTGTGATCGGGCGGTTGGGGTTTTCCAAACAACGGTTTTGATTTTATGACATGCATTATCATTTTGCTAGTTAAATATATGATCAAATTTTACCCAAAATACGACGAGACTAATAGTCCGATGGAATTTTTTGACGGGAGAAGATATAATCAACGCTCTGCACACGTAGAAGTAGAGTATTTATGGCAAAGTTTACCAACAAACATCAGAGAACTAGCATTTGAGATGCCCAAATTATAGACGATCGTTGCACACCGCCGGACACAAACGTTACAAAATCATATGTTAATCGTATTATTTTCTTGCGAATATATGTTGAGCGTATTGGCGAGTAGACCAGTTTCAAATTTGTGATGAAACAGAGCTCGTAGCAAGAAATAATTATATGCACCTGGCGATGCAAGCAGTGACAGTGACTTGTAGCTGTCCAGTTAATTCAAGAAGCGATTCCCAAAACAAAAAGGAAATTAAAGAAGCGACGACATTGAAGATGTCTTGGCAAAGATTCTGACGGCGAACCACATGCACACCACCGCTTGCAGTTTTTAAACATCTAGTTTGACGTGTTGCATTTGCTTGCGTCCGTGGAAATTAAGGCCACATGGCATGCGCAACCCATTTTAAGCATGTTGTTAGTGGCACCCAGACCAGACGGCCACTCTACACTGCCCCTGCCTGCGTGTCTGCCTGTGCTAAGACATTGACAGCACGGCTAGCTAGCGCAGTCGCTCGGATAAGGCGACGGTGATCGCGGCTCCGTAGGGCCGATCGACCGGCCGACATGCAAAAGCGGCACGGCAAGGCCAACCTGTATCACACTCATCCACTACGCCAGGGCCACGGCTGTACGGACGGCAAACCGGCCGGCCTCTGCCCACGGGCTACGCCCACGCACGCTCCGCAAGTACTGGTGTGCATGCAAGGATCGGTTGGACCAGTACACCGTGCCCATCTGGTCCCGGCGTTATGGGTCCGCCGTGTGTCCATGGTTGCCACTCCTGACAATGTTTTGACTTATCAATGGCAGCAATTGCGGTAAACCGAGTACCCTTGGTCCAAGCCAGTCCTTGTCAATGGAGTATACTTGGTCCGGTGTTGATTTTCTTGGACAGCATCTATACGTACCCACCACAGACCAGAGTGTTGCTTTCTTGCCCTCGTTGCCTTGCCAAGGACAAGGAGTACTGCTCAAACATGGCAATAGTTTGTTGAAAAAACAGAACAGAACAAGTAACACCTCGCATTTGACAAGGACTGGCTTGGCGTCTGAACTGGATGCCATTGAAAAATATAGCCCAATAGGACAAGGTCATAGTCGCTTTTTGTTGCTGTTGAAGATCATCTTTGTGGCACAGCAGCTGCTCATAATGTTATGTATGATGAAAATACGTGTCATCTTCTTACCTTGTAATTTGTCTTCCTTCACGGAGAAGATATGGAAGACGATGGCACGCAAGCATTACTTTATCAAAGAAAAGCTTCGAAATGCCATCTTAATTCTTAACGGTGTACGGCGCTAAATAATACTTCTTCCTTCCAAAATATAGCTCGTATATTTTTTTTCTTGCAAAATTTCAACCATCGTAAAGTTTGACTAAGTTTATGGAGAAAAATGTTTACATTTATGGTTTCATGATATAGAACTTGACTTGTGTGTTTATATGACGAGTTTTCTCAAATGCTCGAAGTCTTTATTGAGCAGGTTGGATGTACACTCACTTATCTGCATATAGAAAGCTTCATACATGTATAGCTATAGTGCATCGTTGCATGACAATCTCTACTCCTAACATTGACATCGATTGTAAGTCATCTCCATTGCCGAACTATCAAGCCACGTTGATGTGAGACTTTCTTATAATTTTTGTCTTTTCAATTAAATACACATCATCATTCTCTGCCATCCTAAGTGCTAAGAACAAAGCTTGTGAATTGGGCATTTACCGAAGTGCTAAGTAGTTGAAAAGGGCTCGTCACAGATTCAGTCGCTTGGCCGAAGCTCTAGGTTGTGTTATGGGAAGATGTTTGAATATGATAAAGCCTTGAGTGATTGCAAATGTTATGACATCATGAGTATTAATTGGTATTACATGAAAGCACTAATCCATGAAATCAATAGTATTCTTGTTTACACTTTTTGAAAGATTTGCTTGTTATCAATTATTAGATTATTGCTTTGAACCACTTTTGTCCTAAGTTCACATCAGTATTACATCATTTGATCAAGATCACGCTATGTAGTATTCAACATCAAAAATTATCTTTGTTTATCATTTACCTACTCGAGTATGTATCAAACTTCAGTATTACATCATTGGGCATTTACCGATCTGGAATTAAACTTCAGGATGCTGATACGTCTCAAATGTATCTATAAGTTTTGATTGTTAAATGATATTATGTTACCACTTTTATATACTTTTCATAGAAACTTATATTATTATTTTGGACTAACCTATAAATCTAGTGTCAAGTGCCAGTTCCTATTATTTCCTTGTTTTTGATTTTACAAAAATCAATACCCCTGGAGGTCCAAATATGATGGCATTTTTGACAATTTTTTATGGACCAGAATGAACACAACAAGCTTCGGGAAGCATCGTGAGGACCCACCAGTCATCCACAAGGGCAGATGGCGTGACCAGGGGTGGCCACGCCACCTGGGCTTGTGGCCCTCTGGTTACCGCATTAGTCCAATTCCACCGCCATAATTCTATAGAAATACATAAACAATATGTCGTACCTCTAGAAGAATTTTATCGCCGCCGCAAGCCTCTGTTCTGAAGAGATCCCATCTGGAGACCTGTTCTGAAGCACTGCCGGAGGGGGAGCCATTGGACAAGGCCTCTTCATCAACCTTGCTGCCTACATGACCACGTGTGAGTAGTTCCTTTATTACCTACAGGTCCATAGTAGTAGCTATATGGTGCTCTCTCTCTCTCTCTCTCTCTCTCTCTCTCTCTCTCTCTCTCTCTCGGATCTTCAATACCATGTTCCCCTTCTTCCTTGTGTGTTTGAGATCAATTCGATGTAATTTTGCGCTGTGTTTGTTGGGACATGATGAATTGTGAGTTTATGATCAGATTGTTCATTGAATCTATTTGAATCTCTTGGAGTTTCTTTTGTTGTATGATTAAGTGGCTATGTATGCTTTCCGATCTATTTGTCTCACTGGCCAAGATTGATTGGTAGATCTTCGGAGGGAGTGGTGTATAGTAGTGGGTTCAATCTTACAGTCATTTGTATATCCCAGTTACAGAATGAGGACAACACACATATCTGTATTGTTGTCACTAAGGATAAAATGACGGGGTTTGATCTTCTTGTCCACAATATGTAATCTTGCTTAAAGTGTTACTTTGTTTCTTATGAACTTAATACTTTGATATGCATGTTGGACAACGGTCTTGGGGCGAAGTAATCTCTACTCCTAAAGGGGGAGTTGGTAGCTCCTTTCTCGGTTTATTTTCGTCAGGTTTTTTTTCGTCCGTTTTTTTCATCCCGCCTCCCACCGTTTCCTCCCATTGGTTTATTTTCTCCCTCTCATTAAAAAACCAAATCCACCATTAAGGCGAAAGATTTTGTTTTGTACTTTCTTTGGCAGGTGATGATTCCTCCCATTGGTTTATTGGTTCGATAACCTTGGTTCTCACTGAGGGAAATACGTACTTATCTATAATGTGCTGCATCATCCCCTCCTCTTCGGGGAAAAACCCGACGCAGATCATAAGTATCACCTCCTGAAATTGCTTTCCACCCAATCCTTATCTTCTACTAAGCCAGAATATGTGAGAGAGTGATTGAGTGTTGAGAAGACCATCTTTTGAAGCACAAGAGCAAGGAGTTCATCATCAACACACCATCTATTACCTTTTGGAGAGTGGTATCTTCTAGATTGGTTAGATGTCACTTGGGAGCCTCCAAATCATGTGGACTTGAACCAAGAAGTTTGTAAGGGCAAGGATATCGTCTATTTCGTGAAGATCTACCCCGAGTGAGGCATAGTCCTTCGTAGACGTAAGCCATGGTAGAATAGACAAGGTTGCTTCTTCGTGGACCCTTCGTGGGTGAAGCCCTTCATGTAGTCGTGCAGCCATTATCCTCCGTGGGTTGAAATCGCCATTAACATGGACGTACGATAGCACCATTTAGCGGAACAACGCCAAAAATCTCCGTGTCTTCATTGCGTTTGATTTCTCCGATCCCTCCTCACTTTCATATGCAATGTCTCTATTTCTCGTTGTCCACTACTTAGACACACATGTGTAGGGTGTTGCTTGATCCGTGCAAATCGTTAAAACTTGCCTATAACTAAAATTAGGAAAATGTTAAGTTTTAATTGGTAAGTAGTCTAATCACATCCCTCTAGACCTACTTACCATCCTACAATAGTTCAAACATTCTTGCAAACACCACCGCAACCGCCGTCTCCTTTCCCCAAAAACTTTAGGGTTTCTTTGCCTCCCGTCGGCACCGCCGCCGGTCCACCTTGTCTCCGATGGTCTTAGGGCCATGGGGGCGTAGTGGATCCCGGCCCTTGTCGACGGGAGTGCTTTGTTTTTAGACGTTTCTTTGAATTTTATTAGGGTTTGTGTCCTGCTCAGAAAGATGAGATGGTTGTGACTCCGTGAAGATGGAATAAGGTTCTTCCGCCTAGCCCCCGTGCCGATGGTGCATCTAACACCGTCGATGGGCGTGTGTAGGTGCCTCTCCGGTGAATCTGTCTTTGGTGGATCTTCTCAGATCTGTTCGTCGTTCTTGAACGTTCGTGTGCCATCACGTTGGATCTTTTCGATCTACGCTACTCTTCATCGACAATGATTGCTGTTCTGGTGCACTGGTCTTATGGCTTAGCATGATGATTTCCCGACAAGGGGCGATGACGGCGGCGAGCCTTCGACTTGCTTCAGTGCTTGTAGTCGTTGCTAGGTAGTCTATAGATCTGGATGTAATTTATATTATTCCCGGTGCCCGTTGTACTGCCATGATTAAAAATGAATAGATAAAAAAAAATCCCGAAAAAAAAACATAGTAGTATTTGCAATGACTCGAATCAAGGCATGAGGATATAACGTGCGGCCTGGTCTTATGGCATATGTAACGATGGTCTGACTTTGTCTAAAATCAACAATCTGACTTGTGCACCCCCCAAATGATTAGCGGATGCTCGGTGATCACCGCCAATGTGTGATTTTATCTCTACTCCTAAAGGGGGAGTTGGTAGCTCCTTTCTCGGTTTATTTTCGTCAGGTTTTTTTTCGTCCGTTTTTTTCATCCCGCCTCCCACCGTTTCCTCCCATTGGTTTATTTTCTCCCTCTCATTAAAAAACCAAATCCACCATTAAGGCGAAATATTTTGTTTTGTACTTTCTTTGGCAGGTGATGATTCGATTTAATCACATTAATAATAGGTAATTAAGAATTCCAAAAGCATACCATATATGTGAGATCACCTTCCGAAAAACCAAATCCACCATTAAAGTAGAAGATTTTGTTTTGTGCTTGCTTTGGCAGGTGATGATTCGATTTAATCATATTAATAATAGGTAATTAAGAATTCCAAAATCATACCATATATGTGAGATCACCTTCCGAGAAACCAAATCCAACATTAAAGCGGAAGATTTTGTTTTGTACTTGCTTTGGCAGGTGATGATTTGATTTAATCACATTAATAATAGGTAATTAAGAATTCCAAAATCATGCCATATATGTGAGATCACCTTCCGAGAAAACAAATATAGGATTTTTCTTGATAACCTTCCAAAACAAAATCCGAGTTGTAGCCTGGTACACTGGTTTATTTTTATCCGGTTTTTTCGACCCACCTTCCACCACCCCTTTTCACTGATTTATCTCTTTACAAATAACCACAAAAGGAAAAAAAAACATTCCGCCACTCCTCCCAGCCTTGATCTTTTCTTTAGGATCCCAGGGACGCCGCCGCCGCTGACACGGATCCAACAGATCCCCACGAATCGTTGGGCACATCAAAATAAATGTGCTAATAAAACAAACATGTCTCAAATACCCCACTAATGTTTGGTCTACAAGTACTCTCTCTAATGTGGTCTAAAAGTACTCCCTCTAATGGCATGTGCACTTAAGGCCATAAAAGTTATGTTTTGTAGGTCCAAACCCTTCAGCTGGCAACAGAGATTTGTAATGAAAAAAAGAGCAGCAGTAGAGATTTACATGTCCGTGCCAGTTGAGCACGTTGGACTTTGAACGTGCAATACAATAGGTGCATACATATATACCTTTTAAGTAAGATTGATTTTCGTTGTGTGTACGGTGGATATACCAGACAGCATGCATGTGTAGCTTCTAAGCAAAAATATAGAACCGAGCTGCTTGATTTCAGCTAGGATGTAAAGACCAAAAGGTGGCAACAATTTCTGCAGAAAGGGATCGTTTAGAATTTAGCGGCTCCTCTACCCCGGCCGGCCGGCCGTGGTGCATGCATGTGGCCGGCCACGCGTGTTTTGCCCTGACACGCACGCACGCGTGCCACATGTATAATAGAAAGTTTACGTCGCATGCAAAGGGAAAAGGGAAAGCAAGAGAGATGAACAAAACAGGTTAGCTGAGCAAGTGTACGTACGTGGCAGTTTCAAAAACATCATGGTTCCATCTCCCAAGTGGACCGGTCAACTGATGAAGAGATGACAGTGTTCGGGTAAACAGCGTTTGTATGCATGCGTGCACAGGAAACACAAAATTACTAACATTGATCACCACATTAATTCAATACCTAGAAACGCAAAAATTTTCTAGGTGTGAGTAGTTAGTTGGGCACATCATCTGGATGACCGAACAAAACAGATGGTTTTTTGCGTCTTCTCTCCCACCACACCTTCATGTTGGTTCTTATTCACTGGTTTATTTTTCTCTTTATTTTTTCCTTGCAAACCCGTACTTTTCTTAACGTATAAAAGATCATGGATCCAACTTTCCTAACATGCCCAAATTAATTGATTCTTTCCATCAGTACAATTTACTTTAGGAAACAAATAACAAATTAAAAATAAATAAATAATGAATTTTAAGGAAACAAAATAACAGATTTTGATTAAATCAATTTCGCCCTCACCTGCCGCGCCCTCCTCCCAGCCTCTCCACGCGCCCCCGCAATGTCGACCCGTGCGCCATCGCTTCTCCCGGCGCTCAGATTCGGGGCTCGCCGCAATGCCCGAGGCACCGACAGTGAGCCGTAGGGAGGAGGAGATGGTGGTGTACAAAGAAGTACATGGAGGTGGAGGAGGGGACGGGCGCAACATCAACTACACGCCGAACGTGGAGGCATGGAGGACTACCGCCGGTGTGAGCACCATCCCATCAGCACCGGTGACTCATCCAAGCAAGTCACCTACATCGTCGTCGTCAATTCCTCCTCCCCCTGGCCAGGGTTTCTAATCAAGCCGCCACCATAGATGCACATCTACATGCGGATGGCTCGTGTTCAACCATGGCTAGCGACCGCGGAGGCGACATGCGCCTGATCTACGACAACATTAAGGAACAAGCAGCGGTGATGCCCGACCCCGTGCTCGTCACACTCCACAAAGAGAGCCTGCTCGTGGATGCGGTCACTCGGGTGGAGCCTGCAGTGAGGCGGGCGGGCTGTGTTCAGGAGTGGCCTCGGCATGCTGCTGCGGAGATGTTCAATAGCGGCCACCTGCTGCCTGCATCGTGCCGTTGGGCGCCGTCGACGGGCGACATGGGCAGAGTCCTCTGACGCTGAGGAGGTCAAGGTGTGCAGCGGTGGCAGGTACTCCGTTGACTGCTCACCTCGCCACCGTGACGACGCCCCTGTCGCATTGTCGTGCCCCTGTACCAGGGCAGCAGAACTACTACTCCATGCTGGCTACTCGGATCTGAGCTCATCGAGGGACACGGCGCCGGCGAGGAAGCCGGAGCAGGTTTGAGGGTCGTTTCCATTTGTGTTATGTACCCTTTATTGTTTTATCGATGTAAAACCCTTCACAGATTAGCCTTCCTTTTTCGAAGATCATGAGGTTTTGCAGTGGACAAGCTGACATGTTTGAACAATGGGGCAGACCCTTTGACCTGTGGGTTCTGCGGTTAGACTGTTACAAGGAGAAGGGGGTTCCTTTTAACCTGCAGGAGCTCCGCCAATGGCAGCGTGCTTTCCTTGACAATAGCGTAGTACTGCACGTATGCAAGATGCAGCGAGCGAAATTGGCGCAAGAGTGCATCCTGCAAGCAGCACCAAATCTGAAATTGTTGACTGTTTTTTTCTTGCCCCGTCATCTTATAATGCTGGGATCCTAATGTATAACTGATCCAAACAAAAAGGTGCTCGTAGTAATTGCTCTGATCCGTGTAGGTTATTTGATTAATGAACCTAATGATATTGATTTGGTATTGTGAATGTCAATACTTTGTCCTATAAGTTTGGACATATTAGAGATACTTTGACTTCAGACAAAACTTATATGAAGACTAAACAGGACCGGAGGGAATAATAACACAATGATCAAAGAGCTGAAATGAAGAGTATCATAATAGATCCATTTGTTGGCCCGTGGCAACGCACGGGCGTTCTCCTAGTAGTAGTAGATGCAGTTGGATTAACGGTCTACTTGTCACAGACGTAATGCATATATGAGATTATGCCATGAATGATCATAGTTATGTTCGTTGCTATTCTTGTCAATTGCCAAGCTGTAATTTGTGACCATGTTGTTGGCCTTCTTGTGAGAGAATTACCTTTATTGAACCTATGCCCCCGGTCTATCCTTCCATCAAAATTCCTACAAATTTTCTATTTACTTTTTTCGTATCACTATCTATCTATTTGCTTTTAACCTTGTAACTATCAAGACAAGGGGCTTGACAACCCCCTTTCCATGTTGGGTGCAAGTTTTGTGTTTGTTTGTGTGCAGGCACTGTAGGCCTTGTTAGCTTGTTGATTCCTAGTTCCTACTAGTTTGATTAAACCTTGGTTCTCAATTGAGAGAATACTTTACTTCTATGCTATATCACCCTTACTCTTTAGGGAAAACCAAGCAACTCCTGTGGGCGTAGCATTATCGTGATCCCAAAACTAGTTGATGTGACGAATATCCAACACTTTAGTCCGATCATGGTTATCAATATCATCCAATGGATCTTCGCCAATGTATGTGGTGATTTGCCTCGATGGTGGAATGCCTCACACAACCTTTCTAGTTTGTCTACATGAAGGGGTGACAAATCCATGATGGCATCCTAGCACTTCATGATATTGTCCCTGAAGTAAAGGTGCATTACCAGAAAGGCGTGTTCCTTGAGCTAGATTACCACAAGGCATACGCCCGCTTGGACTGGTCATTTCTCCGCCAAGTTCAGGAGTAAAGTGAGTTCGATGATTGCTGGTTGATATATCTCTGTTGTCTCTACTTTTCCAAACACTTTTGCTCTTGTTTTGGACTCTAATTTGCATGATTTCTATGGAACTAACCTGGAGTGATGATGTTTTCACCAGAACTACCTTGGTGTTGTTTTTTGTGTAGAAACAAAAGTTCTCGCAATTGGACGAAACTTCCCGAAGATTTTTTTACCGAATATACAAAAAATGTTGGTTCAAAGATCTATTGGAGGGGAGCCACCAGCTGCCCACAAGGTAGGTCCGCGCCTACCCTCCAGGGCGCAC
Source organism: Elymus sibiricus (assembly GCA_039707655.1). NCBI lineage: Eukaryota > Viridiplantae > Streptophyta > Magnoliopsida > Poales > Poaceae > Elymus > Elymus sibiricus. The sequence goes on along the minus strand of CM077671.1, from coordinate 290,849,333 downwards.
CCTGCTGCCTTGTGGGGCCCACGGGTGGCCGTCTGACCTAATTCTAGTCCTAGATATGTCGTCTTTCTGAGCAAAAAATCAGATGGAAAGTTGATCATGTTTTACGATATGGAGCCTCCACCACCTCATGTTCTTTGCTGAGAGGCCTGATCTGGAGTCCGTTCGGGGCTCCAGAGAGGGTAAATCCTCTCCGTCGTCATCCGTCTTCATCAACAACCTCATGGTGCTCACCACCGGGAATTAGTAATCTCATTGTAGGCATACTGGAGGTAGATGGAGATGGATGAGATTCGTCATGCAATTGAATCAATTTGTTAGGTCTTGATCCCTAGTATCCATATGTCTGAGATTAATGTTGCTATGACTTTGCTATGCTTAATGCTTGTCACTAGGGACTGAGTGCCATGATTTCAGATCTGGACCTTTTATGCTTTCATGAATATATTTGAGTTGTAGATCATATCTGGCAAGTTATATGCACCCGTTATTGTTCTGAACTGTAGACCCCAAGGTGACAATAACTAGAATAATATTTGGGGATGATTGTAATTTGAGGAGTTCATGTATTCACTATGTGTTAATGCTTTATTCCGGTTCTCTATTAAAATGAGTGCCTTAATTACCCGCAGTTAGGAACCCGCTGCCACAGGAGGGTAGGACAAAAAGATGTCATGCAAGTTTTTATTGCAAGCACGTATGACTATATCGGAAATAATTTGCTACCCATGGTGGTAGCCACACATAACCCCAATTTTTATCGTTAATTAATTTGCTAAATTATTTGGACTATGAAAAATAACTCTATAATGAAAATATCGTGACTTTGGACCAGGCAGGCAAGCAAACAAGCAATTATGCCAAAAAGGCAAGCAAAACGACTGAGAGAAGTGAGAAAACGCCTTTTCACACGATGAAAAGGCATTTATGTCAAAAAGGTAATAAAAAGACAAAAAGGAGTGAGAATAATTCATGTCTATACAACAAAATTGCACTTGTGCTAATGCCATTGAAGACTGACAACTCATATATATAAGAAAGGCACTTATACCAAAGGGTGTGTAGCTACCACCAAGCATAGGAAATCGCCTCCCATGACTATATATAGAATACATGCCTACATATGATTAATGAATTGGAGCTAGTTCTGTGTCACTCTAGGTTGTGACTGTTACATAATGAATTTCATCCAAATATCCATCGCTACTCCATGTCTACATTATCACAATATTGACTTTGCTCAAGTAACTACTACTTCTACTGTTACACTTGCTACAAAACTGTTGTCACTATCACTATTATTATTGCTACTATTGTTACCACTTATACCAATATTATCATATAATTGTGCCAATAGTGAATTGCTGCAAGGAGTTTACTTCTCTGGTGTGGTTGAATTGACAACTCAACTGCTAAGGCTTGTAAATATTCTTTGGCTCCCCTTGTGTCGAATCAATAAATTTGGGTGTAATACTACCCTCGAAGACTGTTGCGATCCCCTATACTTGTGGGTCATCACTAGTGTTGCTGGATCATTCATTTGGTCATAAGCTTTAGTACCGCCATGAAAGTGAATGTGATGTGTGCTACTTGTGAGCTATGTTGGATTTTCCCCGAAGAGGAGAGGAGATGCAGTACAATAGAGATAAGCATTTCCCTCAGTCAGAACCAAGGTTATTGAACCAATAGGTGCACCAATGCAAATTGCTTTAAACAACACCTACACATAAAACCAAACACTTGGAACCAATGCGGGCAAGAGGGCTGTCAAGCCCCTTGAACTCGTTACTTGCAAGGATTAAATCTTGATAGAATAGATATTGTAAATGCAAAATAAAATAAAAGTAAATAAAGCGCAACAAGGTAATATAGATGTTTTTGATTTTATGTTTAAGTAGACCCGGAGGCCATAGTGTTCACTAGAGTCTTCTCTCTCGAAAGTAGCATACAGTGGGTAGACAAATTATTGTTGGGAAATTGATACAATTGCGCATAGTTATGACATGTTATTCACGACAATGATCATGTATATAGGCATTACGTCCATAAACAAGTAGACCAAAACGATTCTAAATCTACTACTATTACTTCATCAATCGACTGCTATCCAACATGCATCTATGGTATTAAGTTCATGACAAACGAAGTAATGCTTGGAGCAAGATGACATGATGTAGACAAAGTAAGAAAAGCAATATGTTCAAACCCCGTCGTTTTATCCTTAATGGCAACAATACAAATACGTGTCTTGACCCCTTATGTCACGAGGATAGAACACCGCAAGATTGAACCCATTACATCACACCACTCCCACGGAAGATAAACCAATCTAGTTGGCCAAACTAAACCGATATATCGGAGAGAAATACGAAGCTATAAGATCATGCATGTTGAAATTCATAGGAGACTCAATAACTTTTCATGAATAATCTGATCATAAACCCACAATTCATCGGATCCCAACAAACACACCGCAAAAGAAGATTACATCGAATACATCACCGCGAAGATTGGGATGAACTTTGTATTGAAGATCAAAGAGAGAGAAGAAGCCATCTAGGTACTAGCTATGGGCCCGTAGGTCTATGGTGGACTACTCACGCATCATCATGGAGGTATCAAGGTTGATGTATATGGCCTCCATGATCGATTCCCCCTCCGACAGTGAAATCACATATGCTCCCTTGGAGGTTTTGATAATTCATGGCAACATACACTATCTCTTGGACTAATGGTTTTACCTAGTGTTTCAGATTAAGTCCAAAAGATTGTTGTGGCTGGGAATGTGTGGAAAAACCCCAAGGATAGGATTGGCTAATCTTCAAGCTTAAAGAATCTACATTTTGCATTTATGTGAGAAATCACACTTGAGTCTATAGGAAAGCCAATACTATTAAAAGGGGATGAGGTATCTATGATGATCTGGTTGCTCAAGTGCTTAGAGGTTAGCCACCAAAAACCCTCATGAATTCTCCCACAATATATTCTGTCAAATTCCTAAAAGTCAAATTCGGTGCCACCAACTTTCCACAATCGCCCCTACCAAGTTTTCCTTAGACAGATTCCAGAGCCAAACCCTAGCAACTCGATTCAACCACGTTTTGGTTTGGTACAACCGAAAAGCATGGACCAACATTCTGGTATCTATTTTCTAAAAATCGGAATTTCCGAGTTTTGCAAATCGGTGTCACCGAAGTAAGGAACTGCCTAGTTCAACCGAATCAGACTCACCGAGAATCTATATATCAGTCTCACCGAGAACCCGAAAGTTGCAACCTTTTGCACTAGTCGGTGTAACCGAGTTTTTACTTCGGTTTCACCGAGTTGTGCAATAATGTTGTAACGATTGGATTTTTGGAGATGGCTATATATACCACCTCCCTCTCACTCGGAGGGAGAGCACTTAGAACAAGCCAACACTTTCCCCATTCATTTTCTGAGAGAGAATTACCTACTCATATGTTGAGATCAAGATCTTATATTCCAACCATATGACTCTTGATTTCTAGCCTCCCCAAGTTGCTTTCCATCCAATCAATCTCTTCTACCAAGCCAAATCTGTGAGAGAGTGATTCAGTGTTGAGGAGACTATCTTTTGAAGCACAAGAACAAGGAGTTCATCATCCAACCACATATATTACCTTTTGGAGAGTGGTGTCTCCTAGATTGGTTAGGTGTCGCTTGGGAGCCTCCAATTCATGTGGAGTTGAACCACGAAGTTTGTAAGGGCAAGGAGATCGTCTACTTCGTGAAGATCTACCCCGAGTGAGGCTAGTTCTTCGTGGACGTAAGCCATGATGGAATAGACGAGGTTGCTACTTCATGGACCCTTCGTGGGTTGAGTCCTCCGTGGACTCACAACCGCTACCCTCTGTGGGTTGAAGTCTCCATTAGCGTGGACGTATGATAGCACCACGTATCAGAACCACGGGAAAAATCTTTGAGTCCCTATTTCATTTGATCTTCCTATCTCTACTCTTTACTTACATGTGCATGTATTTACTTTCCGCTGCTATACTCGTAGATTTGCATGTGTAGGGTGTGCTAGACTTGATAGAATTGCTAAAAATTTCCAACCAATAAAATTGGGAAAAGGTTAGGTTTTCTTTGGTCAAGTAGTCTATTCACCCCCCCTCTAGACACCTCTTCTAGATTTCGAAGAGTTTGGACTTCGTTTGGTAAAGATTTCCTGGAAAACCAAAAACAAGCAGAAAACAACAACTGGCACTTGGCACTAGGTTAATAGGTTAGTTCCAAAAAATGATATAAAATAACATATAATTGCATATAAAGTATCCTAGATTGATAATATAATAGCATGGAACAATCAAAAATTATAGATACGTTGGAGACGTATCAACATCCCCAAGCTTAATTCATGCTCGTCCTCGAGTAGGTAAATGATGAAAACAATTTTTTTGATGCGACATGCTACCCAACATGTAATCTCTTTTTAGTATGATCATTGAGAAACTATGAACTAATTGATAAATAACATAATGGTTACTCTTCAAAATATACGATCCTTAAAGAATGTTATTCCCTACTCATTTTATCATATCAAGCATGGCATGACTTCGTCTTCATCACATAAGTATAAATCATGAGCACCCCGGTGTCAAACCAGGCAATTGGGTTGTACTTCTAACGCACTTCAGCATTTTCAACTTCACACAATACATGAGCGTGAACCATGGATATAGCATATGTGTGGAATAGAGTATGGTGGTAGATATCAAAGGAGTCAAAGTGGAAAAGAATGTCTTGCATCAACTAGGCGTATCAACGGGCTATGGAGATGCCCATCAATAGATATCCATGCGATATGTAGGGATTGCCATGAAACGGATGCACTAGAGCTATAAGTGTATGAAAGCTCAACAGAAGCTAAGTGGGTGTGCATCCAACTTGCTTGCTCATGAAGACCTCGAGCATTTGAGGAAGCCCGTCATCGGAATATACAAGCCAAGTTCTATAATGTAAAATTCCCACTAGCATGTTAAAATGACAACTTAGGAGACTCTCTATGAAGAACATGGTGCCACTTTGAGGCACAAGTGTGGTAAAGGATAGTAACACTGACCCTTCTCTCATTTTTCTCTCATTTATTTTTTCTATTTTTTTGTGGTGGGCTCATTTGGCCTCCCCCATTTTTTATTTTTCTTTCGGAGTCTCATCCCGACTTGTGGGGGAATCATTGTCTCCATCATCCTTTACTCACTGGGACAGTGCTCTAATAATGATGATCATCACACATTTATTTACTTACAACTCGATATTACAACTCAACATAAAACAATTATGACTCTATATGAATGCGTTTGGCAGTGTACCAGGATGTGCAATGATTTAGCATAACATGTAGACATGATGAACGGTGGCTTTGCCACAACTACTATGTCAACTCTTTTATCATGCAGAGCAATATGATGATGAACACACAAGTCATGTGACGGAACGGTGGAAGTTGCATGGCAATATATCTCGGAATGGCTATGGAAATGCCATGATAGGTATGTATGGTGGCTGTTTTGAGGAAGATATAAGGTGGCTTATGTGTGATAGATCGTATCATATTACGGGGTTTGGATGCACTGGCGAAGGTTGCACTGACTCTCGAGGTGAGAATGGGCCATGCACGGTACCGAAGAGGCTAGCAAATCTGGAAAGGTCGGAGTGCGTATATCCATGGATTCACATTACTCATAAAGAACTCACACACATATTGCAAAGCCTTATTAGATCTCTTGAAGCAAAGTACTACCGCCACTACTGGAATCAGAATATTTGCCGCCTGCCAGGTCTTTGCCGTCTGCTGGCAGACGACAAAGAAGGCCTTTGCCATCAGCTTCCCGAAAACAGACGACAAAGGCATGGCAGACGACAAAGGGTCTTTTTGCCGTCAGCCAGGTCTTTACCGTCGGCTAGCAGACGGCAAAGATGGGGCAGGTAGACGGCAATGGTCACGGGCGGGCCCCACCGCACCGTGGGTTCGGAGGACAGCCTCGTTGCCGTCGGGTACATCTTTGCCGTCTGCCTCCCCTCTGTTTGCCGTCCGCTAGCGGACGGCAAAGCGGATGCCCCCTTAACGGTCACGGCGGGGCCCCACCCCGCGCACCCCCCTCTTTGCCGTCTGCTAGCAGATGACAAAGAGGACGCCCCTATAATGGCCGGATCCCTCCTCCACCCCCTCACTCTCCCGAATCTCAATCTTTCCCGCCCCGCACGCCCCTCCCTGTGTCGCCAGCCCCCTACCACCGGCCCCCTCCCTGTGCGCCGCCCCCCACCACCGCGCCGCCACCCTCCCTACGCCGCCCCCCACCACCGCGCCGCCCCCCACCACCGCGCCGCCACCCTCCCTGCGCCGCCCCCCACCGCGCCGCCACCCACCCCGCGCCGCCCCCATCACCTCGACGGCTCCCCCGCTCCGCCCCCTCCCCGAGCCGCCCCTCCCCTCGCCGGCCCCCTCCCTGCGCCGTCCCCACCACCGCGCCGCCGCCCTCCGTGCGCCGCCCCCACCTCCGCAACGAGCCCCTCCCTGCGCTGCCCCAATCCCCTCGGCGGCGCCCCCACACCGCCCCCCTCCCCGAGCCGCCCCTCCCCTCGCCGGCTCCCGAAGCCGCCCCCTCCCCGCGGCTCCCCCCTCCCCCCGCCGCCCCGGCCGCCCCCACCCAACTCCGGTGAGTGCCCGGCCGCCGCCCCCCTCACATTATTTTGTTTTTCCCTGTTTTTTAGTTAGTTAGTTAGTTAGTTAAATTAGATAGTTAGTTTATTTTTTGTTTTATTTTCTGTTAAATTAGATAGTTAGTTTATTAGGTAGGAAAAACTTAGATAGAAAAGGAAAAACTTAGAAGAAAAAAAAACTAGAAGAAAAAAAAAGAAGAAGAAGAAGAAAGAGGAGAGGAGGAGAAGGAGAATAGGAAAAAGGAAAAGAAGAAGAAAAAGAAGAGAAGAAGAAGAAGAAGAAAGAGGAGAGGAGGAGAAGGAGAAGAGGAAAAAGGAAAAGAAGAAGAAAAGGAAGAGAAGAAGAGAAGAAGAAGAAAACGACACCCGACACGACGCCCCGCCAAGAACCGCGACACCCCGACATAACACCCCGACACCCAGACACGACGCCCATACACGACGCCCCGACACCCAGACACGACACCCCGACACGACACTCCGAGCAATTGTTAATACGCCGCCCCCGACGTCACTGACCCCCCGACACCTCTTCGGCCTCCTGTTGACCGAAGAGGTGCTCTTCGGCCTTCCAGAGGCCGACGGGGTCATAGTTTTGTAAATTATGAGTTAGGTCATATATATATATTCTAATTTTGTTATGAAAAACATCATATTTGTGTTGATCGGGTGGATTTCAATGTGCAGTTGTTTTGTCGCTGCGAGGGTCTGCTGTTCGACGACCTCCCCGTGCGTTTGACGAGCTTCCCGACGCGTTCGTGGGTGAGCACAAATGACATCTCCTCCCCCCCTTAATTTGCTCTGTTCCGGTCTTCGTGCCGATGAAACTTGCTAGCTATAGGTGTCTTCAATCATCAGTATGCGTGACCAGTATGCGTCTCCCGTTTGAAAGGGCGGCATCTATAAATATGCATGTCTTTGCATATTTATAACCACCATCCTTTCGAATTGTCCAACGTTATCCATGAACAGCCCGAGTATGTGTAGATTGGGTTCGTTTCCCCTTATGCTCTGCTCCGGATCCGATGCGGAATTTCGTCAGTGCCTCCCTGTTGTTCTCCGGGTACACATCCTCTCTGCTTATTGCCGAGACGTGTATCAGGAGAACAGCGGGGAGGTGCTGCCGAAATTCTGCGTCGGATCCGGAGCAGAGCATGGGAAAACGAACCCAATCTACACATACTCGGGTGGGATTAGGACCTATCTTTACCTATTAGCGTGTAGGTTGCATGGACGTAATAAAACCGACAAACTTGATTAACTGATGAATATAGATGATGAATTATATATATATTTGTTGTGTGTTTAGTAGGTAGGGAAGATGAGTGATCGTGCGTGGATGTACACCGGTCACCCTAGTCAGAAAGACATGACCATTGAATGGTTTACAAAAACCAAGGGGTTTGTGAGCGCCGCATTTGCAAATGGCCAGGAAATAACCTGGTGCCCCTGTGTCCGGTGCGACAACCATAAAAAGTGGACACGGGATGAAATGGGTAAACACTTGCAGAAGTGGGGTTTTACGCCTGATTATACGGTGTGGAGATTTCATGGTGAGTCTGCCCAACGTGTCAGAGCTGAGGTGGTTCGTCGTCGCACCGACGAGCATGGTACCGGGATCGAAGACATGGTGCAAGACTTTGATGATGCTCGGGATTTGAACGATGAGATGGAGGAATCTGCAATGGCCTTCTATGAAATGTTGGAGTCTTCAAAACGTCCTCTCCACGAGCACACTGAGCTTTGTCAGCTGGATGCCATCGCGCAAGTAATGGCTCTGAAGGCTCAGTTCAACCTGGGCAGAGAATGCTACGACGCGATGATGACGATATTTGGACGCTTTCTACCCAAAGGCCATGTATTGCCTGCAAACATTTACCAGTCGGACAAAATCCTACGTGCGCTTAAGATGCCCTATGAGAAGATAGATGCCTGTGAGAATGGATGTGCTTTATTTAGGCTTGAGTATGCGGGCTTGAACTATTGTCCCATTTGCAAGTCTTCCAGGTATGTTGTGGTAGACAACGGTATGGGTGAGAAGAGTCAGACCAAAATCCCAATTAATGTTCTTCGGTATATGCCAATCATACCAAGACTTCAACATCTTGTCATGGTCGAAGAGACGGCCAGACAGATGACGTGGCACAAATTGGGCAAAAGAACCGAACTAGATGCAGATGGGAATCCGATGTTGGGACACACTTCAGACGCTTTTGCGTGGAAGCACTTCGATGCATTACATAAGGATAAAGCAGCCGATCCAAGGCATCCTCGAGTCGCCATCAGCACGGATGGGTTCAATGTGTTTGGTATGACGGTAACCCAATACAGTTGTTGGCCTGTATTTGTCATTCCACTAAATCTCCCACCCGGAGAGATTATGAAAAGAAAGAACATTTTCTTAACGTTGATAATTCCAGGGCCCAACTATCCGGGGAAGAATATGAATGTGTACATGCAGCCGCTTAAGGATGAATTGCAAGAAGCTTGGGATAATGGGATCAAGACATATGACGCCGCTACAAAACATAACTTCAAAATGCATGTGTGGTACATGTACTCGACGCATGACTTGCCGGCGTATGCGCTATTCATTGGCTGGTGTGTGCATGGAAGGTTCCCGTGCCCCACATGCAAGGAAGCTCTTGAGTTTCGTTGGCTGCAGGCTGGTCGCAAGTATTCTTGCTTCGACTTGCATAGACAGTTCCTGGATCCTCGCCATAAGTTCAGAAAAGACAAGAAGAATTTCATCAAAGGTAGAGTTGTCAAAAACTCTGCACCACCTGCATTGACAGGCCAACAGACCCTGGATCAGTTAAACGCTCTCGAGCCTGATCCAGAGTGTCCAGGATATTTCAAAGGGTATAATTCAGAACATGCCTGGACTCACAAGATATGCTTGTGGGATCTGCCTTACTTTAAAAACCTCCTTTGCCCACACAACATCGACGTGATGCACACTGAAAAGAATATCGCCGAGGCCCTTTTTGGTACATTGTTCGGCATAGAGGGGAAGTCAAAGGATAATCCTAAGACTAGAGTCGATCAGGAGGCTCTATGTGATAGACCGTTACAAAACATGCGACAACCGAAAGGAAAGAAGAACTGGAGGAAGCCAAAGGCATGGTTCAATCTTGGAAGGCCAGCTATGAGGGAAATGATCTTGTGGGTGAAAATGCAGTTGATGTTCCCCGATGGGTATGCAGCGAATCTAAAGAGGGGAGCGAGTCTTGACAAATTGAAAAAATTTGGTCTCAAGAGTCATGATTGGCACATATGGCTTGAGCGGGTAATGCCGGTGATGTTGCATGGCCTTATCCCTGAGGATGAATGGCTAGTACTGGCAAAGCTGAGCTATTTCTTCTGTGCTCTTTGTGCGAAAGAACTATCGCCTGACGTGCTAGACGAACTGGAAGAGTTGGCGCCGGAGTTGATCTGCAAGTTAGAAAAGATCTTTCCACCGGGATTCTTTAATCCAATGCAGCATTTGATTTTGCATCTCCCGACTGAGGCAAGATTGGGGGGGGCCATGCAAAATCGTTGGTGCTTCGCAACTGAGAGGATGCAGAAGACGCTTCGAGCAAACTGTAAAAATAAACGTAGAATTGAAGCATCGATGGCCGAGGCATTCATTACTGAGGAGGCGGCAAACTTCGTGACAGCACACTACGAAGCCAAAAATCGTCATTTGCATAATCCGAAGCCTCGGTACAATGATGGCGACCGTGAAAAGGTCGATCCAACCTCAGCCTATTCAAAGGGAAGCTCGCACCAGCCGGTGCTTCGAAAGCAATAGCGTTGGATGGCGAAGAATGGCGGACCATTTCGTTGTATATCTTCAACAACCTAACAGAAGTGCAGCCGTACATCGAGTAAGTTCTCGGTACATTGTTTCGCAACTTCTAATTCCTTTGAAATGCTCTTATTCCTGGATATGTGATACAGTCGATACGTCGCCAAATTCTCGGATGGAGCGGTGATCCAAAAGGACTCCATCGAAGAGTATGAGCTTCTGGCAAAGCATGGAGGCGGTTATCCCGGTTTCATCTCTTGGTTCAAAAAAACGGTAATTTCCATTAGACCATTTCATTTCTTCGTCTAGTTTGCGGCTAATGCAACAATCCTTTCGTATTAAACTTGTAGGCTAATGTAGAGTCTATGGACTCCGAATTGAGACAAGTCGCTAATGGTTTTGACTATAAGGTCCGTTCATTTGACAAATACGACATCAACGGGTATCGCTTTCGTACTTTTGGCAAAGTGCTATCTATGCCCGACCAAAAGTCTACAAATTGTTGTGTCTCTGCTATCGGCGAAGGAGGTGTCGAGTATTATGGAAGAGTTGAAGCAATTTATGAACTTATATTCTTTGGTGAAAACCCACCAAACGTCGTAGTCTTCAAATGTTATTGGTTCCAGCCGAAGGAGACTAGAAGGACTCATGAACATATAGGGCTAGTCGAAATCAAACAAAGCACCCATTTAGATGTTCCCGATGTCTATATTACGGCTCAACAGGCGACCTAAGTTTTTTATCTACCGTGGGCCTGCCAAACTGATCCAAATCTGAATGGTTGGGATGTCGTTTCTGATGTGCCACCACGTTTTAGACCACCTCCCCTCAATGAAGATGATTATGAACCTCACATTAACCCAGACACATATGAAGGAGAATTCTTCCAAGAAACACGTCTTTCCAAAAAACGTTTAAAGAACCGCTCTACTTCACCCCAGAACATTGAAGTAGACAGCGACAGTGAATCCGACTCCACCCCTGAGCCGGAACAAGAAGAGGTTACTGCTGCGGATGACCTCTCAATGCTGGACCGATTACATAAAGGAGGCCTTCCACATGTTGTTCCCGATAGTGATGATGATGATGCATTTATTGATGATAGTGATGATGACGATGCATTTATTGATCCCGGAGCATATATAGACGATGAAGATTATTATTAGTTCATGTCAGGTATTATTCAATTTTTATTATATACATGATGATGATACACTCAAATTATATATATACATATTGGTTTATGATGTACTAATTTCGTTTACTCTTTGTCATGGCAGGTGTTGAAAGATGGTGGGCGCGGGTCGAGAGCGATCCGAGGCTCCTTCGTCGGCGCGTGGTGGGAGGGGTACTTCCATTCCACCCCAAACTCTCTGGAGAGCGTTGTACGACAATATTGGGACACCCGAGGGCGCTTCTTCATCGGCGAAGTTGCCGACCGGGAGAGGAGGACGGGGGAGAGGTAGGAAGGCTCCTAAAGGTACACGTGGTGGCCGTGGGAGAGGTAGGAAGGCTGCTACGCCTTCCTCGCCGCCACCCCCAGCTGATTCACCCGAGCACAAGACTGCTACGGTGGACCCGTCTGAGGTGGAGGCTACAAGTACTCCTGTCCACGAGCCTCGGGTCGACGATCCTTCTGTCTCAGACGCGGCCACCCGCGACACTCCTGTGCCAGACACTTCGTCCTGCGAGACTCCTGTGCCAGACGCTTCGTCCTACGAGACTCCACACGCTTCGACCGGATGGGATACCTGGTCGGATCTGCATCAGCCGGAGCCGAGTGGCCATGCTGATGGTGGCGGGGATCAGCTTTCTGATAGCGGGGAGGAGGTGGCTGAGGGGGCCACCGTCTACCAGCGTGGGTGTACACGGCTCCCGCCCGTGCCGACGACCCGCGAGCAGAGGTGGCCGATTAGGCCTGAGTCGCTGAAGTAAGTGCATTTACTCTTTTTAAACCTTTTGCCTTCATGTTTCTTCACATATCTAATGCGCTGGCTTTGTCATACTGCAGGGGTTGGATTCACGCCAAGGATGTCTGCAGGCCCAACTCCATCCTTGGTGTGCTTTTACGGCATAACTTCCCGGGGTTTGTCACGTTGCCCAGCGAGGGTCAGCTTCGAGAGTTAGGATTGAAATGGGAGCACTACTTGGCTGCCCCGGCCCCGCCGGAGGAGATGATCGACGATGTGTTGTGCCACATGAGGGCCGACATGGTGATCAGAAAGTTCTGGGTAATTTCTCCTTTACACAATTAAAAATCAATAATAGCTATTTATTGTACTAATCAGTGTTGTCTCGTTTGATTGCAGACCTTCTACAGGTGTGAGGAGGGATACGAGGAGGCTGCGGCAAATCTTATCGATTACGAGTGTAGGCGCCTACTACAGAACTTACGGCACGAGGCTCGGGTACAGGCTGTTCGAGACTACTACGCCTCGCGGCGTATTAAGAAGGACAAGTCGTCGTCCCGCCGAAAGTTTCTGCACAAGGAGCATTACATGAAGGTAATTATCTATTCTTAAGGCCTTCTACTTAGTTTCCTTGCTTTGATTCGTAGGCGTAGCTCTCAAATTTCTCTTTACTAACTTAGGTGCCCCCGAGATGGTGTGCGGATAAAATGGATTGTTGGGAGGCGTTGGTGAATGAGTGGTGCTCTGACGAATGGCGAGCCGTCCACGACGATGCCAAGGAACGGCGTGCCCAAATGGAAGGTGTGCCACACCATCAAGGCAGCGCCAACTTATTTCAGTTCGGGCGGAACTGGGTACGTGGTTTGCTTCATGATTCCTGCAATTCATTTTTTGATGCTAGCTTGACCCCTTTATTAATACTTTGTTCCTCTCTTGTAGGCGCATCACAATAAGACGGAGGTGCCACAGGTGTATGACCTCTATGCCATGGCCCATACTGCCTCGTACAAGAAGGCCAAGGCATTCTCTGAGTCTGACCTTGATAATCCCCAGAACTTCACCAACATCTCCTCCCACAACAAGCTCGTGAGGTACAGAGATGTGGAGAAGGCGGTGAATGGGGAGGACTTCAACCCGAGCCAGCATCCTATTGATCTAGACCTGGTGATGATAGCTGGCGACGGGAGGCCCCATGGCCATATAGCCATTGGAGATGGACTTATACGGTCTTCGCGCACTCTCCGGCAGATCAAGGCGCGCCAAACGAGCTCCTGCCCTGAGATGATGCCTCGTCCACGGCCAGTCCAGCTCGCCATCGAGGTTAGTCATACGGACTCAGATAGCTTCCCTCCATTACATTGTGTGTGCGAACAAAGATGATTACAATGCTAACGAGGAGTTGTGTTGCAGGCTCCTCTGCAGAAAGAGAGAGAGACAACCCAGGCGCTTCTGGCGAACAGGCCCGGCAGGCGGCGGAGGAGAAGAGGGATTTGGAGGAGAGGAAAGCTAGGTTGTTGGAGGAGGAGAGGGCACGGAACGATGCGTCTAACCGGGCCATGTACGAGCTCATCGTGGTAAGTTTCTTCTTCATATTAGCCAAATCATGCACTACATGTTCTTTGCATTAATAACCAATATGATTGACTTGTCAAAACCAAATGTGCAGACTTTGTGCGAGAAGACCGGCCAGACCCCTCCGCCGATGCCAGTCATTACCACGGCTGGAACGGTGAGTTTCATTTCAATGTTCATTAGTTACTAGTCTTAACGTTTCAGCGTCATCATTCTAACGCAAATGATCTTTGGTACATCATAACTCCTGAGCCGCATCGCACGATCCTTCTACAGGGCCAAGTAGTGCTCGAGCTGACACCGGCCTGAGCAACCCCGGTGCTTCACCTCCGTGATGACGAGGACGGTAAGCCTTAATATGCCACTTACTTGGCTCATTTTCTCAAACAAAGACAAACTTAGCACTTAGACAAACTTAGCACAAAGACAAACTTAGCATTTAGACAAATGTCATATTTTACCTAAGTTAGCTTTGTTTCCTATAAAAAGACATAGTAAGCTTACTTACCTCCAAAATGACACATTGTACCTAAGTTAGCTCTAAAATGACCTATACTTAGCATTGTTTCCTCCACAATGACATAATAAGCTTAGTTAACTCAAAAATGGCATAATAGACTTGGTAACCTCATAGATGCCATAGACTTAGCTTATTTTCTTGCAAAATGACACAATAAGCTTAGTTAGGTCAAAAATGTGATAATTACCTAGGTTAGCTCTAAAATGACACAAATAAGCAATAAGAAGAAGAAAAACAAGAGGAGAAAGAGAGAGAAGAAAAATGCTTCTTCATCATCTTCTATTTCTTCTAGTATTCTTATTCTAACTTTCTTATTTCCAATTTTGCAGATTTGATTGAGTTCGCGGCAACTTGCTTTGATGTAGTGCTAGTGTTTACTTTCTGTTTTCATTTTGTATCGATGAACTTACATGCAACTTTCTTCCTATGTATGAGACTATGTATGTATGGATGAAACTAATGTAATATGGTGAACAATGTGACATTTGATACTTTTAATTTGGTATAATTGTTGGTTGATCATATCCATATGACAGGGATATTGTTGCTGTGAAATATATATATATATATTGTTGCTGTAAAATTGTTGAATATAACAAAAACAAACAAAAAAGAGGCAATACAGCCTCTTTGCCGTCTGCCCCGGACGGTAAAGACCGCTTTGCCGATGGCCGCCGTCGGCATAGATGCCACGTGGCAGCCAACTGTTAATCCTGGGAGTGGCAGGCCGCAGGCCATTTGGCTTCTTGGCCGACGGCCACCGTCGGCATAGCCAGGGCGGACGACAAAGGTTGACTTCTATGCCTATGGTGGCCGTCGGCATAGAAGGGGGCGGACGGCAAAGGGTTAGTGTGGGGCCTTCCCCGGCAGACGGCAATGGGTGGTCTCTATACCGACGGTGGCCGTCAGCATAAAGGGGGCAGACGGCAAAGGGTTAGTGTGGGGCCGTGCACGGCAGACGGCAAAGAGTTTGTGTGTTTGCCGTCCTAGGGCTGACGGCAAAGACTTTGGTGAGGGCCCGTTAGCCACCTAACGGTGCTAACGTCAAACTTCGCCGTCTACGCTCGTTGCCGTCTGCAGGCCGACGGCAAAAATTCTTTGCCGTCCGCTGTGCCAAGGCAGACGGCAAAGGACCTCTTTGCCGGACTTTATTCGTCCCAAAATTTTGCCGTCCGCTGGCGGACGGCAAAGTTCTTTACCGTCTATGGTTGCTCCTTTGCCGTCTGCCATGGCGGACGGCAAAGAACCTGATTCCTGTAGTGCGAACCCTAGGGAGGAGGCTGGTATGTAGGAGTTAACCATCGCGCTCCCCCGATTCAAACAACACGATAGGATTTCATTTCAGACATAAAAATGCTCACACATCACCACCATGCCATGTTAATACTTAGATGAATAACAAATAACAAGCTTTAATTACTGATATTTATACTAACTAATAATCATGTAATCATGCCCTTTCATATTACTAAATCAATATAATCAACTCATGTTTCTTCTTTTGTGAGCTACATGAAAGTTTTTATTATACCCCCCTTGAATACCTATCCTTTTTGGACTAATCTTATAACTCGTGCCATTTACCGTTCCTATTTATTATTATAATCTCAAAAATATTTAAGTGAAGCATGAGAGTTCAATCATTTCTATAAAATTTAGACGCCGATGTGCTCTAAAAATATATAAGTGAAGCACTAGAGCAACTGCCTAGCACAAAAGATATAAGTGAAGTATATAGAGTATTCTAACAAATTATGATAACCGCGTGTCTCTCTCAAATATGTGTGTCCAGCAAACAATGATTTTGGCAAAATAAAGGAAACATCTATATAACACATGACGCTCCAAGAAAAAACACATATCATGTGATGAATAAAAATATAGCTCCAAGTGACATACTGATAGATTGGAGACGAAAGAGGGAATTCCTTCCAGGGCATCCCCAAGCTTAGACGCTTAGGTCTTCCTTGATAGAATTGCTAAAACTTCCCCAAGCTTAGACGCTTGGGTCTTCCTTGAATAGGGCATCCCCAAGCTTAGGGTCTTTCCGCTCCTTATTCCTTCATCCATCATTCTCTCACCCAAAACTTGAAAACTCCAGCACACAAAACTCAACAAAACCTCATGAGACCCGTTAGTATAATAAACATACCAAATAATTTAGGGATAAAATGTTATAAATTGATTCATAGTTTATTATTGCATAATGTTACTGTATTCTAACTTCTCCATGACTTATACCCCCTGATACAATCCATAGCATCATCAAAACAAGTAAACTATGCAAGCAAAAACAGAATCTGTCTAAAACAGAACAATCTCTAAAGATCTGTAGAAAAAATATACTTCTGTAACTCTGAAAACTCTGAAAAATTAGGACAACCTGGGAAATTTGTATCCCAATACTGTATAAACAATTCAGATCAAAAAGACGTTCCAGTGAAATCATAGGAATTCTGCACTGGACGCAAAAAATTCTGTTTTTGCATCGTATCAATTCTACTATCTTCCAAATCATCCCAAATGCTTTACTTGGAACAAACACTAATTTAAACATAAAAACACAATCATTAAAGTAGCAATAATAATGTCAACATACCAAAATATAAAGAAAAACAAAAAAAAATAAAGATAATTATTGGGTTGACTCCCAACAAGCGCTATCGTTTTATGCCCCTAGCTAGGCACAATGCAAAGTATCAAGTGTTGTCATCCTTCAAATTAATTCCATAGGTGGACCTTATAAAAGATTCATAAGGCGGTTTAATTATATTTCTAGGGAAGTGTTCTATCCCTTTCATTAATGGGAATTGGAATCATATATTACCTTCTGTCATGTCAATAATAACACATATAGTTCATAAGACAGGCCTACCAAGTATAATTGGACAAGACGGATTGCATTCAATATCAATAACAATGAAATCCACGGGCACATAATTTCTATTAGCAAGAATAAGAACATCATTTATTCTACCCAATGGTTTCTTAGTAGTGGAATCCGCTAAATGCAAGATAGGGGAACATTCATTCATATCGTTGAGACTTAGCACTTCACATAAGGATTTTGGTATTGTAGAAACACTAGCACCAAAGTCACAAAACTCACTGCATTCATAATCTTTAATCTTAATTTCGATAGTTGGTTCCCATTCATAATGTAATTTTCTAGGTATTGAAACCTCTAACTCAAGTTTCTCCTCATGAACTTTTATCATAGCTTCTACGATATGTTTAGTAAAAGCTTTATTTTGTTCATAAGCATTGGGTGAGATAATCATGGATTTAAACAAGAAAATACATCCAACTAAATAGAAAATTTCATAATTAAAGTCCTTGTAATCCAAAGTAGTTGGTGTATCACTATTTAAAGTTTTGACCTCTCTAAACCCACTTTTTTCACTTTTATCAATAAGATCATCACCCTCCGAACAGACGGGACGCCTTGAAGCTAAAGTTGACTCATATCCAGACACTTTATCATCTATTTTCAGATTATTAAATAAAGATTCAATAGGAGAGATACCAATCATTTTAACATCTTCATCATGATTACGATAAAAACCAGGAGGAAGCACTTTTGCTAGGAATTCTCGCTTAGCTCTTAACCTAGTGGTTCTCTCCTTACTTTCATTAATAGATATTTGGATGGATTTAATAGTCTCATTAATATAATTCTTGGGTGGAAAAGTTTTACCTTTAATAGTTTCCGCATCATGAGCAATCCTATCCATGTTTCTGGCCATATCGTCAACTTTATGCAGTTTTTCTACTACCATAGTATTAAAAATATTTTGAGAACTAATAAATTATTTAATTATGTTCTAAAGATCATAGGGAATCCTATTATTATTATTGGAAGAATTAACATAAGAATTACCATAAGAATTGCCATAATTATTAGAGGAATTTCTGGGATACGGTCTAGGATTGGAAGTACCTCAATAAGCATTGTTATTGAAATTATTTCTAGAGACAAAGTTCACATAAATAGCATCATTATTTTGCTCAATCAAAGTAGATAATGGCACATCATTAGGATCAACTTGAGCATTCTTATTTGCAAACATATTCATAAGAGAGTCCAACTTATCACTCAAAGCAGTGATTTCTTCAACATAATTTACCTTCTTACCAGTAGGAGCTCGTTCGGTGTGCCATTGAGAATAATTTGTCATGATATTATCCAGTAATTTAGTAGCTTCTCCCAATGTAATCTCCATAAAGGTACCACCAACAACAGAGTCTGGATGATTTCTCGACACAAAGTTTAGTCCTGCATAGAAATTTTGTATTACCATCCATAAATTTAAACCATGAGTGGGACAATTTCTAATCATCATTTTCATTCTCTCCCATGCTTGTGAAACATGTTCTTGCTCATGTTGTTTAAAATTTAAAATTTTGTTTCGGAGAGATATAATCTTAGTGGGAGGAAAATACATAGCAATAAAAGCATCCTTACACTTATCCCATGTTCCAATACTATTGCGAGGCAAGGATGAAAACCAAGTTTTAGCTTTATCTCTTAGAGAGAAAGGAAATAATTTCAATTTAACCACATCATTATCCATATCCTTTTTCTTTTGCATATCACATAATTCAACAAGGTATTAAGATGCGAAGCGGGATCCTCATTAGGACTTCCCAAAAATCGTTCTTTCATAACAAGATTTAGCGAAGCTACATTAATATCAAAAGGTTCCGCACTAGTGGCGGATGGTACTGGAGTACTAATGAAATCATTATGATTCGCATTTGATAAGCCACACAGTTCGGTATTTTCTTGGGATATAGTGGCAAAGCAAGTAAACTAGCAAGCAAACGAGTAAACTAGCAAGTAAACTAGATAACTAAGCAAACAAGCAAATAGAAATAGTTTTATTTTTTTATTTTTATATAAAGTAAAATATAACAGCAAATAAAAAGTAGAACAGGTGGAAGATAATTTATGTGTAGGGACCTAACAAGAATTTGATGAAGCTCCCCAGCAACGGCGCCGGAAATTCTTCCTGCTACTTGTGAGCTGCGTTGGGATTTTCCCCGAAGAGAAGAGGAGATGCAGTATAGTAGAGATAAGTATTTCCCTCAGTGAGAACCAAGTTTATCAAACCAGTAGGATAATCAATGCAAATTCCCTTAAACAACACCTACACACACAAAACCAAACACTTGCACCCAACGCGGGCAACAGGTTTGTCAAGCCCCTTGAACTCATTATTTGCAGGGATTAAATCTTGATATAATAGATGTTATAAATGCAAAATAAAAAATAAATAAAGAAATTGCAGCAAAGTAATATAGATGTTTTGATTTTATGTTTAAGTAGACCCGGGGGCCATAGTATTCGCTAGAGGTTTCTCTCTCGAAAGTAGCATACGGTGTGTAGACAAATTATTGTTGGGAAATTGATAGAATTGCGCATAGTTATGACATGTTATTTATGGCAATGATCATGTATATAGGCATCACGTCTATAAACAAGTAGACCGAAACGATTCTGCATCTACTACTATTACGTCACCAATCGACCGCTATCTAGCATGCATCTATGGTATTAGTTCATGACAAACGAAGTAATGCTTGCAGCAAAATGACATGATGTAGACAAAGTAAGACAAGAAATATGTTCAGTTGTCGTCATTTTATCCTTAATGACAATAATACAAATACGTGTCTTGACCCCTTCTATCACAAGGATAGAGCACCACAAGATTAAACCCATTACAACACACCACTCCTACTGAAGATAAACCAATCTAGTTGGCCAAACTAAACCGATAGATCGGACAGAAATACGAAGCTATAAGATCATGCATATTGAAATTCTGAGGAGACTCAATAACTTTTCATGAATAATCTGATCATAAACCCACAATTCATCGGATCCCAACAAAGACACTGCAAAAGAAGATTACATCGAATAGAACACCGCGAAGATCGTGATGAACTTCGTATTGAAGATCAAAGAGAGAAAACAAGCCATCTAGGTACTAGCTATGTACCCGTAGGTCTGTGGTGGACTACTCACACATCGTCATGGAGGCAGCAAGGTTGATGTAGATGGCCTCCATGATCGATTCCTCGTCCGGCCAATCACAGGAAAAGGACTCCATATGGCCTCCCGTCGGAACAGAGGCTTGCGGCAGCGAAAAAAGTGTTTCGGGTGGCTTTGTGTTGGTTTCCCGATATTTAAGAATTTATAGAAGTGGAATTAGGTCAAACGGAGCCACAGGGGGCCCACAAGGTACATGGGCACGCTTACCCCCCTGGGCGCGCCCAGGTGCCTTGTGGCCTCCTCGTGCAATCTCCTGACTCCTAAATCAAAGGATTTCGGTATCTTCTATGCTAAACACATTATAAGCGATTTCCAAACAAAATTGTAAACTTTACTCCCATCCACCATACATACATAAGCCATGGCTGACCGAATCCACGGGCGCCCTCCAACATTTCATCATTCCAAGAGAGTATGTTTTATTTGTTTTTGATTATGCAGGACTGGGCATCCTTTTTACAGCCTCTCTCATGCAATGACAAGTGAATAAACACCGTCGTGAGAATAACCCACTTAGTATGGAAGATACTGACCGCCCGTCACTCCATGAGCGGTATGAGCACACAAAAAAATAGACAGATGCAAATTTACTTGGAACGGCAGGGTAATACCGCATATAGGTAGATATGGTGGACTCATATGAAACAACTTTTGTTTAAGGATTTTTGGATGCACAAGCAGCATTCTTGCTTAGTATAGATTAAGGCTAGCAAATAGACGAGGAAGCGACCAGCTAGAGAGTGTTAACTGTCATAATCATGCATTGCGATTATTTAATATTGAATATTAGCATGAGTAGGATATAAAAACTCTGAATATAAATATCATGAAGGCTGCATTGGTTTTGAATCAACTACATGTTTGCACATGTGCCAAGTCAAGATACTCAAATTACTGACAGGAGGATATCATGCTAACATACTACATCACAACTATTTTAATGCATGTTGACATACAAGATAAAGCATTATCCACTCCTAGCTATTTAAGCATGGCATGAGAAATTATAATCTCTAATTGTCATCACAAACATGTTTACTGATAATATGCTGAATCAAGAGCGATATAACTAAACATATTTACCAAAACAGAAAACAAGAAGGGCTCATACCATCTTCCTTTACCGCAATCACTTCATCAAAATATCGTCATTATTTCCTTTCACTTGCACGACCGAATGATGTGAATAGTAATAGTGCAAGTGAGTTCTGGAGTAAGTTGGAATCTGCAAAACATTTATTCAAAGGAGAAGACAAGGTAATATTGCACTAGTGCAGGTGCCTGCTATACAAACGGTTTTTAACCCCTTTCCGTGACGTAGTTCAAACCGTCGCCTTGCATGTGTGGGCGATAGGGGGGGGGGCTATCCCACACGACACGAAAAACCCGTCGGCGATGGCTGCGCCTGGTCACACACGATGAGCAAAAATATGCCGTGTGCGATTGGAAGGGCCATCACAAACATATATTTTTGGGAAGTCGTGTGAGATGTGCTTATCATCCCACATAGTGAATCCCAAACGTACATTTCTGTTCGCATTCTACATCACACACAATTTTCTGCATAATATCGTCTGTGTTAGGGGTGGCCATCACGCACGGTTCCTAGAAGAAACTGTTTAGCATAGGGCTGTCCATCACACACGCGTTTTACGTGAAAACGTTTGCGAATCTATCTTCTAACGCACACAGTTTACGATCGTAAGTCGTGTGTGATTTTTCACTGATCCAACACGCCAAATTTCTAGGAACCGTGTGGGTTTGGTGAGGTAATCGCCCACGATGTTCTATTACAAACCATCTGCAATATGAAACCACAATAATCAGGCTAATTGCTCTATTATTTATAATCCAGCTAGTAAACAAATTGACACTTCATATCAAGCACACAATATATTTCATTTCGTATTACGGCACCAGGATTTCATAATTGGAATACATCAGAGTACAACATCATATAGGCATATAGTACCTAGCTACCCAATTACACGATAGGACTGAGTTTCACATGCAACATCTATAACCTTTGGAAAATAGCATCATATACGGTAAATAGACAGATGAATCTCGTCTAGAAAACTGTTGAAGTGAAAGGCAAATATTGAGCCTTCGCCGATGTCGAAGGTCCTTGCAACTTTATGCCAGTGCCTGTGGATGGTTGCCCGCCCATCCTTCATCCTCTTGAGGAAGACTTCAAGATTATATAGTGGGTGCTGTATGAATACCTTCCTCGCCTCTTGAACATACAGGTGGTTTGAGACGTACTCATCGATGAACTGCTTTGGAAACGACTGCAAACAAAGATATGCATAAATTTTGTTTCAAAAAATTGTAATGTCACAAAGGGAAAAAAGACAAGGTAAAAGCGATAGTACCATCCTATAGTTCACTGATGTCTTCTTCATTGTGCACACAAACAGCTTGTTGTTTTTCGTCGCAAGTTTCTTTATCTTAACAATCTTTCTGAGTTTCTTGATTTGACTGATATTCATGAACACATCATTTCCCCACATGCAAAATGGGTCGAACAGTGGGTCTAAACCTCTTACAGCAGGACCTACATGTGCAAGACCAAATTATTATTAGAAACCTAAATATTAGAATGGTTCCTGCAATTGCACAATAATGTACTATTAGCCAAAGGATCATGAAAGTGCAAACCTCGATGGTAAACTTCAGTGTCTCCCATTGCTCCCCCTGTAACGCATTTAAGATAGATATTGATCAGGTTTTAAGTGAGATTTTGCGTGCTATCAGTAAAATATGTTAATGAAAAATAAACGCATTGCAGATCCAACATATTAATTCAAGTCACATGGAAAAGCCAAGCGTGCTAAGAAATATGAAATATAGCAATTGTATGTGTCACATGCATAACAATACAAAATTGTACCAACAATAATCGAACATCACATTGCAGATGATCACCAAAACAAATGAACCAAACAGTTAACTGAGCATCACATTGGGCAATAGATCATACTAGAAGGTCAGATTGCATAGTAGCATTACTTGCATATTTCACTAGAATTTCTTTAGGAAAGGAAGGAGCAGCACATGCAACAGGTAAAGCAAACATGCTTAACAGGCGTAGCTATCTGAACACGGGTCATTAGTAATTAAGCTAAAAAACATGCTATTCCTCATTGTCGGAGATATCGATAATGATGGGCTTGGAAGAGGGCGAGGCCTCCACATCGTGGGTGCCCTCCTCGTAGTGGTGAGTGGCCTCAGCCTGTCCGGGCACCAACCTGCCGGCTATGGAGTTGAGGAAAGAATGGGCACGCTGAGAAAACAACTCGTAGTCGTCGTTGAAGGCAAAAGCGGATCTCTCGAGAAAACACACCGAGTTGTTGTTCAAACTAGACAATCGCGTGGCGGTGTCCATGCGCGAGGCATCGACGGTGGCCTCGACGGCGATGTGCTGCTCCATGATGTGGGGGTCGACACGCATGGCAGCCATGGCGGCCTCATCCGCGCGTGCGGTCGTGATTTGCTTCTCTGCTGCCAGGTGCTCCTTGAGATCCTGGCTATACTGGGTGCACCATGTCTTTCTGCGGTGATTATGTGGGGGGTGGGCCGGTGATTTTGGTGGAATGTGTCGCGCCGGCGGTCGGGGCATGTGGAATGGAGGAGGAGGGGGTGGAGGGGGAGGGGTGTGGGGAAGGTGTGGATTACCTGACTAGATGGAGGAGGGCGAGCAGCTGGAAGGAGCGTCGCCGGCGAGGAGGCGGCGCTGCAAGCAAGCTGTGTAGGTTTGAACTTAGGAAAGGAAGGGGGAAGCAGGGGGGTGTGGCTTTTGGTTGGTATGAGGGGCGGGGGAGGTGGATATTTGCGCGGCAGCCCAAAATTTCGTTTGGTGCGGCGAAAAAGTAGCGTGCACAGTCACATCGGACACAGTCCCTTTACCATAACTGCGTGAGATATTCAACAACACAAATGAATCCTATAGTTGATCCCGTGTGTGATGATACTGAACGTGGACATTTTGGTCTCCAAGCTTCCGGCGTAAGATATCGGATACTACAATGCACACGGTACTTGCACTTCATTTTCATTTGGAAGAGAAAATGGGGATACGATGGCAAATTTTGGTCTGAATTTCCCCCGTTATATTGGTCATCGATGTCATTGCTTAATTTAACAACAGTTGCAAATTTGAGTACTACACAAAAGAGCCTACATCACTGCCCGCGCTTACTTAATCGAGCAACTAATAAACATTAGTTAGTTGACCTAAACATTATTCTAACAAAAGACCATCGCACTAGATAGAGACTAATATTCCGCCTGGCATTCGTCGATCTCCGCCGCCTCCTTGATGACCGTCTCCCGCTCGATGACCTCCGGGGTAAGGAGATCCATGGGATCCGTCGCCACATGCTCGAGCACCTCGCAGTCTTCCTCCACCATCTCTTTGGATAAGGCCGCCATGAGCCGGGCGTGGGCGGCCTTGCTCCGGGCATGGACGACCACAATCTTCGCTAGGGAAGCCGCCGACGAACGGACGCCTGCTCGGGCACACTCAGCGATTACCAACTCATCGGACGTGGGTTGTCCGACCGGTGTCGGAGAAGGGAGATGTGATTTGTGCAGTGACCGACAAGAGATGGGCGTGGGCGGCCTCGAGATGGGACTGGGCATCCGCCATCAGGGCTACGGCGACCGCCGAGAAACTGACAGCTGATGTGCCGTTCTCGCCATTTTCTATCCTCGTTACGGTTGTTGCTGCCGCCCTCTCAGCTGCAGCAGCTGCCCTTTCGGTTGCTGCAGCCGCCCTGTCGGAGGTAGCGGCCCCGTTCAAGCATCTTGAGAGCGCGCTCATGGCTGATGCGGCCGCGCTCGGACCGGAGTGGGTTGCCAAAGTTGCCCTCACGACGGGGATCCACGTCCCCATCTTTCACCGGCGACGATTGAAAAGAAAAATGCTCTCGGGACTCCGTGCGGTAAACTGGCCGGCGGTGTACTGTAGCCGACGAAGCTTCTGTCCTATGCCATCCATTAGGACTTTATGAGGATTGTCCCAAGATGTTTTGTACTGCATCACACACGATTCATGAACTTGAACTGTTTGTGGAAGACTTGATTTTCAAAATGTTTTAAAAAAATGAGGTTACTTCGACAAAGGACAGTGTTTGGATTGCAATAAGATTTATCTACAGTGAACACTTACCAATAGTTGGGTCGTGCTAAAATATGGAATTATTCAGGGTCCGTTTGGCATTTTTATGCAGTAATTGAGTTTTCTAGGCATTTAATGTGTATAATTCAAATTTGAACTATCGTCCCAATGTCCAGTGCATCAAAATGGGATGAAGATCATATTAGTGTCCATGGCTTCATCTTTAGGTCACGGGCAAGAAATGGGAATGAATTTCATACATAATCGGGGTCTTGGCACGACCTCAAACGTTGAGAAACTTGGTTTTTAAATTACTGTAAATCCAAAACGCGTCAGAAATTCTAAAAACTTGGCATGTTGTCATGACATGGCACATATGTGCCATTGAAAAAAATTGTCCAACTTGGGACAATTATAGGCACAAGTCCCTTACAAACCGGAGCTTCTCACTGCAAGCTTTGTGGTTCCAATAAGGAACAGGTCACCTTAATTACGTGGGCAAAACGACATCCGCTTATCTTCTCGCCTTGAACTTTTGTTAGAGGCAACATAGACCAGTAAGAGTGTCTTGCTAAAATATGGAATTATTTAGGGTTCTTTTTGCATTTTCATACATTAATTGAGCTCTCTAGGCATTTAATGTGGATAATTAGAATTTGCACAAAATCACAAGGTTTGGTGCATCAAAATGGGTTGAAAAAACATATAAGTGCCCATGGCTACTTTGGGCCCCATGCAAGATATGTGAATGGATTTCAAACATCTCGGGGTCTTGGCTCGGCTACATACATTGAGAAGCTTGGTTTTACATTCATGTATAAATCAAAAACTCGTCATAATTTCATGAAACTTGGCATGGTGTCATGACATGGCTCATACGCGCCCTGGTGAAAAAATATCCGATGTGGGACAAGTTTTGCAACAAGCCCCTTACAAACCTGAGCTTCTCACGGGAAGCTTTTTTGGTTTTGATATGGAACGCCTCACATTAAGTGGGCGAATCGACATCCGTTGCATCTTCTCGTCTTGAACTATATATTTCTAGAGGCAACATATACCAAAATGAGCGTCGTTCCAAAAATATGAAAAATATACATGGTTCGTTTGGCCATTTTATACATTAATTGACTTTTATATGCATTATTTAACGTGCATAATTCAAATTTGAACTACAATCACAAGGTCTGGTGCATCAAAATGGGTTGAAAATAATATAAGTGTACATGCATCTTTAGGATCCCATGCAAGATATGGCAATGAATTTCAAACATCTCACACGGTCTTGGCTCGGGCACACATACATTGAGAAACTCGGGTTTTAAATCATGTATAAATCAAAAACTCGTGAGAAAAGTCATGAAACTTGGCATGGTGTCATGACAAGCATGGCTCATATGTGCCCTAGTAAAATAATATCCAATTTGGGACAAGTTTTGGCACAAGCCTCTAACAAAGCTAAGCTTCTCACGGGAAGCTTTTGTGGTTTCGATATGGAACACGTCACCTTTTGTGGGCGAATCGACATCCACTGCACCTTCTCATCTTGAACGATATATTTCTAGAGGCAACATATACAAAAATGAGTGTCGTGCCAAAATATGAAATTATACATGGTTCGTTTGGACTTTTTATACATTAAATGACTTTTATATGCATTATTTAATATGCATAATTCAAATTTGAACTACTAACAAAAGGTCCAGTGCATCAAAATGGTTAGAAAACCATATTAGTGTGCATGCATCTTTAGGTCCCATGCAAGATATGGGAATGAATTTCAATCATCTCGGGGTCTTGGCTAGGCGAGAGAAACATTGAAAAACTCGGGTTTTAAATCATGTAAATCAAAAGACTCGTCAGAAGATTCATGAAACTTGGCTTGATGTCATGAACATGGCACATAAAGGCATCATATCATTTTGTTTTCCTATTTGAGACTCGTTTTTAAATATATTTTTTCTTTTAGAGCTAACATTGAGAATATTACGTTAAATCATAGTAAATCTAGAACTGAGACAAAATTCAAGAAATTGGGCATGGTGTCATGATATAGCACAACTATGTTGTGGTATTTTTCGTGTCCATTTTGGAAAAAGGCGGACACATTAATAGCTAACAAAATCTTTTTGGAACAAAGAACTGTCACGTTTCCATGGAAACGGTTGCATTATTTTCAAACCGTGGGCGTTCTACTGCCCTTACGTGCTGCCAAGCGTCGCACTCTTCTATTGGCTAGGGCTTAGGAGGTGCCATGCGAGCAGCTGCTAGAGTTGACAGGAGGCGTGCGAGCTGGCCTCCGCTGCGCAGGCTCACCGGGAGGCGTGCGGGCTGTACGCCGCACGCTCACCGGGAAGCGAACCCTTTGACCACCATATCCACCCTCCTCGCTTCCAACCTATCCATCAATGGCGCCCGAGCCGCTGTTTAATAGGTGGCTTTACTGCCTACCCACTCACAATCCTCTCTACATCTTCGCCTCCCATTCCCCTCCATCATTCAGACCTCCACGACGACCTACTCCATGGTGCACAAGGATCATATGCCACTAGTCTTCTGGTTTGGTGAAGTTGACATCGAGCCGAAAGAGATAGAACATAAAGACGAATGGGATGCCATGGACATGGCCCTGGAAGAGTTGCATGCCGCAGCGGATGCTACCCCGACGCACTCGACAGCAACCATCCCCGCGCCCGCGCCAGCAACCATCCCCGTGGCATTGACGGGCTGGTCACCGAGCATCATCGCAGCGCTGGAAACCGCGGGCGTCAGGGAGGTCCCTGCGGACCCGTGCGAGCTCGTGTACGTGCAAGCACCAGCGCCTCCTCCCCCGCCCGTGCTCGTGCGCGCCCCTGCACACGCCCCACCAGTAACAGTGCGCGTGCCCGCACCCACGGCACCCGACCCCGTGCGCACGCCTGCACCCATCACGGGCCCCTCAGCGGATTGGGACGCCGCCGTCGACAGCTTCCTCGCAGCGCCGCTAGTCGCCGCCCCCCGGCCCTGCTCCCGTCGATCGCGCGACGACCGGCTCTTTGATTGTGAAGTCCATAACATTCTGGTCTCGTTTGAAGAACTGTACAACTTCGCCCCGGAGCACGAGAACGCCGCCGCAGGCCGCCGCCTCAACTAGTTTTCTTTATATTGTATCTCGATTGTATGGATGTAAAGTCAAAGCTTGACTGAATGAAATCTATGGTTTGATGAACTAAGTATTTATCTCTGAATTCACATAGCAAACAAAAAACCATCATCGTTTTCTCTGAATAAACACTCATCACAAACGGTTCAGGTTGAATACCCGTATACAGATCGACAACTATCTTTCCTTCACCCATAAGCCAAGTGAACATATTGGCGCGCATGATTGGTGCAATGCATCATCGCAAACGTTTCTCTAATATGACCCGTGTGCTTAATACAGACAATCCAGGAAGATTTGCATCTATCATATTGGGTAAATTGCCATGTGTCAAATCGGAAGCATTGGCATCTGTCAATCTAGTAACATTGGCATTTGTCAACATTGTAGCACTGACATTTGTCGAATTTCGCAGGAAAAAAATCACTATTACGGTGCACTTTTGCAACTGAAATTCAGCAAACATGGATTTCATTCATAGATTAACCATTGGTCTTTGTACAACATAGTTCAACTCGACAGCTAAATCGAACAAACTTTTCCCCATTTGTTGCCAACCACCTACTGAAATAGCTAGTTCAACTATATATACTAGCTAATTTAAAGTACGTGGTACAGTTCAACCATATCTATAGTTAGATGAACTGAACATAATAGCCCCTAAATACTAGTACTATGGAGGGTCTTTGTACCACTTCCAGCAGAATCGAGCGCGCTCAGTAAGAGCAAGTGGAGGAGGAGCCTGCCGATGAGTTGCTGGAGTCGTGTCCGTTGCCTGTCAGTGCTGCCCTACGGCACTCAAGACGCCCCTCCTCGAAGCGACGGGACTCGACGTAGATCTCCGCATTCCCCGCCGCCACTGCGGCTTCTCCTGCGGCCAGGCCGTCGGTGAGCTTCTTCGCGTGCGCGACCTGGCGCTCCACCTCCTTCTCTAGGAAGTAGATGTAGCGCGCAAGGGTTGCGACGCAGAAGCCCGGCGGCGGGAGTTTGGCGGCCTCCACCTCCCGCATTTGGGCCTTGGTGGCGGAGCGGGTGATGACCCCGCCGCCTGACGGCGGGGTCGTGGCATAGATGGACGACGTTGGGGTGGCGGCCACGGCGGCCACCGGCAGCAGCTGCCTTCGGGCAGCGGTAGTTGAGCATGTAGTTGGTGGCATGCGCACACCCACTAGGGACGCCACGTGCACCACACGCTTCAGAGGACTGCCGCGCCGACGCGGTGAAGCCTCCCAGCTGGAGCTATCCTCTAGCGGAGTGCCTGGGCGACGACGAACGACCGGTGCCATTGGCGATTGGGGGAGAATCGAACTAGACAAGCTACGGGGAGGGAGGGGATGAAGGCATTGTGGAGTCGCCGGCCGTGAGGGTTTATATAGCAGGCCGGCAAGCATTGGGGATTTCACCGAGCTGGGCGGGAAGCTAGAGCCGTAAGACGGTTTTGTGCGCGGGAACCTGCGCGGATGTGCGCGGGAACGGGCTCATCGAGCGGACGCGTGGCCAAAAGCGGTGCCGAAGCGTGCACTGGAATCCCCGGGCGACAATGCGGTGACAAGACGCAAGAGAGGACGACGGGGTGATGCGTAGGCACACGGGTCATAATTATAAATGTCTGCGATATTAATACACGCAAACGACACTTCCCAATGAAGCGTCAGTAATGATTTCATCCATTGCTGACAATTGTTTGGCAGCAACCGTCTGCCAACAACCCACACAGCTTGTCAGTATGAATCGTTTGGGTTATTATTGGTCTTCCCACACAATTCTGATGAATGAACTGTTTGCCTGGTATCACACACACCTTGTTTTGGTAACTTGTTTGTGTTCTAGCTCGATCAACACAAACAGTTTGTCTAAATGTACTATATGCCGCACTTCACACACATATGTATTTTGAGAACCGTTTGTGTTATCTTTTCTAATCGCAAATAGTTGATAGCACCAACTGTATGCCCAGCATCACACACGCAACTATTTTCCGAATCGTATTTGGTGGATCCGCCATCGCACACAGTTCGTGTCATTAGCGACGGATCTTGAACTATACCGTTTGCGATTGATGGATCGCACACAGTTTCCACGTAGGGTCTCTGATTCATGTGTCGTCTTTGGACCATTCTGTAGTAATGTTGGCTCTTTGTTAGGTCCACAATATAGCATATGAGAGCCACTCAACATTTTCATCATGGTATTCTCCTTTCGACCACTCAAAGAATAGATAAGAATTTCAGAGAAACACACTGAATTTTTTTTGGAGTTTTTTAGTTTTTCCGAAGAAAGCAAATGAACGAAGGAAAAAACGAAGAGCGAGAAAATCTATTTACACGGGAAAACTCCCAACAAGAAAAAGAAGAAATGAGGAATATGTTTGGGTTTTATTTTAATACTACAAACTAAATAAACGATAAAGGAAAACCGAAAAGAAGCGAGAAATATTTTTGGGTTTTTGAAGTTTTTCAAACACACAAGAAGAAAACGAAAATAAACTAAGATGGATATATAATGAAAAAGGATGAACACCGACAATTGGCATGAAATATGTGAGCATGAATGTAATGTCGGTGAGAAATACGTACTCCCCCATGCTTAGGCCTTGGCCTAGCTTTGTAGTCACCATCCGTAGTATCCATATGGTCCATGAGCGAAGTAGTTAGGCGGAGGTATTTGAACGTCCCAAACCAGGGCCTCAGCCTCCGCTGCAGCCAACTCATTGTGGTATGCTGTTATGTCCGGTGGCATGATGACATATCCTTGCATGGCATGAGAATCAAACAAATAGGGTGCATGCAACACAATAACATCATGAGTAGTCTCGCTAAATACTAAGTTATAACCAATGTGGTGGGGAGGCTCAGAGTTATCAATAAAGTGGTGATCTATCATGGCCTAGTGATCTACATAAACCCTAGGAAGCAAGTAATCATTGGGGCGTATATCAACATTAAAGTGTTTAGCCAAGCGAGTCACATAAATACCTCCATGAATTTTTACCCCTAGTCCTATTAGTGTGCAAGCGGCATGCAACGATAGCTCCTAAGCTGTATGTGTTGTCATTGAAAAGTGCATGGCGTAAAATGGCAAGGTCAGAGGCACTGAGCGTGCCACCTTCCTCCCTAGTAGTCAAACATTTCCCTATGAATAAAGCAAAGTAGTGCACATTAGGAAAATGTAAACTAGTAGCTCTGGTTCTCGACATACCCCTATTTTCCCCCACCGTTAAAGTGCGAAGGAAGTCCTCAAACTCCTCCGGTCGAGGCTCTCTTAACCCCCCCTCGGAGGGGATTGATACGTCTCCAACATATCTATAATTTTTTATTGTTCCATCCTATAATATTATCATTATAGGATACTTTTTGAGTATTTATTTACCAATTTATATTATTTTTGACCACTAACCTATTTACCTAGTGCGAATTGCTGTTTTCTGCATGTTTTTGGCTTTTCAGGTTTGCAGTACCAAATGAAGTACTATTGTCCCAAACTTTTATATGATTTTTTCTGGACCAAAAGAAGACCTGGATGTTTCGAGAGGAGACCAGAGGCCGCACGAGGGAGGCACAAGCCAACAGGACGCACCCAGGGGGGTCGGCATGCCCTGATGGCTTGTACCTCCCTGGCGGGTCTCCCGACCCCGTTCTCTGGCCTATAAATTCCCATATATTCCAAAAACCCTAAGGAGCATCTCGAAACACTTTTTCCGCCGCCGCAAGTCTCTGTTCAGCCGCGATCCCATCTGTAGCCCTGTTTTGGTGCCCTGCCGGAGGGGGGATCGATCACAGAGGGTGTAACACCCTGGTTTTCGCTCCCTGTTTTTTTCCTTTGCGGGATTTGACTCCCGTCTTTTTTCTCGGTGTTATCGGATTTCTCTAGCTCTTGGGTATATGAAGATGGTCATTTAGCCTTGCCTTCCCTATCCAACCAGAGATTCTCTCCAGTCCAACCTTGCCACCCAAGATCTATCTCCGGACTTTGCCATCGAAACTCTGCCTTCCGAGTCACCGGAAGGGAAACCCTAATCCTTTCAGTTACAAAAGAATCCCAATTTCCTTTGATCTTCTGCCTCCCAAACTTTTCCCAGTGATCATCCTTTATCTATAAACCCTGGATATGTAAAAATATTGCCAAGTCATTTGCAATATTTTCATTTATAATTAATTCCTTTTTCTGCCAGTTAAAGGAATTAAATCCAGGAAAATATCTATCGATCTCCAAAGTTTATGAAAACTTGTGGAGATATTCTTTGTGATCATATTGAGCTCCCACAAAAATATTGGCCATAATTAAATAAGGGAAATTGCCTTTTCCTATTTAATGCCAATATTGCATTTTGGGCTGTTTCTAAAGGAACTACCATTTTGGTAGTCAGGAAAAATCCCAAATAATTTGTGAAGCTTATTCTATCCATATATTCACCATTTCCATCAAGATTCCAAGTTCCATAGTTCAGATTTTGAGCACAACATCAATTTGCAGATTCTGTCCAGTTGGGCAAGTTGCAAAGGAAGTGCTCTATTCCTTGATCTATTTGAGCTGAAATTTTTCATGGGGGTTAACATTGCCAAATCACACTCATGGATACCGAAAATCAGCTCAATCCATCTATCCATTCATCCACAGCAATTTTCCTAAGCTCCTGTCCATTTGAAAGCACTGTGAAGGAACTACCATTTTGGTGTATCCAAATGGTATGAAATTTTACCAGTGCCTTCATACTCCCAAATTATTACTCTCCACCAAATTTGAACCAAATCCATGTAGCCATTCTTCCCCAGCATCCTCATTTCCATTTCTGGCCAGTTTGCAAGTTTGCAAAGGAAGTGCCAACTAGGTTTGCCAAATTGTGCTGAATCTTTGCCAAGATAATCACCCTAGTGAGTGATCAACCTCTGCCAAGCATCATGCCAAGAGGAGTACTGTGGTGGCCACAACACTTGTCAAACACTTGGCTGCCAGCTGTTGTTGGATCTTGGTTCAGTCACATCGGAACTCTCCCGTGCCGTCCAGCTGCACAAATCGATCCAGGGAAGGGAGGAGAACACTCTAGACATGCTTTGGCAACGAGTGTGGCGTGGCAATGCCGTGGACACGCGGTGACCACGCGCAGAGCGCGCCAAACCAGTGCACTGTGTACTGGATCCTTCGGGAGCTCGTCTCCAGCGAGCTCTGGCTCGTCCGGACGCGCCGACGAGCTTCCCACCGCATGCAGGAGCCTTCTGGAGCTATCACCCCCTCGTCCTCTAGCCCGTGGATGGCTGTGCCGACAAGGATTCGCCGCCGGAACGCCGCCACCTCGCCGAGCTCTGGAAGCTCCGGCCGTCGTCGCGTAGCCCCTCCCCTAGCCTATTTATGGCGTTCCCCGAGCCCTCCTCCTCTCCAGCGACCTCCCCAGCCCCCTCCCCGAGCTCCAGGAGCTCCTCCTCTCCCCAATGGCTGAAGGCCGTCGCCGTTCCCTCGGTCGGCCCCTGCCTGTGGCCTCTCCCCTCCCTTCCTTTGGTGCCCCTGCTTCCCCCTCGTCGACCTCTCGGTGCTGCCGCTCCCTAGCTCCGCGGGGAAGCCCCGCCGGTGCCTCCCTTCCTCTGCCGTGCTGGCCGGAGTGCCGAGCCGCGGCGCCCCTGAACCAGGCCGCCCAGAGCCGCCTGGAGGCCACCCACGGGCGCGGCGAGGTCGGGCGGGGCCAGTACGCTCGCCGGCCGGCCCTCCCGTGGCGCCAGGCGCCTGCTCCGACCGGCGGCCGAGCCCTGCTCTGCCTCCAGGCGCGTTGGAGAAGAAGGAGGCATGGGAGGACTGAGAAGAGCACGCGGGTCCCTCATGTAAGCGACCCGGCGAAGGGGTACAGTGGCTGACGACCGGGCCCGGGGTATTCTAAGTGAAAGCGCATTTTCTCAAAGTACGTTTTCAGAAATTGGAAGGCGTATTTCTGTTACACTACGACTGAAAGTGCACTTTCTTTTTCAGGAAATGTAAACTTCCCAGTGCGCCTTCGGTTTAAGCCGCCAGGGGCCTGTGTGTGAATACTTTATTCATAGATTGGTCCCTATACTTCAAACGGCTATATCTTTTTAACCGAGACTCCGATCCAGGTGAAACCAACGCTCACGTCTTCAGTGCGTCGAGCCCGTTCCGATGAGGTCACTTTCATAATGTTTGCACATTCTGAAAATGACGATTGTGCCCTTGCCCTTCTATCAGCCCTCTCCGAGAGAGAACGGTTTCCGACAATCCTTTCCGCGGACTCTCCGCACTTCTCCCGGAGTATTCTTCGACCCCAGGCAAGCCGACCATCTGATATATGCCCTAAAGCATTGCTCTGTGTTATTCTTGCGTGTTTAATTAGTAATTAAGCCTGTGATAGAAATAATTAAACCTCTGTTAGATTGCACTTACTGTTTACATAGTTTGCTATGTAGTTTACTTAAGTGCATAGTTGTTGCCACTTCAACTTGTTGTGATATATAACCATACTTGCTAAGTGATGGCTAATGCTAAACTTAGTCGGTTGATCTAGAGTCACCTGTCCGGGCTTATCCGTGCAGCCACATTTGCTGGTATGGGACGGCCTTGACTTGGTGAAAGAACATGTGCTGCCCCCATGTTTGGTTTTGGTAATTGATGACAATCTCTATGGACTAATGGTTGCCTTGAGTTATATTTGAAGGGTTTGTCCATAGGCATTGCTTGAAGACCATTTGTTGGTTTCAAGGTTATTAGAAGAAGAATATGTGTTGACCAAGGTTATTCATGGAGTTATCCAAAGATTGGTCATGTTGATCAACACACAAAGCATAGAAGATGTACCGAGTGGGATCAAGTGATCTCACGGTATGGTAAGCATTGTCCATTAAGCTTTGTGTACTAACCCATGTTCTATGCGAGAGTTTTATGTGGGGTTAGGTATGTTTCCATGGGCTTGCGTCAAGAGGAAGATCTCATTCAACCCATGGAGGATGACATCAAGTGGTGATCGTCATCAACATTGCGGTGTGCAAGTTCAAGTGGAGCATCACGAAGAGATCACATGCCTGAAGCTTGCCGTCCATTGTGGTGACAATGGACTTGTGAAGATGTGCCAAAGAGTGGCTCACCCATAGTGGAGTATGGGGGAGCAATCAACTAGTCTTCATCGAGCCGGCGCAATCAAGAAAGGTGGTCCAACTTGAGGAGGTCAAGATCGTCATCATCTAGCTCAAGTGGACTATGCGCAAGGCAAAGGTTTGCCCTTGATAGGTTTTCTATTTTACCGGTCTCATGGTGGTAGTTGGGAGACCGGGTTTTAGGATCGATAGCCGTACTATCAAGGGGGGCTCTCAAGTGAGTAGCTTTATCGTATCATTCGTAGAGAGCTCAAACCATTGCATACTTGCATCATCTTTCTTGGTTTGTGTTTGGTGTTTCTCTTTGTGAGTCTTTGAGCTTTTGGTCATCTTCATGACAAGCTCGATTTCATCGAAAACGGAGTTCATATATGCATCTTCTATGATGTTTTCGATGTTGGAGTTTATGCCGGTTCTTCATTCATAGAGGTTTCTCATCTCTATATGTTAGGCATATCTCCCCTGCCACTTCTTATTATAACCAGTCGCTGTTTGGATAGTACTCGTTGTCTTCTATCCAACAAGCTTGAGTTTGCTCAATTCGGAGCTCATTTGCAGAAGTTATGGCAGTTCTGGTTTCTGTGGATTTTCAGTAGCTTGCAAGCGGTAGTACCGCTGGTGCCCACGGTAGTACCGCCTATGCGGTAGTACCGCTGGTACTTCCGTGGCACTACCGCTTGGGGTTTCCCCGAGCGTGCAACTCTCTGTTGCCAGTTTGCCATTCACAGTAGTAGAGCGGTAGTAGCACGGTAGTACCGCTCTGGCGGTACTACCGCCCTTACTACCGCCGCCACTACCGCTTGCGGGGTTTCCTTCTGTGCACGTCTCTGTTGCCGTTTTCTGTTAAACGGTAGTAGTGCGGCTGTAGTGCGGTAGTACCGCTCTGCTGGGCAGTAGTACCGCTTGGTGCGGTACTTCCGCCCTGCACTACCGCTGCTCTACCGCTTGTGTTTCGCAGAGTGTGCAAGTTTCTGTTGCTCGTTTCAGTTTAGCGGTAGTACCGCTTGGGTGGACGGTAGTACCGCTTGGTGCGGCACTACCGCTCCAGTCCCGTGTTCTCGCCTGCTGTTTTTGAATTACTACCGCTTAAGCGGTAGTACCGCTCGCAAGAGCGGTAGTACCGCTTGTACGCGTCCAGCACGGGTAACGGTTGGATTTGGGGTGGCCCTATAAAAGGGATCTTCTTCCCCAACGGTTATCTTATCCTTTGAGCTCATTTATCCCCCCATTGTTGACCTTCTTGAGCTTGCCTATCTCTCAATCCCTCCAATGATTCTTGCTCCTTCTTGAGGGAAAAGAGAGAGGAGATCTAGATCCACATTTCCACCAATCACTTTCTCCTCTAAGTGAGGGGAACCCCTTGGATCTAGATCTTGGAGTTCTTGGTGTTCTCCTTGTTCTTCCTCTCACTTTCCTCCATAGCTTTTGTTGCTTTGGTGGGATTTGAGAGAGAGGGACTTGAGCACTTCGTGTGTTCTTGCCATTGCATTAGTTGCATCGGTTTGAGTTCTCCACGGTGATACGTGGAAGTTAGTAGTTGAGAAGCTTATTACTCTTGGGTGTTTGAGCACCCTAGAGCTTGTTCCTCTTGGGTGCCTTGGCGCCCTAGACGGCTTGGTGGTGCCTCGGAGCTCAATCATTGTGGTGTAAAGCTCCGGGCAAGCGTCGGGGTCTCCAATTAGGTTGTGGAGATCGCCCCGAGCAATTTGACGGGTACCGGTGACCGCCCCCAAGGGTTGCCAAAGTGTACGGGTTCGGTGACCGCCCTCAAGGGTTGCCATTTGTACGGGTTCGGTGACCGCCCTCAAGGGTCCCTTAGTGGAATCACGGCACCTTGCATTGTGCGAGGGCGTGAGGAGAATACGGTGGCCCTAGTGGCATTGTTGGGGAGCATTGTGCCTCCACACCGCTCCAAACGGAGATTAGCATCCGCAAGGGTGTGAACTTCGGGATACATCGTCGTCTCCGCGTGCCTCGGTTATCTCTTACCCGAGCCCTTTACTTATGCACTTTACTTTGTGATAGCCATATTGTTTCTAGTTATATATCTTGCTATCACTTAGTTGTTCATCT
Organism: Elymus sibiricus; assembly: GCA_039707655.1. NCBI lineage: Eukaryota > Viridiplantae > Streptophyta > Magnoliopsida > Poales > Poaceae > Elymus > Elymus sibiricus. The sequence goes on along the minus strand of CM077671.1, from coordinate 290,811,374 downwards.
TGCTTAGCATAAGTTGTTGGTGCACATAGGTGAGCCTAGTCGATTTAGGTTTTGTGCTTGACAAATTAAACGCTAGTTTTATTCCGCATTTGTTCAAGCCTAAACCGTAATTATTTTAAAGCGCCTATTCACCCCCCCCTCTAGGCGACATCCACGATCTTTCACTTGGTCTGATCGCGTGCTCTTTCACCGGTACCTCCAGACAGGGAAGGTTATGCGCGCGCGCTACCCTAGCCCGGTAGGCGGCAATAACCTTGTGAGCCCAGTTGATTGTTTAACCCGGGAGTCCCCGTTTGGGACAATTTGTGTGGCCACGACGGTGGCAGGTGTCACGAGGTGACACAGGGGCCACCCAGGGCAGGACTCCGGGGGAGGATGAATGCCGGTCGTACGATGGGAGAGTCACGGGTCAGGCGGGTTTCGTTGGAGCAACGCTGGTCCACCCGAATGGGATCACGAGGCCAGGTGCTCCATGGTGTGGGTAATGGGCGCAACCTCTGCAGAGTGAAGAATCTATTCGAATAGCCGCATCCACGGTATTGGACAGTCCGTACAGGCCTCACTAGGTGGTCAACCGTAGTAATGATAATCATGATGGAAGAACTTGTCCTATGATCAGAAGTACTCGATGACTCATGAGTATTCCGAGGGTTGTCGGACAACCCGTAAGAGAGTAAGTTGGATCTGGTTAAGAGTTGGATTGGATTCTGAGAATGTTCGGAGTATGGATTATTTACTTGCCATGCTTTACTTTACTCTAGTAGTATCACACTGAATAATCCTGTTACAACATGATAAGTAATATTACTAGATAGGTATGCTATGTCATGATAATTAATATTGCTCTAATAACAAATGCATGCTTGAATGCCATGGATTGCTTTTCTTGGTGTATATGTTAGTTTGGTTTCCTTGCGAGTACATTCAAAAGTACTCAGCAGCCTTTAACGTGGCCAGGTTCACATAAGGATCCATCGTCCATCGACGAGGAGCCGGAGCGTTCGCGAGCTAGAAGAGTAACCCAGTCAGATCCCTGTGGATTGGAGCCGCACCAGGACCATGCTGCCTTAGATAGAGCTTTTCCGCTGCCATCACTCTTGTAATATATCTTGTAAGACTTATATATCCATTAATAGAAATGCCTGTGTTCATGATACTTGTTGGAAACACGCATGCCAGAGTGATTTCCTGGGCTGGTATGCGCGGCGACCGTCTGGGTACAGTGGTAATCAGGCGGGGCGCCACAGAGGGCCTCTACAACATCCTTGTTGCTCCCATGGTGATGTGTAAGTAGTTAACCACAGACCCACAGGTCCATAGTTAGTACCTAGATGGCCATCTCTCTCTCTCTTGATCTTCAATACAATGATCATCGCATCTTCTCTTTGATCTATCCGATGTAATTCTTTTGTATGGTGCGTTTGTTGGGATCCGATGAATTGTGGGTTTATGTTCCGATTATTCATGAAAAGTATTCGAGTCAGCTCTGAAATGTATTATGATTCTTATTGCATGATTATTATAGCTTCGTAAGTCTCTCCGATCTATTGATTTTCTTTGGCCAAGTAGATTGATCTTTCTTCAGTGAGAGGGGTGCGTTGTAGTGGGTTCAACCTGATGTGTTTCCATATCCCAGTGACAGAAGGGGACAAGATACATCTTTATGTTGTTGCCACTAAGAATAAAACGATGGGGTTAGTTCATATTAATTGAATTCTCTTTGTCTACATCATGTCATTGTTCTCCAAGCATTACTCTGTTTTACTTAATACTCTAGATGCATGCTGGATAGCGGCCGATGGGTGGAGTAATAGTAATAGGTTTAGGCAGGAGTCAGCCTATTTGCTTATGGATCAAGCGTATTTGACAAAATTTGGTAAATGGTATCTCATAGTGTTCACCATATAAATCAAAGCGTACCATGGGAACATCCAGACCCTATGCATGAAGTAGAAATTTTGCACAAAGGAATTTGTAAGGGTATGGTATTGGTCACACTAATCTAAGAGGAAGTTGGTCAAACCAGCATTTGCAATGAATTGCATGAACTCTTGGTGAAACCCGGCTTTCGTCATGAAGGCATGGTGTGGCCACTCTCATGGCCGAACCTCCATCCTTCGCGGGATGTTAAGGTCACGGTCCTGGACATCCCCAAAAATTCCCTTGGGACTCCGACTCGAGGGACTTCTCCGAAACAAGTTCATTTTCCTACGAACAAATTTCTGAAAATTTTGGACCACAAAATGATGTCGGCAAAACTTTGTAAGATTGATAGCAACTACTCATATGGATGCCTAGAGGCCATATCAAGCATTCAAACTTCTTGGAACTCAAAGAATTCAACATACAAGCTCATTTTCAGTAGCACCAAGTGCAGCAAAATATAATCCACTAAAGCAAAAACTAATTGGAGCAATGAAGGAGTCACATACCAAGGAGCAATCCCTCAATACAATTTTGGAAATGGAGCTCCAAGCAAAGAGATAAAAAATCTCAGGTTTGGGAGAAAGACCATGAGAGATAGAGGTACCAGGATATTTTGGCATAGGAAAGAGATGATGTGGGATGAAGGAATAAGTGAGCTTGTCCGCGTGGGATCCACAAGGCATCTTGGCGCGCCCATGGGGGGTGGCCACGCCGGGTTGCCTTGTGGGCAACAGGTGCACCCCCTGGGATGTTTTCAGCTCCATAAATTCTTAAACGTTCTATAAAAATTCATGTTAAAATTTTATAACATTCTGAGTACTTTTATTTTTGGGTCATTTTTCTATTGCATGGTTTATTCAGAAAACAGGGAAGTCATGGCATTTTTCTTTATTAAACTATAATTAACAGAGAGCAAACTAAATTTACAAAGAATTGTGCCTACTAAATTTATCGACCACATGTTTCTCAAAACAAATCCATTAACAAGGTTGATCAAGTCTTATTAACGAACCGTTTTTGATTGACATGAAACCGATTTTTTTAGTATGACACTAAGTTACCTCAATGGGTATATGCATTTCCCCAACAATAAGAATATCATATCTCTTCTTAATAGTAGGGAGAGGAAATTTGAACTCTCCAATAGTGATTGTTGCAACTTGCTCAATAAAATTGATATTATTCACCACAACTCGTTTCTTCGGAAAGTATATCGTGTGCTGATTTCCATTAACATGAAAAGTAACCTTGCTTTGGTTGCAATCAATAATAGCCCCTACAGTATTCAAAAAGGGTATACCAAAGATAATCAACATGTTGTCATCCTTGGGCATCTCAAGAATAACAAAGTCTGTCAAAATAGTAACATTTGCAACAACAACGGGTACATCCTCACAAATCCCAATAGGTATAGCAGTAGATTTATCAGCCATTTGCAAAGATATTTTAGTAGGTGTGAGCTTATTGAAGTCAAGTCTTTTGTAAAGAGAGAAAGGCATAACGCTAACACCGGCTCCTAAATCACATAAAGCAATTTTGACCTAACTTCGTTTAATGGAGCAAGGTATAGTAGGTATCTCGGGGTCTCCCAATTTCTTTGGTTCTCCACCCTCAAGAGAGTAATTAGAAAGCATGGTGGAAATCTCAACTTCAGGTATCTTTCTTTTATTAGTGACAATATCTTTCATATATTTTGCATAAGGAGCCATCTTTAAAATATCAGTCAAACGTGTTCGCAAAAAGACTGGCCTAAGCATTTCAACAAAGCGCTCAAAATCTTCCTTGACCTTATTTTTAGAAGGCTTGCGAGGGAGTGGCATGGGTTTTTGAACCCATGGCTCTCTTTCTTTACCATGTTTTCTAGCAACAAATCTCCCTTATCATAACGTTTATTCTTAGGAGGTGGGTTATCAAGTTTAGCTGCATGTTCTATTTCTACATCATTATCAGGTTCCCTATCATTATCTCGTTGAGCATCAATGTGAACATCATCATTTTTATTATCACTAGGCACGATTTCACTACCAGATTGTGTCTTAGCATCAGAAGTAGAAACATCATTGTGATTCTCAGAAGGTTTTTCTATCACAGGTTCACTAGAACCATGCAAAGTGCTATCATTTTTCTTTTTCTTTTTCATATTAGATGGACCAGGTGTATCATTATTAATGTTCTGAGAATCCTCCTCAATTCTTTTTGGATGTCCTTCAAGACAAAGGGGTTCTTATGTCATTCTACCCCACTAGTGCATGCGCCTGCTATACAAACGGTTTTAACCCCTTTCTGCGACGTACTTTGAAACCGTCGCCTTGCATGTATGGGCGATAGGGGGAGTCCATTCCACACGACACAGAAAAATCATCGGCGATGCCTGTGCCCGGTAACACACGATGGCCCAAAATATATCGTGTGCGATTGGAAGGGCCATCACAAACATATATATTGGGGAACTCGTGTGAGATGTGCTTAGCATCCCACATAGTGAATCCCAAATGTACATTTCCATTCGTATTGTACATCACACACAATTTTCTGCATAACATCGTCTGTGTTATTGGTGGCCATCACGCACGATGCCTAGAAGAAACTGTTTGGCATAGGGCTGTCCATCACACACGTGTTTTATGTGAAAATGTTTGTGAATGGGTGTTCTAACGCACACAGTTATCGGTCGGAAGTCGTTTGTGATTTTTCACTAATCCAACATTCCAACTTTCCAGAAACCGTGTGGGTTTGTTGAGGTCATCGCTCATGGTGTTCTATGACAAACCGTCTCCAATAGGAAACCCCAATAATCAGTCTAATTGCCATATTATTTAGTAATTAAATTGACACTTCATATCAAGCACACAATATATTCCATTTCATATCAGGGCAACCGGGATTTCATTATTGAAATACATCAGAGCACAACATCATATAGGCATATAATACCTAGCTAACCAATTACATGACAGGACCAAGTTTCACATGCAACATCTAAAACCTTTGGAAAGTAGCATCATATATGATAAATAGACAAATGAATCTCGTCTAGAAAACTATTGAAGCGGAAGGCAAATATTGAGCCTTCACTGATGTCGAAGGTCATTGCAACTTTATGCCAGTGCGTGTGGATTGTTGCCCGCCCATCCTTCATCCTCTTGAGGAAGACTTCAAGATTATACCGTGGGTGCTGTATGAATACCTTCCTTGCCTCTTGACCATACATGTGGTTTGAGACGTACTCTTGATAACCCACAAGTATAGGGGATCACAAGTATTCAACCCAAATTTATAGATTCGACACAAGGGGAGCCAAAGAATACTTGAGAGTACTAGCAGTTGACTTGTCAATTCAACCACACCTGGAGATTAAATATCTGTAGCAGAGTGATCAGTAGCACAGTAATATGATAGTTTTGATAGCAGTAGCAATAGTAATAGTAGCGGTAACAGTAGCAGCAATAGTTTTGTAGCAGTTGGAACAACAGCAACAGCAGTAGTAACTTAGCAAGAACAATAAGTGGGAAGGTCGTAGGCACTGGATCGGTAACTCGTTGGATGATATTCATCATGTAACAGTCATAACCTAGGGCGATACAGAACTAGGTCCAGTTCATCAATGTAATGTAGGCATGTATTCCGTAAATAGTCATACGTGCTTATGGAAAAGAACTTGCATGCCATCTTTTGTCCTACCCTCCCGTGGCAGCGGGTGTCGGTGTCAAAACTGGCGGATCTTGGGTAGGGGGTCCCGAGCTGTGAGATTGGGATCGATGGGTAACAGGAGACGAAGGAGACGGTGTTTACCCAGGTTCGGGCCCTCCTATGGAGGTAAAACCCTACGTCCTGCTTGATTGTATTGATGTGTATGAATATTACAGAGTCGATCTACCTCGAGATCAAGTAGCCAAAACCCTAGATGAGCTTGTCTACCCTCTACAATCTAAACCCTCCGGTTTATATAGACACCGGGGGTACCTAGGGTTTACACATGGAAAGTCTCTAGCCGGAAATAAAGACGCCGATCCTCTCATCTTGACTTGGAGTGCACGCCCCGTCTTCGAAGGGTTCCTTCTAGAATATGGGGTCACCGCATATCCGGCCATTCCTGTGACAATCAGAGAGCGGCCCACCAAGCCGGCCTGTGAGAGATAGGCCGGCGGTCCGAGGACCCCTTAGTCCAGGACTCCCTCAGTAGCCCCCGAACTAGCCTCCAACGCCAGGGGTCATGACACCAGTAGCTTCGTGTGATCAGAGTCTTCGGCTTGCGGGGCGAGTTCTTTTCCCCCTTTATGATCGGCTCGCTCTAGTTCGGCCGCCGATGATACGTAGTTATCCGGACGCCATAAGTTTGTTTAACCTCGAAGGCCAAACGTTAAAGCGTGAATAGTATTTCCTGACAACCTTTCTGACGAAGGTGTTGGAAATATGCCCTAGAGGCAAAAATAAATTGGTTATTATTATATTTCCTTGTTCATGATAATCGTTTATTATCCATGCTATAATTGTATTGATTGGAAACTCAAATACATGTGTGGGTACATAGACAACACTGTGTCCCTAGTAAGCCTCTAGTTGACTAGCTCGTTGATCAAAGATGGTTAAGGTTTCCTAGCCATTGACATGAGATGTCATTTGATAACGGGATCACATCATTAGGAGAATGATGTGATGGACAAGACCCAAACTACGAACGTAGCATATGATCGTGTCAGTTTATTGCTATTGTTTTCTGCATGTCAAGTATCTGTTCCTATGACCATGAGATCATGCAACTCCCTGACATCGGAGGAGTACCTTGTGTGTATCAAACGTCACAACGTAACTGGGCGACTATAAAGGTGCTCTACAGGTATCTCCGAGGATGTCTGTTGGGTTGGCATGGATCAAGACTGGGATTTGTTACTCCGTATGACGGAGAGGTATCTCAGGGCCCACTCGGTAATACAACATCACAATGAGCCTTGCAAGCAATGTGACTAAAGTGTTAGCCACGAGATCTTGTATTACGGAACGAGTAAAGAGACTTGCTGGTAACGAGATTGAACTAGGTATAGAGATACCGACGATCGAATCTCGGGCAAGTAACATACCGAAGAACAAAGGGAACAGCATACGGGATTAACTGAATCCTTGACATAGAGGTTCGACCGATAAAAGATCTTCGTAGAATATGTAGGAGCCAATATGGGCATCCAGGTCCCGCTATTGGTTATTGGCCGTAGAGGTGTCTCGGTCATGTCTACATAGTTCTCGAACCCGCAGGGTCTACACACTTAACGTTTGGTGACGATTAGTATAATTGAGTTATTATGTTGGTGACCGAAAGTTGTTCGGAGTCCCGGATAAGATCCCGGACATGACGAGGATCTCCGGAATAGTCCGGAGGTAAAGATTGATATATGTGATAATAGTGTTTTGATCTCCGGAAGGGTTCCGGAGTTCACCGGAAGGGGTTCCGGATGTTTACCGAAGTGTTCGGGTGCGAGAACACTTTATATGGGCCAAGGGATAAAAACCCACGAGGTATTGGAAAGTGCAAAAATAGTTTTGCTGCCGCGTAAGCGGTACTACCGCTTGGTGAAGCGGTACTACCGCCCGAGCGGTACTACCACTTGTGTGAAGCGGTACTACCGCCCAAGCGGTACTACCGCTTGTGAGCGGTACTACCGGTTGTGCGCGGCTGTGCACGGTTCGGCAGGGATCCGAGTTGGACTCTTTTCCTGCGGGCCAAACCGACCTTGTGCGGGCAAAACCGACCTGGAGGAGGCTTTTACTCCAAGTTTAGACCCCAAGGCTCAACATATAAATAGAGGGGCAGGGCTAGCACACGGGATACATCAAGATTTCCCCAAGCCGTGTGCGGCAACCCTAACCCTCTAGTTCCTCCGTCATAATCTCCGTAGCGCTTGGCGAAGCCCTGCAGAGATTGTTCCTCACCACCATCACCACGCCGTCGTGCTGCTGGAACTCAACCACTACTTCACCATCGCTCGCTGGATCGAGGAGGTGAAGGCGTCATCAAGCCGTACGTGTGTTGAACGCGGAGGTGCCGTCCGTTCGGCGCTAGTTCATGATCGGATCGAGGGACGACTTGCGATTTGGATCGCGGAGACGTTCGACTACATCAACCGCGTTTCTTAAACGCTTCCGCTTAGCGATCTACAAGGGTATGTAGATTCACTCTCCCTCTCGTAGATGCTCATCACCATGGATAGATCTTGTGTGTGCGTAGGAAATTTTTTGTTTCCCATGCAACGTTCCCCAACAGTGGCATCATGAGCCAGGTCTTTGCGTAGATGAGATCTCGAGTAGAACACAAACGAGTTGTGGGCGTGGGTGTATACATATTGCTTGCCGTTACTAGTTGATATTTGATTCGGCGGTACTGTGAGATGAAGCGGCCCGGACCGACATTACGCGTACACTTACGCGAGACAGGTTCCTTCAACTGACATGTAACTTCGTTGCATAAAGATGGCTAGCGGGTGTCTGTCTCTCTCACTTTAGTTGAATCGATTTCAATGAAGAGGGTTCTTTTAGAAGATCAAAAAGCAATCACTACACCACATTGTGGTTTTGCGTAGGTAAGAACGGTTCTTGCAAACCCGTAGCAGCCACGTAAAATTTGCAACAACAATTAGAGGACGTCTAACTTGTTTTTGCAGGGTATGTTGTGATGTGATATGGCCAATTACATGATGAGATATATGTGATGTATGAGATGATCATGTGTTGTATAGAATATCACGACTTGCATGTCGATGAGTACGGCAACTGGCAGGAGCCATAGAGTTGTCTTTAATTATTGTATGACCTGCGTGTCAATCATTAAGCGCTATGTAATGCTTTACTTTATCGCTAAACGTTAGCAATAGTCGTGGAAGCAACAGTCGGCGCGACAACCTTATGGCGACACGTTGATGGAGATCAAGATGATGGAGATCATGGTGTCATGCCGGTGACGATGGAGATCATGCCGGTGCTTTGGAGATGGAGATCAAAAGCACAAGTTCATGGCCATATCATGTCACTTATGATTTGCATGTGATGTTAATCCTTTTATGCATCTTATTTTGCTTAGGACGACGGTAGCATTATAAGGTGATCCCTCACTTAAATTTCAAGATAAATTGTGTTCTCCCCGAGTGTGCACCGTTGCGAAAGTTCGTCGTTTCGAGACACGCCGTGATGATCGGGTGTGATAGACTCCACGTTCACATACAACGGGTGCAAGCCATGTTGCACACGCGGAACACTCGGGTTAAACTTGACGAGCCTAGCATGTACAGACATGGCCTCGGAACACAAGAGACCGAAAGGTCGAACATGAGTCATATAGTAGATATGATCAACATGAAGATGTTCACCATTGAAACCACCTCAACTCACGTGATGATCGGACTTGAGTTGGTGGATTTGGATCATGTTACACTCGAATGACCGGAGGGATGTCAATTTGAGTGGGAGTTTTTAAGTAATATGATTAATTAAACTCATTATCTAGAACAATAGTCTAAGTTGTCTTTGCTATATTTATGTTGTAGATCATGGCTCGCGCAGTAGCACCCCTGAATTTTAATAAGTTCCTAGAGAAAGCTAAGTTGAAAGATGATGGAAGTAACTTTGTGGACTGGGCCCGTAATCTAAGGATTATCCTTACGGCTTCCCAGAAGGCTTATGTCCTTGATGCACCGCTTGGTGATCCACCCGCTCCAGTTGAGTCTCTAGACGTTGTGAACGCCTGGCAGGCTCGTTCTGATGATTACTCAATAGTTCAATGTGCAATGTTGTATGGCTTAGAACCGGGACTTCAAAGACGTTTTGAACGTCATGGAGCATATGAGATGTTCCAGGAGTTGAAGTTTATCTTTCAGAAGAATGCCCGGATCGAGAGATATGAGATCTCCGATAAGTTCTATGCTTGCAAGATGGAGGAGAACGGGTCTATCAGTGATCACGTGCTCAGAATGTCTGGGTACTCCACCCGTCTGGCTGAGTTAGGGATGCCCCTTCCGCCAGAGGCTATCACTGACAGAGTTCTTCAATCATTGCCACCTAGCTACAAGAGCTTCGTGTTGAACTATAACATGCACGGGATGAACAAGTCAGTCGCCGAGCTGTTTGCGATGCTGAAAGCCGCTGAGTCTGAAATTCAGAAGGAGCATCAAGTGTTGATGGTCAATAAAACCACTAGTTTCAAGAAAAATGGCAAGGGTAAGAAGGGTAACTCCAAGAAGAGTGGCAAAGCAGTTGCTCCTCTCGTGAAGAAACCCAAGGCTGGACCCAAACCAGAAACTGTGTGTTTTCATTGCAAGGGAACTGGACACTGGAAGCGGAACTGCCCCAAGTATTTGGCTGACAAGAAGGCGGCCAACAACAAACAAGGTATATATGATATACATGTTATTGATGTGTACCTTACCAACCCTCGTTGTAGTGCCTGGGTATTTGATACCGGTGCGGTTGCTCATATTTGCAACTCTAAACAGGAACTGCGGAATAGACGGAGGCTGGCAAAGGACGAAGTGACGATGCGCGTGGGAAATGGTTCCAAGGTTGATGTGATCGCCGTCGGCACGCTCGCTCTTCGATTACCGTCGGGATTAGTGATGAACCTGAATAAGTGTTATTTGGTGCCTGCGTTAAGCATGAACATTATATCTGGATCTTGTTTATTGCGAGATGGTTACTCATTTAAATCAGAGAATAATGGTTGTTCTATTTATATGAGTAATATCTTTTATGGTCATGCACCCAATGTGAGGGGTTTATTCTTATTGAATCTCGACAGTAATGATACACATGTTCATAACATTGATGCCAAAAGATGTAGAATTGATAATGATAATACCACTTTCTTGTGGCACTGCCGTTTAGGTCATATTGGCGTAAAACGCATGAGGAAGCTCCATGCTGATGGACTTTTGGAGTCACTTGATTTTGAATCACTTGACACATGTGAGCCATGCCTCATGGGCAAGATGACCAAAACTCCGTTCTCTGGTACAATGGAACGGGCAAGTGACTTATTGGAAATCATACATACTGATGTGTGCGGTCCGATGAGTATTGAGGCGCGCGGTGGTTATCGTTACTTTCTCACCTTCACTGATGACTTAAGTAGATATGGGTATATTTACTTAATGAAACACAAGTCTGAAACATTTGAAAAGTTCAAACAATTTCAGAGTGAAGTTGAGAATCATCGTAACAAGAAGATTAAATTCCTACGATCTGATCGAGGAGGAGAATATCTGAGTTATGAGTTTGGCAGTCACTTAAGACAGTGTGGAATTGTTTCACAATTGACACCGCCTGGAACACCACAGCGTAATGGTGTGTCCGAACGTCGTAATCGAACCTTATTGGATATGGTGCGATCTATGATGTCTCTTGCCGATTTGCCACTATCGTTTTGGGGTTATGCATTAGAGACAGCTGCATTCACTTTAAATAGGGCACCATCGAAATCCGTTGAGACGACGCCATATGAACTTTGGTTTGGCAAGAAGCCAAAACTGTCGTTTCTTAAAGTTTGGGGATGTGATGCTTATGTCAAAAAGCTTCAGCCTGAAAAGCTGGAACCCAAAGCGGAGAAATGCGTCTTCATAGGATACCCAAAAGAGACAATTGGGTATACCTTCTACCTCAGATCCGAGGGCAAAGTGTTTGTCGCTAAAAACGGAACATTTCTTGAGAAAGAGTTTCTCTCGAAAGAATTGAGTGGGAGGAAGATAGAACTTGATGAGGTTGTTGAACCTTTACTTCAACCTGAGAGTAGCGCAGCACAGAAAGTTGTTTCTGTGGAGCCTACATTAGCTGAAGAGGAAGTTAGTGATGATGATCATGAAACTTTGGATCAAGTTGCTATCGAACCTCGTAGGTCGACAAGGACGCGTACTGCTCCCGAGTGGTACGGCAACCCTGTCTTAGAGGTCATGTTGTTAGACAACGATGAACCTACGAGCTATGGAGAAGCGATGATGGGCCCGGATTCCGAGAAGTGGTTAGAGGCCATGAAATCCGAGATGGGATCCATGTATGAAAACAAAGTATGGACTTTGGAAGTATTACCTGAAGGGCGTAAGGCCATTCAGAACAAATGGATCTTTAAGAGGAAGACGGACGCGGACGGTAATGTCACCGTCTATAAAGCTCGACTTGTGGCAAAGGGTTTTTCACAAGTTCAAGGAGTTGACTACGATGAGACCTTCTCACCCGTAGCGATGCTTAAGTCCGTCAGAATCATGTTAGCAATAGCTGCCTTTTTCGATTATGAAATTTGGCAGATGGATGTCAAAACAGCGTTCCTTAACGGTTACCTTAAGGAAGAGTTGTATATGATGCAACCAGAAGGTTTTGTCGATCCAGAGAATGCTGACAAAGTTTGCAAACTCCAGCGATCCATTTATGGACTGGTGCAAGCATCTCGGAGTTGGAATCTTCGCTTTGATGAAGTGATCAAAGCGTTCGAGTTTATACAAGTTTACGGAGAAGCTTGTATTTACAAGAAAGTGAGTGGGAGCTCTATAGCGTTTCTAATATTATATGTGGATGACATATTGCTGATTGGAAACAATATAGAAATGTTGGAAAGCGTGAAGGAATATTTGAACAAGAGCTTTTCAATGAAGGACCTAGGAGAAGCTGCTTTCATATTAGGCATCAAGATCTATAGAGATAGATCAAGACGCTTAATAGGACTTTCACAAAGCACATACCTTGATAAGATTTTGAAGAAGTTCAAAATGGATCAGTCCAAGAAGGGGTTCTTGCCTGTTTTGCAAGGTGTGAAGTTGAGTAAGACTCAATGGCCAGTGACTGCAGAAGATAGAGAAAAGATGAGTGTCATCCCCTATGCTTCGGCCATAGGCTCTATCATGTATGCAATGCTGTGCACAAGACCCGATGTCAGCCTTGCCATAAGTATGGTCGGAAGGTTTCAAAGTGATCCAGGAATGGAACACTGGACGGCGGTCAAGAATATCCTGAAGTACCTGAAAAGGACTAAGGACATGTTTCTCGTTTATGGAGGTGATCAAGAGCTCGTCGTAAAGGGTTACGTCGATGCAAGCTTTGACACTGATCCGGATGACTCTAAGTCGCAAACCGGATATGTATTTATTCTTAATGGGGGTGCGGTTAGCTGGTGCAGTTCCAAGCAAAGCGTGGTAGCAGATTCTACATGCGAAGCGGAGTACATCGCTGCCTCGGAGGCGTCGAAGGAAGGTGTCTGGATGAAGGAGTTCATGACAGATCTTGGAGTAGTGCCTAGTGCGCTTAACCCAATGACTCTGTTTTGTGATAATACTGGTGCCATTGCTCTAGCCAAGGAACCAAGATTTCACAAGAGGACCAGACACATAAAGCGACGTTTCAATTCCATCCGCGATTACATCAAGGAGGACGACATAAATATTTGCAAAGTACACACGGATCTAAATGTTGCAGATCCGATGACTAAAACTCTTCCAAGGGCTAAACATGAACAACACCAGAACTGCATGGGTGTTCGATTCATTACAATGTAAATCACATAGTGATGTGAACTAGATTATTGACTCTAGTGCAAGTGGGAGACTGTTGGAAATATGCCCTAGAGGCAAAAATAAATTGGTTATTATTATATTTCCTTGTTCATGATAATCGTTTATTATCCATGCTATAATTGTATTGATTGGAAACTCAAATACATGTGTGGGTACATAGACAACACTGTGTCCCTAGTAAGCCTCTAGTTGACTAGCTCGTTGATCAAAGATGGTTAAGGTTTCCTAGCCATTGACATGAGATGTCATTTGATAACGGGATCACATCATTAGGAGAATGATGTGATGGACAAGACCCAAACTACGAACGTAGCATATGATCGTGTCAGTTTATTGCTATTGTTTTCTGCATGTCAAGTATCTGTTCCTATGACCATGAGATTATGCAACTCCCTGACATCGGAGGAGTACCTTGTGTGTATCAAACGTCGCAACGTAACTGGGCGACTATAAAGGTGCTCTACAGGTATCTCCGAGGATGTCTGTTGGGTTGGCATGGATCAAGACTGGGATTTGTTACTCCGTATGACGGAGAGGTATCTCAGGGCCCACTCGGTAATACAACATCACAATGAGCCTTGCAAGCAATGTGACTAAAGTGTTAGCCACGAGATCTTGTATTACGGAACGAGTAAAGAGACTTGCCGGTAACGAGATTGAACTAGGTATAGAGATACCGACGATCGAATCTCGGGCAAGTAACATACCGAAGAACAAAGGGAACATCATACGGGATTAACTGAATCCTTGATATAGAGGTTCGACCGATAAAAGATCTTCGTAGAATATGTAGGAGCCAATATGGGCATCCAGGTCCCGCTATTGGTTATTGGCCGTAGAGGTGTCTCGGTCATGTCTACATAGTTCTCGAACCCGCAGGGTCTACACACTTAACGTTTGGTGATGATTAGTATAATTGAGTTATTATGTTGGTGACCGAAAGTTGTTCGGAGTCCCGGATAAGATCCCGGACATGACGAGGATCTCCGGAATAGTCCGGAGGTAAAGATTGATATATGTGATAATAGTGTTTTGATCTCCGGAAGGGTTCCGGAGTTCACCGGAAGGGGTTCCGGATGTTTACCGAAGTGTTCGGGTGCGAGAACACTTTATATGGGCCAAGGGATAAAAACCCACGAGGTATTGGAAAGTGCAAAAATAGTTTTGCTGCCGCGTAAGCGGTACTACCGCCCGAGCGGTACTACCGCTTGTGTGAAGCGGTACTACCGCCCAAGCGGTACTACCGCTTGTGAGCGGTACTACCGCTTGTGCGCGGCTGTGCACGGTTCGGCAGGGATCCGAGTTGGACTCTTTTCCTGCGGGCCAAACCGACCTTGTGCGGGCAAAACCGACCTGGAGGAGGCTTTTATTCCAAGTTTAGACCCCAAGGCTCAACATATAAATAGAGGGGCAGGGCTAGCACACGGGATACATCAAGATTTCCCCAAGCCGTGTGCGGCAACCCTAACCCTCTAGTTCCTCCGTCATAATCTCCGTAGCGCTTGGCGAAGCCCTGCAGAGATTGTTCCTCACCACCATCACCACGCCGTCGTGCTGCTGGAACTCAACCACTACTTCACCATCGCTCGCTGGATCGAGGAGGTGAAGGCGTCATCAAGCCGTACGTGTGTTGAACGCGGAGGTGCCGTCCGTTCGGCGCTAGTTCGTGATCGGATCGAGGGACGACTTGCGATTTGGATCGCGGAGACGTTCGACTACATCAACCGCGTTTCTTAAACGCTTCCGCTTAGCGATCTACAAGGGTATGTAGATTCACTCTCCCTCTCGTAGATGCTCATCACCATGGATAGATCTTGTGTGTGCGTAGGAAAATTTTTGTTTCCCATGCAACGTTCCCCAACAGAAGGGTCGCGGCCTACCACGACCGCCGAGCCGGTTACAAAAACTCGATTCGCGGTTCGAGGCAGTTTCTCCATTGGCACGTCTTATCAATGTGCAGATCGTGTTCGTTTCTTACGGGATATGATTAATCCTTTGGGTTATCCCACGCGCGCATAACGGCACGATTGTTTCGGGAAGTGGCGAGGCCTGCGGCGCAGTAGAAGGGAGGCTCTTGGTATTACGGCACCCATAAAAGGGAGAAAACCCCCAAGGCCTAGTCACTCTCCCAATTCGCAACCTCCGCTCCCTCAACCTTCCCAAGCTCCGAGAGCCCAGATCCAGTTGTTCCTCCATATCGCCTCCGAGCTCGGCCATGGCCGGTTCAGGTTCCATGGGCAAGTGGGAGGCCTCCTCCGTCACCGACAACGACATGCGGGAGTTAAAGCGTGCCGGCTACCTCTCCGCCGACATCGCCCACCGCGCCCCAGAGGCGAATCAGGTGGTTCCCACACCGAGGCAGGGCGAGAGGGTGGTGTTCATCCCCCATTTCCTCCGGGGACTGGGCTTTCCACTCCACCCCTTTGTCAGGGGCCTCATGTCCTTTTACGGGTTAGACTTCCACGACCTCGCCCCGAACTCCATCATGCACATCTCGGCGTTCATCCTTGTCTGCGAAGCCTTCCTGCGGGTACGACCACACTTCGGCCTGTGGCTCAAGGTGTTCAACGTCAAGCCGAAGACATTTGCGGGTGCGCATGCGGGTTGTGGAGGGGCGGTAATCAGCAAGCTCCCCCGTATTGAGTGGCCGGAGGGCACCTTTATCGACACGGTAAATATCTGGCAAAAGGAATGGTTCTATATTGTTGGGGAACGTTGCATGGGAAACAAAAAATTTCCTACACACACGGAAGATCTATCCATGGTGATGGGCATCTATGAGAGGGAGAGTGAATCTACATACCCTTGTAGATCGCTAAGCGGGAAGCATTAAGAAACGCGGTTGATGTAGTCGAACGTCTTCGCGATCCAAATCGCCGAGCATCCTGCGATCCAGTCACGATCTAGTACCGAACGGACGGCACCTCCGCGTTCAGCACACGTACAGCCCGATGACGATCTCCGCCTTCTTGATCCATTAAGAGGGAGCGGAGAGGTTGGTGAGTTCTCCGGCAGCGCGATGGCACGGCGGCGGCGGTGGTGGAACTATTCCAGCAGGGCTTCGCCTAAGCACTGCTGAAAACTAGAGGATTTGATCTATCGGGAGAGAGGGCTGCACTATGGCCTTTCTGGGTTGAAGTGCTTTTGCCCTCTCTCCCTCTAGTATATATAGGAGGGAGGGGAGGGGCTGGCCGGCCGAAATCTCCTCCTAGGAGTCGGCCGCAAGGAGGAGGAGGTGGAGGAGTCCACCTCCAATCCTACTCCTAGTAGATTCCTTCCCTTCCCCCACTAGGACTTTCCTTTCCCTCAGGCCGAGCCGGATTGGCCTTCCTGGGCCGGACGCCCAGCCCACCAGGGGCTGGTGCGCCACCCTCAGGTCCATGTGACCCACTTGGGGTGTGGTGGGTCCACTTGGTGGACCCCCGGAACCCATTCGTCACTCCCGGTACATTGCAGGAAATGCCTGAAACTTTTCCGGAGTTCAAACACCAACTTCCTATATATCAATCTTTACCTCCGGACCATTCCGGAGCTCCTCGTGACGTCCGGGATCTCATCCGGGACTCCGAACAACCTTCGGTCACCACCATACATAACTCTATACTACCGAAACGTCACCGAACCTTAAGTGTGCAGATCCTGCGGGTTCGAGAACTATGTAGACATGACCGAGACACCTCTACGGTTAATAACCAATAGAGGGACCTAGATGCCCATATTGGTTCCTACATATTCTACGAAGATCTTTATCGGTTGAACCTCTATGTCAAGGATTCAGTTAATCCCGTATGCTGTTCACTTTGTTCTTTGGTATGTTACTTGCCCGAGATTCGATCGTCGGTATCTCTATACCTAGTTCAATCTCGTTACCGGCAAGTCTCTTTACTCGTTCCGTAATACAAGATCCCGTGGATAACACTTTAGTCACATTGCTTGCAAGGCTTGTTCTGATTTTGTATTGCTGAGTGGGCCCTGAGATACCTCTCCATCACACGGAGTAACAAATCCCAGTCTTGATCCATGCCCACTCAACAGACACCCTCGGAGATACCTGTAGAGCATCTTTATAGTCACCCAGTTACGTTGTGACGTTTGATACACACAAGGTATTCCTCCGGTGTTAGTGAGTTGCATGATCTCATGGTCATAGGAACAGATACTTGGCATGCAGAAAACAATAGCAATAAACTGTCACGATCATATGCTACGTTCATAGTTTGGGTCTTGTCCATCACATCATTCTCCTAATGATGTGATCCTGTTATCAAATGACATCTCATGTCCATGGCTAGGAAACCTTGACCATCTTTGATCAACGAGCTAGTCTACTAGAGGCATACTAGGGACACATTGTTGTCTATGTATCCACACATGCAATTGAGTTTCCAATCAATACAATTATAGCATGGATAATAAACGATTATCATGAACAAGGAAATATAATAATAACTACTTTTATTATTGCCTCTAGGGCATCTTTCCAACAGTCTCCCACTTGCACTAGAGTCAATAATCTAGTTAACATCACTATGTGATTTACATTGTAATGAATCTAACACCCATATAGTTCTGGTGTTGATCATGTTTAGCCCTTGGAAGAGGTTTAGTCATCGGATCTGCAACATTCAGATCCGTGTGCACTATGCAAATCTTTATGTCGTCCTCCTTGATGTAATCGCGGATGGAATTGAAACGTCGCTTTATGTGTCTGGTCCTCTTGTGAAACCTTGGTTCCTTGGCTAGAGCAATGGCACCAGTGTTGTCACAGAACAGAGTCATTGGGTTTAGTGCACTAGGCACTACTCCAAGATCTGTCATGAACTCCTTCATCCAGACACCTTCCTTCGCCACCTCCGAGGCAGCGATGTACTCTGCTTTGCATGTAGAATCAGCTACCACGCTTTGATTGGAACTACACCATCTTACCACACCCCCATTGAGAATAAATACGTATCCGGTTTGCGACTTAGAGTCATCCGGATCAGTGTCAAAGCTTGCATCGACGTAACCCTTTTCGACGAGCTCTTGATCACCTCCATAAATGAGAAACTGAAAGCACATTTGCTCCCTTGGTGGTTTTGGTAATTAATAACAACATATAAGTCATTGAACTAATGTTTCCACTAAGTATATTTTAGGAAATGTTCAATGATAGGATTGGCAAAAGGATTGTGGAGATTGTGGAATACCCCAAGATGCAAGGAAATGGATTGGCAAAGCTTCAAGGAAGAGGACTCTACATTTTACATTTGTGAGAAATCACTTTGAGTCCATAGGAAAGCCAATACTATTAAAAGGGGGTAAGGTTTTGTTGGTGAACAAAATGCTCATACGTGCACAAGTGATAGTCACCAAAAACACCCACAAGCTCTCCCACCAAAGTCTTTCCAAAACCAAATACTCAAAATCGGTGCAACCAACATTTCCATTCCGGTGCCACCGATTCTCAACCTCAGACAGACTCAGCCAAACCCTAGCCACTTCGGTGCAACCGATTCAATCCCGGTGCCACCGAGTTTAGGTTGCCAATTCTCTGTTACGCAAATTCACAATATCGGTACCACCGAGATTGTTGGATCGGCGTCACCGAGATTGTCAATCTGACCGTTTGTCACCTTATCGGTGCAACCGAGTTTCCTATATCGGTCTCACCGAGATTTAAAAGTTGCCACTTTTGGTCACTTCGGTACCACCGAGATTTACACATCGGTGTCACCGAGTTGGTCATTTTGTGTGTAACGGTTGGATTTTTGGGGATGCCTATATATACCCCTCCACCACCACCTACTCGAAAGAGAAGCACTCAGAACTATTCCATACTTGCCCCATCCAGTTTTCTGAGAGAGAACCACCTATTCTTGGGTTGAGGTCAAGATCTTCCACTCCAACCATATGGATCTTGATTTCTAGCCTCCCCAAGTTGCTTTCCACCAGTCCCATCTCTTCCACCAAGCCAAATCTGTGAGAGAGTGATTGTGTGTTGAGGAGTCTATCATCTTGAAGCACAAGAGCAAGGAATTCATCGACATTGCCGAGCCTATTACCTTTTGGAGGGTTGTGCCTCCTAGATTGGTTAGGTGTCGCTTGGGAGCCTCCTACTTCGTGTTGTGGAGTTGAACCAAGAAGTTTGTAAGGGCAAGGAGATCGCCTACTTCGTGAAGATCTACCCATAGTGAGGCTAGTCCTTCGTGGACGGAAGCCGTTATGGAATAGTCAAGGTTGCTACTTCGTGGACCCTTATGGGTGGAGCCCTCTGTGGACTCTCGCGACCGTTACCCTCCGTGGATTGAAGACTCCATAAACGTGGACGTACGATAGCACCACCTATCGGAGCCACGGGAAAAAATCATCGTGTCTACAATTGCGTTTGATCTTCCTACCCTATCCTTTACTACTCATGCTTGTTGTTAATTTCCGCTGCTATACTCTTAGACATGCATGTGTAGGGTGTACTTGACTTGCCATGAAATGCTAAAACTGCCAAATCTAAAATTTGGGAAAAGGCAAAACTTTTATTTGGTCAAGTAGTCTAATGACCCCCCCTCTAGACATACTTTCGGTCCTACAAGTGGTATCAGAGCGTTGGTCTCCATTGCATTGGTCTCACAACCTAGGAGAGTATGGCGTCTAGTGAGCGTAATTATCACCGTAGAGGTCCGTACTTTGATGGCACAAATTTTGCTAGTTGGAAGCACAAAATGAAAATGCATATTATTGGTCATAACCCCGCCGTTTGGGCTGTTGTTCGTGTTGGCTTGCAAGGTGAATTCTTTGGAGATGGAAAGGAACCGGATCGTGAAGCGACCGCGGAAGAATTGAAGATGTTATAATACAACGCTCAAGCATGCAACATTCTATTCAACTGCCTAAGCCCAGAAGAATTCAACAAAATCAGCCGTCTTGAGAATGCAAAAGAGATTTGGGATACTTTGGTTGATATGCACAAAGGAACTGAGTCCGTGAGAGAATCCAAGTTGGATGTTCTTCAAGGTCAGCTTGACAAGTTCAAGATGAAGGATGGTGAAGGAGTCGCAGAGATGTACTCTAGGCTAGCTCTCATCACCAATGAGATTGCCGGCTTAGGAAGCGAAGAAATGACCGACAAATTCATCATCAAGAAGATACTTAGAGATTTGGATGAGAGATACGACACCATGTGCACATTGATCCAAATGATGCCCAACTACAAAGATCTCAAGCCTACGGAAGTCATTGGAAGGATTGTTGCTCATGAGATGACACTCAAAGACAAGGAAGATCTTCATCACAAGTCTAGCGGTGGTTAGAAATCCACAAGTGATGCTCCCGCAACCTCAAGCAACAACCTTGTCACCAATGAAGAGATAAGCCTCATGGTCAAGAAATTTAACAAGTTCTACAAGAATAGAGGCAAAGAAAGAAGCTCCAACTCAAGATATGATGAGAAGCGTTCGTCAAGTCATGACCGCAATTGCTACAATTGTGGGAACCCCGGACACTACTCCAATGAGTGCACGGTTCCCCACAAACGAAGAGAAGAGTCACCAAGAAGACGAAGCTCAAGGAATGAATCACCTCAAAGAGAGAGAAGGAGTAGAGATGATCGTTATGAACGAAGACACTCAAGGAGAAGTAGGGATTCGGAGAAGAAGGACAAGTACACCAAGAGCTACACAAGAAGGAAACATCAAGCTCATGTTGGTGAATGGGTTTCCGGCTCCGACTCCGACGACAACTCCGAGAGAAGCTATCACTCCGACTCCGACTATAGTCAAGATGATGGTGTTGCCGGAATTGCTCTAGTGACTACCAACTCCCATGATCTATTTGACTCACCAAATGAAGGGAGTGGAAGTTGCTTCATGGCTAAAGGCCCCAAGGTATCACACCCCGAGTATCTTGATTTCGATAGTGATGAAGATGATTTGCTTTGTGATGATGACTTGCTCTTTGATAAAACTAGTGATGTTAGTCAAAATGAATTTGATAATTCTCATGCTAGTCAAGATAAGTCAATTGATGATGATAAGATGAAAAATAGAAGAACTAACTAAAGAACTAAACACTCTTAAGTTAGCTCATGAATCTACTCTTGAAGATCATAGAGAGCTTGTAAGAACTCATGAGAAGCTACGCTTCGAGAAGCTCAACTTGGAGCAAGAGCATGAGTTTCTTAAAGCTATCAATGACGATCTCCGAAAGAAGACTTCATCTTATCTAGCCAAACGACTACTCTTGTCTACTTTCATGCCACAAGTTAAATCTAAACAAACTAGTAACAAAGGCAAGAAAGGTTCTTCATCTAGTAGCAACAATAAAAATGCTAAACCCAATGATGTTGCTTCTAGTAGTTCTATTGATTCCACTAATGATGTTTCTCTTAGCCAAGTTACACTTGACCAAGAAAATGCTTTATTGAAAGGAATTATAGAAAAAGGTATCTACAAGAGTCTTGCCGGGTGTAAGCAATTTGAGGAAATTGTACGCAAGCACGGAGGATACCGGAAGAATCGTGGTGTTGGCTACTTCAACGCAAATGGAGTAGAATGGGAAGAAGGTCAATATCCCGAGCCCAAGTTTGTTCCTCAAAAGGAGAAGTATGAAAATACTCTTCCCAAGGGGACAATCACTCAAGATGACCTTCCACCACAAGACCACAAGGTCAAGGGCAAGAACAAGCTTCAAGAGGACATTGACTCATATGAAGATGGATCCCTAGCTATGGTGGAGTGGGTTCCCAAGGCTACGTCAACCTCAACTTCTACAAAGGCTACTACAACACCAAGGATCCCCATCAACTTGATGTGGGTCCCCAAGAAGAAGAACTAGAGATTTCTTGAGGGGTGACTCCGCCAATGAAATTCACTCACATTCATTATTGGCAAGAATCATTTGCAATCAACATCAACTCTATGCAATAGTTCAAGGAGTCACACATTCCCTCAAAGGTAAGCAAGGGACAAGGTAATCAACAAATCAATGGACATCATTACACATGCTTTTCACTCCATGTCCATAGATATCCTTGTATTTGTCTCTTGTGTGTTGGGACTAACCCATGTAGGTGAGAAGAGTAAGGAAACAACAAGGATGCTCCCAACTCTTGGTGATCTTGATCAACCTTGAGCATCCACCACTACCTCACCAACATGAAGTCTTCATCGACAAAACCCAAGGTTAGTCTATCCCTCTTATGGGGGGATGTCACATCAAGGGGGAGCTTTACTCTAAGACTTGAGTCAAAGCATCTCTTAGTATGGGACAACATTAAATGCTTTATGTAAAAGTGGTAACCCCACTTGTGCTTAAACGATGAGTATGACCTATGATCAAGTATTCTTACTTGGCTCCTAAGTCAAATACTCATATATCGATGACTTCGTCATCGCCCTAGTGCTTGTTAGATGCTAGTGTGTATGTGCATGTTTGTCATGATTTCTTTTGACATCTTATTGTGTGAGCATGTTGGTCTGCATTTATTTTCTCATTCGAGGACATCCAATTGTTGCTATTTGGCTTTTGTTTTATCTTTTGCCAATTGGATGGACAAGAATGCCTAGGACCACTCTTTAGCTATCTATGCTTTCTCACCTCATATTCTATTCATGCTGCATCACAAAATTTGAACAAGTACTTTTCGATCCCTCTGTGTGTGGAGCACTCGGAGTTCCATATCGACAAGGACTGGCCATTAAAACCTCCCAAGTGCATCTCGGTGGAACCAACCCCAAAATCTCAGTCTCACCGAATGCCTAGGGTTGATCTGGTTTTCAATCTCGGTACTACCGATTTCATATTATCGGTTACACCGAGTTTCCCTGTCAGCTGACAGTTGTGGAACTCGGTGACACCGAAAATTTAAAATCGGTATCACCGACAGTGAAGGGTATATAGTCCGTGGTCCCGACGGTTTGAAATTTCAATCTTCAAATCGTCGTGCCTCAAACCCTAAGCTGCCGCAGAAGGACCCCCTGGTCATCGCCTTGCCTTCCCGAGCCTCTCCGCCGCTGGGAATCCTCGCCGTCGACGGGCATCTTCGCCTCCGTCACTGCCGTAGCGGATCCGTCACCGAGCTAGGGTACGGATTCGATCTTTCTTGCGCTCCCGTCTGATTCTTGCGCAATAAAGCTGTTTTTCTCTATAAGCCACAGTTTGCTCATCGTTCTATCCATGAGAAAACTCCGTAGATTAGCGAACCATCGATTTTCTAGGGTTTTCCTTCCGCCCGATGGAACTCGGTAGAACCGAAGTGAACAAATCGGTCTCACCGATTTGTCTGTATGTGTTGCTAAGAACTGTCTCGGTGAAACCGAGTACTTCTTTTCGGTCCCACCGAAAAGAGTGCCAAGTTTCTATTAATGAGATAGTCAGTCTCGGTGGCACCGACAATTTTACTTCGGCTGTACCGATTTGCATGTGACAGAATGCAAAACTTTGAAAATCTTTTGTTCAATCTTTCAAAAACCAGCCACATTTTGTGATGACTTATCCTTTTCTGCTCCTCTATATTCTGTTCACAGGGTCAGTATGTCAAGTCCTGAGGACAGTGAGAACGACTTCAGAGAGAAGAGTGTTGAATTGGATTCTGGCACTAGTCCTGAATCTAGTTCATCTTCAGATCCAGGCACCCCCAGCTCTCATGGGTTGCCCAAGGCTGCTACAAGGGCCAGGAAGAAGCTGAATTCAGATGAGGAGGATTCAGACTTCATTCCAGAAGAGATTCTTGCTAAGAAGCAAGAAAAGGCTGCCAAGAAAGCTGCAAATGAAGCTACCTCTTCAAGGAGAGCTGTCAGGAAAGTGTATGCTAGCTCTGAGGCTATGAGAGCACCTGAAGGTGCTAGGACAAAGATGGCTCTTCACCTTGAGTCACCTCCTAAGAAGGCAGGGGAGAAGAAGGGTGCTAGGAAGAGGATAGTCTATGTCACTGGCAGGCAGACCTCCATGCTTGAGGACCCTGAGGAGGCTGCTGCTGCTGCTGCTGAGGAGGAGGAAGAACATGTTGAGAAAGCCCCTCCCAAGAAGAAAAAGAAGCTTATGGCTGATGCTATGCCAAAGACTGGCACATCCAAGAGCACTAAATCTGCATCCAAGAAGCCTGCTGCTGAGAAGCCCAAGAGATTGTCCAGGCAAATTCCAGCATCCGAGAAGAACAAAGGGACTGCCTCCAGAGTTGAGGATGAGGATGCTATGTCTGCCCTAATGAAGCTTAGGCCACACCTTCCAGTACATCATGCCAGCTACCCACTTGCTGAGGATATGAAGAAGAGGAAGGACTCTGGCTTGAGGGCATGGAGAGCTGCTGATCCATATGCCCAAAGGAAGAAGACAGCTGTGGACTACAGATTCTTCACCAGAGAGCAACAAGATTTCTATGAAACTGTGCTGTTTGACAAGAGTCCAGCTGTGAGCGATATGCGGTATGTGGACTGGAAATTCATCAAGGAGAATGAGGACTATTTTCCAAATGTCCAAGACAATTTCCACTGCATTGGTTTGGATGAGTTTGTTGGCAAAGAGTTCACTGCTTGGAATGATGAGATGATCATGCAATTCTACTCCACTGCACATTTCTATGGAGATGGTAGGATTGTATGGATGACTGAAGGTGCAAGTTATGAGTCTACTGTTGAGGAGTGGGCTGAAATCTTAGGAGTCCCAGAGGTATAGGATGGTGACTTGGATGTCTACTCAGAAACCAAGGCAAACCACAATGCTATGGCCAACATGTACAATGAGATTCCTGCTGCTAATGTGAAGTCTCACAGGCTAGGATCTATCTACTTTCTTCAGGCTGGCCTCCGCACCATGAACACCATTCTGAGGCATACCTTGATGCCCAAGTCAGGAGACGACAAGATGATCCGAGGCTACTCCATTAACATGTTGATCCACCTCGACAGACACACCAGGATCAGAGTCATGGACTTGATTGTTGAGACAATCAAGAGGGTTGCTGCTGATCAGAAGCGCTCTTGCTGTTATGCACCCTACATCCAGATGCTCATCAACTCAAAGTTGGAGAAGCACATATTTGCTCTAGATCGTCCCCACTTGCCCCTACAGCCAGATCTCGAGGACAACGTTGTGGTGATGAACCCAGATCATCCCAGTTCAGCTGCAGCTCAGGCAGAGGCAGAGGCAGCTAGAGCCACTAGTGCTCAGGTCCCCAGATCCAGGAACGAACAAATGGATCTTTTGATCTCATCAGTTCAGGGCATGAAGAAGGACATTAAGGGGATTCTGGACAACCAGAACAGTCTTGTGAGGATCTTCGAGAATAGGATCAAGACCCTTAATGATAAGGTGGATGGGCTGACTAAGACAGTCAATGAGCTCAAGAAGGAAGTTGACTCAGTGCCTCTTCCTCAGACTTCTTCTTATGATGATGATGATGAGGATGGTTCTCCTCTCAGGCCAGGCACACAGTTTACCACTCAAGCCAGATCAGCCACTGTGCCAGCTCCAGACTTGAGGCCCTCTTCATCAGCTCCTGCTACTGTCACCTCAGCTCCTACTCCATCAGCTTCAGTTCCTCCAGTTGCCACACCAACTCCATCCACGACATCTGCAGACATCTTCGCCGACGCTGTTCTCTCGACTCCTTCATCAACAACCGGAGGAGATCAGCCCAAGAACGCTTAGATATATGCCTTTGAACTTTTTGGTAACTTGTTGCCAAAGGGGGAGAAGTGTATATAGATCTTTAGGCTTCGAGTGAGAGAGCGTTTGGTGTTTATTGCTTTTTCGAAACATTTGATCTTTTGGTTACATGTTTGTGGTGTTTGATCATACGCGTTATGTGTGATGCTACTATTTCCTATCATCTTAATGCTTATGAGATGATCTTTCACCTTTGCTTGATTGTGTTGTGCTATGATGTTCATTCTAATTACTCTCGCACACCACCAAGATGTATGTGACATGGAAGAAGTGCCCCATGTACCTAATCGATTGTGCATTTGCATTCAAACGCAAATTTAAAATAATGCACAAATTTAGGGGGAGCTCTTGCTTATCACATACTTCTCAAAGCGACGATTATATTCATTGATTATATCATATGTCGAAGCTTTGATCTATATGTTGTCATCAATTACCAAAAAGGGGGAGATTGAAAGCACATTTGCTCCCTTGGTGGTTTTGGTAATTAATAACAACATATAAGTCATTGAACTAATGTTTCCACTAAGTATATTTCAGGAAATGTTCAATGATAGGATTGGCAAAAGGATTGTGGAGATTGTGGAATAGCCCAAGATGCAAGGAAATGGATTGGCAAAGCTTCAAGGAAGAGGACTCTACATTTTACATTTGTGAGAAATCACTTTGAGTCCATAGGAAAGCCAATACTATTAAAAGGGGGTAAGGTTTTGCTGGTGAACAAAATGCTCATAAGTGCACAAGTGATAGTCACCAAAAACACCCACAAGCTCTCCCACCAAAGTCTGTCCAAAACCAAATACTCAAAATCGGTGCAACCAACATTTCCATTCCGGTGCCACCGATTCTCAACCTCAGACAGACTCAGCCAAACCCTAGCCACTTCAGTGCAACCGATTCAATCCCGGTGCCACCGAGTTTAGGTTGCCAATTCTCTGTTACGCAAATTCACAATATCGGTACCACCGAGATTGTTGGATCGGCGTCACCGAGATTGTCAATCTGACCGTTGGTCACCTTATCGGTGCAACCGAGTTTCCTATATCGGTCTCACCGAGATTCAAAAGTTGCCACTTTTGGTCACTTCGGTACCACCGATATTTACACATCGGTGTCACCGAGTTGGTCATTTTGTGTGTAACGGTTGGATTTTTGGGGATGCCTATATATACCCCTCCACCACCACCTACTCGAAAGAGAAGCACTCAGAACTATTCCATACTTGCCCCATCCAGTTTTCTGAGAGAGAACCACCTATTCTTGTGTTGAGGTCAAGATCTTCCACTCCAACCATATGGATCTTGATTTCTAGCCTCCCCAAGTTGCTTTCCACCAATCCCATCTCTTCCACCAAGCCAAATCTGTGAGAGAGTGATTGTGTGTTGAGGAGTCTATCATCTTGAAGCACAAGAGCAAGGAGTTCATCGACATTGCCGAGCCTATTACCTTTTGGAGGGTGGTGCCTCCTAGATTGGTTAGGTATCGCTTGGGAGCCTCCTACTTCGTGTTGTGGAGTTGAACCAAGAAGTTTGTAAGGGCAAGGAGATCGCCTACTTCGTGAAGATCTACCCATAGTGAGGCTAGTCCTTCGTGGACGGAAGCCGTTATGGAATAGTCAAGGTTGCTACTTCGTGGACCCTTATGGGTGGAGCCCTCCGTGGACTCTCGCGACCATTACCCTCCGTGGGTTGAAGACTCCATAAACGTGGACGTACGATAGCACCACCTATCGGAACCACGGGAAAAAATCATCGTGTCTACAATTGCGTTTGATCTTCCTACCCTATCCTTTACCACTCATGCTTGTTGTTACTTTCCGCTGCTATACTCTTAGACATGCATGTGTAGGGTGTACTTGACTTGCCATGAAATGCTAAAACTGCCAACTCTAAAATTTGGGAAAAGGCAAAACTTTTATTTGGTCAAGTAGTCTAATCAGCCACTCTAGACATACTTTCGGTCCTACAGAAACATGTCCTTAGTCCTTTTCAGGTACTTCAGGATATTCTTGACCGCCATCCAGTGTTCCATTCCTGGATCACTTTGAAACCTTCCGGCCATGCTTATGGCAAGGCAGACATCGGGTCTTGTGCACAGCATTGCATACATGATAGAGCCTATGGCTGAAGCATAGGGGACGACATTCATCTTTTCTCTATCTTCTGTAGTCACTGGGAATTGAGTCTTACTCAACTTCACACCTTGCAACACAGGCAAGAACCCCTTCTTGGACTGATCCATTTTGAACTTCTTCAAAACTTTGTCAAGGTATGTGCTCTGTGAAAGTCCTATTAAGCGTCTCGATCTATCTCTATAGATCTTGATGCCTAATATGAAAGCAGCTTCTCCTAGGTCCTTCATTGAAAAACTCTTGTTCAAATATTCCTTCACGCTTTCCAACATTTCTATATTGTTTCCAATCAGCAATATGTCATCCACATATAATATTAGAAACGCTATAGAGCTCCCACTCATTTTCTTGTAAATACAAGCTTCTCCGTAAACTTGTATAAACCCAAACGCTTTGATCACCTCATCAAAGCGAAGATTCCAACTCCGAGATGCTTGCACTAGTTCATAAATGGATCGCTGGAGTTTGTAAACTTTGTCAGCATTCTTTGGATAGACAAAACCTTCTGGTTGCATCATATACAACTCTTCCTTAAGGAAACCGTTAAGGAACGCTGTTTTGACATCCATCTGCCAAATTTCATAATCGAAAAATGCAGCTATTGCTAACATGATTCTGACGGACTTAAGCATCGCTACGGGTGAGAAGGTCTCTTCGTAGTCAACTCCTTGAACTTGTGAAAAACCCTTTGCCACAAGTCGAGCTTTATAGACGGTGACATTACCGTCCGCGTCCGTCTTCCTCTTAAAGATCCATTTGTTCTGAATGGCCTTACGCCCTTCAGGTAATACTTCCAAAGCCCATACTTTGTTTTCATACATGGATCCCATCTTGGATTTCATGGCCTATCATCGCTTCTCCATAGCTCGTAGGTTCATCATTGTCCAACAACATGACCTCTAAGACAGGGTTGCCGTACCACTCTGGAGCAGTATGCGTCCTTGTCGACCTACGAGGTTCGATAGCAACTTGATCCGAAGCTTCATGATCATCATCATTAACTTCCTCTTCAACCGATGTAGGCTCCACAGAAACATCTTTCTGCGCTACGCTACTCTCAGGTTGAAGTAAAGGTTCAACAACCTCATCTAGTTCTTTCTTCCTCCCACTCAATTCTTTCGAGAGAAACTCTTTTCTCAAGAAATGTTCCATTTTTAGTGACAAACACTTTGCCTTCGGATCTGAGATAGAAGGTATACCCAACTGTCTCTTTTGGGTATCCTATGAAGACGCATTCCTCTGCTTTGGGTTCCAGCTTTTCAGGCTGAAGCTTTTTGACATTAGCATCACATCCCCAAACTTTAAGAAACGACAACTTTGGCTTCTTGCCAAACCACAATTCATATGGTGTCGTCTCAACGAATTTCGATGGTGCCCTATTTAAAGTGAATGCAGCTGTCTCTAATGCATAACCCCAAAATGATAGTGGCAAATCGGCAAGAGACATCATAGATCGCACCATATCCAGTAAGGTTCGATTACGACGCTCGGACACACCATTACGCCGTGGTGTTCCAGGCGGTGTCAATTGTGAAACAATTCCACACTGTCTTAAGTGACTGCCAAACTCATAACTCAGATATTCTCCTCCTCGATCAGATCGTAGGAATTTAATCTTCTTGTTACGATGATTCTCAACTTCACTCTGAAACTGCTTGAACTTTTCAAACGTTTCAGACTTGTGTTTCATTAAGTAAATATACCCATATCTACTTAAGTCATCAGTGAAGGTGAGAAAATAATGATATCCACCGCGTGCCTCAATGCTCATCGGACCGCACACATCTGTATGTATGATTTCCAACAAGTCACTTGCCCGTTCCATTGTTCCAGAGAACGGGGTCTTAGTCATCTTGCCCAAGAGGCATGGTTCACATGTGTCAAGTGATTCAAAATCAAGTGACTCCAAAAGTCCATCAGCATGGAGCTTCTTCATGCGTTTTACACCAATATGACCTAAACGACAGTGCCACAAGAAAGTGGTATTATCATTATCAATTCTACATCTTTTGGCATCAATGTTATGAACATGTGTATCATCACTATCGAGATTCAATAAGAATAAACCCCTCACATTGGCTGCATGACCATAAAAGATATTACTCATATAAATAGAACAACCATTATTCTCTGATTTAAATGAGTAACCGTCTCGCAATAAACAAGATCCAGATATAATGTTCATGCTTAACGCATGCACTAAATAACAATTATTCAGGTTCATCACTAATCCCGATGGTAATCGAAGAGCGAGCGTGCCGACGGCGATCACATCAACCTTGGAACCATTTCCCACGCGCATCGTCACTTCGTCCTTTCCCAGCCTCCGTCTATTCCGCAGTTCCTGTTTTGAGTTGCAAATGTGAGCAACCGCACCGGTATCAAATACCCAGGCACTACAACGAGAGTTGGTAAGGTACACATCAATAACATGTATATCATATATACCTTATTTGTCGTTGGCCGCCTTCTTGTCAGCCAAATACTTGGGGCAGTTCCGCTTCCAGTGACCAGTTCCCTTGCAATGAAAGCACTCAGTTTCTGGCTTGGGTCCAGCCTTGGGTTTTGTTCACGGGAGGGGCAACTGCTTTGCCACTCTTCTTGGAGTTACCCTTCTTACCCTTGCCATTCTTCTTGAAACTAGTGGTTTTATTGACCATCAACACTTGATGCTTCTTCTGAATCTCAGACTCAGCGACTTTTAACATCGCAAACAGCTCGGCGACTGACTTGTTCATCCCGTGCATGTTATAGTTCAACACGAAGCTCTTGTAGCTAGGTGGCAATGACTGAAGAACTCTGTCAGTGATCGCCTCTGCTGGAAGGGGCATTCCCAATTCAGCCAGACAGGTGGAATACCCAGACATTTTGAGTATGTGTTCACTGACAGACCCGTTCTCCTCCATCTTGCAAGCATAGAACTTATCGGAGGTCTCATACCTCTCGATCCGGGCATTCTTCTGAAAGATAAACTTCAACTCAAGGAACATATCATATGCTCCATGACGTTCAAAACGTCTTTGAAGTCCCGGTTCTAAGCCATACAACATTGCACATTGAACCATTGAGTAATCATCAGAACGAGCCTACCAGGCGTTCACAACGTGTGGAGACTCAACTGGAGCGGGTGGATCACCAAGCGGTGCATCAAGGACATAACCCTTTTGGGAAGCCGTAAGGATAATCCTTAGATTACGGGCCCAGTCCACAAAGTTACTTCCATCATCTTTCAACTTAGCTTTCTCTAGGAACGCATTAAAATTCAGGGGTGCTACTGCGCGAGCCATGATCTAGAACATAAATTTTGCAAAAACAACTTAGACTATTGTTCATGATAATGAGTTTAGTTAATCATATTACTTAAAAACTCCCACTCAAACGGACATCCCTCCGGTCATTCGAGTGTCACATGATCCAAATCCACCAACTCAAGTCCGATCATCACGTGAGTTGAGGTGGTTTCAATGGTGAACATCTTCATGTTGATCATATCTACTATATGACTCATGTTCGACCTTACGGTCTCTTGTGTTCCGAGGCCATGTCTGTACATGCTAGGCTCGTCAAGTTTAACCCGAGTGTTCCGCTTGTGCAACACTAGCTTGCACCCGTTGTATGCGAACGTAGAGTCTATCACACCCGATCATCACGTGGTGTTTCGAAACGACGAACTTTCGCAATGGTGCACACTCGGGGAGAACACAATTTTATCTCCATCTCCAAAGCACCGGCATGATCTCCATCGTCACCGGTATGACACCATGATCTCCATCATCTTGATCTCCATCAACGTGTCGCCATGAGGTTGTCGCGCCGACTGTTGCTTGAACGACTATTGCTAACTCATAGCTATAAAGTAAAGCAAAACAGCGAAAATAATTAAAGACAACCCTATGGCTCCTGCCGGTTGCCGTACTCATCGACATGCAAGTCATGATATTCTATACAATACATGATCATCTCATGCATCACATATATCTCATCATGTAATTGGCCATATCACATCACAACATACCCTGCAAAAACAAGTTAGACGTCCTCTAATTGTTGTTGCAAGTTTTACGTGGCTGCTACGGGTATCTAGCAACAAGAACAATTCTTACCTATGCAAAAACCACAACGGTGATACAAAAATTGCTTTTCAACCTTCTCAAGGACCGCCTTTGTCAAATCCGATCCGACTAAAGTGGGAGAAACAAACACCCGCCAGCCATCTTTATGCAACGAAGTTACATGTCAGTTGATGGAACCGGTCTCTCGTAAGCGTACGAGTAATGTTGGTCCGGGCCGCTTCATCCCACAATACCGCTGAATCAAGAAAAGACCAAGGGAGGAATCAATCTGAATATCAACGCCCACAAACTCCTTTGTGTTCTACTCGTGATCACATCTACACATAGACCTAGCTCTGATACCACTATTGGGGAATGTTGCATGGGAAACAAATTTTTTCCTACGCACACGCAATATCTATCCGTGGTGATGAGCATCTACGAGAGGGAGAGTGGATCTACATACCCTTGTAGATCGCTAAGCAGGAAGCGTTAAGAAACGCGGTTGATGTAGTCGAACGTCTTCGCGATCCAAATCGCCGAGCGTCCCGCGATCCAATCACGATCTAGTACCGAACGGACGGCACCTCCGCGTTCAGCACACGTACAGCCCGATGACAATCTCCGCCTTCTTGATCTAGCAAGAGGGAGCGGAGAGGTAGGTGAGTTATCCAGCAGCGCGACGGCAGTGGTGGTGGAACTATTCCAGTAGGGCTTCGCCTAAGCACTGCTGAAAACTAGAGGATTTGATTTATCGGGAGAGAGGGCTGCACTATGGCCTTTCTGGGTTGAAGTGCTTTTGCCCTCTCTCCCTCTAGTATATATAGGAGGGAGGGGAGGGGCTGGCCGGCCGAAATCTCCTCCTAGGAGTCGGCCGCAAGGAGGAGGAGGTGGAGGAGTCCACCTCCAATCCTACTCCTAGTAGGATTCCTTCCGTTCCCCCACTAGGACTTTCCTTTCCCTCAGGCCCAGCTGCATAGGCCTTCCTGGGCCGGACGCCCAGCCCACCAGGGGCTGGTGCGCCACCCTCAAGTCCATGTGACCCACTTGGGGTGTGGTGGGCCCACTTGGTGGCCCCCCGGAACCCATTCGTCACTCCCGGTAAACTGCAGGAAATGCCCGAAACTTTTCCGGAGTTCAAACACCAACTTCCTATATATCAATCTTTACCTCCGGACCATTCCGGAGCTCCTCCTGACGTACGGGATCTCATCCGGGACTCCGAACAACCTTCGGTCACCACCATACATAACTATATACTACCGAAACGTCACCAAACCTTAAGTGTGCAGACCCTGCGGGTTCTAGAACTATGTAGACATGACCGAGACAGCTCTATGGTCAATAACCAATAGCGGGACCTGGATGCCAATATTGGTTCCTACATATTCTATGAAGATCTTTATTGGTTGAACCTCTATGTCAAGGATTCAGTTAATCCTGTATGCTGTTCCCTTTGTTCTTCGGTATGTTACTTGCCCGAGATTCGATCTTCGGTATCTCTATACTTAGTTCAATCTCGTTACCGGCAAGTCTCTTTACTCATTCCGTAATACAAGATCCCATGGCTAACACTTTAGTCACATTGCTTGCAAGGATTGTTGTGATGTTGTATTACCGAGTGGGCCCTGAGATACCTCTCCGTCACACGGAGTAACAAATCCCAGTCTTGATCCATGCCCACTCAACAGACACCCTCGGAGATACCTGTAGAGCATCTTTATAGTAACCCAGTTATGTTGTGACGTTTGATACACACTAGGTATTCCTCCGGTGTTAGTGAGTTGCATGATCTCATGGTCATAGGAACAGATACTTGACATGCAGAAAACAATAGCAATAAACTGACACGATCATATGCTACGTTCATAGTTTGGGTCTTGTCCATCACATCATTCTCCTAATGATGTGATCCCATTATCAAATGACATCTCATATCCATGGCTAGGAAACCTTGACCATCTTTGATCAACGAGCTAGTGTACTAGAGGCATACTAGGGACACGGTGTTGTCTATGTATCCACACATGCAATTGAGTTTCCAATCAATACAATTATAGCATGGATAATAAAAGATTATCATGAACAAGGAAATATAATAATAACTAATTTTATTATTGCCTCTAGGGCATATTTCCAACATATATCACTGAGCCAAGGAGCACGGACGGGATGGCACCCGTCGAGTTCAGATCCGGACCTCCTGCGAGGCTAACCTCGTGGCTCAAGAAAGGCCTTAACTGGGGGTCGGGCGAAGAGGTGAGATCGCTGCAGAAGCGCATCTCCTCGATGATCGAGACCACCATCAAGCTGACCAACGTGATCCAGGTCATGCTCCGCCGCCGTCTCCTCCCCTGCCAGCACCGGGCCTCCCCAATGTGGGCTTACCAGCTCGAGGACCCGGCCACTGTGCGTCAATTCTTCCGCACTACCCATGAGAAATTGTGGAAGGTGCTATTCAAGCCACAGGAGAGCTGGCCGGCCGAGGAAGAGGACACCGAACTTGACGCCGCAAATCCTCCTACCAAGGTAAGATAGGACTTTTAATTCCGCGGCTATGTCTTTTATCAAAGAGCTGAACTCCCTCTCCCTTATCTTCACAGAAATGGCTGAGGAAGGCCGTGAAAATCGACTGTCCGGCCCCGCAGCCCGAAGACCCTTGGCCGGATCTGCTGACGGAGATGCTCGTCGTGGCGCCGTATTCGGTGCCAGAGAAGAAGGAGAAGAAGAAAGGGGAGAAGAAGGGAGCCCGAGAGGGTCTTCGTCCAAGGGGTCTCCCGGACACTAAATCCGAGGAGACTCACGCCTCTTCTGCTCACGAGGAAGAGCATGAGGACGAGGGGGAGTGCGACTCCCCCCTCACAAGGAAAAGAGCGGCGTGAGCGGACGTCGCGGAGGACCTACCTCCTCCTGCCCCAAAGAGGACCTGCCGAACAAAGGCAGTCCTAGCCGACGATAGCTCGGACTCCGATGAGGAGTCTGAGGCTTCCGAAAAGGTTCCCCAAAGGAACCCCAGGGTTAAGCCCCCAGCCCAGAGGTATGAATCCGAAGACCTTCTGGGTTACTTGTATAGAGTTTTTAATGCTAAATGGGCGAACATATTCCAATTTGCAGCCCACCGCGCGATCTCCCCACCGACCAACTCTCAGACAGGGAGCCTCTGCCCGCCGACCTGGCAGAAAGCGGGACTGTGTCGTATCTGACGCCTCCTGAGGCCTCGAAGGAGGCCGTGGAGGTGTTATCGCGCCAGGCTCCCTCTGAGCCGAACACCGGTGGCGGGGGCGACGACGTTATGGCTGAGGTTAACACCTCGGCCGCCGAAGACCAGGAGGAAGAACATCTCCTGGCAACTAAAGAGGGGGGACGAAGTCTGGTCGTCCCTCTCCGAAGACATCTCCGGGGCGCTCTACGCCTCCGGAGCAGCCTGCCATCCCCCACCAGAGGGAGGGCTGGCAGGCGCCCACCAGTGCCGCCCATGACTGGGTGGCCGGCGCAGATGGAGGAAGCTTTA
The DNA here is from genome assembly GCA_039707655.1 of Elymus sibiricus. Lineage (NCBI taxonomy): Eukaryota > Viridiplantae > Streptophyta > Magnoliopsida > Poales > Poaceae > Elymus > Elymus sibiricus. The sequence goes on along the minus strand of CM077671.1, from coordinate 290,775,578 downwards.
TCCGGCTCCTCCATCGCCGAGGATCAACGCGCCCTTATGGGTGCGGTTTTGCAAGGCATTCAGTCCGTAGATAGCGAACTGAAAGAGGCCTTCAACGGTCTCTTGACGGGCTTCAAGGTGAGCCACGTAATACTCTTTTTCTTAGAAAAAGTTAATTTACCTAGTTTATGCAATCCTTATAAGTGTAGTAGCCCCCGAGCCCTGGGTGAGTTTGAAAAAACCCACTCGGGTGTTAAACGTCCGAATAGTAGTAACGATTCTCAAGGCATCCTTCGTCCTTCATTATTCCAAGAGCTCCGGAGAGTACTTAGCAGAGAGTCGGAATCCGATAGCTCAGGAGTTTTAATGCGCATAGTTTGTTTTGTAGGCCTCGTCATCGGTGGCGGCCTCCAACGCAATGGAGCTTGCAGAGCTAAACCGGAAGCTCAAGAGCTCCGATGAGAAGCTCGATCGCCTGAACAAGAGATTCGATGGGACGCAAGGTGAGTCTGAATTGTACCATTCGGGCACGCTATTGTCTATCCTCATTGATTGAGATATTCGAATTGTTATCCAGAGGTTTTTATTTACTCATTGTTACCACAGCTGTGGCTGCGGAGGTCGAGAACATCAAGGCTGAGCTGGCCAGGGCGAGGCAGGAGGCCGCATATGAGAAGGCGGCGGCCGAACGGCCGGCAGCCGACCTGTCGGCGTTAAAAGTCATGAACAACAAGCATGAGGCCCGGGTGGTGGAGGTGCAGCTGGAGCTCAAGGATGCTAGCACAAAGTGTGAGGCCCTTGAGAAGAAGAACGGAGACCAGGCCACCGAGCTATCCACGCTGAAATCCGAGCTCAAATCGGAGCGTGTTGATAATCGTTTTTTTTTGAAGAAGAACTCCGCCAAGTCAAGGCGATCGCGGATGGTAAGCCGTACTTACTGCAATGTGCCTTTGGTGGTAACAGGTTTGCCTTGCTCACCCGGGTGTGGCGTTCCTCAGGCGCCTTTACGGACCTCCCGAAGAGTGCAGCGGACGCGAACAGATACTTCGCCTCCCGGGATGGGGATGTTGAACAACGGCTATTTTGGGCTCAATTTCAAGCCCCCGAGCACCCTCCCTTCCTGAGCAAGCAGATGAAACAATTAATGGAGCTGCACAGGATGGCGGAGCCAGCCATGAGGGACCTTTGCGTCTGGCTGTGGCCTACAGAGCCGATGCCGAGCAGTTACTTCGGCTTGGTGCAGAAACTGTGCGACGCTGCGCCTCAGATTGACGCTGTGAAGCGTTCTACATGCATCGAGGGAGCTCAGATGGCCTTTGCAAGGACCATGGTGCACCTGCTAGGGCTCAAGCCGATCGAGATGGCAACCGCGCCTCCGCCCCCTGGGAAGGAGCATAGGCGCCCCGAGAAATACTTTTCCGCCATGCTGGACGGTGCTCGGGCGATAGAAGCCGAATGCCCGAAAGATGTAATTTATGAATGAACGTTTTGTAATGTATCCGATGACTATTCCCCTTTATAATGCGGTTGCATGGTTTATCATGTCTTTAAGCTTTGTATTATTTTGACTCCTGTGTGGCCGTTTTATCTGAAAGTTGCGAGTCGTCGGCTTCAGCCCCCATGTAGATACTACACGAGGTGTTTCTACCTCCGCACTGTGACCCTTAGCCGACGTATCAGTGCCCGAAGGCGGTAGTGCGAGGGGAACAAGGCAATTGGACTATGATGCTTTAGTGCTTTCACTTAGCCGGAGGAGCTTGACTGCGGGGGCTGATGACGAGCCCCCAGTGTTTTGTGATATTCGGATACACCGAGGTTGAAACCAGCATCACATGGTTTGCAATAGTACAAACCCTTCGTATAAAACGGAATAACCTCTATCGATTTTTAGTTTGACACTTATGCTCGGATTGCAGACCGGTTCTCGCTTATTATGACAGTCAGCTTTCGGCTTTCTCCACTGAGGTGCTTGACCAGGCGAGCCGAAAGCACAATCGCAGTGGTTCTCCCTTTACCCTTTTAGCCGAATGAGAGGAACGTAAGAGGGCAAGCACAGGAGCCGGGCAACCCAACCATTGACCCAAGACATAATTCGGAACCAATTCATATAACGCAACATCCGAGACGCCGAACACATGAATAGTAGTGCCGGGGTGATGCTTGGGGCGATTTTTATATTCGAGCCCCCGGTCTATTAGCCGGTCGCATCGTAGTATGTACCGAACATCTTTTTGCTATAGGCGTCAGCGAGTAGATAACAGAGTATGTGACATAAAATACCGCAAGGAGGCCGTAAAGGACGCTCTTTATTTCAGATGAATTCTTACAACTCAAACTGCCGAAGCAACTGTTACAAGTATTTTGGAATGAAAAATAAGGTGTACAAAGGAGAGGCTTTACCCGGGGTCTTCGATGGGTGGCTTGACGTCCTCGATGTGCCCTGTCGCCTGTCTACTCCTTTGCCCCTGAGGGGGTTGCGTTCCTTTAAAGGTAATTGCTATCGGCGAATGGACCTTTGGAAGAAGATCTTGAGAAGTCGCCGTAGTGTGAATGAGCTTTACGCTTGGCAGGTCCTAGATGGTACCTATAGTCTGTCTGAAGACGTGTGTTGGCAGTAGTTCGGTCCAGCCGAACACTTTCCCTTTGATAGTGGGTCCCCACAGCTGCCCTTGGTATTTTGAGCACTAAGTTGTGCCTTCTTGGCACATATTTTACAGGAACTAGGGATGTGCTGTGGGGGGCGTATCCCTAGTTTTATTGGGCGGAAGGTGATTCTGGAAGTTCGGGTTGAGGCCGAACTCGTTTGCTATCATGACGTGCCTTTATGGCTGATTTGGGCGTCGGCCTATCATCGCCGTACTGGAATTCGGCTGCCAAGGCCGCCGTGTGCTCCTCAGTTCAGAGAGAGCGCTCTATGTTGCCATTGACAGTAATGACCCCCCTGGGCCCGGGCATCTTGAGCTTTAGGTACGCGTAGTGGGGGACGGCGTTAAAGCGAGCGAATGTTGTGCGGCCGAGAAGGGCGTGATAACCGCTGCGAAAAGGGACAATGTCGAAGATCAAGTCTTCGCTGCAGAAGTTATTGGGCGAGCCGAACACTACTTCCAGATTTACGGTGCCCGAGCAGCGGGCTTCGACGCGTGGGATCACTCCTTTAAAGGTAGTGTTGCTAGGCTTCATCCTTGACGGATCTATACCCATCTTTTTCCCCGTGTTTGAGTAAATTAGATTAAGGCTACTTCCTCCGTCCATTAGGACTCTAGTGAGGTGAAACCCATCAATAATTGGGTCTAGGACGAGGGCTGCCGAACCCCCGTGACGGATACTGGTCGGATGATCCCGTCGGTCAAAAGTGACCAGGCAAGCCGACCATGGGTTATACTTCGTGGCTATGGGGTCCACGGCGTAGACCTCCCGAAGGGCGCGTTTCCTCTCCTTTTTTGGTATGTGAGTGGCATATATCATATTCATAGTTTTCACCTCTGGAGGGAACTGCTTTTGTCCTCCATTGCTTGGACCGCGGGGCTCGTCATTGTCCTCGCTACGTGGGCTCTTGCCTTGCTCCTCGACTGCGAGCTTGCCAGCTTGTTTGAATACCCAACAATTACGGTTGGTGTGGTTAGCGGGCTTGTCTTGGGTGCCGTGGATCTGGCAAGGCCTATCCATAATTTTGTCCAGCGTGGTAGGTCTGTCTCTATTTCCTTTAGAAGGTTTCTTTCGCTGTCCGGACTTCGGGTTGCGGAAGCCTGCATTGGCAGCCGTGTCCTCCGCATCGTCGTTGCTGTGGCAGCGTTTGTTTTTGTTGCGTCGTGGTTTCCCATTTCCATCTCGGACTTCAGAGGTGCCGGGGTCTTCGGGGTTATGGCTTCGTCGAGCGAGCCAATTTTCCTCACCCATGCAAAAGCGGGTCATTAGTGAGGTAAGGGTGGACATTGTCCTCGGCTTGTCCTGGCCGAGCTGACGAGCTAGCCATTCGTCCCGGATATTATGTCTGAAGGAGGCTATTGCCTCGGCGTCCGGGCAGTCAACGATCTGGTTTTTCTTGGTCAGGAACCGATTCCAGAATTGCCGAGCAGATTCTCCTGCTTTCTGGACAACATTGCTCAGGTCGGAGGAGTCCGGTGGCCGGACATAAGTGCCCTAGAAGTTAGATCGGAAAGCATCCTCGAGCTCTTCCCAGCTCCCGATGGAGTTCTCGGGAGACTATTTAACCAGTGTCGAGCTGGCCCCTTAAGTTTTAGGGGCAGATACTTGATGGCGTGGAGGTCATCTCCTCGTGCCATATGGATGTGGAGCAGGAAGTCCTCAATCCACACGTCTGGGTCTATTGTCCCGTCGTATTGCTCTATGTTAACGGGTTTGAACCCTTCAGGGAACTGATGCTGCATCACCTCGTCTTTGAAGCACAGTGGGTGGGCAGCGCCTCTGACCCGAGCTATGTCATGCCTATGATCGGCGGTAGGCCGGGCCTGGTATTTTTCCTGACCTCTATTGTTGCGGTCGAGCCAAGACTGGTACCCGTCTCGTCTAGCGGGGGAGTACCCTCTAGATCCGTAGATGGATCTTGTGTGACCTGCTCTATAATCCAGGTCCTGTCGTAAGTCGTACCTGTCCTCGGGCCCTGCTGGCTCCTTTCCTCTCCTGCGGGGTACCGCGGGTCTATACTCGGCCTCGCCGGCTGTCCTATCCCGTCCTCGGGGGGGGGGGGGTCCGGCTGGTCATACGGAGTATGCCTAGGAGACGATGGTTCAAAGGCCTCGTCATCAAACTGTGGCAGGAGCCGCCGGCGTGGGTAGCTCTAGGGTTGGTCCGGTAGATCGGTACCGTACCCTTCTTAGGCTGCCAAGACCTTCTTCCATCTGTCATTGAGGGTGTCTTGCTCAGCTTTGAGCTGTTGTTGTTTTGCCTTCAGGCTTCGGGCGGTGGCTAAAAGCTGCCGCCTGAACCGTTCCTGATCCGCAGGGTTATCGGGGACGGTGAAGTCTTCGGCATCCAGGTCGTCCTCCTCCTCGACAGGGGGCAGGTAGTTGTCGTCCTCGGAATCATTAGGATCCTCGGTGTCGTGCCGATCTTCGGGCTTTTCCTGGTCCTCTAGTGGCTGTTCGGGACTTCGGGGTCGTCGAGGTCTTCCGGGGTGTCGATTTCCCCGGTGCCTGCAATGGCTTCCTTTCCCTTGTTTGCCTTAGATCGCTTTTGCTGTTTTTGGCGCCTTGACGTCGCCTCACCGGATTTATCGCCATTATTCTGAGGGGTGCGATCGCCCTTATTATCGGGGGTGTCTACCATGTAGACGTCGTAAGTGGAGGTGGCAGCCCATCGCCCAGTGTTGGCAGGGGCGGGGGCGCCATCGTCCTCATCCATGTCTCCTGCCTCCTCGGAGGCGTAGTCTAGCATATCGGTTAAGTCCTCGATAGTGGCAACCAAGTGGGTGGTGGGTGGGTCAAAAAATTCCCAATGACCCGCCTCCAGACCAATCTGAGCATGGGTCGAGCTCGGGTCGTCTGTGGTTTTTATTGATAGGATTCGATCCAGTGCCTCGTTGAGCGCTGAGAGCTCGACCGGATCGATCTGCCTAGGACTTCCAGAGTTAACCTCCTACGTGTCCATACAAAGAGTGTGTTCGGCAGGGGCCGACCCCTGGCCCTCAGGTACTATAACCGGATCCGGACTAGGAGCCAGATCATCGGCCGGGATAGACCCGAGGGAGGAGTCGAGAAGGAGACCAGAAGTTAAGGCTTCGGAGACTTCGGGCTCATCAGATGAAACTGTGAGCCCAGCGAATAGAGGATCGCCCCGGGAGTCTACGGAGAACTCTAGGTTTCCGAATCTGATCTCTTGATCAGGGGCGATAGTCCCGATCCGACCAAGGTGGCCGGTCGGGTAGGCGTGCAGCACGATGCTGCCAAGAGCGAGAAACTGTCCGGGGGCAAAGGAGTCCCCATTACGGACTTCATCGGTAAGGATCAGGCGAGCCATCAATTCCTCTTGTGATCCCACAGCGGAACTCTAAATGAAAGCACCAATGTCGGTGTCAAAACTGGCGGATCTCGGATAGGGGGTCCCGAGCTGTGAGATTAGGATCGATGGGTAACAGGAGACGAAGGAGACGGTGTTTACCCAGGTTCGGGCCCTCCTATGGAGGTAAAACCCTACGTCCTGCTTGATTGTATTGATGTGTATGAATATTACAGAATCGATCTACCTCGATATCAAGTAGCCAAAACCCTAGATGAGCTTGTCTGCCCTCTACAATCTAAACCCTCCGGTTTATATAGACACCAGGGGTCCCTAGGGTTTACACATGGTAAGTCTCCACCCGGAAATAAACACGCCGATCCTCTCATCTTGACTTGGAGTGCAGGCCCCGTCTTCGGAGGGTTCCTTCTAGAATATGGGGTCACCGCATATCCGACCATTCCTGTGACAATCAGAGAGCGGCCCACCAAGCCGGCCTGTGAGAGATAGGCCGGCGGCCCGAGGACTCCTTAGTCCAGGACTCCCTCAGCGGGGTCCATAAGGAAACTAAGGTATATTAAGGCCTCCTTTTAATAGAGAGCCGGAACAAAGCATTAACACATGGTGAATACATGAACTCCTCAAACTACGGTCATCACCGCGAAGTATCCCAAATATTGTCACTATGGGGTTGACGGATCATAACACGTAATAGGTGCATATGACTAGGCAAGATCGGATCAAGAACATGGATATAGAGATGATAACATAAATGGTTCAGATCTGAAATCATGGCACTCGGGCCCTAGTTACAAGCATTAGGCATAGCAAAGTCATAGCAACATCAATCTCAGAACATAATGGGTACTAGTGATCAAGCCCTAACAAAACTAACTCAATTACATGATGAATCTCATCACCCTCCTCGCCGACCAGCAAGCCTACGAAGGAATTACTCACTCCCGGTGGGGAGCATCATGGAATTGGCGATGGATAAAGGTTGATGATGACGAAGACTGAAGATTCCCCTCTCCGGAGCCCCAAACGGGCTCCAGATCTGGCCTCCCAATGAAGAACAGGAGGTGGCGGCGGCTCCGTATCGTGAAACGTGATAATTCTTTCTCTCTAATTTTTTCTCCAAATTTAGGAATTTATAGTGGCGGAGTTATGGCAAGTGGGGCCACGAGGTGGGCACAACCCACCAGGGCGCGCCGGGAGGGGGCTGGCGCGCCCTGGTGTATTGTGCCCAGCCTGGCCCCCCTCTCCGGTGGTTTCTGGCTCTGGTATTGTTTATATTTTCCAAAATAAATCTCCAAAAAGTTTCGTTCCATTCTGAGAACTTTTATTTCTGCACAAAAACAACACCATGGTAGTTCTGCTGAAAACATCGTCAGTCTGGGTTAGTTCCATTCAAATCGTGCAAATTAGAGTCCAAAACAAGGGCAAAAGAGTGAGGAAAAGTAGACACGTTGGAGACGTATCAACTCCCCCAAGCTTAAACCTTTGCTTGTCCTCAAGCAATTCAGTTGACAAACTGAAAGTGATAAAGAAAAACTTTTATGAACTCTTTTGTTCTTGTTTACATATATTTGCTTAAGTAGCACCCATGTTTTCAGCAAAGATTATGACTAACCATGTCAACAATAACTCTTAGGAATTATATTTACTCATCACAATAACATAAGCAGCTAGCGAGCAATAATAAGATATCTCAAGCGCCAACATTTTGTCAAAACAATCGTGATACAATATGACAATAGTGGTATCTCGCTAGCCCTTTCTGAGACCGCAAAACATAAATGCAGAGAACCTCCAAAGTTCAAGCAGCGACTAAACATTGTAATTCATGGTAGAAAAGATCCAGTCATGCTGCACCCAACATCAACTATACACAATGCATGAGGATGACAATAGTGCTCTCAGGTTTGGCGCTTATTTCAGAAGGTGAAGACTCAGCATAAAAGTAAATAGATAGTCCCTTCGTAGAGGGAAGCATGGATTTGCAGCGGTGCCAGAGCTCAAAGTTTAAAATAGAGATAGATATAATTTTGGGAGGTACACCCTTCCTGTCAACGTTAGGACCAAGAGTTATCATTATCTTCCATGCTAATCAAATTAGCGGCGGTTCCCAAGCGGTAAAATTAAAGGTTTACTCCCCCTCCACCAACAATCACACTCCACAGCGAGCCGTATCCACGAGTACCGTCCAAACCAACAACATTCCTGGGGGAGTTTTGTTTAATTATTTTTGATTTTTGATTTCAGGACTGGGAATCCCTATTACTGCTCCTCTCGTGCAGGGACAAGTGAATAAACACTCGTCATGAGAATAACCCGCTTAGCATGGAAGATACCGACTGCCCCCTGTCACTCCATGAGCGGTCTAGGCACACAAAACAGATGTTCATTTGAATTTTTAGAGGTGGCACATGCAAATTTACTTTGGAACGGCAGGGTAATACAGCATATAGGTAGATATGGTGGACTCATCTGGCATAACTTGGTTTAAAGGTTTTGATGCACAAGCAGTATTCTCACTTAGTACAGGCGACAGCTAGCAATTAGATTGAGAAGCGGCCAGCTAGAGAGCGAAAACGGTCATGAACATGCATTACATATACTCAACATTGAATACTAGCATGAGTAGGATATGGACACCATGAACATAAATATCATGAAGGCTATGTTGGTTTTGATTCAACTACATGCATGAACATGTGCCAAGTCAAGCCACTTGAAACATTCATAGGAGGATACCATATCATCATACCGCATCACAACCATTTTAATGCATGGTGACACTCAAGATAAATCATTATCCACTCCTAGCTACTTAAGCATGGCTTGAACAACTAAAATCTCTAATGGTCATTGCAAACACGTTTGATCATAATGAGCTGAATCAAGGGATACTAGGTTAAACATATTTACAAAAACAAAAACAAGTTGAGTTCATACCCGCTTTTCTCTGCCACAGTCAATTCATCAAATGTCGTCATCATTGTGTTTCACTTGCACGACCGAACGATAAGAAGATAATAATAGTGCAAGAGTGCTGTGGACTAAGCTAGAATCTGCAAACATTTTAGTCAAGAGGAGAAGACAAAGTAATATGGGCTCTTTGTTGGATAAATGATAATGCAGATGAGAACCACTCAAGAATTTCATCGTGGTCTTCTCCTTGGTACGACTCAAGTAAAAAGAAAAGAATTACAGAGAAACGCACTGAAATATTTTTGGAGTTTTTGTTTTTTCTTGAAGAAAGCAAATTAAAGAAGGAAAACAAAACGAGAAAAACTATTTACACGGGAAAGCTCCCAACAAGTAAAAGAAGAAGCGAGAAATCTTTTTGGGTTTTCTTTTGATGTAACAATTAAACTAAGCTACAAAGAAAAACTAAAAAGAAGTGGGAAATATTTTTGGGTTTTCTCAAAGTTTTTCAAACACACAAGAAGAAAGCGAGAAAACAAATCTAGCATGGATAATACAATGAAAGAGTGTGAACACCGACAACTGGAATGAAATGTGTGAACATGAATGTAATGTCGGTGGAAATACGTACTCCCCCAAGCTTAGGCTTTTGGCCTAGCTTGGTAATCACCATCCGTATGAATAATAATCTGGGCGATGGCTCATTGAGAACCTCGGAGCAGACTCCGTGGCCCTCCTGGCAGCTTCAACCTCCGCGTTGTACTCATAGGCTTTGCTCTCAAGAACATAATATCTTCCCCTAGTGTGAAAATCAAAGAGAGCAGGAGCAGGCAATGCAACAGGCACGACGGGTTTCTTATAAAATCTCAAGTTATAGGTATAGTTGGTGGCCGTACCCGTAAGGAACTTATGACGCTTCATGGCATCAAAGTCTAAATACTGAGTGGGTAGGATGGGGTCATTAGGCCATGGTGACACATTTAATCTCTCAGCTACACGGGAGGCATAGATTTCTCGATAAAAATTACCACTAGCAGCATTGAGCTGCAACCTCCGTGCAACAATTGCACCAAGATTATAATCCTTATTCCCAGTTATAGCAGTGTGTAGGAGACTCAAATCATGAGCACATAGTGTACTACAATCTTATTTGCCTACAACACATTTACCGTTAAAGAGCTCAAAATATTGTAGTGATGGAAAGTGGATACTGTTAATTCTCCCTAGTGTAACCCCCCTATCTTTGCCAAAGCAAAGATTAACTAAAAATGACTCGTACTCAGATTTTGTTGGTTCATCGAAGGAACCCTCAAATGGAAGTTTGCATGCATCGCTAAACATTTCTAATGGCATGGTAAAGGAATGATCGTACAGGTTAAATGAAACTCTAGACTCACGAGGAAAATATTTAAATTCCTTCGTGAAGGTTTTCGTGAGCTCGAGGTATTGGGGGCACTTATCTGCGATGAAGGAGGCAAGCTCTGTGTTGTGAATAAATTGATCAAATTCCTCCTTAATACCTGCACCTTCCATGAACTCGTCGCAAGGCCACAAGCATGATTTGGTGGCGGCATCTCACATCGAGCTTTCACTTGGTTCAACATAAGACTGTCGAACTGAGCTTCCACTTGATGAGGCCCCCGAGGATCTCCTCCTCGAAGAACTCCTAAAGAATTGCATTTTATTCCTATAAAAATTCTGAAAAAATTTAGTCCACAAAAATTTTGTTAACACAACTTTGTAAGATTGTTAGCAACTACTCCCAAGCATGCATAGAGGCCATATTGAGCATTCAAACTACTTAGAACTCTAAGAATTCAACATGCAAGCTCATCTACAGCAGCACCAAGAGTAGCTAATTACTCTAAAAATAACCAACAAAAACAAAAACTAATTGGAGCAATGGAGGAGTCACATACCAAGAAGCAATCCCTCTAAACAGTTTCGGAAACGGAGCTTCGAGCAAAGAGATCGAAATCCGCGGGTTTGAGAGCAAGAACACGAAAATGGTGGCTGTGGTGATTTTTTGCTGGATGTAGGTGACAATGTGGGCTAAAGAGATAAGTGAGAGGGCCCACGTGGGGGCCACAACCCACCAGGGCGCGCACTAGGGGTGCTGGCGCGCCCTGGTGTCTTGTGGGCACTAGGTGCATCCCCCTCTGGTGTTATTTGCACCAAAAATCCATAAATATTCAGAAAAAAATCGTGTTAAATTTTCAGGGCATTCTGAGAATTTTTATTTTTTGGTCATTTTTTTATTGCACGGGAAAAACAGAAAACAGGGTAAACATGGCATTTATTTTATTTAACTAACTAAAACAGAAAATAAAAGGTGGTGGCAGAGAGTTGTGCTTACTAGATTCATCAACGTCATACCTATAAAAATGATCCATTAATAAGGTTGATCAAGTCTTATTAACAACCACTTCCGATTAGTATGAAACCGAAGAACTTTCGTAAAAACACTAAGTTACCTCAATGGGGATGTGCATATCCCCAACAATAAGTATATAATATTTCTTTTTGGCAGTAGGTAGAGGTAATTGAAAACTTCCAATAGTGATGGTCGGAGATTCTTCAATAACATTAATACCATTCACTTGGAATTGTTTCTACGGAAAGTGCACCGTATGCTCATTACCATTGATATGAAAAGTGACTTTGCTTTTATTGCAATCAATAACAGCCCCTGCAGTATTCAAAAAGGGTCTACCAAGGATAATCGACATGTTGTCGTCCTCGGGCATCTCAAGAATAACAAAGTCCGTTAAGATAGTAACATTTGCAACAACAACGGGCACATCCTCACAAATACCAATAGGTATGGCTGTTGATTTGTCAGCCATTTGCAATGATATCTCAGTAGGTGTGAGTTTATTCAAATCAAGTCTTTTATATAAGGAGAAAGGCATAACACTAACACCGGCTCCCAAATCACACGAAGCAGTTTTGACATAGTTTCTCTTAATGCAGCAAGGTATAGTTGGTATCCCAGGATCTCCGGGTTTTTGAGGTACTCCATCCTTAAAAGAATAATTAACAAGCATGGTGGAGATTTCAACTTCCGGTATCTTTCTTTTATTGGTGATGATGTCTTTCATATACTTTCAATAAGGGACCATCTTCAAAATACCAGTTAAGCGGGTATGCAAAAAGACTGGCCTAATCATTTCAGCAAAGCGCTCAAATTCTTCATCATCCTTTTTCTTAGATGGCTTAGGTGGAAATGGCATGGGTTTCTGAACCCATGGCTCTCTTTCTCTACCATGTTTCCTAGCCACAAATTCTCTTTTATCATACCGTTTATTTTTAGGTTGTGGGTTATCAAGATCAGTTGCAGGCTCTATTTCAACATCATTATCTGGTTCATCATTACTAGGTTGAGCATCATCATGAACATCATCATTATCATTTTCATTATCACTAGGTGAATGTTCACTACCAGATTGAGTTTCAGCATCAGAAATAGAGACATCATTACTATCAGGAGGTTTTGTGTCTCAGGTTCACTAGAGGTATGCAAAGTCCTACGATTTTTATTTTTATTTTTCTTCTTAGAAGGACTAGGTGCATCATGATTAATTCTCCGAGAGTCTTGTTCAATTCTTTTAGGATGACCCTCAGGATAAAGTGGTTCTTGGGTCATTCTACCTCCTCTTGTTACTACTCTAGCAGCAAAATCATGCATATTACTATTCATTTCATCAAGCAATTCTTTTTGAGACTTAGCAACTTGTTCAAACTGAGTTTGAACCATAGAGGCATGCTTTCCTACACCTCTAACATCATTACTGATTCTAAGTAGCAAGTCACTCAAGCGAGCAACCATATCACAATTGTATTTCAATTGTTTCAAAACATGGGCATTGAAATGATCTTGCTTCATAATATAGTTGTCAAACTCATATAAGCATTGACTAGGATGTTTATTGTGAGGGATGTCACTTTCATTAAACTTTAATAAAGAATTTACCTCTACCACCTGTGGAGGTGGTGGTGTGTCAAGGCCATGTATTTCTTCAATAGGTGGCAAATTCTTGTCATCCTCAGCTTTAATACCTTTTTCCTTCAAAGATTTCTTTGCCTCTTGCATATCTTCGGGACTGAGAAATAAGATACCCCTCTTCTTCGGAGTGGGTTTAGGCGGTGGTTCAGGAAGAGTCCTATCATCATAATTCTTCAATATGTTATTCAATAATTCCTCAGCTTGTTCAATAGTTCTTCCCTGAAAACACAACCAGCACAACTATCTAGGAAGTCCCTAGAAGTATCGGTTAGTCCATTATAAAAGATATCAAGTATTTCATTTTTCTTGAGAGGATTATCAGGCAAAGCATTAAGCAATTGGAGAAGCCTCCCCCAAGCTTGTGGGAGACTCTCTTCTTCAATTTGCACAAAGTTAATAATTTCCTGTAAGGCTGCTTGTTTCTTATGAGCAGGAAAATATTTTTCAGAGAAGTAGTAGATCATATCCTGGGGACTACGCATACAACCAGGAGCAAGATTATTGTACCATGTCTTAGCATCACCCTTTAATGAGAACGGAAATAACTTAAGGATGTAATAGTAGCGAATCTTCTCATCATGAGCAAAGAGGGTGGCTATATCATTCAGCTTAGTAAGGTGTGCCACTACAGTTTCAGTTTCATAGCCATGGAAAGGATCAGATTCAACCAAAGTAATTAACTCTGGGTCGACAGAGAATTCATAATCCTTATCGGTAACAAAGATAGGTGAAGTAGCAAACTTAGGATCACATTTCATTCTAGCATTCAAAGTCTTTTCCTTATACTTGCATAGTAATTTCTTAAGATCGTCTCTATCCTTGCAAGAAAGAATTTCTCTAGTTATCTCTTCGTCCATAACATAACCTTTAGGTATCTTACGCATTTCAAATTTAGGAGAGCTAGGACTAATAGGAGTTTCATAGTTATCATCAGTTTCATAGGCTTCATCAGTTTCAGCTATTTCATCAGTTTCAGCATTTTCATTCTCTTTAGCTCTAGCAATTTTTTCATCAAGAAATTCTCCTAGGGGCACATTATCATCAAGCATGGTACTAGCATCATCAATATATTGTGATATATCAGGATTACTAGCATGTGGTGGTGTTGCAAACTTACTCATAACAGAAGGTGAATCAAGTGCAGAGCTAGATGGCAGTTCCTTACCTCCCCTCGTAGTAGAGGGAAAAATCTTAGTCTTAGTATCATTCAGATTCTTCATAGTGATAAATTGATATAAATTCCAAGTGACTCAACAAATATTGCTATGCTCCCCGGCAACAGCGCTAGAGAAAGGTCTTGATAACCCACAAGTATAGGGGATCGCAACAGTTTTCGAGGGTAGAGTATTCAACCCAAATTTATAGATTCGACACAAGGGGAGCCAAAGAATACTTGAGAGTATTAGCAGTTGAGTTGTCAATTCAACCACACCTGGAGATTAAATATCTGTAGCAGAGTGATCAGTAGCACAGTAATATGATAGTTTTGATAGCAGTAGCAATAGTAACAGTAGCGGTAACAGTAGCAGCAATATGTTTGTAGCAGTTGGAACAGCAGCAACAGCAGTAGTAACTTAGCAAGAACAATAAGTGGAAAGGTCGTAGGCACTGGATCGGTAACTCGTTGGATGATATTCATCATGTAACAGTCATAACCTAGGGCGATACAGAACTAGCTCCAGTTCATCAATGTAATGTAGGCATGTATTCCGTAAATGGTAATACATGCTTTTGGAAAAGAACTTGCATGACATCTTTTGTCCTACCCTCCCGTGGCAGCGGGGTCCATAAGGAAACTAAGGGATATTAAGGCCTCCTTTTAATAGAGAACCAAAACAAAGCATTAACACATGGTGAATACATGAACTCCTCAAACTACGGTCATCACCGCGAAGTATCCCAAATATTGTCACTATGGGGTTGACGGATCATAACACGTAATAGGTGCATATGACTAGGCAAGATCGGATCAAGAACATGGATATAGAGATGATAACATAAACGGTTCAGATCTAAAATCATGGCACTCGGGCCCTAGTGACAAGCATTAGGCATAGCAAAGTCATAGCAACATCAATCTCAGAACATAATGGGTACTAGCGATCAAGCCCTAACAAAACTAACTCGATTACATGATGAATCTCATCCAACTCCTCACCGACCAGCAAGCCTACGAAGGAATTACTCACTACCGGTGGGGAGCATCATGGAATTGGCGATGGAGAAAGGTTGATGATGACAAAGACCGAAGATTCCCCTCTCCGGAGCCCCAAACGGGCTCCAGATCTGGCCTCCCGATGAAGAAAAGGAGGTGGCGGCGGCTTCGTATCGTGAAACGCGATAATTCTTTGTCTCTGATTTTTTTCCTCCAAATTTAGGAATTTATAGTGGCGGAGTTAGGGCAAGTGGGGCCACGAGGTGGCCACAACCCACCAGGGCGCGCCAGGAGGGGGCTGGCGCGTCCTTGTGTTTTGTGCCCAGCCTGCCCCCCCTCTCTGGTGGTTTCTGGCTCCGGTATTTTTTATATTTTCCAAAATAAATCTCCAAAAAGTTTCGTTCCATTCCGAGAACTTTTATTTCTGCACAAAAACAACACCATGGTAGTTCTGCTGAAAAAAACGTCAGTCCGGGTTAGTTCCATTCAAATCATGCAAATTAGAGTCCAAAACAAGGGCAAAAGAGTGAGGAAAAGTAGATACGTTGGAGACGTATCACTTACTCATCGATGAACTGCTTTGGAAAGGACTGGAAACAAATACATGCATAAATTTTGTTTCGAAAAATTGAAATGTCGCAATGGGAGAAAAGACAAGGTAAAAGAGATACTACCATCCTATAGTTGACTGATGTCTTCTTCATTGTGCAGACAAACAACTTGTTGTTTTTTGTCGCTAGTTTCTTTATCTTCACAATCTTTCTGAGTTTATTGATTTGATTGATATTCATGAACACATCATTTCCCCACATGCAAAATGGGTCGAACAGTGGGTCTAAACCTCTTACAGCAGGACCTACATGTGCAAGACCAAATTATTGAAAACCTAAATATTAGAATGGTTCCTTCAATTGCACAATAATGTGCTGTTAGCCAAAGCATCATGAAAGTGCAAACCTCGATGGTAAACTTCAGTTTCTCCCATTGTTCCCCCCTGTAACGTATTTAAGATTGATATTGATCAGGTTATAAGTGAGATTTGGCATGCTATCAGTAAAATATGTTAATGAAAAATAAACGCATTGCAGATCCAACATATTAATTCAAGCCACATGGAAAAGCCAAGCGTGCTAAGAACTATGAGATATAGCAATTGTATGTTTCACATGCATAACAATACAAAATTGTACCAACAACAGTCCGACATCACATTGCAGATGAGCACCAAAACAAATGAACCAAACAGTTAACTGAGCATCACATTGCACAATACAACATACTAGAAGGTTAGATTGCATAGTAGCATTACATTGCATATTTCACTAGAATTTCTTAAGGAAAGGCAGGAGCAACACATGCAACAGGTAAAGCAGACATGCTTAACAGGCGTAGCTAGCTGAACACAGGTCATTAGTAATAAGCTAAAAAACAAGCTATTCCTCATCGTCGGAGATATCGATAATGATGGGCTTGGATGAGGGAGAGGCCTCCACATCGTGGGTGCCCTCCTCGTAGTGGTTAGTGGCCTCAGCCTGTCAGGGCACTAACCTGTCGGCTCTAGAGTTGACGAAAGCACAGGCACGCTGAGAGGCATCGACGGTGGCCTGGACGGCGAGGTGCTGCTCCAAGATCTGGGGGTTGGCACGCATGGCAGCCATCGCTACCTCATACGCGTGTGCAGCCACGATTTGCTTCTCCGCTGCCAAATGCTCCTTGAAATCCTGGCTATACTGCGTGCACCATGTCTTCCAACGGCGATTATGTGGGGGTGAGCCGGTGATTTTGGTGGAAGGTGTCGGGCCAGCGGTAGGGGCATGTGGAATGGAGGAGGAGGGGGTGGAGGGGAAGGGGTATGGGGAATGTGTGGATTACCTAACTAGATGGAGGAGGCTGACCAGCAGGAAGGAGCGTCGCCGGTGAGGAGGCGGCGCTGCAAGGAAGCAGTGAAGGTTTGAACTTAGGAAAGAAAGGGGGAGCAGGGGAAAACGTGGCTTTTGGTTGGTACGAGGGGCGGGGGAGGTAGATATTTGCGCGGCTGTCGGAGTTCAGGCTCCGCAAAACCCTAAGGAGTTCGAACCCAGGGGCGTGTGCAAAGATTCCCCAACAGCTTCACTCCCTCCAAGCTCACAACACGATAACCCCGCACGATGGCGAGGAAGAAGACGACACGCAAGATTTTACCCAGGTTCGGGCTGCTGTGAAGCGTAAAACCCTACTCCTGCCTTTGGTGGATTGCCTCACGAGGAGGTTTGTGGATGAACTAGTACAGTGGTGTGTTTCTCCGCGAGTGCGTTCCTTCGACCCCCTCCACTAAGCAGCCTAGCCTCTATTTATAGCGGCCCGGGTCCTCTTCCCTTATCGCAAGGGCGGGAAGGAATCCCACAACGGCCAAATTCAAAGGGGTACAGGAGGTACACCCTATCCTGACGAAAGGTGGTCTCTGCCTGCAAAGCTGCCGGTGGTGATGCAGAGGTGGGCTCGGCGATGACGTCTATTCTGCGGGGCTCGGGGTCTTGGTCTCGTTGCACCAGAAGGGAAACCTTTGGGCGGCGCTTTGGGAACCTGCGCTCGTCCTTGTCTCCTTTGCACCGAAGAGGAAACTGTCCCCTCTGGCGCGCTGACCTTCGCCTGGCCTGACTGGCGTCACCTTTGACCTCCTGAGGCCTAGCGTTGCAGAGAGATCTCCGCCGCTCGGGAGGAGGCCTGGGGAGGCTTAACCTCCTGCGGGTCTTGGTGCTGTCTCCCTCGCGAGCTCGGGGTCTCACGAGGGCCTTGTGTTGAGCGGGGCCGCACCGGGCCGTACTCGGTCGTCGAGGTGGGCCACGCCCTGGGCCGCAGGCAAGCAAGTCTGGGTACACCGGTATCCAGAACGCCGACAATAGCCCCCGGGCCCGAGGCACGCTCGGGTTGGCTTCTGAGTGATGCCACGGAGGGTGACCCAAAGCGCCATGGGCCCCAACTGCCTACGGGCTAGGTTTGACACGCGGTGCCCTCCGAGACGCTGGCGCCTACTCTCCTTCCCGCTGCCTCGGCGACCGCCCTGGCTGACAAACCGTCTGGCGCACACCTCCGAGCCGTCACAATTCTCCATCAATCTAGTCGCTCATTCTCCCCTCTTCCTTGGCTTACGCTTTCTCCACCAGATCTTGCGCCTGTCAGGCTCGGCAGCCCGCCATGATTCCCAAGAAGAGGGGGGGGGGGGGAGGCCCCGAAGGTGCCGGAACCTTCGCCGACGCCGGAGCCCGCGTTGGGTCGATCCTTGGTGGTCAATCTGGAGGGGTTGGAGAAGGTTCGCCTGGTGGTCGCCGCCGGCTCCAACGAGTGGGGGGCGACCAAGATCTGGTTGGGCTCGCGGCCCCAGGCCGAGCTGGAGGCCACCTGCATCCCCCTTCATCTCCACGCCCTCCTCTTCGGCTTGCTGCCACCGTTCTCTGACTTCTTTTCCACCGTGCTTACGCATTATCAGGTTCATGCGCTTCATCTTGACCCTGGCTCCATCGTCCTCCTTTCTGGTTTCGCGTTCCTGTGTGAGGCCTTCATCGGCGTCTCCCCTTCCGTGGCCCTGCTTCGCCACTTCTTCTCCCTTCAGTTGAACCCTGGGGGACACTGTTCAGGGTGTGTGTCCCTGAGAACTGTCGACGCGACGGCCAGAGGGGCCCTCGACACCCGGCTTTTGCCGAACGCGGAGGGTTTCCGGAGGCAGTGGGTGTACGTCGATGCCGCTGAGGCCGCCCCCTGCTCCGTCTCCCGTCTGTTCCTGCAGAGCCGCATCCCAGGTGGGAACACGAGGATCTTGTCGATCCGCGGCTCGCGCCGGTTTAGGTCAGGCTGGCGAAGCTGAAGGAGTCTGGCGTGACAATGGCGATGGCGGTGCGGGAGTTCTCCTGCCAGCGAATTGCTCCTCTCCAGCGCCATTCCCGCCTGATGTGGACCTTCGCGGGCCCTTGCGACCTCATGAGGCTCCAGGTTCCTTCTCTTCTCCCCAGCGTGCTGTGCGAGCTGCTCCGTCGCTTGACCGGTGGGGAACCGGATGAGCTTCCTCGGACCGGACTCCCCCTGTACAGCCGAAAAAGACGGGGAGACTCTTGCCGGGAAGATGCCGCGCTTCGGCGAGTGGGGGTTTCTTCCTTCGGTGGGTGCGGGTCCCCGAGATGATCCTTCCGCGAGGGCTTCGAGGCCTGGGGGTCCTGAGGCTGTGGCTCCCCCTTCGGCCGCGGTGAGGCGTCCTGCGTCGCCCGTTCCCTGGGCTCTTGCCACGGCTCTGCCCGGGAGAGAAGATGACGCATCGCCGGTGGAGGTGGCTTCTGTCTCCGCTGCTGGATGCCTGGCGTCAGACACCGACACGACGTCCCCGGGCCCCCGCGCTCGCCGGAAGAGGAAGGGGCCTGGGAGCAGCCGTTGCCCGTCGCCGTGGGTGCCGATGAAGAGGAAGTGGGTCGCCTTGGATGTGTAAGTGTCCGAATCCCCTCGGTCTTCCCCCGGTGTGCCCCTTCTGAATCTCTGTTCTGCAGGTTCCTCTCCGGCGAAGAGAAAGGCGCGGCGCCTCCGCCGCCTCCTGAGGCCGCCGGGCCCATCGCAGCCTTGGCTCTTGCGGTCGTCGAGGCTCCTCATAGGGAGGCGCCCGCGCCCGAGCCCATGCGACACTCGCAGGGTCCTGAGCGCGAGCTTCCGGCGAACTTCTTCATGCTTGGCCCTCATCCTGCGTGGGTGGGGCTACATCCTCCGCCGATGGTCTTCCCCGGGGGCCAGCTGCGCCGTGCCCCGGGGCCTTCCTTAAGCGTCGACGCGGGTCCCCGTGGGGTGCGGCCTCCCTCTGAAGGGAGGGAGGAGGAGCCCCCAGCCCCCGGGTGCGTGCTGGGGCCGGGCTGCCCCCCGCATGCCCTCCTTACCGATCCAAGGGAAGGCGAAGACCCTGGTTGGGCCCTCGAGACTGCGTGCGACCGGAGCGCCGTGTGGCGCGGTATGCTCCAGACTGCGGCGAGCGCGCTGGGGCGTCTGGGGGTGGAGCTCGTCACCGCTGACACCCGTCTCGAGGCAGAGCGCCAGCGCCTTGCGCGCGAGTGGCATCGTCTTGCGGTTACTGTCAATCTTGGCTGACTGCAGCGTGAGCGTGCCCGTGCCGTCACTGAGGAGTCTCTTGCCGTGGCCAGGGAGGCCCGCGATCGCGCCCTTGCGGAGGCCCATGTTGCTGACAGCCGACGCAAGGCCTCAGAGGAGCGCCTGGAAGAGCTTGAAGCCTCCAACGCCGCCCTTGAGAAGCGAATTTAGGCACACAGGGCGGCTCTTGTCGACCTGACGACGGAGCCGCCCGCCGGTGGTACGGGGCGCCGCATACCCGAAGACGCACTGACGATGGAAGCGTTGGAACAGACCCTGGAGCACGAGAGGCTGGAGGTGAGGGAGCATCAGGTGTCCCTCGCCGAGGACTCCCTCGCCTCCCGCAAGGCGAAACTTCAGGAGGAGGTCGATGACAGGGTGGCGGAGGTTTGGCGCTCCCTCCTCCAGGACTGCCGCGCGAAGTTGAAGCTTCAAGAGTCCCGTTTCTGCATGCGCCGTGACCACCTGAAAAGAGAGGTCGGCGTCCTCAAGAAAAGGTTAGATCAGGCGGAGCGACGTCAGCAGGCCACAATGGATGCCCAGGCTGCTGCCGAGGTCGAGCTATCTTTTCTCTACAAGCAGGTGGAGGGCGTTACTTCCCTCGCGGAGAAAGCTTCGGATGAGGCGGATCGTGCCCGCGGCCTTCAGCACACGCGCTCCAAGATGTTCCAATCCCTCGAGAAGAGGGCTCACCGGGCCTTGAGCAACATCTGCGGCACGAGTGTCTCGAGCCCTCTGGTTCCTGACGACGCCGGGTACCTGGGCTTCTTCTCCAGGGTCATGTTGCACCTTGAAGGGGGCGTGGAGAAGATCCACGAGCTCGTGGAGGAGAAGCGCCGTGACCTCCTTGCGCGGGCGGCTTCGCACGTCTTCAGCCACCTCCTTCGCCTTGATCCGCACTTCGACTTCGGGGCGGTGCATGCCCCGGTGCCTGAAGTAATCCAAGGCGCCCTCGCCGAGTGGGTGGAAGACCACGTGGAGGAACTGATCTCGGGATTTTCTTCTAATGAACCGGAGGGCCGCGACGGGTCCGGGGAGCACGAGCCCGGAAATGGTGGTGATGACGAGGGCGACGACAGCGGCACGTCCCCATAAGCAGCCTTCACGTTTGCCTGCCAAGGTTACGGGAGCAGCCCCACGGCGGCTGGGAGGTACTTTTGAAAGAACCTGCGGGGATGCTCCCGTGTGATGAGATGTACCTTTTTTTGCCAAAAATTCTTGTTGGTGATGAAGATCGTGTCGCGCGAGTATCCGAGCGCTTATGCCTTTGCAGGGTGTGCACGGTAACATGTCCGCTGCGCCCTGCTCTTGCCTCGGGTCATGCGCAAGGGAGGAAGGGTCCGGCCGATGCCGAACTTCCCAAAGAAAACGAGGTGCCAAACGGAAATCGTTACCAAAAAGAATGTTCCCCCCTATTCCCCGAAGAAAATGGCAAGAACTTCAAGTTTTATTCCAAAAAAGCGGCAAATTCGAATACAAAATGGGCAAGGAACAGCCGCATCCGGCACCTAGGCTAATCTTCGTCTTGGTCTTCTCCCTAGCGTGGAGCGTAGGGCTTCCACGTTGCCTGGGCATAGCCATTGGCGGGGAGTGTTGTCCGCCAGCGCGGAGCATGGGGCTTCCACTTGGGCGTGGGATGGAACCCCTCCGCGTCCTCGGGGGGCTCCGGGCGTATACAACCCACTCATTATTATGTGAGAGTGTCACGGGTTGGGCCTGGGGGTGCGCTGAGAGCCCCATTCCCCCTTGGCAAGGAGCTCGCTCCAGCCCCCCAAGCATGATGCGGCGACGTGGGGTGGCCCCTGGTCGGACCCCCGAGCGCGGGGCGAGCCCCCACGCCCTTCGCAGGGAGGGCCCTCCTAGGAGCAGGGCCTCGAGCCCTTTGAAGCCCTGGGAAGGGCGTTGTCATGGTAGTGGCGCCGTAGCCCCCTGCGCCGCGGGCAGAGCCAGGCGCAGGGGTCCTCCGTCGCGCGCGAGGCCGACGCCCAAGCCTATACCCCGGCGCGCCTCGTTGGGGTGCCCGGAAGCCCCGCGCGGGTACTCCACCGCCCATCCCCGGGTGGACCTAGCCGGACCCGGAGACATGGGTGAGTAAGTGATCTCTTGCCGCTGGTTGAGCGAGGCCTGGTCCGGAGACATGGGCGTTCGTTCCACCATCCGTCTCCGGGTAGGCGACGCCCACCCTGGAGACATGGGCGTATGTTCCACCCTCCGTCTCTAGGCTGGGAGCACCCAGCCTAGGGACATGGGCGTGTGTTCCACCCTCCGTCCCCAGGTTGGGAGCATCTGGCCTGAGGACATGGGCGTGTGTTCCACCCTCCGTCTCCAGGCTGGGGTCGCCCCGCCTGGGGACATGGGCGTGTGTTCCACCCTCCATCTCCAGGCAGGCAACCCCCGGTCCGAGGACCCAGGTGCTCGCCGAGGGTAGCTCCCCACCAGCGGGCGTGCCTCACGAGGCTGCCAATGCCAAGCATCCTCATGAGGCCGGCCCCGCCAACCGCCCTCGCGGGGCTGCTCGCACCAGCCCCAGTGAAAGCCGCCCGCGAGGCCGCTCATGCTCCTTCTGTTGTCGTAGTGGTCGGTGCGGCCTCCATCATGGCCC